>JAJTUD010000006.1:1212822-1862681 GCA_036971385.1 Dactylellina parvicollis
AGTATGTCGAACATTGCGACTTTAAACCCTTCTTATAAACATCCGAATTATTGAAGGCGAAATTATGCTTCGAAGGTTGCGTAGAATCCAAAGCTAACAAGATGGCTTTTATCAATGAAACAGCCCAAACATGCTGCTCTCCGGCTCCCGTGACAAGACTCTTATCGTCTGGAACCTCACCCGCAACGAAGAATCGTACGGTGTCCCAAAGCGCTCTTTGAAGGGTCACTCCCACATCGTCTCCGACTGTGTCATCTCCTCTGATGGTGCTTACGCCCTCTCCGCCTCCTGGGATAAGTCTCTCCGTCTATGGGAGCTCTCCAGCGGCGTCACTACCCGTACTTTCACCGGACACACCAACGACATTCTCTCCGTCAGCTTCTCCGCCGACAACAGACAGATTGTTTCCGGTTCCCGCGACCGATCGATAAAGCTGTGGAACACTCTTGGTGACTGCAAGTACACGATCACCGATAAGGGCCATACGGACTGGGTTTCGTGCGTTAGATTCTCACCAAACCCCCAGAATCCAGTTATCGTCTCTGCAGGATGGGACAAGCGCGTCAAGGTGTGTAAAAAGTCTCTTCATTTTCAGGTTTTTACCATCTTTCTACTATGATATTGCTTTGTATTCGATCGAATACGCTATCCAATGATGTCCTGCATCTTTAAAAAGTATTTGCTACTTCAGAGGTCCCATCTAGACCTATGAGACAAACAATCACCAATTTATGCCCTGAGATTTCGCAACATCTCGATATATCAACCGCTTTCTCTTATTTCAGTTTGAAAGCATCGCTGACATTATATCTCTCAAAAAGGTTTGGGGCCTCCAAACTTGCGCCATCCAGACCGATCACATCGGCCATTCCGGCTATATCAACACCGCTACCATCTCCCCCGACGGTTCTCTCTGCGCTTCCGGTGGCAAAGACGGTACTACCATGCTCTGGGATCTCAACGAGCACAAGCACTTGTACTCTCTCAGCGCCGGTGACGAAATCCACGCCCTCGTCTTCTCGCCGAACCGCTACTGGCTCTGCGCTGCCACCGCTTCTTCCATCATCATCTTCGATCTTGAGAAGAAGAGCAAGGTTGATGAGCTCAAGCCAGAGTTCCCATCCAACAGCTCGAACCCGGAGAGGAAGAAGAGCAGGGATCCAGAGTGTGTTTCCCTTGCGTGGAGCGCCGATGGTCAGACTTTGTTCGCTGGTATGTTCAAGTTCCCTCATATCTATTCCCTTTTCGTGAATATCTTGAAACTAATGCAACTGGGGTTATCTAGGTTACACCGACAACCTAATCAGAGCCTGGGGTGTCATGTCGAGGGCGTAAAAGATAGAAAAAAAATAAAAAGAAAAAAAAGTTACATTTATAGGAATCTTTCTCCAAAAAGAAAATGGGTTCCTCCTTGTAATGATCTTTCCTGAATATTTTTTTTCTTCCTTCTATTACGCCTCTTCTTTGTTCGCCCTCTTTCGCTTTTCTTTGTCACAACCACATTTTCGGGTTTTTTTTGCTACGGGAGTCAATGTTTATAACGTCATCCATCCATCCATCCTCGCCTTTTTATTTGATCCACGGACTCATACACACACAAACCTTTTTTCGAAACCTGTATCTTACTATATTACTCTACCGGAAAGAAAAACCCTCCTCCTATTTTTTTCCTAATTTCCTTTCCCTTCCTCCAAATACCGGCCGCCCGCTCGCCGGCACTTTGTGCATACGAAAGAAAACCTCATTGAGATAGCTTGACCGGAGAACAAATACTAAATTCCGTAAGCCCGCAAAAAAAAAAAAAAAAAAAAAAGAAAATGCCTCCTCTGCACGAAAATTTGATCTTTTTTTGTAGAAGTCGTAGGAAGCTTTCAAGTTAGCCCCAACTTTCTAAAGCTCAGAGCATATAGGTATCTCATGAAATTCGATATCACTTCTACAGCTTACAAGTATGACAAATATAGTTCAGATATAGGTGCAAGGAAGAGTTTGGTTACAAGACCAGTTCAGATATATGTTGAAGAATACTTCGATTCAAAAGCGATATGCGCGTTATTACGTCTAGTAATTTTAATCTTAAATATTTCTCTCAATCGCAGCTCATTAAATCAGGGTAGGGGGGAAGGGAAAGATATACCAATAGTAAGACCGAGTTTGTTACGGAAAAGGATAAATCGAAAAGGGTAGCAGAATAACGAATAAACGGAATCACCATTTAATAAACACTGATCATGATCTGATAAGAGGTTGTTCAAAAGACAAGGAAAACCAAAGGTAGGGGGAGAAGTGACTTTATAACCAAAAAAGAAAGAACAAAAAGAATACGCAGCCATTACGGTGATTTAAAAAGAAGACTGACCATATCCACCATCCATCCCGTACAACACCCCGTAAATTTCCAATTTGTGCTCCCACCGTCCCCTTATGCTTCCCTAATTTCGTTTGGTATCGATGAATATAAAGATAGAAAATATGAAAATATAACGTTTGCGGTTCATTGTTCCATTAACACCCATAGACTGTGTTTTTTAAACCTCTTCGCTCGCCGTAGAAGAGAATATCCAGTCTTCGTAGACATATCAGTTCACTTGCGGTGTCGGGTGCTCCAGGGTCATGAGTATGGCCAGAAAGTTCTAGGCAGCATATTTCTCCTTGAGGATGCAAAGAGCAGAATCAAAAGGGAAAACAATAAAAACTAAGATCAAAAAAGAGCATACCGATCCTGCGCCGGTTTACATGATTTTTGTGCAGCAAAACGGAAACAATACCCAAGGAAAACATAAAATGACCCGTAAAGAAAAAAAGGATAAGAGAGAAAGGGCGTCGTATTCAAAGACGTGCAAGAAACGCGAGAAACATACCTCATAAAGGGCATATAGAAAAACCAGTATGTGAGAAACAAAGGAGAAAATAGTTGCTTCGAAAGGAAACAAGAAAGCGTTCTCAAGTCTCAGTTTCTTTAAATATCCCCAGCGGTAGCGACCAAAGCCGCAAAAACACCAACACCACCAACAAGGGCACCGGCGAAGGCAGTTGCGAACGTAGTACCCCAGCTTCCACCAGCGGTTTGCACACGAGGCCGTTTTGGCTCTGGTTCAGCGATTTTAAGCTCTTTTTTAAGCTCATGGGCGAGAGCAAGAAGCTCCCGGCGCTCTTCCTCCTCGGTTGGCGGCGGAATCGCAGACGGATCTAGCGTGGAGACGGCTTGCTGCTGGGGAGTACTGATAACGAAACGGCGCGGAAGAGGTGCGATCTTCCGATTGGGGGGAATTTCAGGAATGGAGTCCATATCGATAAGCACCACAGGACATTCCTCAACCTCTTCGCTCTCAGAGCGCTTGCGCTTCTTGTTGGCTGGTGGCATAAGCTCAACGTCCAGAGTAGGAGCATCGTCAAGCGTAATATCCTCTGAAACCTTAGGCTCGGGGCTTTCAAAAACCTCTTCCATTTCTTTGGCAACAATGGCACCCCAGCGGGATTCCAGGGGGTCCTTCTCCCTATCGATGGATTGATTCACATCCTCGTTTGGAGAGAAAAAGTTCTCCATCGACATGGCGTTCTTGACTGTATTGTGGACGATGAGATTTTCCACCACGGTTTCAACAGCGAGATGAGTATCAACTTCAACTTCTTCAGGCTCATCTTCGGAATCATTGTCTTCGGAATCAGAATCAGAATCAGTTTCAATATAATCCCGTAGATTTTCTTCAACAGAGGAATTTTCGAGCGAGAAAGATTCTTCCATGTCTTCGTCCTCATCCGAACTGAGTTCCGACTGTTCGTGGTGGCAAGAATCAACCTCGGAAGCCGTTTCACGATCGGGATCGTTCTCAGCCCAGCTATCATCATCCTCATCCAGATATTCATCCTCAGACATTTCAAAGTTGCCAGCCATTCTCAATTCAGGAGAAGGAGATCGCGTATCGGCTGGGGAAGGCGGAGCGTCACAGTCAAATTCACCACGTCCGTCGCAGGGTGACTCTGAGTTAGCACGCTCGTTAACCGAACCTCCGACTTCGTGTTCAGCTTTGTCTTCAATAGCCGCTCCAAAGTTCCTAACCCAGAACGGAATAACCGGATCGATTTTTGCCTGCGTCTGGTTGACGGATGCAGGTGTTGGGTACGGTTCGCTCGGTCCCTTGTCCTTTGGCGACGGGTAAAAAGTACGAGAACCCTGCATTTCGATGCGAGAGCGTAGAAATTCTTGAGCACGGTCTCTCATAGCTTCGGCTTTACGAACTTGCTCCATCGCTAGTTTTGTGCGATTAGCCAAATTAGTGATTGCGTCCCGAGAGATAGTGAGCGGTGAGGTAATGTCGAATGGCTTACTCTCCGAATTTGTCGAGGTAGTAACTGAGTTGTATCCAAATGGAGAAACGAAGGGAGCTTTCCAGGTGTGCGCCCACGCTTGCTTGACTTCCGGTGAAACCAGGTCATCGAGAGCCGGGACGCGTTGGAGGGTGGTCCCAGCGGTGATGGTTCCAGCGGTGGAACTCGGTGACTGAATATCAGGTATTGGGAGAGACTTCTTGGCGAGCTCGGTGGAGTCTGCTGAGATGGGCGATGGAGGAGTTATGACGGAGCTGCAACCATGGGAAGAGCTAGTGTCATCTTCTTCGTACTCGGCATCAGGATCTTCATCTTCAACGTCGGAGTCAAGTAGGACTGGATGCGATGCATTTCCTTCACGGATTGGGGTTTTAGAGGGCTGTCTCGACTGACGGCCTTGAATGAGTTCACTTATAGGGAGGGATGTCCTGCTCTGTTGCGATGTTTGGGATTCAACTGTCAAGTCAACGATGTGGCTAGTGTGTCGGATGGTTGAGGACATGGAATAATCCCGCAGGATCTCTCGAGCCTCTCCTTGTGTTTCGGAGGGTGCATCCGACGTCCAACCGTCCCAACGCCCTGAATTTTGGTTCTTGGCCGACCGTTCATCCTCCCAAACATTGTCCCAGTATCTGGGTTGGGTGTCAGGTTTGCTGAGAGTCTTGACATCAGTGATCATGACTTCGTCGTCTTCTTCGTCTTCAGTAGAGTAGGGACTGTCTGGGAGGATAAGCTCGTCACTAGTGATACCGTAACCGTGCTGGATTTCAGCCATCCTGGCACTCTGAATAATTTTAACGTTGAAGGCTTTAGGTGGGAATGTTTCTAATAGAAGGTCAGCAAGGGTATTCCAGGAGAAAAGCTGGAAAGTCGTACCGGAACCTCGAGTCACAGAGTTGCCAAACTTGACGACAGAACCACTGTCGAGAACGACGGGTCTCTTCGGTTCGAGGAGTTTGTCGTTGAGAAATGTACCGTGCATAGAACCAGCGTCGGAGATGACCACCTATTTATGAGCAAAAGGTAGAAATATTAGCTTGGAGTCAACGACTGAGGGAAAATATGGAGAGAATTAAAAAGAAGAGGCAGAGGATTTAGGTTGGGGGTGGTGCAGAATGAGGGGTTTTAGGCAGAGGTTATATAACAGGAGCTGTGCGTGAATCACCAAGAAAAACGACGTGCGAGCCAAACGAGGCTAGCAGACACAAACGTACCTTTCCCTCATCGTTAAATTTGATCGAGGCATGTAGGCGGCTCATGACTGGAGAATCAAAGTAGGCGTTATCGAAATCCGGCAGAAGATTCTTAGTCTTGTTTCTGCTGGAACGGCCGACGGTGATGACAGGCTGTTGGGCGCTGATGGTAATCGTCCGAGGTCCAACCGAGTCCATAACCTGGCCAGTCGGCGTGAGGATGATCTCAGCGATTCCTGTTGATGAGATTTGATATTTAGCATCTTGAAGCTCTCGAGAAGCGCCCAGCTTGCTTCTGGAAGGGAAAGTGAAGCGTGGATCAAGAAATCCTGGAGGGAGAGAGGGTTGATTAAGGTCGGAAGTTAGGCGGGGTGCTTGGAGGTCCGACTCACGTTCGAGAGCAGTGGAAGCCATGGTGTCTTCCTCCAGATCCCAGCCTGGACGAGAGCGAGCGAGCTGTGAGACTGCTGTTAATGTTAGATTGAAGGCGGTCCGAGCTAATCTATGGCTGATAGAGGAGAGGGACGGAAGCTGGAAGACGTGGGAGATGATGGGACGGTGATGGTGATGAATGGAGGGGTCGCGGTGAAGATGTGTTGGAGCGAAGGGAGGATAACTCGCTCGGAATATTACTATTATTCCATTACAAACAGCCAACCAACTAACCAGCACCCGGCACCCAGCAGCAGCAGCAGCAGCAGCAGCAGGTAGCTTACAAAAAGGTGGAGGGCAGGCCAATCCACCTCAAAAAAGAGTTCTCAATCTCGCCTGGCGGCGGATCCCTCAGATCCTTTCGCTCCGCTCACCAGAAATCCTGCTGGCACGGCGCTGGCAGCAAGGAAAGGAGGAAAGCTGGCACGGGAAATTACGGGCGCCCTTTTGCGTGGAAGGCTGGCGGGTCCTTTACTGGTGGCTCGAATCAATTACGTGAGCTCGATTCGATTCTGTTCAGCCGGGCGGTGGTGCCAGAGCCGTGATATATAAGTCAGATAGCGTGAGGATCCAGGCGCTTGGCCCGACCGCTATCAGAGTCATCCCGAACACCAGCTAAGTACTCTTTGAATCTTGACTCCTCGCCCGTGAAAGGCCATTCGCAGCCACGTTTGCTCTTTGGAGTGTGCTTGCAATCCTCCGTGCTTCACCATCACGATAATGAGAAAGTGCGGTTCTCTTGATCGCGGTTCCAAGCTTGTCTGCCGTATACTTATATGTATATACATAGAACATGCAGTTGCTCCGATATCACGCCGTCTTCTCAAGCTGCCCCGCCAACCAGGGCTGGTTAGTGAATCACGAGAGCAGCATGGCTGCATCTTTTAAACCGCTTTCAATCACATATCCCTATCCAGCCTGGTGCGTTCACTTCGTACAGGATCCACCGGAGAGGTTCGCGGAGTTTACCACCAAACCGGCAATTCCGGACGCAGCAAACATGTTCAAGCCTGCAGCCTGCATCTTGAGTTAATCCCGTGTTGCGGCCCAGAAGAATATATCTATATATTCCAATATAACTACGTTTGGATAGGAAAAGGTTGGGGAGTAGTCGACTGTAACCTAGGACTTATTGGAGATGAAAATTGATATCATTTAGTACTTTGTAACTCCCTACGTTCACCCTCTGATGTGTAATACATAATATGTAAACTCCATCAACATCACCCAATTGTCAACAAGCCGAGGCCAGGTCAGCAACGGCAGCCAATCAAATGCCATCTATTTCGGGCATCTTGGTTCTCTCGACGCCCACAATCCCAACCGCAAGGTTCAAGAGGTTGGTACAAAAATCCACTCGAGAATATCGAAAGTTTGATACTCGTGCGTCAGCTTCCGCATATCCGACGGTAGTCTTTGCAATCTCAATACCGTTAGTTCGAGGCTACAATATCATAAACCACCTCAAGTCCTATATTTCAACACGAATTGCCTCCTTCCGACACGAGAGTGTTTATCGCTTTCCAGTCAGCCTATCCCGCATTTGCATCACGCCCTCTCTCATAGCTACGTTCTCAAGTTGCTTCCGAATCCGCTTCCGTATCCGGTCCCGCTGTCTGTTCCGGTGTCGGTGCCGTCTTTGGACTGCAAACGTATATATATTCCCCCTTGGTAGCCGGAATCGTGATTGTCGACGTCTGATTAAGTCCCTGTTTTTTTACGCGGAATACCAAAAGTAAGCGTAAGCGTCCTGTATATAGTTCACGACGAAAATCACGACGAAAATCACGACGAAAATCACACAATCCGGAGACCCAGGATTGCGAGGGAATTTCTTTTTTCTTTCTTTGTTTTCTTTATTTTCTCCTAAAAGATGTAAACATACCTTTGTACCATATTTCAACCTCTCCAGGTACATGGCTATGCCAATCGGCGCGGTGACAACGACTAATTCGGTACATCTCCCGCAGTCCGTGGTGAATGTTGAGGTTATCGTGTTTTCCTGTACCGTCGCTACCGGGCCGAGGTTTGGAAATATGTAACGGGCTACGGTCAGGGGACACGGCTGCTTTCGCACGGCCTGGGGATTCGGGAGGGCCAGAACACTGCTGTTGAGAGCCCGTTTTGAAAATATTAGAACTGGTTTCCACACTTTGGCAAAATTGCCCGATACGGATGAATCCAAAAGCATCCGAGGATGGTTTTTGAACCTGAATAGGTGTTAGACTAAAGCTCCTGGGAATCTTACCTGGTAAGACCAATCGTGGTCGTCAGTATCGCGAGTAAACGCATCTTGCAATCTTGCAGAATTCCTGTGCTGTATTGAAATATATTTATTCTCCTCCTTTCGACTTCTGATAGTTCAACAATTGACGAGAGAAGGTAAGGTCGTTATAGTAGCGGAAGTCGAAAATATAGTTGGCATAGCGGCCAACCTGCTACGCGTAAGCCATAATCATTAGAATCCGAAAACGAAAATGCGAATTTAGTTCCAGAGATCCGTAAAGCTCCAAAGTTATCAGCAGAGTAGCATTTCAGATCAACCAGTTTTCGGCGGGGCGCTCAGAAGCTCTGCCGTCTTTCCTTTATACCTAAAACCTCACGAAAAAGAAATGCGAATCCATCGCGTATACTAACTTGGACAGGTTCAGTAAAGTTGCATCCGCAGTACTAATAATAAAAACACCTCTTAACCTGGCATGGAGCTATGAAGCTAAACGCCAGAATGGCATGCGGCAAGGTCACCGAGGTCAAACATGCTCAGATCTCGAGTTCCCTCCGCTTCCACTCAACAATTTTCGCCTCCTATGGAACGATCCTGCGTGGAATATCCACTTCGAAGGACAACTTCCCAGAAAAAGGGCCACCCGACAGTCTATCTCAAGGTTTACCGCAGACGGAGATGCTGTCACGCTGCGTCCTACTATAATCTTGGCATATGAAGCTAGCCTAGCGTGGAGTTTTTTAAGCTCTATGCGCTTCCGGTATACCCAAAATGTAAGGCTTGCCGAAACGCAGCCTCGAAGCTAGCCGAAGCAACGAGAAACAAAATACTTTTAGAATAGTCGTCCGATAACTTTCTGGTTATTGTACCTCGGATCCAATGTAGCTCGTGGACTCGAAGATCCGTGGAAGAGCAGGCAGTTCCCGGGATCCCGAGGCTCAAGTTCATGTCAACGCATCCATTCATGCACAATGTGTAAGCAGGTGCAGGGGAAGACAATGTGGCTACGAAGACGGCCTGGAGGTTTGAACGGTATTTACGAGAGGCCGGGACAGGCGATGAGAAGTGAAGCAGAAATATGGAATCACAAAGACTTGTTCGGGTCTAGTGAATATTATGCATACGGTTCTGTTTGTTCCTGAACGTCACTAAAATCAGTGACATACATGCACCCAGTATTTAACACCTACGGTATTAGCTAGGGATTTTAGAAGTCGCCTAAACCCAAATTATATTGAAAAGAAACTATATCCCATACTTAAAGGCACGTAGACTCTGGAGACATCCCCATTCACACCACTGAAGTTCACCATGCAGATTGTGGTAATTTAACCAAACAACACAAAAAGCTCCAACCCACTCTTCCAGTGATGAAAAATTTGCGTGAGTCACACAAGCTCGAATTCACAAAGCACCAAAAAGGGCAGTCCAGACCAGGGGTGAATAAAATGAACCAAAAAATTTGCGACAAAAAAAAAGGAATTGAGCACGACTCTGATAGCATCGAACAGTTTCGATCTGTTGGCCTCCGGGTTATGAGCCCGGCGCGCTTCCACTGCGCCACGATGCTTGATTTCGATAGACAATAACAATAATGCATGCTCATTATGGTTTCAGCAACGCTGGCTCGGTTTTATCTGAAACTGAATTCTTGTAGGATGTATATCCGCAACTTCGCTCCCAGAATATAACTGTGTTTCTTAGAAACGAGGCAAAGGTTTAATTTTGGTCATGGTTGCTAGGATCTTTGGATGTAAATAGATATTTTAGTACCTCATTTTGTCGAGGTATTTTGCTTGATAATATGATACAAATCATCTAGCCGTTAGTTTTCCGATCGCAATCTCGATCTCGATATTGTAGAATGTAGATAGTTTCGCAACGCTAGTTCCTAGATGTCACATGATACGGCCTTGTTTTGAGCTAGAACATGTGTATTTGGCCGATGCGAGGGCTCTACTACTGGTCAAAATTTTCATAATTCCCGACGTAATATAAGAATTCAAGAAAACTCCACCTAAAATTTATCGCATCACGGTTTTCAGTTGAAATATGCCCCCTTTGATTCCCTGCCAACCTGTATGATTTGGAAGTACTTCTTATCTCATGCTCCTGATCTCACTTACTCGTTGTTTCCACCTCTGTACGATGGTTCCATAGTATAATAACCAGGTTTAGTGCAATATAGGTTGAAGTTCAACTAGGATATTGTAGCAAGAACGAAGCAGAAAACATAGAATAAAATATCCCCCTCATTGAGGTTGTAGCCTTCACAACCTAGCGATTTAGTGGAACCCGAAAGGTCCGAGGAGCATCCTAGGCCTGTGAGTTCGCGATTTCATCGTTAGTTATTTGTAACTAGAAAGCAGCCGTGACATGGGCATTTAATCCTTAGTATTGTATCGGTCTCGTCAAAATACAAGGACCAAGATTTTGGATGCTTCGACTATGATCTCATCAACGCAATCCGCTGCAACATTTTGGAAAAAATTATGATAACTGGGATCCCAGCTTTTAAGGATTTTGGCGTAGGTATATAAATGACAATGCATCTTATATATTTGAGATAGTAGAATGTAATATGATATTCTTAGAAACATGGACTCGTCCAAGCTCTGGTGTGTATGTTATCTCCAAATTAATTCATATTGAAAGTCAATATAAATCATAGTAAAGATCCCGGTATACCAATACTTCTGAAAGTTTGATGGTTAGATGTATTTTCTATTATATATCCACCCCCCCTTAGTAATACAAGCTTTATAACGATATTATTTGATATTGATCCTCACAAATGTAGCCAAAGTCTCTGAGTGGAGAGTAATTGTCATGCTACAAAGTATGTTTTCCTGATCCGTGTACTCAAGTTAACACTATTAGGGAGGACTCATAAAGACTCATCATTGCTCCAGCTTTGGATGATACGTATCGATACCGAAAGTAAATTTGTGCATGAATTTTCTGAAGTAGTGTGTCGGTTTACTCTATAGTTTTAATGATGGCGTACCGATAACTCTGGAGGTAGGCCTATTAGCTGGCATCTGAGAAGCTGGGTATATATATGCATTTGAACTTTTACTATATGCAAATGGCGATTATATATATTTTCATGGAAAACTTAAAGGCACAGACAGATATATAGGCATAAGCTACGCAGCCAGTGTCGACATACGATCCTAATATCGGTCCGTAAACCGATATTGAGATACACTCATGGAAAGAGCTCGCAGCGCTGCTATTAGTTGGTCGCATGGTAGATTGTAGAAATCCGGAGGATTATTTACACCTCGAAGCAAGAAAATAAGCTTTATGATGGATCTTCATCGTAAGGTGTCCAGTACGGTACGAAAACGGTAAGCTAAGTGATCTTTAATTAAACGGGATCGGTGTGGGTAGATAGGTAGAATAAAGAACAGCAGTAATTATTTTACTACCAAGCTTGATGAAGGAATTAGAGACAGGAAGAAATTGAAAGGAGTAACTCTCGCATTTATATAGTCTTTAGAAGTTCTAGAAGGTTTCGGAAAGCTCTCTAGCTCTCCGTACAAATCTCACTGCCCCCGGAAACCTCTAGCCTCCAATTGCAAATCAAGCTGGTATGTTATAGCAAGAACTGCGTTAGGGAAAAACAACCCCGTAGAACCACCATGAACCTTAGTCTCGGTTCTGACGTGAACTTATATTTTAGAGTAATTTCATACATGCAAACATTTGCAACTCCTATCCCGGATGCAAAAGTATATTTTGTGAATGTAAAACTCGTCACAAGACTTTGAACTGAATCAAGGCGTAGAGTTTGCTAGAAACTTCCTACTAGTAAGCTAAAGCAATCTTTATGTCTTCATATACTAAGTTTATTATAAGACGGCTGCCAAAATAAGATCGTGGTTTGCAGTCCAAAGCGCCAAAGGATTAATCGTTCGAGCGAGTCGTATCAATGAAACTTAGTTCCATTGACCGTGGAGTACAGTTCATTATTCATGCCCATCTTGATTATTTCCGTTCAGTCTATTTAGATATGGCTTCCATCTATTGGTAGCAAACAGCACCGTTTTCGTCTTGGTCTAGAACTAAAAAGAAGAATAATTGAAAAGGGGAGTCGTCGAAACGCGGACTTTTGTAGAACATCTCGTAATTGAAAGTAGCACATATTATGCAGGGCGAAAAACGAGACGAAAAGAACATAATAACCACTAGGGTGTTTTTGAAAAGGAAGGACGTAAAGCGTAATGTAAGCATCATTGTCCTAACGCCATGCAATAGAAAACCAGCGGGGAAAAGTATATGAATCTTGATTAAGAAGAATCGGGTGGGCAGATTAAAAAAACCAAGATAAAACCCGCAGCCTCTAGGCTCCCCCGGACGCCAGGGCGAACATTTCCAAAAAGATAGTACGACTGAGAAGTAGCACTTCTTAATTATCAAAGTCGATATCGAACTTCAGATCAAGACTAGCAATCACAGCATCGATACCTTTCGGCTGTCCAGCTTTCACCTGCGGAACCTTGTTATCAATCTTCCCCAACCCGGCTCCGGAGTCCTTTGCTTCATCCCCACCGAACAAATCATCCATGTCCACATCTCCTTCCTTATCCTTCTCCTTCTTCTTCGCGAGCGGATCGTCGTGGTAAATTTTCGCATGTGTTTTGACTCTCGCGAAGGGGTCCATGAAACTGGAGTCGCCATTCTCGGCCGCCATTCTGGCTGCAAGCTCGTTTCGTTTCTTCTCCTCGATTTGCGCTTTTCGGATATCTTGACGATTAGTTTCACGATTGCGCTTGTTGATCTGCCCGAGAATGTCGAGTTGCGTCGGTTTGCCTAGGTTTGCTGTGAGCGCCTTTGGAGGGGCACGCCATTCGAGTTCACGGTCGATCTTGAGAATCTCAGCTTCGTCGCCTTGGTCGACAAGTTTCTGACGGCGTTTCTTGAGGCCAGGGATATCGAGGAATGGGAGGATGGGATCGTCTGGGTGGTAGGAGGTCTTTTTGAGTCGCATGGCTTCAAAGTCTTCGTTTGTAAGACTACGCTGGGTGACATTCTTTGTCTCCTGCCGTTTCTTCTCAACGAAACTTAGAGTAGGACGCTTCAGTTTCGCAGTCTCCATTGCGCCGTTCCACCAGCGGAATTCGTCCTATCAAATATCGATATTAATACCAATGAAAGTGGTGTATTGTATCCGAAAAGAAGCTTACCTCGGTCGGCGTTGAGTCCGAAAAGACGTCGACTCTGGTGGGTCTTTCCGCGTCAGCACTTGCGATAAGGGCATTTCGTCTAAACTTGATCGTACGATCGCCACCGCCAGTGACTTCATAGATGTGTCTCGAATCCTGCCAGCCTAGGTTCCAAAAACGCTGAAATTAGTCATCATACGTGTGTACCATTTTCTATCGAACAGACACTCGTCTTCTTACCTTTAATCTGGCACAAGCGGTACACGGATCGATGAGTGTCGGGGTGATTGCCAATGCAAACTCTGGCAAAGCATCCAACAGTTGCATTTTCAAACCCAGGATGTGCCCAGAACTTTGCAATTGTCGTCCTTCCCACAATCAGAAGCTTGAGGTCCTCGAGAGAAGCCTCCTCATTCCCTCGTTTAGCAGCGGAAGCTTTCTCTTGGGAAGCCCAGACAGGCTGACTTCCAAGCTCTTCGACATCGCTATCTTCGTCTTCTTCTCCCTCGGAACGATCGGGTGATGTCTCTCTCCTCTTCTTCCTTCCTTTATCAGTATCAACTCCAGCCTTCCGCGCATTTTTCTCATTAAGTTTCTTGACGAGTTCGTTGAGCTGCGCGTTCTTCTTCGAATCGGCGCTTCTCTTGGCGGAAGATTCTCCTCGGGTGGAACGCCTCGCTCCTCCGGAAGCGTTAAGAAGGGCATCCGCTTCCTTCTTTTTGTTCTTTTCGGCTTCTCTGTTTTGCTTCTGCATACGTGCCTTCATCTCACGGGCCTCGTTCCACTTAAAGATTTCGTCGGCACGTTCAGCGAGGATGGTTTCTCGTTGCAATTCGGGTTGAGAGTCAATGGCGGCCTTGTCGGCAGCGTTCTTGTAGAATTGTTGGAAGGGGTAGAGGTTGGCGGGTGCCCTTTGAGCATCACCAGCGTAATCCTGGTCATCCTCGTCACTTGAGGGGGGTTCGCTAACGATACCGGCGGAAGAGCCTTCAGACATCTCGTCGGAGTAGACACTAGATTGTTTGCGTTTGAGAGGCATCTTGTCAGTCTTTGATAGCTCGAGGTTTTGAATAGAATAGACCGGTGGTTATAAAAAGGCACCGAGATTCGTGATGATGATGGTGAGGTTGATGATGAGGTGGAGATGAGAGTGCGATATCGAGAAGTAATGGAAATATATGGCAATTTCGAACCCTCAGGATCTCACCGACGACACCTCCTCCCCTGCACCCCCAACAACAAGCACAAACACAAGCATCCGAGCAATAGAAAAGGGGACAGTGCCACTTACTCCTCGCCATCCGAGTTCCCACCGCGAAGGTTCTCACCCCTTCCCTTCTTCTTTGCTGCCTTCTTCGCGCCAGGTTTCGCCCTCTTCTTTGGCGGACTGCTCGCTTCATCTCCCGGCGACGGCCTTTTCCTCCCGCCGGCAGCACCCTTCCTTGCAGGCGCCTCCTCATCACCCCCCGAATCTGCACCCCGTCTGGCCGGTGACGGAGAGGTAACAACCGTAGTAGGCTTCTTCTTCCTCGACTGACTACCAACAGTGCTATCACTAACAGCTCCCTCCGATTCATCCCCGGAGTCCGGATGCTTTCGCCCTCTATCGTCGTCGCTGCGGTGGCCACTGTCGGATATCTCCCCTTCGTCGCCACCGAGACCGAGAAGCTCGTTATCGAGGTCGTCAAAGTCGTCCGACATTGTGATTTGCCCGGCAATTATCAAAGTAAAAGTCGGTAAGGACTACGGCAGTAAGTTGGACAAGGTAACACGGTCGATACGGGAGTATGGAAAGTACGGAGGTGGATTGATCGGGTGTAGTTTGTGCGTCGTGCTGGGCCGGACTGGCGTCGATACGCGTCTGACGCTGTCTGTAAATAGTACTCTGAGCGCTCCGGTCCCTCCCTCGATGCTTTCTACGAGTTTCTACTGGTTATAACCGGGTCCGAAGTCGATATTAAAGGTAGGTAGGGTAGTTCGGAGGTTTGGAGGAAGGCGAGAGAGAGAATTAGGGGATTTCCGAGGTGAGGTTGAGTGAGAAAAATGGCGCTTCGGTTTCGATTGGACGGGCAAAGAGGACAGACAGAGGTCAGTAAACTCCAAGCGAGAGCCACCCAACGCACCCAAATCGGAGCTGCTGCTGCAAGGAGCCGCATTTCTGCACCAGCAGGGGTTATACCATGCAGCGGGATTATTTAAGTTTTAAAGCATATCGATAGAAGTCTGGTGGCAGTGAGAATCCAGTTCAATGAGCGGAAAGAGATGCCATTTATTGCTTGCAAGGTAGAACTATCGTTATTGCGAACAAAGGCCGTTAAGGAAACGAGCATACAATATCACGGTGCACAATAATGTCATAATATCGTCCCGGGACGAAGTACAAAAAAGGAAAACAACCCATCCAAGGTATACTCCAAGGTAAAGTCTAATGCTTATATGCATAAGCGTCCAAACCACCCGCCAACTCGGCCTCAAGCGCCGCATTTCCTCCCGCCACATATTCAGCCGTCTCATGCGGCCTTGGCGCCTGGTCCCCCTGTACGAGCTGCTTGTCCGGAATACCAACACTGATATCAGAGTTCCCGGTCGCGGATGGTTGATGCCGAACCTTATGTCTGAATTGAATAACCTCATCCAAGATCATTTGCTTCATTTCGGGGATTTCCTCGACGACTTCGAATCCGAATTGGAATTCCGAAGGACAGTTGGGTTCGTCCGAAACGTCGTGCCAGATCTGAAGGTACCTGTGCTCGAGGGCTTCCTCAACGGTGATACGCTCCGAAGGGTCAAAGGCAAGCATGCGGTCCAGGAGATCAAGAGCATCAGGGTTGGCGTTGGGGAAGAGACGCTGGAAAGGGATCTTGGGCATGAACGGAAGGTTTCGAACGTATTCCTGTGCACGCGGGGAGCCTATGCGACGGAGGGTCTCTTCGTTCGGGGTGCCGAGATAATGTAAGATCTGGTTGAGCTGGTCGACATAATCACGGCCCTTGAAGAACGGGCGGCCGCCGAGGAGTTCTGCCAAGATACAACCAACGGACCAAACATCGACTAGAGCAGTTTCCATGTGTGTCAGTATTTCAATATTAAAAATAAACTTTTGTAATCTAGGGCGTGCGTACTGGCTTTAGTGTAGGACTGGAAGCTCAACATGATCTCTGGCGCACGATACCATCTCGTAGCCACATACTCGGTCATGTAGCCGGCATTTTCCTCAGGATCAACGGAGAACCCTCTGGCGAGACCAAAATCACAAATCTTCAGTTCGCAGTCGGCGTTGACGAGCAAGTTACCGGGCTTGAGATCACGGTGCAGAACGTTGGCCGAGTGGATATACTTGAGACCGCAAAGTATCTGGTAGATGAAGGATTGGAAGTGTGCGTCGGTCAACGGTTGACCACTAGAACAAAACGATCAGCGGCTATAGTTTTTATGCAGTACCAATTGGGAGGCGTTACCTTCTGATGATAGCAGCAAGATCGCATTCCATCAACTCTGCATGTCAATTAGCATTCATTCACCATGCTTTTAAGAAACCAATCAACTCACCCTCGTACAAATAAACCTCGTTGAAATTTTCGGGCTTTGGAATATCCATATCATACAAACACGTAATCTGTCATATTCGGAGTACATCAGCGCATACTCCATGCCAATCTCGGAGCTCCGAGCAGCCATGCAAGGACCTCGAGTTTTTGGGTAAAAACTCACATTCCTATGCCCTCTAAAGTGCTGCAAGAGCTTGATCTCTCTCAACGCCCTCTTTGCCAGAATCTTCTTGGAGAAGACATTTGTAACCTTTTTTATCGCGATACCTTCACCGGTGGTGCCATTTAGGGCGGCACTGCAAACCTCACGAGCTGTCAGCGTGACTCTTCTAACTTGAAGATGTGCAGTTATGGAATGCGAAGAAAAACATGGCTTTCAAGCGCGTAGTCTGCTCGAGCCTCGCGAATCCTGTAGCAAACGTCCCCAATGGCGGGGTAAAAGCTTCTAAAAAGACCACCTACCAGACGATACCATAAGCACCCTGCCCCAGCTCCTTGGTAACAGTATACCGCTCATCGACGATAAAGTCCTGGTTGAAAACCCTGAATAACTTGCGGCCGGTGAGGTGGTCCATGGCGGCGAAGGGGATACTGGTGATAATTGCCGTGGGGGGAGCTTTGATCGGGTTAGGTTTGGGAGCACGTTCGATTGGTGAGATTTGTCCGATGTGTTGCAGGCGGGGTGGGTGTCTCAAGTTCGATAGAAGGGAAGCACGATGAGAAAGAAGGAAGGAAGGCAGCTAGCGGACAGAAGGTGAGAGAAGACTCGACAAGAAAAACTCTAGGTAATACTTTTGAGCCTCGAAGTTGAAGCCAAGCAGACAGGCAAAAGGGGTTTTTTTCCCTTACGTTTCAATTCTCGTTGGCCAGGAAGCTCCAGCGCTAAGAAACCGAATTGAATTGGAGGGGCGCAAGCGGGGGAGGATAAGGGCCAAGCAACGAGTCCCCGTCTATCTCTGTTCGATTCTACTCAAAACTACAGGGCCACCCGACAATATCTGGGACCATAGGTGTCATATAGCAGGTGGTATCTAAGCTTCATTTACCATATGAGGGCTCGTTGTCATGTATCAGACCTGGGAAGCGAGGGTTGGGATTCACCTCAGCCTCGAGATGTCTTTCGGGTGGGATGTAATCACGAGCTGAACGTGTTTTCTGAGGTAAGATTGTGCTCCCCCCATGCACCAAAATAGACGATATGCAGGATACCCTCCAGAGGGCTGAGAATTGGCGATATTTCTTCGTGTTCACCAGTAACCAAGGTGCATGTGTGCAGGATAGGGCTGGCGAGGGGTCTGCCACAGACACGCCACCCTTGCTGTGGCTGGAATACGACCTGCATTTACAACAGGTCCAACAACAGCTGGCATGTGGAGCCGGTGCAGTTACAAAAACCGTCAACAGAATACTCTGAGATCCGCTGCTTAAACTACTAGGTGTGCAGAGTAAAAGGGTGTGCAAATGATGATGTGGATGAAAATGAAGATGACAACAGAGGAAGCTTGGTATATAGTATGAAGCGAAGCCAGGATTCAATATCTGGTATCGAATAAAAGCCAGATAAAGAGCTAAGTTATAAATATATTTGCAAGTCATCCGTGTATAGTTGTAGGCTAGCGAATTTGAAAGAAATCTGGATCGATAGTAATTCATAATCTAGAGAAGCCGCCAAATAACATCTGTGTTCGTCAGTGTTCTAAATATCCTTTCAATGGCTTTCGAAGCTCGAATCTTCTGAGCTAGAAGTTCTCTCATTTTTACCTGTCCATGATACCGAAGAGAATTTTCGGCACGAAATCATCCGACAAGCAGCTCGAGAAATTTTGAACTGCGGAAACCCAAAATCGCAATTGAAGTGATGGCTCTAGATATCCATCACTTTCCATACTAGTTTGCGACTGATGATAGCTTTTGAAGCTTTTGGACATAATAAATTTCTGCAACACCTCTTCTATCACTCCTCTCACAGTGATAATTTTATCCAATTTAAATGTGATGAATTCCTTGAAGTCTGTGCCCCAGTCGGATGTGGTAGGATTGCTCGCGGGAGTGTTGTGCTGGTGTTCCTCCGTCGCGGGTGTGTTTGCAGTTTCAGGGCTCTTGTCTCGGATGCATTGATTTTTATCTACCAAAAAGGCCGGCTCATCTAGAAACGGGCATCGGCAAATGTCTGTCATGTTATAGTTTTTGGCCTTCAGGGGGTAATGATTTTCCAGATAACATCTTTTGCTAACCCAAACCGAGTAGCTCAAAATACTTGATCTTTGAACTGGAACGGTGAAAACCAGATGGGTAAATCTATAGGAGCTCAATTGTTCGAAACAGGGAATGCCTATAATACCAATTCATATGATCTAGTTAGCTCGGCTTCCGAGATGCTGACAATAGATACAAGCTATCGGCTCTCACCAGAATATTGCTCACACTTTGAGCAATAGCATCTTGTAGAACTCCGAAGGAAATGCTGGATAGAGTCTGTCGGATTCGCACTATCTCCTTCGTACCGTGTCTTTTGAAATCGGGGTAATGAAAGAATACCAGACCACTTCTGGCATACTTGGCTCGCAACCAGCTGATCGATGAATGGAAGATGCGACAGGATCTCTTCATGAATCTCAGTAGGAAGATCTGTGATCTGAACCATAGTGTCGTCCAAGCGTTCTATTTCGTAAATAATGTCTGTGGCTAGATCGATATTTGGTGCTCTTGCGACAAAAGTGCCTACTACAAGCCGAATATCAGGTATATCAACTAATATCAGCTAACTTCGATACTGGATGGGGTGACGTTCGTTAATGAGTTTCTTTGCTTTGAGTTTCTTTGCTTCGATAGGAACTCGATCTACTTAACGATATTTGATACTTTGGAAGGATATCTGGAGGCTTACGAGGTTCGGGATCTGGAGGAAGTAGCACCTGGGCCTAGTGTTCGAGCGGAGTGTGTTTCTGCGAAGGGATCGATGATCTAGCAAGCGCTTGGGTTTGGGGTGTATTCAGGTGATCGGTGATCTGATTTGCTTTGATTTCTATGGTTGGTGAGAAGGAGGAAGTGGGTTGATAGCAGTGGACAGAGAGATGAGGGGAAGGATTGAAGGGATGAGATTTATATAGATGAAGTAGCATGGGGACCACCTACTGACGTGCAGTTCTAAACAGCACCCTTGCTTCTATAACAACCGCGAACATCACTAGACTGTTACAGGATGAATTTTGAACTTAACTTGATCGATAATAATCCAAAGCGTAAAAAGGTAGTATTGTAACTGATGAGATTATATTATAACACTCTGATTTGTGTCTAAGGATACGTCCAAAAGGAAACCGCTATACTCGCTATAAAACGCCAGCTGTATACTCGCTCGCTGAAAATAACTGTACTTTTAACACCGCTACACCACATAGCCCAAGACATCGCACTTTCCCATCATGCCTCTAGATCGTTTCTCTTCTTCCTTGGTACCTCGTCAACACCATAGCTCAGTTCCCCCTCGCCTTCCCCTCCTCTCACCCACCCACTCCCGGGAAGAACCTCCAACCTCCCCGCCAGTGCATCGAACAGCGCATGTCTAATCATCCTCGCTCGCTCTTTACTTAAAAACAGTCCCACATTGACCTCTTGACTGGTCACCCAGCTCGCCCGATCCGCATTCCCCGATCCGAGCATGACCACCTCCTCGTCCACAATCAAGCACTTGACGTGGCTCTTGTCGTACCACTTCAGCTTGTGATTGTCACTCGGATTCTTCACAAAGGGCGGTAACTGCGGCCGTTTCGTCGGATTGTACTGGTAGACAAACAGTCCTCCGGTAGTCACCGCGCCTTCTGGTGTCTTGTCCTTGAATGTTTCGACGTCTTTCACCATCTTGGTCAAACACTTCTCTGTTGTTGTCCCTGCCGTGACCAACTGCTCCCACTTCATCATTCTCACAGACGTCACAATCTCCACCGTGACCCCTCTCTTTACCGCTCTTATCAGAGCATTTATAACGGGTGTCGCTGTGACGTTGGGCGTATGCACATAAATGGAACTTTCCGCACCTTCGATCGCTGCCATGATGAACGCGTTTTGAGGATTGCTCAGATATCCTTCTTCGTCCTCCGGACCCCGTTCCAACACGAGGCCCATCAGCCTCCTCACAACTTTCCAAATAATCTGCACATGCCCCAGCGGCCAAACCGGAGGGAAGCTACCTTGCTCAGGATGCGGTAAAAATACCGTAGGCGCGTAACCGCTCCACTTGAGGTGGTCGACAGGAGCCCCTTTGAACTTATCCATGACGATCGAGCCGCCACCTTCGTGCACCGTTACGGGATAGCTCTCGTACATAGGTTCGAACTCTTCGGGTCCCGGATCCTCACCGACCCTCCATACCGACTCCCAGTACCTGACAAACTGCTTCACCACGTTTGTCATTCCGCCGTACCGTTCGTCGGTGTAGGACACGTAGGTCGTCGCACCCTCCAGCCACTCCTCCCAGCTCAGGTTGGCGCTCGGGACCACCAGTATCCTGCGATCCACAATCATATATTTCCCGTGCAGCAACCCCACCGGTCGAAAAAACAGGCTCTTGACCGTGAGGTCGATCCTGCCCTTGAAATAAAGCGGATCCCCGAGTCCCAACTTTTGCCATTCCTTCTCCTTCCACACCCGTCCCTTCGGACTCCTTGTGTGCAGCACTTTTTGCAAAAAACCGTTGCTAGAAAAGCACACGTGCACCTTCAAAACGGAATCCGTCCCTCGTCGCACATTTTTCAGCGTCTGTCTCGAAGCCAGGATCTCCAAGGTGCGGTTCAAGTTCCTCACGGATATGGACGAGGGGTTTAGGAAGCCCGTAACAAAGATGATTTCGTGGTCCGCTTCGAGAGCTTTCGAGCACTGTAGGTTGGTGAGCGCCTCCCCTGTTCCGACGTTATAGTCCGAGAGGAACGTATCGGATAGTAGTTCCTCCAGAGGGTGCGCAAGCGATGACGGGTCATCTAAACGAGATGTAGGGAAGGCATTATTGTTATCCTTTTGGGCAGGTTTGGATTTCGAGGCGTGGGTCTGCAAGGTGTCGCAGAAGGCATGGGCGATTCGCTTGTGGGTTGGTGTGAGGTGAGCGTGTTGCGTCGTGAACCACGAGATCACCCTGGGTGGGAGTCTGGATAGCCTGGGGTCACGGTAGTGATTTGGCTCTATGGACGATGAAGCAGGACGGACGGGCGAGTAGGATGTGATCTGGTCGCTGGGCGGGACCGGTGTTGATGATGTCTCTGTCGCCATGGCGGAAACGCGACCAGGTTGCAGCGTTGGTTGTAGGTAGAGAAAGAAAGTGACGTCGAACGTGGTGTTGTTGGCGCTGCAGCTGGCGGCGGTGGTGTATTTATGCGATTTGTGGCTGGGCGGTGATTTTCTATTGATCCTACAGGAGGGAGGGCTGGAAACCGCAAGAACCGAAAGCGACACCAATGCCACTCCTGTTGCTACTTTGTCACTTTTGTTTATAAGAAATGGTAATGTACAGGAATAACCGCCAATGATGCACTAATAATACAAGCTGATAGAAATCGAAGAAGAAACACAGCCGGCCAGGTTTTGCTGCGTCATACGTTTCATGAGAACTTGACAGATTTGATAACCTTCGTGCGGATACCAGTCGCCTCGCCACTGTACGCACCCGTCGGCGGTTTGTATATCGCCTTTTTGCTGCCAAGCTTCTTTTTCGCAGCCTCGTACTTCTTTCTCTTCTTGACACGTGGATTTCTCACATCCTTCTTTCTGTGTGGCGTCAGTCCCTTGTTCTTCTCGATTGTGTAGCCAATCGCTCTCTTGCCAGTCACCGGGTCTATTGTCTCCGTTTCCACAACTCGTTCCTTCGTCTCCGATGCTTCTCGTTGCAGCTTCTTCTTCAGCTTCTCCAATGCCGTCTTTGAGGCGACGCTGTTGTAGTATTCGAGGGCATCGGTCATCTCTTCACCCAGGCCGTCATCCTCAACTTGCTCCTTCAGCGACTTTCCACCTGTTAAATCGTTGTCGTCATAATCGCTGTCTCCACCCAAGTCCGAGCCGAGACCATCCTTCGCGCCTCTCTTCAGCGCTTCCACGTTCAACCTTTCGTTTCGGTCTTTATTTCTCTCCTTCCGGGGTAGATCCAGATCTCCACCGGCATCTCGTCCAGCGCGATCCCGCTTGCTAGATTTCTGGTGAATCTGAGCCGTGTAGAACTTGAGTGACTTTTTCCGTTTCGCCTTTTCTTCGGCATCTGATTCGTAGATGTGGTCTTCATCCCCAAAATCGTCATCCTTGAATTCAACGAGGGCTTTTGATTTCGACGGTTTCTGGCGGAGTGTAGCTGATGGAAGTAAGTCGTCGAGATCTTTAAGGCGAGCGTCGGACCTTGCAAGTCTTTTCGCTTCCTTAGAGTCTGATTTCGATTTCGATTTCGAACCTTTGAGCTTATCTTTGATACCATTGGCTTCTTTCTTCTGCTTTGTCCCGTTCGAGATTACCTTTGGCATCGGCTCCCCATCTTTTTCCTCCTCCTCCTCCTCATACTCTTCTTCTTCCACAACATCAAGGCTCATGTCTCCCAATCCGGCCTCCAATTCGGGCGCGTTCTCCGGTTCCGGTGTAGCTTCATCCTCCAGTTTCTCTACCGCCAGCCATTCCGTCCTCCACTTCAGCAACACCCCCATGATTTCATGATCTTTAAGATCCACCACTTGGCCTTCCGGTCTTGGCCGAGAAAGGAATGCAAAGTACATCCCCAAAGTAGCCAGGTAAGCCGATAGGACAATCCATTTTCTTCGCGCGACTGATCTGGGATCCGTTCTCGATTTGCCCTTTATCGTAACTGCCTCGTATATGGGTGCTAGTCGTACGTACTCGCCTTTCAGAGGCTCGAATTCCGGATGCAGCAACCGTAGTAGCTCCATTTTACCCTTTTCCGACGCCGGGATCTGTATCTTCCTTGTCGTTGTACTTGAATCCAAGTCCATCCCCTCGGTTGCAAGAGCATCGGTCTGATCCCTACCTTGTCCTTCGGTGGCATCTCGCTTCCAATCGTCTTCGTCAAGACCAAAGTCTTTAGCAGTCATGGACTGCAACTGCCTCTGCTGTATTCGCAAAACTTCTGCTTCTTCCATAGCCGCATCTTCGTCATTATCAATGTCGTTCGCATCGTAAAAGTTCTTTTTAGATTTTCCCCAATCGGCGTACTCGTCTTGCTCCTCTTCTTCGCTTTCCGCTTCGTCATCATCCGACAGGCCTGCGCCATTGGTTTTTCGTCGGTTGATCTCGTCATCTTCTGAGTCTTCGTCCTCGGAAGATGGTAAGCCCTCCAAATCGAGGGCTTCTTCCTCGCTATCGTCGAATGCAGCATCGCGGTTTAAGCGGCGGCGTTTGGTGGCGGGGTCCTCGTCAAATGCGATCCGGTCCTGGTTCAAGTAAAATTCATCTTCTGAGTCGGCGACGTCTTCGTAGGTAGTTAGATTGCCAAGTTTTGCGTCAGACGGGTCAATAGCACGGGGACCCTTAGGCTTGAACTCCCCATGGGAGCGCTTGGATTTCCGAGCCATGGTTCTGGAAGGTTGGGCGGGTAGGAGTGTGACGAAAATGCAATGGTGGTAGAGGCTTTTGGGATGTAGAATTTTTTTTCTTTGGCGAACAATTTCTTTGGTTAGCGAAAGCTCGCGAGTTGCAGTGCCAAGACACCGCCAGATCAACCGACGCACCCACCAAAATTACGTACGTCCCAAACCACCAGTTCGATTCAAAGCTTTAACTCTCACGGCCCGGAATCGAAGATATGACTGCCGGATACTCGATAAACTAGCTCTTCTACGATACTATCGAATCTATTACCCGTCATTCCCTTTCAACCTCCGCTACGGTCCTGACCCATCGCCAAAATGTCGCTCCCAGCAGTCGACCTCTCTCACTCTCAAACAAGCTCCTACCTCGGTGCCTCGACCCTCTCCTCCTCCGATAATAACGACGTTGAATCCATATCCTCGGAATCTACGGAGCGTGATGGTGACTCGGACGCTGAGCTAGAATGGCAGGAGTCAATAAAACAGCTGGAGATGCTGTTGACTATGGTGCTGATCCCATTTGCGGGGAAATGGTTGGGGAGACGATGCGCCTTCTGGGGTGAGTTTTACGGGGTGCAATCCCACTCTTGGATGAGGCTGAAGGATGTTGGGGATAAGGGAGATGAGCAGATTTGCTAATATGACGTGAATGGCTGGTAGTGTGGGCGAGGTGTATGGAGTGGAAGTACCCGGTTGATGTGGTTATAACGTCAAAGTCGCAGTTCAGGGCTGGAGGTATAGCTGCTGTCGCGTCCGTTTCTCCATCGATATGAGATTTCTGCTTCTCGTATCTTGCGATCTCGGATACGAGCTCTTGCGGCGGAAGCGGAATGGCACCGATCCTTAGTTCTCTGACGAATGATAGATCAGAGCTTGAGGCTACCTCTGAGCTAGAAACGCGACTAGCATCTATGCAAGCTCTAGATTCAACTCACAGGTCCACTCGTAGGAGAACCCAGCTTTGAATCGACGTATATAATTCGAAAAGCAGGCGTCATGTACCGCAGGCTTTCAACCCCTCATTGCTCACGGCGTTTTTACGGCTCCCTTGTCATCTACATCATTCTTACCAAATTCGGTTGCATAATCTGATTGTAAATAATACTCAAAAGAAGGAACGGAGCTCTGAATGCAATCTCCACCGCTACGTGGTTTCCAATGCCCAATGCCTCCGCTTTTCGATCACTCGGTTCGGGCTCGCATGAACTCCCGCAATGTTTCCCCACGATTTTGGAAACTGCCGTATTTCGGCCCGGCTAATTTAAAAGCCCAACCACCAGCCGAACACCCACCGGCGACCCGAGATTGCACCTCATTGAGGAACTCACCACCTGCCTACCCTAGCCCGATTTGCGAGATTCGGCATGTGCCGCTCCATTTCGCAAATGTGCCTCTAGCTTAACTGTTGAGAAAGATTGCGCACTGACGTTTCCTTCGTCCATGCATACCGGTACCGCAGGTGCAAACCGCGCTAGATTCGCAGATTCCAGCAGGAAGTTGCCAGTTGCAAAGTTGGAAGAGCAGCCAAGTACAAGCACGGTTTCCCCGCTCCCTTCATCCTCGCGGTCCACGCGGCGATGGATATTATATCACCCAGTGGCTTTTCAGCAGTTGAACTTGATTTGATAGCAGATGATGAAAAAAAAATATGAGCTCGTCTGCATTGGTACCCCCATGGCCCATCCGCGATACCTGCTCGGTACTCGTGGTCCCCAGGAGCTCTAGTTCGCAGCCAAGTACCTTGCAGCTCTTCTGGTCTGGATAACGTAACCATGTAAACAGGTTCAATTCAACAAAAAAATACAAATTCGCAATAGAATTCCTCTAGAGCGGAGAAGAGATTGTTGCACGAACCCAATTGTTTTTTCTCTCGTGATACCAACCTATCAGACCAGGGAGTTTTTTTTAAGGTTATCGACGAAAAAATTCACCCCCACCAGCCGTTTGCCCCACCGCCGGGTACACGGAGTTTATGGATCTAGGAATTCTCGCCTTCGTTGAAAAGTTTTTCGAGAAAGCAATATAAATTCAACGGTCCCCTCGCCCATTTTCGTTCAGGTAACACAAAGCATTACCCCAATACCTTTTTTATTGGATCAATTGGACGAGCGCAATAAAATGGGCGCCGAAACTGCGGATTCCAAAGGCTTCGAGGAGCCCGTCAATGTTCGCGATTCCTTGTTCAAAGAAATCGGCGGCGACGCTGAAATCGGTGCAGGTGCCTCGGATGCGGAAGTTGACCGAGTTTATAAGTGAGTTTTGAAAATAACACAAAGTCAACACAAAGATATCTGACTTCTCCGGTGTTGGCAACCTCCAGAAAACTAGATCGTCGAATAATCCCTGCTCTATGGGTTCTCTACTTTCTGTGCGCCGCCATCCGTTCCAACGTGGGCATCTCGCTCACGATGAACTCCTCCACAGGTGACTCTTTGGGTCAGAAGCTCAATCTTTCTGGGCATCAGATCAGTACCGGTTTAGCACTCTTCTACGTCTGCTACGTGATCTTTGACTTTCCTTCAAACCTTATAATGTCCAAGTTGAGCCCGCACGTATGGCTTAGCCGTATCGTAGTGTGTGTGGGTATAGTGGGAGCTTGTCACGCCGCCTTGAGCGCGGCGTGGAATTTCTAGTAAGTTTGAATGTTGCCACCTCTTCGGGTGGCCCTTTTTATTATATGCATTACGCTGACTACAGTCATCTTAAGTCTAATCCGCGTCCTCCTGGGTATCGTTATCGCCGGTATGTGGCCCGGCATGTCCTATTACGTCACGTTATTCTACCCGCCCTCCCAGACCGGCAAACGTATCGGCTATTACTTTACAGCCGCGCAAGTCTCCGCCGCCGTAGTCAGCCTGGTCTCCGCTGGGTTTCAAAAAATGAACGGACTCGGAGGTTTAACCGGGTTCGAATGGATGTTTATGATTTACGGTCTGATAACCGTCATTGACGGCGTCCTTCTCCTCTGGTGGCTCCCGGACCGGCCTCTCGCCCCCGGCGAAACGAGGCATCGAAGGTGGTACTACAAGTACCTGCCGCGTCAGGTGCCGGCGTTTACCGATGAGAGGGATAAAAAGGTGCATTACGAGGAGATGACGAGAGTTTATCACGCGCGTCCGTGGACTGTGAAGGATTTGGGCAAGGTCATGACAGATTGGAGGATTTGGCCCTTGACTCTCATGTATTTCGGAGTTGTCGGTGTTGGAATCGGGGTGCAGAATTACGGGACATTAATCATAAGGTCGACAAATCCGAAATTGACAAGTGTGCAGCTGAGTTTACTATTTGCGCCGATCTGGGTGGTGAGTAACAACACCTCCAAAGAAATCCTTAGTCTCAAAAGACGCGGAATGAGACCACCGAGATGAATACCGCCTACCAGCCCCCTTAAGGTACATCTATATGAAAGATCGTTTACTAACCTTACTCGTGTATAAAAGATGGACTTGATTGCTATCTTGATAGCGATGCCGTTGTCGGATCGGTTCAACTCGAAACGCAGTTATATATTCTCGTTCGGATGTACAATTCAGATAATCGGCTTATGCATGACGACCTTTGCAACCGCTCCGTGGACAAGATACGGCGGTTTGTTGATGGTAGGCTTCGGATTAGGGCCTACTACGCCCAACGTCATGACTTGGACTAAGTGAGCAGGCCCTCGACCTCCCAATGATAATTTTATGAATATTGGCGGCTGACAAAACGGAATCTGTAGCGAAATATTCCACCGCCGCCATGGAGAAGTCGGGGTCGCGGCAGCTACGGCGTTGGTCTCCGGGCTAGGCAATTTAGGATCTGTTACAACGGTGAGTGCTGATATAGTCCGTTCCCGTTTCGGAGTGAGGACTGACGAAAACGCCGGAGAACAGACCTATGCTCTTTACAGCGGCTGGGCGAGCGATAGTGCTCCCGGACCGAAACAATATCGCAAGAGTAACATTGTGTTAATTGGAATACTAGCGATGAGTATACTGAGCAGTAGCGTGCTGAAGGCGCTGTTGCATTTTATCGATGGGAAGAAAGTAGAGGAGAATCCACAAAATCTGGATAGGGCGGCGATTCGGGAGTTGGAGAGAGGTGAAAAAGGCTGGGGCAAGTCGAGGAAGTAAAGGTGGTGCATTTTCATACTATTAAACATGGCAGTTGACAGCTTTTCTAAATGGCAATCACTTATACACATATATAGTTTAATATTGGGGAGAGAATTATTCTAGCACGCATTTAAAATACTATACGTTGTCACTTTACAAAGATGACTGTTTTCTATCTTGATGGGATAATGACGCGGAGACCACTAAATTTGCTGAAGCTGAAAGGAAGACCCAAACGCAACTGCCGCGGGTCCAGCTGGCCAGGATATCGCTTTTGCCTACTTACTTTATTATAGATCGCACTTACAAATGGCGAGTTAGTACTTAAGCGGAACTGATCATGCTTTAGGGTTAACCCGCAGAACTTAATACAACTCACAGTCTTGTATTACAATACCATAGGAGCAATGAAGAAAAGTAATTGTAATAAACCATGGTCTATAGATCTATGGTACAAAAAAAAAATTGGTATCAAGCCTGAGCAACAATCATTCATCTATATATAACACCAACATCATATTCGCGTAGACAAGATAATAATAAAAAAATGTCTGATCCTCCCTGCTACATGTGCCCCAACGGCGCCCACGCACTCTCCAACGGCATTGCCACTCCGTCTAGAGATTTTATTCTACTCATGCCAAATTAGGACTGCTCATCCGCAGTATTTTCTGAAGCAGAGTTTGCAATTACACTTCGTCGAGCCATCTTTTTCTCGACGTCGCGCTTCTGCTCAACGTCTCGCTTCTCCTTTTTATACTCCTTCTTGTTGCCGTTGTTTATGTTGTACCCAGGATTAGCATAAACTGGTGGGTGCAAAACCTTATTCGGCTGGAAATCGTTATAATTGTATTGTGGCTGAACCGGCTTTGGTTTCCCGCCGACGAGCTGGAACGGCACGCAACCGCCAAACGGGCCATTCAAAGCCCAGTTTTCGCAGCGCATTATGCAAACGTTCTCAAGATTACCAAATTTGGCCCTGCATTCGAGATCTTTCGGAATCGGGACCGTGAGCGGGTGAAGCTTTAGCGAACCGGCTGGCCAAAATGACCACTGTGTATGGTCAGGCGGGTACACGTTCTGAGCGGTTGGAATGTTGATAAGACTGCCGAATTCCGTTCCCTTCCCGCTGGGATCGATCCTGCAGCGAAACGGCCCCGCGCCGTCTTCGTTGACTTGGTGAACATTTATTCTGAGCCACCCACCTGGACTGCACTGTGGGACTTTGCCCTTCTTAGCCGCCTGTAGCGCTTCCCATTCCGTTTGTATGAATGCCACAGGCGACTGCGGAATCTTCATTTGATACCAATACCAATTCTTTTGCTCTGCTGAGAATACCTTGGGGTTCACGGGATCGTTCAAGTTGTACCAAACGTCGACGGTGGAAATCGTGGCGCCGCAACCTTGTGACATCCACTCGCGAGGTTTGATTCCCCAAGGATTAGTGGGCCATCCTGGGACTATAGGATCACTAAAGACGGTTACGTCTCTCTGGAAAGGATTCTGATAGCCACCGGTGAGGGGAATAGCTGGATCGACAAGCATGCCGGCACCGTAGACGTTTTGGTTCACGTCTCCGAAAGCGCCTGTAAATTTGCAGTGCGCGGAGGCTTGTGAGACCATTCCGGCCAGTACGGCAGTGACAAAAAAGTTCATTTTTGTCGAGGGTTGGATAGGCAGTGCGGAAGGCATCTTGGGACCAAAGTAGAACGAGAGTGGCGGCGATACACCAGATATCTGTATAGGGCTGCTGAGACTTGAGATTGGGTTGGCAGTCTTCTCAGGTTGACTGGTGAAGGTCTCTGGAGATAAAAACAAGAGAGGTGATATTACACTCCTTTATAGACTTTGCGAGATATCGAAGAAGATATAATCCCACATCAAAAGCTATAGTTTCTTCGAGAATCAAATTCATGGCGACTTGAGGCGAAAATGACATACGTGCCGATGCGAATCCATTGACAAAATACAGCTCTGGGGTCTTTAGATACCAGATGCGAGCAACCTAGGTCACCAATTCCTTAACTTATAATATTATTACCATTAAAAGACGCATTTTGTTGATTATTCATCAATATTTATCTTCTGATACCATCCCGATCCATTTACGCGTTATACTCGTGACCTCAAAGGGTGACGAATTCCCGAGCATAGCATTTTGATGTCATATTTTTCAACTTAACATATCGTCTGCGGTGTACGAGCACATGTCCGGTATGGTTGGTGTTTCCATTCTGAACTCTATCCGATGGTCGTATGCGCAGTTATTTTACTTTGACACGCAAACTCGGAGAACACCGATTACTGGACTTTAATCTGTGCAACTGTCAGAAAAATAAAAGAAACACGAAGATTTAGCTTCTCTTCGCTTCCGCTAACTTTAATTCTTACATACCACTCTATGAGAAACATCTCCCTCTAGGATTACAAACTAAGTGATATATGTCCTATATAGTATTGTCTTAATGCAGAACTTAATCATTTTGGGATATTCATCTCGGGAAACTTGGATATTACGGGAGCTTTGTATCAATATTAGGAGGTACCGTTTTGAAATTTCCCAGGCTATGGTTTACTTTGGGTGCGAAATATTTTGGTGGAATTGGATCGGGTCAGCATCGACGACTTCGGGCGGCCGAAATGATAGATTCCACGGCGAAGACGCTTAGACTTAACCTGGTTGACCGAAATGAATATGCAAGATGTATTTTAGTAAATCGCCAAGGTTGATCTCATGGTATTTTCGCGCATAAGCCCGGCTAGAGATGCATTTAAATCATCGAAATCACCGTTCTACATCCTTGCCAGAATTCAGGCGCGCGTGACGAAAATTTGGTCTTTGTTGTACAAGCTAGACCCCTAGAATAATCTTGGTCGATTGCCCTCGAACTGTCGCTTTCCTATTGGCGGACACTGTACTTCTACATTTGACAGTGTGATCGAAGGTCACACATATTTGCTACCATCTTGTTGCTATTCTTACATGCCATCTATATTCTGACAACCCTTCAACGAGTTGGGAAGTGTTTGAGCCCAGAAACTGCAAACGGTATATATTGAGTAGCGGCATTCAACTGAGGTGCACAGCGGGCAAAATGTTGGGAGTCGGGAATATTACCTCAGACTTAGAAGTCATGTAACGGCAGTCAAGATATACATACCCTCAGTAGCTTTCCGATCGAAAAGGCGTACTTCAACTTGTTCCCCGCATCGAGACTACACCCTTGAGCCGTAAGGCAGTCTTTTCTGCCGACAGCTAAGGTTAAAATGCCCAAAACGGTTGGACAAACGAGAGACAGACTTGAGAACATTCCGGAAACCATATTTGGGGGTGGGAGCGCCCGAGGTCCACCATTTTGCGCGCGCCAGAAAATCGACAGGGGTATAGTTCTGCAGATAACAGCGGCTACTGTTTCTTAGTAATTCCACCCGGCAATATTTCGTCGGATATTTTGGGCTTTGCTTGGTTTGCATTTGCCTGATTGACCTGTGTCCACAATGCGATGTTAGTTAGCTCAAACCTTATGTTACTGAACGGAGAGATCTGGGTGGTGAGTATTAGCATCTTGCCATAACAGATATCAGATATCCATGTTCTAACGGATATACCATGCACGGGTATGCGAACCTGGCAAGCAAATATGGTTTTTATGGAAGCTAGCTCTTACTTTCGGGTCCACCTGCCAAGCCATTCCCCACAGAATTCCTTGGCCCGCAATCTCAAGACCAGTTTGCTAAAAGTGCTGCATTTGCCACACCCAGCCGATCCCAGTCTTAAGCCACTGCGCAGGCGAAATTAAATTATTAGGGTATAATATTTAGGTCTCCAAGTTGGAGACTTTGTACATGCCATTGTTTATTGCGCTTGTGCGATCGAATAGAAATGAAACCCCAGCTCTAAATATTTAGTCAGATGGTGGATATATCGATTTGGGCTTCGTTTTTACTCTTCGTATTCGGAGAAATATGTAAGCATAAGAAGTATATGTAAGTGGTCAAATTTTATGTATAGTAGAGGGTCTACACCAGATCTCCAGAAGTATGACCTAAGGTTATAACCAAGCAAAGTCAACATCGACGCAATGTGAATTCATGAAAGCTGGGTCATTTGCCTGCCAAGCCACCCAACTGAACCCACCTTAAAGCCAAATGTTTGTTTCCTGGTACCGATTTCTCGCATGTTTCGCGGAATATGACTGACCTGAACGAGGATTTCAAAGTCAAATCCAAGTCGTCGTTGTGTCAAGAAAGAGCCTTCCCTGCTTAGTAAATTTCTAGTTTGAGCTATCCGGCGAACCGGGAGATTGCATCAGCTCTGCTTAAAGGTAAAAGAAAAATCGGTTGAAAGCAACATAATATTCTCTGGTCTCATACTAAAAAAAAAAAAAGGGAACTCATGGATCTCTCTGGAAACTTCCTTTTTGATTGCGTGCGAATGACTTGCCGGTAATGGCACCATGGTGCCGCGTTTTTCTTTGGTTTTTCCCGCGGAGGCGGCTTTCTGATCGATCCACCGCAGAACGCAAAGCTGATAGGGTCCCCGGTTCGAAAATGCGATTAGGAAGGATAAGACCCCCCTTTTTTCTGGCCGGTGTCTTTAATGAGAAGGAGGGAAAAATTCAAAATCCGCTCACTTATTTTTATTCCGTGGTCGTTCTCCCTTACATTTTAATTGCGGGAGGTTGGGCACCGCTGACAGGTCGACAGCAGCAACTGTGGTGGATCACAACTTACTGCGAAACGATGACTAGTCTAAGGTCCATGACGAACCCTGCTTGTACTCTTAGAAATAGCGAAGGAACAAGTTGACGATTCCATGTTGATGAATCCTCTTACGGAATTTTAAGCAGAAGGCTCTATTGATTTCAAGCCTCCAGGCTTTCCTGATGGAGTGTTTCCCATATTTTTCTTAGGCACGAGACTTTTCATTCAATAATTTAATCAAGTTGGGAATGCTCGAACAGCCTGGCCCATAGTAAGGAACACTCTTTATCTGGGTGTGTTAATTTTTGCTTAAGTCCAAGGCCGCAGGTATCACTGAGATCTATCACCTTGATTGAGATGGTTGAATTGATGATAGTTGGCTTGATGAGTTTACCAACCCATATAGGAGAATCAAGAAAAACAAGAGGATTGCATTATCATAAGGTCGGTGTATGAAATAAGATTGTCAGCTAGCTGATATCCAAACATCCGAGTTCACGGGCGCTAGAAATCCGGGTGGCCGCTCTAGGATACTCCTGCCCACACCATTCCAAAAACGACGTCGTGGAATTCGTTAGACTGGCAACTGGGTCGCATCTGGATAAAGGCAAAAAAATCACAACTGGGCGGCGGGACGCCTGCAGGATCTCATTGGCATGTCAGAGATACCTCCCCATACATCTCGAGAAATAATGTATTCCCTAGAAAAGTTGTTTGGCACTACGGAGATTCAATTCTATAACGCCAGCAGCATCCCAAATTTCATCGATGAAATTATCTTATTATCCCAATACTACTTAACAAGTCAGACAGGCCAGCTCTTACTTTCTCTCATCCTCTCGGCCTCCTTGGAACGTTTAACGAAGTCGAAAATGTATTGGTAGCTCGCAGGGGCGAAGAGGGTATCGGTCCAAACAAAAACATAACCACCAATAATAATAATAAATTCAAGACTCTCGGTATTCCTAATCCCAGCCTTACCTCTTCCCCCATCCTAATACTTCATGGTTCACTCTCTCTACTTGTACAGCCCAAGTATCGAAGGCTCTTGTAAGGCTCATATCATTCAAACCGGATTCTTAGATCTGCTCCAGTTTGCAATCCCTAATCTCTCTCCTAACGCATAACCATAACCCTTTGCAGGATTCTCTCAGAAGATAACCTTGTGACGATACATCGAATACCGTTTTTAAGATACATCCTCGAACACTCAACCTTTCCTACCAACTTTTGTTTCTCGATGAGATAATTTGTGATCAATGAAGCAACATCCGGACTATTGCTTTCTAGCGAAACTTCTCGCGTCCAGTCTCTCTACTTCTCTGGTCTTGTCACAGTCGTCAAAGGAACTCGAGATCTATGAGACGGGAATGAATCAAACAACCACGCGACTGCTTCCTTGAAGTTTCACGCGGTCTACACGGTGCCCGAAAACCGCCTTCCCCATATTCATTCCCATCTTCTGCGACCGTCCATCCGCTAGCCTTTGAATACTTTCGGACACTGTTCCGTTGGTAGCACGGTACAAGCCACTCGTATGTGAGTCCGATCCGTGGAGTGCAAACATCTCATACCATTAGTTTCATGGCCCCGCGATAAGATATACCTAATTTCAACGGCTCGACTAACGCATGATTGGAATAATAGAATCGCCGACCGTTCAGGTTCGCCCTACCAGTTCCAGTTCTCCGAAGGGCTATCATTTCACCTATTACCATTTCCCACGATATTTTCAGTTTTTCGTAGGCCTGCATTCAGAACCACAATATCAATGACAAGATTTCGGGTCGTAATATGGGTAGTCGACGAAAACTTGTCCTTGTTTACTTGCTAAGCCTTATCGACTTTATTTTGGGTTTGATTTTTCCCTCCACTGACTATTTGACAGATTATACTGGTTAATTGGGGTCTAGAGAATATATTCTTTCACTGACCGCTGGATTTGGCTTGAACATATTACACTACGATCGGGTGATACCCGACCGCAAAGATCTCGAGATGAGAACAGCCCGTCTAAGAAATCAATCAAATCTTGATCTAACATCTAACAAATTTCAATGAGAATCAGATCGCGCTGCCCAAGAAGAGACCGAAAAATTAAACTTATCACAACGTAGGATCCGGTCTGATCCGTCCGTCCCCGGTTGCCAATTGTTTTAAACTTTATCCCGTTCAACTCTTTCAGTTGGGCCATTGCGAGCACTGTTACAAACTCTCAGCTCAGCTTGATAGACTAAATCGGCTTGCCCCGGCAATAGTCTCGGGGCGCTGCCTGCGAGGCGAGGCTTAGACAGAACAATTGAGATAACCTAGAATACAAGAGTCGTGGCGATAAACGAAATCGACCGAAACAAATCGCAGGCTTCACAAAACCCAGAATCTGTAAAGCTGCGCTTGAAAGCGCCGGGATAGACTAAAATGGCTAATTTACGGCACAGATACAGGGACATACAGATAGCACCGGGCGCATATTGGCTACTATTCGGTGGCACCACTACATCTATGATCCTTGAAAGACTTTACCCATGGCTCGCGTCATCCCCCCCGACTCCATCAAGACACTTGGAATCCCCGCTCTTCGGCCCAGTGGAATTCCCGGCGGGAAACTTTGGGACGCGCATGTATGCATATGAATCAGAAATCATAATTGGCTGGATCTTACCGAGCAATGTCTGGTGCAAAATAAACCGACAACGCACAACTGGCCGAATGTTGTATTTTTTACAGCGACGAATTTTGGCTATGTGGGTGTATTACGAGGGCAGCGCGGCCAGTCGGTAAAACGATTCCAAGAATATCAGGTGAGAAAAAAGTATAGTTCGGTTGAGATGGTTCAAATGGCTGGAGGCTACAATGACTCGGAGCTGCTTGTATCAACGTATATATTCGTTGACTAGCTTGGTCCGTCTCCATTCGTAGGAAAGGTCCGAGCTTATTCGCATATAGATATCTGAGAATTTATATTCGAGTTTAAATTGAAGAGAGAAAAAAATCCTATTTCTAGATTGGCGCGATATCAATTTATCTGTCGCTCGATTTCACGTCAAAGATTCAGTCAGGTTATATCAGATGTAATTGTTCCAGAGGCGCAGAGGCGTTTCGTATTTAGGAAGAGCTACTCTCTCTACCAGTCTTTTAATCGCACCACACTATCATGAGAACAATTTGGTTTCGATTTCTTGTGTTGGTGCTTAGAAATTTCAAATTTTGCGTGATGCATCTTCCTGTCGGCAAATGCAGACCTCAGTATCGTCGCCCGATGGTTTAGCCGCCTTTTTTTTTTAGGTCATGAACAATTACACAGGTTTAGTAAATACAATCTAATTCGGCGGGTTGCGTTGTTGATGTCTGCGCTGTGGTGCAGTCACCTCTTCTAGTTCGTATCAGTTTAAGATTCGGATCTGTGATTCAACTAATCCAACGCTCAGTCAAACATAGCTTCAACAGCTTATCAGGAGGCTGGCTGATATCTCTCGGAACATAGTATGGAAAAAGCCTTGATGGATATTTTGCGAGAGCTAGTTGACTAGTTCTGGATCTATGGACCCGCACGGCAAATTAACACGTCAATCAAGTTGCAATTCGGATTCCGGCTACGCGAAGCTAGCGGTACGTGCTAAAGCTTCAAAAACTCAGCAGAGGGGTGATCATATCGCGCCACGCCACGAAAGGAACCCGATACCCACTCATTCTCCGAGCGGAGAAACGAGGCGATCAACATGGAAGCACATCGAAGGTTAAGTGGGTCAAATAAATATAAACGCGGGACAAGGAGAACTTTGGATATTGTGCTACCTAACCTAGGGAAGAAGTGTATGCCCCGGTAGATATTGGGAAGGCTTGATCCCGTCCCAGCCATATCCCTCTAGTTTGTGAGAATTAAACAGTACCGTATCCTTTGTCTCGTTCGAATTAGGTTTAATTTTACAGTTACACAAAAATTCTGAGATTTGATCTGGTGACAAAACATGAAGGTTCACGAAAGCCCGTGGACCCACTTGGCATGGCTGGCAAGGCAATCATCTTCTTAGATATGGGCCTTAAGATATGATATGACAACTATTTCTGGTGAATCCTGGTAAGCTGCGTTTATAAAATACGTGTATGCAACTATTGATTCCCAGCTGCAGGCGCACAGTGCGCATTTGAGATTTATTCGAAACGCCGATATTTTCTCCCAAAAACCCGAAGTGGGTCCAGCGGCTTTACAGAGGAATGTGAACTATCGCTCCCTCTAATTGGTAGGTCGATCATCGATCAATATTGATGCGTGATATAGATGGTACATGCTTTGAAGTTACCCTCGGGCACTTCCCTAAATTTTTGTTGGCATGCATCCCCCCTCACTTTCCAAAAAAAAAAAAAACTCCGCTTTCGATTGATTCGTTGCCTTAAGTTTTGGGGATTAAAATGGAAACTTCAGCTACAAGGCCGAGACCAAGTAATGCGCAAATCTGGTTGAGAGACAACGATTGATTGATGCAGGTGAGATCACATCTCTGATGCCATGTGCATTCTCTAATATTCCACATTATTCTGGTTGCCCGGGCACTACCCGGTAAATCGAAGAAATGCAAGGCCCTTACCAGGTCAAATCATCAGGAAGCTATTCTTACGCCCCGACTGCCGCACGTCTACACCGTTGTAGACATTAAATACCTCATTTGCTTGTCCCTGGGTAGGCTGGGGCTGAGGAAAAGATTAGCATCATATTATTTTTGGTGTTGCAGCAAAGTCCGACTTTCTCCCTCGGGGGACATCTATAACGGAGCCGATTTGAAAATTTAGAAGTTATTTCCATGACTCTCAAGTGAGCGGCCCTTGTGCAAGATTGGGACTTGGCCGCCTAACCATTCGCTAGATTATGCATGATAGCTGAGAACTCTTTCAAGAAGCCAATTCAACATTCGACCAAGACGCGATATCAGTTGAATCCTTCACTCCCCTTGACGATGCAAGTATTGTTATTATCAATGCAATTTTTTTTCCACACTCAAAGAAAAATACCTTAATCCCGTACGTATACGCGACAACAGAAGATACGATAAGCATAAATACCAGAACCAAGATGCTAGAGAGGCCAACCACGCCAGGTATAAATACCTGCCCGAGTACCCGTTCTGATCAGTCCTACTCTGCAAGCTTCGTATGCATTTTTAAATACATGAGCTCTTATTTTTAGAAGCAACCCTTTCAGCATACAACTAGACTTACCCCTCTCAAAATCTTTGCTGTTTCTCTTCTTGAATCATGGCTTCACAGGACCCCCAGAACCCCTACCAGGGAACGGTATGCATACAAGAAACCCAAATGCTTAGCAGCCGCCTAATTACTTTCGTAGAAAAACCATGTTACAAATAAAGTACTGACAGACTGGTATTCTTATAGCTCGTACAACCTGATAGCACACGTGCACGTGAAGCACCTCTCAGCTACGGCGGCCCGACAGAGGATCGTGACAACGGTAGTTCATTGGATATACCCAGCCAGCCGAGTGTCTCGGCCAATACAGCTGTGCACTCTGTGAGCGACAATACCTCCGAAGACTCTGGAGAGGAGGTGGATGGCAACTCTTCCACAGCAATGAAACTCTCACGCCCCCATGTGCCTACTACCCAGCAGCGACACGACTTTGTCTACGATGGGATAGCGGCTTGTGGTTGCCCAAGGGAGGGTTTTCAGCGCCCAAATTCTCTGAATAGTCCTCCAGAATTCAAGCCCCCAAATAAGAGTGAAGAATATGTTCGAAAAAAAGTGGAAGATGCTGAAGGAGATAAGTTCCCACATTTGTCTAGCGCTCCAAATTGTTCTTAGTAAGGCTATTTACTTCCACTCGTGTATCTTCACCTTTACGTCTTTATTGCACTCCTATTATTAATATATTGGAACCGCATATCTACAACACACGACATCAGTATTATTGAGCTAATTTCTTGTCTGATCTATTATCAGGTTATGAAATATATAAATCTCGTTCACATCCAGTCCACGAGTGTCCAATCCCGACAACAGCGAATCGATCTTTGTTGGCCAAATCGGTCGTCTCACTTCGTGCTATGGGATCATCAGGAAACTGGGGCCTTCTTGAATTCTAGAAGACTCAATCCCTATTCTTTCAAACTTCCACTCTTTCACAAAAAGAAAAATAACAAAAATAACAAAAATATTCCTTGTCCATCATTTATGCCTGGTATACTGGTTTACGAGACATTATTATATATTCCGAACCATTTTAACTTGACAACGAGAGGTTTTGAAATAATATTTACGTCCTGAGTCCCTCTCCAGCTGCAGTCCCTCCTCAGCCCTAAGATTAACAGAAAAAGGTTACGACAGACACAAACATGTAATTTCTCAAGAATCTACCTACAGAGAATTCAACTTCTCGTAGAATCACGCCTTCGTTCTCATTGCCTATGTATGCTAAAAACGTTAAACTCTCCCACTAGCAACTCTTCTCTTTACTCCTTAACACCGCCCAACAAACTCTCGTTCTGGTGCTCTCTCATTCGAATTTCCCTCAAACTAAATAGTCATCTCGCCTACGAAGTATCAAATTACGTTTTACCATTGAAGGAGGTTTTGACCGCTGACAGCCAGGATCCCTTGCCTCAGAGTAAAATGATTGTCAAACTCCAATCAAAAGCTGCTGGGAAATGAAGCAGGTATCACGTGGAGACTACCAGTGTCAACCCAACCTTAGTTTAACGGATATGTCGCCACATGTACATTCATTCCCGGCGCCAAGTCGTGAGGCGACCTAGTGCCGCCACCAACTATCTCTGTCGCGAGAGGCAGCTAGTGGTGCTGTGATTAAGTATACCAGACCTTGGCTCTCGGGTTGTTCCGAAGCTCGTAGCACCCGTTCTCTATTGGTACACAAATCGCGTGTAGCTTTATGAATAGAGATTTATCTTTCAAGTATAGGAATCAAAAAAAGGATATGACCTGAAGCTCTTGATCTCTGTCATTGAGCCATACGGTTTATTACGCTCTTAGAATCGAAATATGCGCATTGGTACACAACCAAATAGTTTCATTGACCTGATAAGCAAGTAACTCAAGGAGGACTCCGGATACGTTGGAAAGGCTTCACTTTGTGAATATCGGCTCAAGATATCCATGGGTGCATCACCGCACTGGGGATCCCGGCCAGATGTTGATCTAGGAACCAGATTTGGTTCGGATTACAAGCCCGTACGTCGAAAATACGGCTCTTTTCTATGTAGCAAACGATCTGCCGAAAGCTGTTCCTTGTTAGCTGCTCCTTGTTAGCTGTTGCGCGCGGCTGGCTGGGATTTAATGCAGCCTCAAATGAAGATATGCTCTAGATTGCTAGATGTTACCTTCTTTCTGCGATTCCTTTCGTGCCTTTGTGGCATCGTTTCGTCTGAGTTTTAGGCTAGCGTCGTTTAAGGAATGTAAGCCCTTTCTCGACAAAAGTCTCTCCACGGATCCAAAAATTGTGAAATCAGGTTTCTGGGTTTGATTTTATAATTTCACCTCGCTCGTATGCATGCAGAAAAGCCAGTGCAGTGCAGGCATCCAGAAGGTATAGATTTGTGGCCCTCGACCGAATCTCCTTCTTATGCGTGACCTCATGCATGATCACAGCAGTGGGTCGGCAATGGTTCCCCGTTGAAACCAGTGTACGAGTGTCTTGGTCTGGATAGCACCTGAGTTAACTTTCTCGCAATTTAGCTTCTATTATCCCGTCTTCACATTCCCCGCATCTTCGGACCAGATCTACTTTATTCAAAGTACTGCAAAGGCAACTCTACTAGATCAAACCTGCACTTTATGGGTTCATTCCGGCAAAAACTCTGAAAATAACAGGTATATATACTTATTAGCTTGGAATAGTCGTGTGTCACAATTTTTCAGTCAACGCACGGGCCGTTCCTCGCAACAAGGAGGTCACGTTCCAAGCTTAAGATCGGTACTTACCCCTAGTTCGAGAGAACCCCCACATCTCAGCGAGTAGATTGACCATTCTGACTTCTCGTGCACGAAAAAGCAAGCCAGTGGAATGTGGCGTTCTAGGTGGACTGTACCTTTATATTGGACTATGTGTATCGTCAGGTCCCGTTCTTCAAACTTTGGCCTTGGAACTGGGAAGTGTGCTCTGGCCTCTAGGCCTAGACACCTATACATGCACCAAAGTTCCTCGAAGTACTTGGTCTGCTATAGAAGGATTTGTTGTGGAGATGCCTTCAAAGGATTCCCTATACAGCCTTGAGCTTTTAGGAGCAAGCAATTGAAAGAGCCTATACCCCTACAGTAAACTGGGAATACCACGCCTCTAACGCTTGCTTTTCATCCTACTTTACCCCGGCTCAATACAAAGGCCTGTTATGATCTGCAGGACCCCGGATAATCTGCTCTTTGAATTCAATTCTCGCCAATGGCACTCTTGAAACGAAGCAGTCTGGACATCTAACTTGGCCCTATGTCTAAGCCTAGAATGCGTTAGGAATTTTATAAAAACACAGTCATCCTCCATCAAGGCCTCAATTAATCGAGCATAACGCAAGTTTCCGAGATACTAAACATCGAACACATCCACAAGCATTATATTCTGCTCTTTACGAGTTACTTTTCTTCTTTCTTTCATCTTAAACTCAAGTCGAGCTGTTCAGATAATCTCAGCGATCGTTCATCAATTCAAGATTCATGATGCTTGGAGAGGTACGTAGATCTGCGTGTGGCTTTATCAGTCTTTTAAAGCTCTTTAATTTAAGAATTGACGGTTGTGCTGGTGCCTAGTTCACCCTTCAAGCTGTTAAATGGATCTTATTTCTTCCAGATGACATCATCTTGCTGTCTGGAGAAAACATTCGACAACAGAGTCTGGATTATATATTAGACCTGCTTAGTACCTATGCCGACAATCCTCCAGTCCCTTCCCCCGGCAAGCCGCCGCAGCCCCCGAGGCCTCCAGATGAAACAGTTTCTCCAGTGATCAATCATTAGATACTCGGGGGGCTGATATCGCCTTTCCATGTCGATGTCCTGTTTAAGTTAGTCGCCTACATCTCATAGGATCATTAATTAGATAGATGGTCGCGCGGATAGGCCACATCCAAACCGAAATTATTACATGTAATGCGATTATAAAATGAGGTAACGGGCCGAGGAACATGTATGGTAATTGAATGCTGGTTTTATTTCCTTTTAGAGAGAATAGGATACAATGGAGTCTCAATATAAATGAATTCTCAGTGACCGGTAAAAGCTGGTCTACTGGAATTGTATAGTAATGCAAGACCTGGTTATTGAGTGAGACCTAGGCCTACGCAATTTCGAGTGGAAATACCCTTCAAGGGGCGCAATCTACTTGAATGCTCGTAGTCCTATACCATCAGCTTAGGCGGCCTGTCTTTCATATATCTCTCGTAATTGAAGCCCAGCGGATACGTATAAAATACTTGTGCTATAAAGAATCACGTAAAGGTTCAACGCAACCTATAATCAACGTTTTACGAGAGTAGTATTAGCGGTGGATACTAAACGCCTCGACGAGTCTTAGGGGTCTAAATGACAAATTTCAACCCGGTTCCGGGTGCAAGCGCAAGCGTAGTCAATAAATAATAAAATATAAATCTTAATTACCTGAACGGTCTCTTACTCGGTTGTTTGATTCGATGTTTGCTTCTGAATATATTACTGCAAGGGGCCATGTGTTGCACGTTGGAAAATATCATGGGCAACCAATCGATTGTGGTGCGGTCCGGTACCGCGGTCATCAAAGCTGCAGAGAATCTGGTTTGACGAGACCAATGGAGTCCCAAAAGCCAGGCGGAGTTGTGACGAAATTGAGGGGCTCTACACACACCACAACTGCTTCAAAAATTTCGATACGTATGGATGGCGCGTTTCTCAATCTTCCTTCCGAAAAAAGTTTAATCCCCCGGGATTTTCTTCCCTGTAGATGAGCCTGGCGCTGTAATTTAAAGCCAACTCAACATGGTTTCCTTGTGCATATTTACAAGTATAATGTGCAGGCCGAGAGTAATGGCAAATTCTTTTAAGATTGCATCGGTTGTCGGCAGGGCTAGATTCCAGTGGTCTTTGCCCACCCCCAGGCCTTTAAACAGCTGCCCCGATATTTTGAATTTTTATTTCTGTATATCTCGATAGACTTCGGCTAGATCTCTTGCAGCCGATTCGCTAGTACCCGTCAACCACAGCTATGGCCTCCCAACTAGCAGAGACACGTGTGAGATTTGGATCATAAGATAGTTCAACCGATCGCGATTAGCTAAAGAACCAGGAGAGCAACCGCGGCCGTTCAAGTATGTAACCTCCGCCCTCAAATTGATGGCTAGAAAATGCGGCTCTAGGCAAGTAGCTCGAACATCCCTTGTTATATTTTCTGGATTTGCTCCAAATAGTTCGTCCGCCATAAATTTGGGATCCTGAAGGTCTTACGATTGACTTCGGGGGTACCGATGGTGGCTGCGCAAAAACATTAATTCTACGCAACCGAGGCCAGCACTTTTTCTAACCGCTGGGATAGATGACGGCGGAAGATAATTGCACTCGTTCTCTCAGTAACTTCCTCTTTCGTCTCTGGTCTAGTACTAGCACAAAACGGTCTCGCAGCCTCACACGGAAACACTGTTCAAAATTTCCTTTCAAGGACTGCTTCAAATTTCGGCTAGAAATCTATGGTGTATTTGCAATATTTGGAGTCATTACAGATGGTCACACAGTGAGCTAGAGCTGCGTTGCCTCGCGCACTAGCGAATTTCAGAGTAAGACAGTTTCATGGCGAGTTGGGGAGCTTGCGCACCTATTTCGGATGGTTTCAGAATCTTAAAATTATCATTTGCAGACGAGCCCGGCATATTTTTCTTTAGGTGCAGGTATTTCGTCTATGAAGGACTCGTGTTCCCGACGATATGACTTTAGCAGATTGCGTCGCGTGAACTGATGTCCAGGATCCGTCGAGCTCCGGCTCCCAGGTCGGCAATATTGGCCCATTGCCGGCAAAGACTGGCACTGGTTACTCTCGAAAATCTGTAGCTGACTTTCAACACTGCAGGCATCTTCAACTTGAGACGACCAGGGAGCCCTTACATGGACGACCATCAAAATTTCATTGCTTTGAGTATTTACGTGTCTTTACAAACGAAAGGTAGCAGCTTTTTATCGTGTTAGCGATGGTTAGTCAGGGCATGAGCCGAATGACATAACGAGCTCGATGATTGTAATTTTGTGATATGAATGGATGTATGCAATACGGGGATTGATCTTTCCTACCCTCGAAGGTGCCGCATGGACCTTCGAGGCTAGATCTTTCCGTTTTTGCAGAGACACCCTGTTCGTTGAGGAATGTGGAGCTGCTGCCAGCTCCTTGCACAACACTTAACGCAGCTACATGCATGGGTGTGTTTTGGTTCATGCTATTAGATCGCAAGTAGGATCGCAATTAATGGCCAGCTCAAATTTTTTGATGGGGTGGGGTTTTTTTTAAAAAAAAAAAAAAGAGGTTTCGTTCCTAGCTAGAATTCAGAAGCCTGCATAATGAACTTGCAGATGTTACCCATCTGAAAGGGACCTCAGTGATATTTCCCGCGAGACAGGTATTTGGTAAATCTTTTTCTTCTTTTGCCATGAGGCACAGTCTCGGGTTTAATTGTAATTTTTTTGGGGGGAGGGGGCTCCTTGCCAGTTCCTTTCGGCTTCGAAGGTGACATGTCGAGACTTCGTAAATACATACAAAGCAATAATGACTTTTAACAGCTCCATATACACTGTTCGGCTGCAGGTTGTGGAAAAGCAAAACCGGCCATCAGCGAGACCCGCTACTTTAAATCGTGGGAGCGAAAAATTACACTTATAGTCGCCTTTTCTCTCATGATATCTACAGCATAGTAGCATATAGCTCTACTTCCTTTCATACCACTCTCCTTCAATATTAGGCACTGGTAATATACCATTCATTTCTTTCTTTCATTTATCTCTCTTAAAGATCTCGTGGCGAGTTGAGTTTAAATTTATGTTATAGTTGATTTGCCGGTCAGATCTAGTAAGGCCAAAAATATTCGAACACAACAATATCAAGCAGACTACCGCAAGTTATTTAATCCCACTGCGGCGGTTTCTTTGGCTTCTTTTCCTCCTATTTTGTTTTTTCGTCGCTACTGGTCGTTCAAGGAATCAATCTTCCAATTACACCGAACCCTTTGTACAAGTGTTACCATGGAAAACGCAGCTACTCCAACAGACCCCCAAGCAGCTCCGGTATCATTTCTGGAATACAACTTTGCTATCGAGACTGAAAGATTGCAGCTTACAGAAGACCTTTCTAAGGAGATGGAATCTGTTAGTGACGAAGCTTTCTTCAAAGAAGCTTCCAGGTGCGCAATGCAGATCGTGGAGAGACAAGCTGTACCACTGTCTATCCTTGGAGACCGGATGCCAAATCAATTACAGTCTTTCGATATAACTCCGATAGAACGGTTCGGTTACGCTTTTCACCATACCGAGGCGACTGTGTGGTACTCTCGAAGTCAACTTAATTCCTACAACGATCCACCACGACCGAAGCGAAAGAGAGTAAACTCTACACCATCAACTTTACCTTCTGCTAGGAAGACGGTAACAAGGACGAGGAGCATTTCGCGTGCATCAACAGCACCAACGAGTGCCTAAGCTGCATTTAGCAGCTTAGTTAGAGCAATACCTTTTTTCTAAACGTACACCTGCACACAACAAGGAATTATGAGCTACCACAATTTACTCCCTGAAGACGATTTCTTCCTAGAGTTGCCTATGTCTATAATATTTACGCTCCTCTCTTATACTCAAATCTTACGACGTGTGGCGACATTTAATACCAAGTGTAACGAAACGGCCGAAATATATCAACGATCTACTAGCATCATCATTTTAGCGTTTTTTTCTCTTTTTCTTTCTCTTTATTTTCTTATCGTCTGGCACGGGTTTGCTTAAGAGAATGGGTTTTGCTGAGCATTGGTTTGAACATTTCTTTACGCATCGTTATACCTTGGTTCCAAATTGGTTTTGTCTTCTTCTTTTCCTTTTCACAATTCATGAGAACAATGCCAGCTCTTTAGTTAAACTAATTATCTTTTAAAACTGCCTTCTTACTCTCCTTCCAAATCAATAATAATATTCTTCTTCACTGTCGTCTAGTTTCACAAATTTGTGTTGCATTTACGCCTGACCTCGTTGTGGGTCAATATCAATCCGCCAGCCGGTACGGTTTTTGAGACTGCAATATCAACTGGTCTCTATGCCAAGTTTTCAGAAACTGAACACCCTGAAACAAGAACGATCCTTCTAAAAGCCTTGAAACGTACAGTATAGACCTTTGTGGCTCGATCCATCGCCAACTCCAGTCAATCTATGGGCTTTCCTCTCAAGCAGACCGATATCGAGCGGGGTTTCAGAGGGTATGAGTTTGCTCACCCGCGCTAAGACATGAAACACTTGCTGTCGCATTTGCCTCGTACCGATCTTTCTTCCCTCTTGCATGGCAATTCCTCGAAGCCTCGTTTATTCTTCCCATTCTTCGAAGGCCAACTAAACTCTTCTATTCCTTCGGATTCCTACCCCTGCCATCCAGGTCTAATTTCCCCCCAATTATTATTTTATCAAACACAGATATCATAAGATTTTCAATGGCAGGTGGGACGATTCATTTCAGACATTCGTAAGGTAAAAGCCATATTTTTCGCTTAAAATGGTCATTTGATCTTGTTAATATTTCCTGATAAGCCAGTTCGTACAAGCACCAGATTGCTGCGTGGCGGGTCCCTACACGCAATAATCGCCAGTGAACTGAATCAAAAAATCAACGAGTGCAATACTTCAAATCCTCATTAGGACGTTTAAAAAATTAAACTCGACGATCCTGCGAATTGAGGCCAAGGCGTCTCGACGTCTCAGATATCGCGTCAATGAAAGCCATGGCGCCAGCCGGGTAATAGGTTCCGTGTTGTGTCGGCTTGCGTAACACAAGACCAATTGATCATCAAGGCTAGCACGCATGGTCCATTGAAGCCCAAGCTAGCCCCGATGACATCAGCCCAACACGTCTGCAGGGGGCAGCGCTCAAATCCGCCGCTAAAGAAGGCGAAAAACTCTGAGGTTACTTTTCGATCTCCACCGAATATGGCTTCGCAGATGAGGAGCCCCACCTGGTGGTCATGGGCGGTGTTGCATATTATCAGTCATGAGGACGTTCCTGAGCTGTAATTAATGCCCCTCTAGCTGGGCAAATTTACCACAATCTCCCGATCTACCGCGAACGGTCCTGTTTTTCATTCATTTGTTTATAATAATCCGGCAGCTTCTTAAAATTTCCGAGCACCGTCATTTCCAGTCTAGATTTCAATGGGCTAGCTATTGAAAAATATGGACCGCAGATTGGATCAGGCTAGCGTCCGCTGACACACATCGGATCAAGATGGGAATCTAAGCGAAGCCTGACCTTCCTCTTCGTTATCAAAAAGGCCCAAGAGCCCGCATTCCACGGATCCAGCCAACAAGAATTCTCGGGAAGGAATTTTACGGTCCACGGTGTATTACTGAGGTCACAGGTTGCTAACCACTAGTGCACTTAGTTGGGCCCACCTCAACAGTTTGAGTATCGTGCAATAACGTTACCAGTTGCGCAACCTAAGTACTTGGACCATATCCCGGTCGGGGCACTCTGGAATCAAACTTCGAAACACGACTATATGTTTAGCTCGATGCTTCTTAGCATGAGCGATGGATGCAACCTCAGCGACGTCTGTCTCATCGAAAGCTAAGAGCTGGAAGATCCCAGTGCAGTGGGTTTGATTACACATTCCTTAGCATTCTTCTAAATCCTTGGAACCAGTCCTGCGAAACGTCCAGGAAAGATCAAGTATCCAGGATCGACAGGTCCAGATCCTTGGGCACCTGTTCAGCTGATACGCTTTTACTCGTCAATGCAGGAACACAGTTTCGGAAAAAAAAAATTCTTTTTTTTTTTCCCCTCTCACATTCTTGGATGCCTTGGCGAAATGGGCATGTGCTCAACAGTGTGCTAATCTTGAGAGCTCGACAGCTCCCCGATATTAGGAACGGTTATTACATCAATTCTTGTAACAAGCTGATCTAAGTTTCCCAAATTGTAGCTCTTCAATAAGTTGATTATATTTGGATTCTTGGCTATCGCGAGCAACTCTGGCCGAAAGCTATCTCATTCTTTGTATATTTATTTGCCGACAAAACCAGCAACCAGAAAATTGTCGAGCTTTCCCCTGCAATCATTGGTGCCCTTGCGTCTTAATCCATGCGCAAATCATGCATGTCGTGCAGAGTGCATACACCAAGAACCTTGCTAATTTCCTCGGTGTAGTCTGATATTTCAGCTGAGAAGGCAGGATCACTGGTGGTGTGGGTGCATGAAACCTTGAGCAAAGAACAAATGCCAAGAAGAGCATTGATATCCTAGCAATTGATAATTTCTCCGGCAGCCATGAAGAAACGTCGCGAAAATTTATGTACAGCTAATTGCGCCCCACTAGCGGCCATATCGAAACGGGCGGGAACATGGATATCAGGTCACCCGGTGTCAGATGTGCTGTTGGACTGTCTTCACAAATCTCGTCTTAGCCGGAACCGTCTCTAGCGGGGGACCTTCGAGGCTACCCGCTAGATAGCCTCGAAGGTCCAGGCGGCACCTACTAGCATCTAGCGGGCCCGAAATTGCACTCTGTGCCTGCATGCCGGACCCACTTTATTACTTCTTTAATAAACTTGAGAGGCGATGTGAGAAAGTTCGGACTTCAATACTAGTATACGACCTCACGTCTATATTATGCCTACCACCTTGAAAGAACTGCTTTTAGGTTGCATGGTGGTGACGCCTTTGTACACGTGGGCAGCATGGTACTACTGATTATTTCAAATACATTTCCTCGCCTCCCCTTCACCTGTTCATATGACCATACGAGTGGCAAAAGATTGCAAGCCAATATCCTGCAAGCCAGCATCCTGCAGGTCTGGTGCAATTTTGATTGCGGACAAAACGTCACGGCCGCACGGGCATGAAGACGATCGTAGGTTGAGTCCAACCTTATAAAACTTGTAGGCTGAAGAATTAAGACTTGACATCCAATCGGAACAGTATCATCGCATATCATGATGGTTCGGAACATTCGGGAGACATAGTCGACCTGGGTTTGCATTACCTCCATCCTTGTCCATAATTAAAGGCGTCTATGACAAAAGCCAAAGCGGTGAAGTCTTGGAGAAAAAGGTTGCTCACAAGAGCTGTCTGAATTATCTTGGCATTCGTAGAGCCTAATCAAACTCTGTCTGTTCCTTAACAACGTTCCTAATATCCTTCCTGATATCCTTGCTCCAAAGCTCTCGATCTCTTAAATAAAACAATTTCAGGTTAGACGGCACTCCAAATATCAAAGCTAATACCTCGTGAGTCAGAGACCTTGCTGCGAAATATCACACACGGGTGAGAAATCCACGCACGCATGTGCAAAATATTATTTATTTAGGAAAACCAATTGGACGGATTTCTAGGAATCAACTGATCAAGTCTGTGGTCCTGGCTTTTGGGGCCGGTCCTTCGAGGCGAGGCCTGCCGAGTTAGTCCTCAAGGCCATTCCGACCCAACACAGAAGCTGGATCCGAGCCAACAAAATGCCTCTCTCCCTTGTAAAAGCAAACGATTTGGTGGTGTGAAGCGAATTGATGGCCCTCTGTTAGAATATAATTGGCCCATGGTCCGATAAGCTTTCCTGGGGTAAAGAAGGCTTGCTCTGCAAGCCTCTTTAACATGCAAGGATTCTCATAATTCTCCTGAGCCGACGGAAATCCGTCCGAAATCCAGCCCTAGCCATCAAAGGACCATGGTTCCATCCTACAAGCAGCCAGGGGATAAAAACCAAGAATAATGGGGCTGGACTAAAGTGGTCACATACACTCGAAAGGAGGAAATCAATCATCTACCAGCAATTTCAGCCCGTATATTAAAATCTCGTTTGCATGAGTAAATTATATCAAACTTGATGAGAGAGAGATTCGCGTCGAAAACAAATCACTTTGCAATTTAATTCTAACTATAAGCACAGGTGAACTAACAAAAAGACCGTTTTTTCTTGCCTCAAGAACATACTCTAGTAGGGAAGGGGTGCGGAAACTTCAATCTGCTCAATATTCTTACAGCCATCGGTTGGGAATTTGAATGAAAGGGTAATGTGTTTCCACTGCTCTGGCACATCGCCAGGCAAGGGTATTCAAATCCGCAGATCAGTATTATCTCTAACGACAAAAGTATATGAAGAAATTTAAGCTAAGGATTTGTGAAACCTTTGTCCGAGCGGTGTAGAGAGTGGTAAAATCTAGGATCCCAACCTTTAGTCATCCTTTCAATGCAAAATTTTCAAAATCAGCCCGGCTGAAAAATCTAAAAGGACAATATACGTACCTATACAGCGAAGGTTTTGGCTGACTATCAGTAACTGTGCTTCCCTCTACAATTGACAAGCTTCATCACAAGGCCCTTCTTTATGAAACTGATTACGGCAGCCGCAGTCGGCGTGGCCTTGTGCATAAAAGCGAATTTTCGCAGCTGTATCTGTAGCGGGCTCGTCCGAGTCAGAGCCTTCAGACACGCATCCGCTAGCCGAACTGCTGCCAGGTGCTCCAGTCGGGATCGGAAATGCGATGCTACTCGCCTCCCCGAGTACCCTGTAGTCCCGTTCCTGTCCTTGTACACTATTGAGGACCTGCGGATAAAAGCTGTGTCAGCCAGCACAATAAGGGAATGGCATTGTAGATGAGGCTATAGATGCTCCCAGCTAGCCATAAGATCTCGTACAACTTACTTCGCCATTTCCTTGTTCTAGTTGCTCTGATCGTGACATATTTGACTGGTGATGTGTAAAGGGGTTGAAACTTTGGAAAAGATAAAAAGTAACGTTGACTTTGTTTAGGGAAATGTCAAGTTGGAAGGTTTGGAGGTCTCTCGGTGATGGTCGCCAAGTTTTTGGAGAGGGATTTCGAAAGTTGGTTAAACAGATTTGTATCTGGTGATGTCTGGGGACTTCGTTTTGATGAGCAGGTAGGCAGTGAGTGCCGGTATTTATAGAAGACCCCCAACGATTATTAGGGTTCTTGAAACACAGATCTTTGACCGGGCGCAGCTCCGGCCGGATTGAACAATATTTGATCCTGATGGTACCATAGGACTAGCAGAATCAATCTTTAGGGAACAAGATGCTGAAAAGGCGCTAGTCTGCACATGCACAGCCGTCACCGCGCTCCTTGTTCTCGACCCTCTTTGCCAATGAAACACCCGAGAAGGGGGAATGCGTCGATGTGGACCTTGGATTTCGCCTCGTTTTCCTTCTGCCTGCGCGAAACGTCTTATCGAAGAGTCACTGCTGATGTGATATGAGTTACAGCACGTGCTGAACTAGTGCTGGTTAACGGAGAGAGCCGTTACCCCATTGAGTTGTAGTCCAACGGTGCGGCCGTCAAAACATACTAAACAAATAGTAGCTCGTGTGGAACCATTCAATCGGATTCATCTCAATTAATCAAACGTTTATTACAGCTTTTACGTGTGAAACCTTATATATTACAATTAAACGTTACTAACGACTGATAAGTTGATCGCATGACCTTTTCCTAACCATTGCTTTGATCCGATCCTGATATCAACAAATATAATAATAACAGTCAGAAAACAAATAAAAAGAAAAGAAAAAGAAAAAACTGGGCACTTTTTTGGTACATACATATGCATGCACGATCTGACGCTGCACTCAGAACCGACCGATCCCTTGCATACACAGGATGTGCTATCTTCCTTCTTTTTTGCCGTCTGCGGGTTTTACGCGTAGTTCAGCAGCCCCCACAGAACCCCCCGGATCAAACGCCCTCAAAATATGACAACGTCGAGATAATCCATGGGCAATGATTACCAAGATAGGTGAAGGGGGGGTTCGGTGAATATAATCTCTTAGGTCTAGTTTCCTGCGTCGCGAAAGTAGAACCCGGCAACTCAGAAATCTGCAATCGGTTGACCATCACTTTGCGGTTGGTGATTTTGTAAAAGGTCACATTGGATACCTTCCGATTTAGCCCGAAGTTAACCGGCCGAAGCCTCAATCCACTTCGCTATCAGTCCGAAAGGATCCATGGCCAGTCATCGGCGAGATCGATCCCTGCCAGCTCAAACTCGCCCCAGGAAGACCAATTCGCTTCCATTTTCCGGCCTCAAAAAAGTTAGTTCAAAAACAGGAATCTGGCCATTTGCGCATGGACGGCCGGTTGGGAGTTCATATCGCAGAAGAGCTGTTTGATGAGTTGCACCACTGATCAGAGAAATCTTGCTTGGCTACAAAGTTTATGATGTTCGGCACCAAAACAGAGGACCGATATGCAAACGGGTAAATTTTATACCAGATGTCACCGCAGGTCTTCGGTTAAATCATTTTCTGCGCCCTACGAGAAGAGGAATTGAAACAAACCTGGGGATAAAGGGGCGCCTTCGATGCATGGAAACGAGAATATGAATACCGGCTGACGCGTCTTCTGTGAACCTTGGTGGCAGTAGTTTGATCCTTCACCAAATAGTTCGAGCGGTAAGAGAAGCATATCTGGCGGAGGATAAGATTGGGATGAGCTCTATCAGGAGCTAAGGAAGCCTAGACCATGACCATGCGGTTGTGCAATTGTGCTTGACCCAGCTACCCATCCAACGCTCGCAACGTCACAGATGAGCCAAACGAAAACTGCAGCCCTTTTTTGAGAATCTCAGATATACAGAGAGTTCAAACCAAACCTGCACGGAAGTAGTGAAGCACCAAGGGGCTGAGCGGCTGTATCTCTCTATTGCCATGACCGGGCAGAAACCCCAATCGGCTCTTATTTCGTGAATGTTTCTGTTTGGTTTACAAGTCGAATAAGAATTCTTTGTTTGTTGTGTGGTTTGGTTACGGGACAGGACAATGATAGTAGATATAGAGGGCAAGCCGAACATTTACTGGAACTTATCGAGCTTTCCGACCGTAGAAACAATACCGATGTATATAGTATATCGTTCTTCGAATCTAAGTTCATTCATCTGAACAAGCCTATTTCATTTTTTGCAGTTCTTTTCGCACAAATGGGGAGTTTTGCTTTAGGTGCTGATGAAGACAAGGGTTACAGTCAATAATGGGAGCGTTGAGACAGAGGAAAAGAGAGAGAGCCCGGACCAGTTGGATTGCACTATGCATTATTAGGAAAACAGCTAGTGTCACGTGGACCTCCTTGGCTGATGTAGTAAAAGTCCTCAATTTTGCGACGAAATGTGAAGGCCTAGTTCTGCTCCCATTTCGCATCGGTTTCGCCATCGTGGGATTTTAAACATCGCGTGCACAGTGCTAGGACATATACAGAACATAGTCCAAATATAACACACAAGGCTGAAAGAATTCAAGTCAACACAACGTCAACTATCACACCGGCGTGATGGCTGTCAATCTCAAAAGCACTCTGATCTCAAATATGATACATATGTCAAATGCTGTCGTGACTGAGAGTAGCCTGGTCCACAGTTTAGCCAAACGAAAATAGAGCGGAGCTGGGCCCTGGGGAAATTGGAGACTTGGTTCGATAAATCCAAGTCAATATGCATATATGCGTGAATTATTTTTACTGTGCTCCTGTAGCCAATATGAGCCTAGTGTTGACGAGAGCTAGATGAAAATACGAACAGCTGGAAGTTAATGCTCAGAATAGTCCTTATATGACGTTGAAATAAAGTTTTGAACGCCATTGAATGCAGTGCATGTGCCGCAGGTACAGAACCGGGCGAAAGGGCTGCAAGGACCCCCAGTTAGCGGCTGGGTTTTCGTCTCCAAGTCTCCTTCCTCTGGGGGTCTGGTTGCCACAAGGGATTAGTGCATCATCAGCCCTCGCATGAAGCGGAAGCAGGAATCCTATCAGGCGCGTCCCCCCTTGCCAGGTCCCATTTCGACTCCTGGTTCTAGATGGCAGATACCAAGATTCGCATTATTACCAGCAAATATCACGCGAGAATGAGCCTATGGAATTGAACCATGTATAGGGGGTGGGGGGATGAGTTTCGCGGAATTGCTGCTAGCCAGCTTTTCGGAAGAATTTATTCCCCCACCGAGGCTCTGACTCTATGGGCTAGCGGTGAAGCCAACAGTGCCTTGAAAATTCATTTCCCGATTTATCCCGAAGATCCTGGTATCCAGTCAAACCGTCGACGAAATCTGGGCAAGAGTACTTGTCTATGAAACGCAGTTTATTAAAAATACGTACTACCACACACCTATGGTATCCAAGTAGTTTTAGAAACACGGTGGTATCCCAACCTGGTTTCTTCCCCGTCCTCATAATGAGCTCATTGGCTTTGTTTTCAACTCGATTAGCAGGTTCGTCCACCTCCTGAGTTCACACCAATCGTAAATCAAGGCTACTCGAGAAACAAAAAGACTTTCTTCTGAAGTGGAGGCGTAGCCGTTCTCTCCCACTTTCCTGGCGTTTGTCTTCCCTCGCTACACTCAAACCGCTCCAGCACGAACCCCCTTTAAGTCCCTCAAAATATATATTATGGCACCCGACGCGCACGATGCGGATTCCTGTTCGAAATCCCGAATAGTAGCAACAAGTTCGATATTTCGCATTTGAAAATCACACGACAAAACGAATTGCGGACGGTTCGTGTAACCAAGTTTTCGCACCAGCTCTTCCGAAGTTACCACAACCTCCTGGTACGAGAGACCAGTTTGAAATATGAGGCATTTCCGGGATCGATACATACATATACATGACTATGGCTTCCACACGAATGTTTCCGGGATTAAACTACTACATGCATCTACCACCATGGAATACATGACTATCTTGGGCTTTTCTTCATCTTCCTACGCCGTTCAGAGCGCCTACTCAATAATGAATCCCTAGGAGTGATAGGGGAGGAGGAGACATTCAAACTTCGTGAGACAAGGAGCAGTCGGTCGCTAGGCTTTGTGTGGGTGTATGCTGACTAACTATCGTATTGTGCGTGTCGACGTGTATCCAAGCCAGGAGACACCATCTGGTACCAGTACTGCATTCGAGATTGGGCCGATCATCGACAAACAAAGACTCCAAGTACTCCTCTATTTTTTCATTGGATAGAGGCGCGGATGGAATGTGACAGCACAAGGCCAAATTGGTGATGCAGCCACGTACTCAGATGGCTTGAGAAAACTCTACGAAGGAAGGGGTAACATTTGCCTCACTTCAACTTTGAGTCTATCATGCTTAATATGTCGCCGCCCATCATGCTATGCCATAAATATTGGAGACATGTCGACAAAAGCTTCCCATTGAAGCCCTATTGCCCTGAGTACCCAACAACACAACAGGTAGCCTCTCTTGAGTTACAGCAATCGCAGAGATTCTAGATCTTGATCAATTGACAGGCCTATATATGCTTAAGTAGATATGTCGGTAGGTGCGTAGGGGAAGTTTAATATCGTGAATTTGGTCGAGACAGATGAGAGTTTTGTCAAAATTGGACACTTACTTGAATATGGGACGATCATTTTGGCAGTAGCTACTCCAATTGTCACTTTAGCTTTGAAATGTTCAATTTTAATTACGCGCCTGGTTGCGAGGCTGATTGGCATCAAGTGGCGATGCTAAAGTTTCTTAGAACTTTGGCAATAATGGGAAGACGTCTTCGAGGCTATATATAGGAAGGCTAGAAGCGATAGATTTCATTCTTCAATTTCTGGCTCTTACTTAAGCCTCTCAGTCTTGCGACCTTTAATATTCTCTAATTACTTACTCTATTACACAGTGTACAAACTGACGAGACCAACAAGCTGTAATACTATTTGTGGAGAAGTCAAATCCACACAACACAAAACAAAATTAGTTGTCTGGGAGACTGACTGCGCACAATGCAACATTTATCTGGTCTCGTTGAACCAGACAACACAAAGTCCAAACATTGTGTGGCATTTATCCGCGTCTTTGTGGCTACCGCTTATCGTACTGTTGTGTTGCGAAGAGGTCTTGTCGGGTATATCGTACCATGCTGTCGGGCTTCAAGAGCCTCAAAACTGGCCGGGTATAGCTGGAATTCCGAAGCGCTAGCGGTTAAAATTCCAGATTTATTTAATAATCATGACGCCACTATATTTTATTCTGACCTTTGATGCCGGTAATAATTACGAGACGTCGCGTCGTCGGGTTTGGCTAGCGCTGTTAAAAATTAACTCGAAAACCTTTGACATAATCCTCCACATTCTACTTTTCCTCCAGATCCCGTAGTGTCAACTTGTGCAGGCCAGTTAGACTGCTTCGACGCCGACGGTTGAATGGTCATGTTTTGACGTCTAGAACAGCAGAGGAACACCTCGCATTCCTATGTCTGCCTCAAACCCCCTCATAGAACCCCACAGAGAATATAAAATATCATGTGAACGGGGGTGTTCTCCAATTGTTGCGAGACCAGCCACTTGATTTAGAATACTGTTGTGTCATATCCTAGGAACCCTGTCCTCTTTGTGGTGGTGATAGGGCGGAAGTATCTTGCACTGGATAGATGGATCCTAGATGCGGTGTTCATTTCTTATTGTAGCGAAAATCGCCTCCAGAGGATCCGGGAAAATATGGGAAATGATGTTGCTTGATGCAAGGAGGGCAATTGCGGTCAATCTCTTTTACTCCAGACCCGAGAGTACGTACAGGGTGCAAACCAGCGTAACTTGATTAAATTTCTGCTACACCTATACGCATCGATCCTACGAACGAAGGGCATGAGATATTCTTATTCTTATTAGGTAGATAGTAGACCACCATCTTGCGTCAGAGTTGTCGTCTAGGATACCATACTAGATTGGGTTTCTTTCTGCAGCAGGCTTGGATGCCGGTTAGGGGGTAGAAGGGTTCGGCCATTAATTGTGCGCATTCTCGTATCCATCCACTCCGCTGGGTGGTTCGCAGTATGCAGCCCCTGATTCCTGCAGCCATCCAAAAGCCTGTACACGAGCTGTCTGTCCTTGCTAGCTTAGGCGAAAGTGCTGCTAGCTTTCGTTCCATACACCGACGGTTCTTGGTAGCCTCGTACAGGTGCATGAAAAAGACTAGCACACGAAACGACTTGCCATACATTCCCTGCCAACAGCTATGACCAGCTGCAACCAGTGAAGATTCCGACAGACTACTAGGCTTGTTCCACATACTTCTCTACCCTGACATTGGTGTTTTCAGCATTTATTTTGGTTGGGTAATGCAACAAGAAACCGAGACCGCGTCTCAACGCATGTGCATTTTCCACAGTTTACGGTACCACCTGCCCGCCAGGAGTCCGCGACCTTCTTGGGAAAGAAAATCAAAACAATATCCAAGAGATCCTTGGTATCTAGAGGGGTCTCATGGCCAGAGGAGGTTCTCCGCTTTCGCCAACCAAACATTCAAGTGTCGAATTCGCAAAATGTAAATTTCCCCATACGTTCTGATACATAAAAATCAAACAGCCGACGCCTTCCCCTGTGTAGATAGAATATTAGTCATTTTGGAAGCCTAAATTTCGGATGTATTGCCTATCTTTGCTCTTATGTTTCCCTGCAGGCCTGTCAAGAAACATTTTATCGTTAAGCACAGGTGGATGACCATCAGCATTGCCTAACTGTCGAATCTACAATTCCAAACACCCCCCCTCCTCTGGCCTCCCCATCCCACCGATTATTACTCCAAACTCCACCTAGATATTAAATTCACTCGTAGTCTCGCAAAGGCTCAGTCGACTGACAAATACTTGGATTCTGGCTATAAATCTCTCTTATTCTTTTGATGCGGGTTTAATTCTATCATCTAATTTTGGGTAGGCTCGGACTTGGACGCAAGACGGTCGCGAGAGTTCGCGTGCTCTTCGAGCCTTGATCTAGAAACAACTTTCGAACTGATCCTACGAGCCTCTCGCCGATCCAAATTCATCATATTACTCTCAAAGGCCAATTTACCTGTCCAACGGGATCAATTTGGCATCTATTAGACAGACCGTGTCCGACTCCTGGATCGACCTCGGGTCCTCCGTTACCTCTATTGTCATCAACCCACGATCCTACAGGCGGCTCGCGACTTTCTAAAAGATTTAAGTTCACTGCCTTTCTATACCTTTTTGATTTACTTCTCTTCACAATCTTAACACAAAGTTATCAGTATCCCCCAACTGTTCTTTCCACGTCATGTTTGGTTCCGGTTCCAGCCTCGTCGGCATGTCGTGTTTACCACAGGGGTGGAACCCAAATCCACCGTGCCAAAGCAATTTGGATCATCTTTAGAGTCTAACTTGTAATGCAGATGGAATTAATCACTCTCGAAATCCCCTTTCATTATTCCTCGAATGATTCCAGTCATCGCATTCGCATCCGATCGTCTTTCGCCTTTCGTCGTTCGAGACGCGCCATGCAGCACCTGACAGGCCCAATAAACCGCCGCCACCGTCGTACTATCTCCCATCGCGTTATTTTGGGCAGATTTGCAGGCCTTCAACAGGGCCGGGAACATTCGATCAGTACAGCAACCGGATTCGCGTTACAATTTTCTTTTCCGGATACCGGAGGGACTGCGAAGGCCAAATTTTCTTCTCGTTAGATGTGTTACGGTACATTCGATCTCTCAAAAGGAGGCACGGCAGTAGTTAAGACGATGTTCGCTTTACGAAGTCGCTGGTTAGACGACGTGGGCTTCCTTCAATCGATTCTTCCAGAGACTTCGTAAGGAAAACATCGTCTTCAAAGTCGTAATTCAAGATGGTGCCGTCATTCGATTCGGATGACATACTCGGCGTGAAGGAAACCGCGAATCTAGGCTCGATTAATCGGAGTCTCCACGGCCATCCGATCGTATTTCCAGAATTCGAAGCCTCGTTATTATAATTCCAGAAACTCAGATTGTAGCATTACACACTCGGAGATTGCCCCAGAATGGTGCCGTTCCTACAGTCGCAACTTTTTGTACGAAGTAGCGCGGATGAGCCCGTATGTTAGAGATCTACCATGGCGGCTGATGGACATTGGAACTTATGGCTATCTATCATCATAATGGTCTCGTAAACCCAACTGTTCCTTGTACCCCTAAGGAAGATTCTAGCTAAAAGAATTCCGTGTTAGATCCATTCGCTTTCAAGAACTTCTTATGCTGGACTAAAGCGCCTCTTATCGATATATTCTCGAACTCATGGAGATCTGGTGCAGATTCAACACCCGTATCTCGATCGACTTGGAACCGAGTTTGCTATTGATTGTCAAGAAATAAGCCCCGAAGGCCTGCTTCTATGCTCGGGTGGTTTACCTCTTGGGCTGTCTTACGCAGATGAGTCTAGTCACAACTGAATGCATGCGACAATATAAGAAATACGTTCATTATATTATAAACTATCAACAAGCGCCTGGTTTATACTCTTTATAGAACCTCTTGTCATCCATTTGTTTTAGTAGCAATCTTAACGATAGAATTGTGTCTTATTATGCTAATACCACTACTCTATCTGATGAAATCCACAGGCTTCAATGCACTACAACGTGACCTTCATCCTAGCCTCAAACCCACAAAAGCGATTCGTATATCAACAAGTCAAAAGAGCCCCCGCTTTCTCGCAATCCCGGGAGTCAAACTCCGAATCGCAAATCTCAGATTCGTATCCGAGACCAAAATCTTCTCCCTGATGGCGTCCCTCCCCATCCCCGGACGATCATCTCGGGTCCACCTCCCCAGCGGACGGAATCTGATCCAACTGTCCCGCTCAGCCAAGCCCATATCGTTCAATAATTTCGAACTTTCAACCTCGGTCTTCAGGTTCTCCGCGATCCTTTCCACCAACTGTCGAACGGTGATATCCTCTTTCGTACCTTCCTTGTCTCCGTCCCAGAAGAACCCTCTGAGGATAGGATCACACGCCACCCCTCCGATCCTAAACCTCATCTTCTTAGCTTCACTCTCACTTTCCCCGTCTATAACCTTTAAAAACACCGGCTCGTCCAAAACAGGGGAGTTTGTGATGTCAAACTTTGCCAGACGTCTCTCCTTCAGATTTTTCCAATAGAATAACGTGTACTCCACGACCACCCCTCCTTGCATGGTACACCGCATGTGTCCCGCCGTCGATTCGACCAGTTGATGCGTTTCGACGTGACAGTCCAACACTCTTCTGTACCTCATCTTTCGAAAGTACAACTGATCGAGTAGGATATCCTGCCATAGACTGCAAACCGTGCTGGCGACTATTTGTTCCGTGGAGGAGAGGTGGGAGAGAATCTGATAGTGAAGTTCGATGGGTAGTGATTGTATGGTTACCATGGTTGTTTTTCTCCTTTCGTGTAACCAAGCCACGAACGGTGGAGTGTTCTTGCGTTTCCGAGTGTTGTATTTTTGGAGAATAGGATTCTGGGGAGTATTGCCGATGCAATGCGATGGCGTTTCGATCGATAAAACCCCGGTTGAAAATGAAGGAAGAAGAAAGAGTTTTATGCGGTTGGATATTTAGGTTTCGGTATTTGATGCCTCGTTAGCTTGAGAGAAGCAAGTGCTCCGGAGGATTGTTACGGGATAGTTTTTATAGATGTCGTGAGATCTGAGGTAACGCGGGCGAAAGGCACAACCCGTTAGATCTGCGTGCCCATTTTCTTTTTTGTTTTTGACGTGCATTAGTCAGAAACATCTTGACTGACATGTACGACGCTACGAGCATGAAAGCACTTCGCAGATTTAGGTTATAAGATTTATAAGAATTACATCAGAACAGGTTTTATTACAGCGTGCCTGCATATGAATCTGAGAAGCATGTGTGAAACATATGGGTCTCGGTGGAAGATCTCGCCAATAAATCTCAAAGTGGTCAAACCATGATCAACAAAACTCTGGAGGTATGTCGTGGGATATCAAAACCAATACAAAGAGCTATGAAAAGTACGAAACTATATCAAGAAAGCTATAAAAATACAGCTGTTCATGGTCGCGATGATGATATCAGAAAAATCCATAAGGTTTATCATAATAAACAATAGAAGAAAAAGCCACAGAAAAAGTACTCGAAAACGCCCTGATGAGTTTTTCCAAGATACACACAACCTAAACGAAAACAAGAAAAACAGTGCGTGAGAGATGTCCTGAAAACATGGCTCGCGATGACTTTGTAAAACAGAAATAAAAAACATAATGTGAACGTTAGTATAATGCGTGTAAATATAAAACGTAGCCGTGATGGTGAGCTGACGCAGACATGATCTTTGCGATATCGCGATGAATTGAAAAAAAAAGAGAAACGAATGGAACGCAACAAGATTGGCCGTGATATCATATAACGCTGTGGAAAAGTCCAAAGATGAGACAAAAATGCACCAAAAATATCAGAACAATAAAAATGACAAGAAGGCAAAGATAGCAACTCATAACACGCCATGCCGAACCGCCAAAGGAAAGCCCATTCCAGAAAAGTTTTCTTCAACCTAGTTCCCCCCTTGGTTGAGCCCCTTCTCTTTGTTTTTGTTGTTTCTCTCTTGCACCTTTTGCTTGATCTCCGAGACGAGCTTTAACCGATTTCCCACAAAATCGCTGAGTTTGTTTTTCCCAATCGCCGCCATACCCGCGTACTCGTCATCCTCGTGAAACCCGATCAAACCTCCGTTCCTCGTCGATGGATTGGAAGTCACCCTTGAGAAATTGAAATTTCCTCCAGGTGAATTCTGAAACTTAGCATATGGTACTACCACGGGCGAAGAATGTGTGGAATAACCTACCCCGACGCCATCCCACGAAGAAGCGGAACCGAACGACGAAAAGGCCACGCTCTCAGCTACGGCCTCCCAGCGATTCGAATGACTGCTCGACGGTCTCTCCGCGTTCTCGGCTCGTTCTACGCATATGGCCATCCGGTCCTTGAGATGCAGACACATCTCATGGAATACCAGAACGTTGCCTGTTAATTTCGCTTTGGAGGAACCCCGCGCTTGTTGTTCTTCGTGGAATTTTAGCCACATTTGCACCAAACTACCGATCGATCGGGGCTGGTCAATAAGAAACGGCAAAGAGGGGAAACCTTCTTTCGAAGATTGCTGCAGGCGGGCTTGGATAGTTATGGGTGTTGCATAGGATGGGGGAACTTGAAAGTTGATGACCTCAGGGGGTGTAGCGCTGATTGCGTCGATGAACTTTTTGAAGTCAACGCTGCGTTCCTGGGAGTTTGTGTTAGCTTGGAAGTCTTGATGTATTTGTTCAAGGATTGTCAAAACTTACTAGCAAAAACTCGTTCATTGGCTCAAACCATGGCTCCTTGACACCAAAAGTTGTCATGTTGGCCAAGCCTTGAAGACTCTTAGCGAGGAGGGTCAATGTTCGTTGCGCTTGTGTTCCCGGGTGATCTATTCTCTCTCATTAGAATCCACAAAGAGCGACGGCAAGATGCTTTGATGTGACATACCTTTCAGGATACCAAAAAGCTTCGGGTTCATGATCGCCGGACAGAAGAACCTTAAGAACAGGAAACCCGAAACGCTGGAATACGTCGGACCCTCCACTAGACCTCCGAACTTCTCTTCCACGCACATCCGAATAAAGTAAAGCACCTTCTTGATCTCGATAGGACACTTGTTTGACGAAGTATAAACGGAATGCCAAACCCCTCTCACCAGAGAATTGAGCAGCTTCCAGTTGTGCCTAATTTCATCCGGGTTCTTACATTTCATGGGATCTACTTCGCAGTAAATATCCTCTTCCGCGATACGCTTGACGTGCCCACCGATAATTTCATCCAGGTACTCTTTCCCGTGGCGTTTCATGTGAGCCTCCACCGCTTTTGTAAGTAAAGAATTGCCTCTAAAGAGGATATTCGCCTCCATTTGTGCCCGTTTCGCGTTATCAATCTTGGTGATTTCGGGTCTACCTGGTGTCGGAAGGGCGTCTCCGTCCTTTGACCCAGGCCTGGGAGTGTCACTGCTACCCCTATGCAGTCCCCCAATCTCAGCTTCCGCCAGGGTCATGAGCCAATCCACAGCCTTTCCTGAGACCTGGAAGATTTTTAGCATGGTATGGCCTATACGACGGAGGTCTACAGAACCAGCCTGACCGATCTGCATAGTCAAGCCGGTTTGGAAGTCTTGGAGTAGCTAGTAGGTAGAGTCAGTAAATCTTAATACATAAGGATACGACAAGGAATTGCACATACGTCAAGCATCGGCTTATACTCTTCCATCATCAAGACTACAAGCTCTTCTTTTCTGAGCTTGAGTAAAACTTCACCTATGGGTACTTCGAGATGTCGCGAAATCGAAGATATCGGCCACCAAACCTCACTTTCGGTGTCATACTCCAGATCGTTGAGATTGATGGTAACGATACCGATAGTATCACCTGTGATATTTGTGTAGCTTGACAGCTGCCCGTTGCTGCTCGTATGGCCTCTATCTTTCTTATGCTTTACACTTCTTTGCTTCAGGAGCACCTCAATCACGTTTAGCTGTGACGGCAATTCACTAAACTCGAATTGTTCCATCCACAGGCAGGTAGGAGCCCTGACACGAGGCATAGATCTCGCACGGATATCGCCATCTATGATAACTTCGAAAAAAAGCTCTGTGTCTTTCCTTTCAGCGAATGGAACGCGGTGCTCGTCATGGTTTATCAAGGAGCCAGGGAATTTGGCCTCGACTATCCTCATGTTGAACATGCGAGGTACTCGAAAAGCGTCAGTTAGGGCCGCGGCTCCAAAGTCAAACCCCTGGTTCTGCGCAGGCGTCTGGGGCGACGGAGCTGCCGAGGTGTTCAAACCGGCTGGGCCGTAAAGCTCCGGAACGGTATACGCTCTGAGGAGGACGAACCAGACTTCAAAGAGTATCTTTGTGTCAAGTGCCATATATATTGGTTGGATGGGCCCCAAAGACCTTGCGTTCGGGCTGTATTGCGGGTAAATCCCGATGCAGTACTCCAATCCAAGAACGGAAGGGTCTAGAAACTGAATGGCGGTTCGAGACAACGTCGAAAGTTGTATAACATGTAACAACGCAACATCTGCTTCGTTGTAGAGTTTGAACTCGCCATTCTCCTGGAGGATACAAGAGATCTTCCGCCACGCACCACCAGATTTTGTAATCTTGGATGTCTTGTTGATGCCGCCTGCAGATGAAGTCGGAGTGGTGTTTCCACCACCGCTCCGATCCCACAACATCATCTTGCCGACTTTGATGATCGCAGCCTCTCTCAGCCCCGTAGTAGCATCCGAGTTTCGTCGTCGGTCAACTTTCCGATCCGTCGACAACCTTACGGGCTGGGTCTTAACCATCTTGTTATTTGGGCCTGCGGGGCGGATAGGCTGCCAACAGAGGAGAGCGGCGAGCCAGGAGTCGTACTGATGCGTATTTAACGGCCGAAGTTTTACTTCTTGCCGAGAGCTAAACGTAGAGATCTCAATGATACCTTCATAATCATCTGCCCTAGACCCACTCGTCCGTATTTGGCAGCCGCGAAGATCCCCAACAACAGTTATTTTATTCTTCTCGTCTTTCTTATGGATCAGCCGACCCGTCTCATCGACAATGGCGCAAAATCCTTTGGTCCATGTCATGCCATCACCGAGTCTGTACTCAATATTGCCCTCCATCTTTCCACGAAGCTCTTTCATCAGGGTAAGAACCTTACTAGCATCGCCACCCTGGGTGTGGTTTCTCAGGTTCGACAAGGATCCAGAGGTTCGTATCGAAGATAAAGTCCCATTCGAGCTTTGGTTCTTCAGTGTTTTTGGCTTGTAAAGCTTACTGTTCGATTTTTGATGCGAAGAGCGGGGTGCGGAACCGTTGCTGGAGGAGACGGTGGTTGAAATCTGAGCAGGGGCCATAGTGGGAGGCGAGATGGGTGTGGGTATGGATGCGGGCAACGGCGACGACGGGGAGCTCTGAGCCGGCGAGTTTAACTGCTGAGCTTGGGTTCGACCCCTGAACGTCTGATGCTGAGTGTTTAACGCCATATCAGCCAATGAAGTAGCCACGGCGGGAGACAAATCCGTCTCATCGGTGCTGCTTGATGGCGAATGCGGAGCCGCCCTTGCTCTTGTTCGGTATTCTATCGTTCTCTCGGCAGACATCGGTTGGGATGCGGTGCTGCTCGGTGTGAATGTGTTTGCCCGGTTGGGTAACGGGTAGTGAGCCCGAGGCTCGCTTTTAGAGCCTTCGCTGCCTGTCGGGGTCCTGGGAGGTGTCGAGAGCGACGATTTGTGTTCTTTGACGTCGATTCCGTTCTCTTCGTTTCCATCCTCGCGAACTTGTCGTATGGTCATATCTCTAAACTGAGCCAAGCTGTGCATCGTCATGGTGGCCGATTGACTTCGTCGGATGGTCTTGACTTTGCGCTCCGGAGAGTTGTTGCTCGAACTAGACCGCGTTCCGAAGGTTCGTCCCGGGGTGTTTGCAGGTGCTGCGAACGCCCCACCGTTCATGCTTCCGTTGGTGGATACCATCATCGTTGGATCTGCGAACGGATCCCTCACGCGGACAGTACCCCTGACTGATCAATCGAGCGATTCTTGGTGTGTTTGTTTTAGTCGATGGATGTGAAAGTATAAATACGAGAGGGAAGTGCCGACAGCGAGATGCCGTGTTTGCTCTTTCGCCGTGGTACGTCTGTCGCACAGTAAGTTTGCTGTCAAATCAGGCCGCCGGAACAGTCGCACAGAGACCACCTAAAAATGATGTTGGAAGAGAAACCGAATGTGTATCGGGTCGGTTTCCGCCACTCGTAGCCTAGACCGAAAGGGATACGACGTCCGCGAGATCCAGAGCCAGGTGCCAGGTAGCGGTGTCTTTTATTTTATCGGCTCGGCCGGGGTGGGTTTGTCGTTTGTCGATTCGTTCCGACAGAACTGTCAGAAATGGCGCAAAATATATCCACGCCTTTGATTCACCGGCACCATAGCATTGTTCCCCTGATTTCGAGTCCTTCTTATGTAGTTCTTTTCGGCGGAGACAATAGGATGCTCGTTTTTGTAACCCGAATCAGGCTGAAGTTTGAGGGTGGATACTCCCAAAACTGAAGGTGGAAGATGTTGGGGCTGGCGAAACAACCGTCTCGAATGAAGCGAGAATAGGAAAAAACGCTGACAAGCTTTTTTTTTCTTGTTCCCTTTCCTTTTGCCGTAGGTATTTAGGGAAGAGGGGAGGCCAGAATGAGGAAAACGGGAACTCGGGTTTCGACTGATTAGATTAAAGATCGGAAGATCGGTTGGCGGTGTTTTGGTTTCCAGGTAACGTTCACACGAGTACGTAAACACGATCTCAAATTCAGCCAGATCGCAGCCTTTTTCTTTTCTTTTCGACCGGAAATAACGAGCACAGATGCTGTCCGGGAACCCCCTAGTCCACGGTATTTTGGGCTATTTTGCTTTTTGACGAGGCTTCTTGGAAGGGCCTGATGAACGGACACACTGTCGTCAGTGGAGAGAGGGAGGGTTTTTTGCTTGGGAGGTGGACCTCGCCTGTGAGGTGGTGGAGCGAACGAGCCAACGATGGGGATTGGATGAACGATCAGTAGCGTGCGGAAGGAAGCAGAGATGAGCCGCTGCTTATGTCCGCCCTTCTCTCACTATCTCTTGTCGTTTCGTCGGCCGTCGTCGGTTGTCGTTATCGTCGGTCGTCTGTGGTCGGTCGTGAGGGACGTCTGTCCGGTGCTTCTGATGCCGATACGAGAGCCGTCAGTTTTCTTTCCCCTGAACGGTTGTGTGCTTTCTAGTTGCGGCGGTGGGACCTACGGCTTTCGTCCAAACCCGACCAGGCACGAATTCGAAAGGTGGAGGGGGGCCAGGAAAAGCACGGCAGCAGCAGGAGCAGGAGCAGGAGCAGCTGGAGCTGAAGGGTCCCAAGAGCGAGGACCTTCCAGTGGCCGTGGCTGATGATTGGACGGGAGGCCGGGATTGCAATTGGCCTTCTGCTTTCTGGAAGGGATCTCGATGGAATGTTATTTTATTATTATTATTATGCAGGTGGTGGCTGCAAGGAGGGGCTCAACACAGGCACACGCACACAACAGGCAAAACGAGGACACCGAGGGATGGCGGAAATTGTGATGATGATGAGGATGGTGATGGTGATGATGAGGGTGATGATATGATGATGAGATAGCAATACTATCTCGGAGTGGGATGTATTTTTTTTTAAGTATGGCTGCTAAGATAATAATGACTGCTCCAGCTAAAGTGTCTGTGCTGTGGGGGACGACAGATCCGACCAACCCCTCCCCCCTCTTCCCGATCTCTCCTCCATCCTAAGTACTTGCTTCTTGCTTCACCCTTCACACTTCTCACTTCTCACTTCTCACTTGTCTACTTGACCCGTTCGCCCCGATCCTCCTTCTGGGCCTCTTCTCTCTGCGTGCAGTATGTAGTAGCAACCACCATGGCCAGACTGCTGCAGACCCACTCGTGGCATTCCATCCGCCTCAGCAAGTGCCTTTCTCGCGTCAAGAGTTTCTATGTTCGCCTATAATGAATCTTATGGGACACATGCCTATTATATCTCCAATTTCCGTCCCCGTTCTCTTTGGGCCGAATCAGCTGCTCCAGCCAATCGTCGGCTTGCATGCGCTCCAGCGCCCCAACCACACTCTGGCTCGAGTCTGCTCTTTCGGAAGGTGCATTCAGATCTAACCCCATCTTCGTCATGATACCTGCGTTTATCAAGTCCTTCGAACGACCCCAAGCTCCAGAATTCCTTGGTATCATGCCCGGCAAGCTCCCAAACGACCCTCCGAACGCACTCCGAACGGAGCAAATCGCAGCGTAAAGGGTCGTCTTGGCTGCTCTTCTTCTCCGATCATATCGGTGCCCCATATACCTCCCTCCGCTAGTCCCTCTGCTTAGCTCTTTTTCCCTCCTTCCATCTTGCGAATTCCCCTATTTTCCTCGTCAACAAGGATCAAATCATCGGTCTCGTGTCGACCTGCAAGTACCTGGTCCAAATCGAGGGCCAGAACCGGACCCTTGTCCAGGAACATGAATCCATCATGCACATACATACTGTGTACCTTTTACCGACAACCCTTCCCCCCCTTCCACTCAGATAAGCAACTCCAGATGACAATTCCTTTCTCCGTTTCAAAAGTGAGAGAAAGAGAGGGAGAGGGAGAGAAAAAGGCCATCCCGCGGCTGCATGATCCTTCATTTGAACCCTCATGAGAATAATCTTTTTTTTTTAAGGTGCGGGAAGCCAACCGTGGTTTCAAAGTATTAGCAATGGAGCACTCCGAAATCACGAAACTCGCCTCTGCTGCCGTGCTGATACAATCCGCGCAATATATTCGCAACTTACCCGTTCGCCAAACGAGCACATCCTGGTGCTTATCTCCCCCAGTTTTACATGGCCCACGGAACATCTTTCTGACTTCTCCGGATCTTTTCTGGGATGATCCCTCTGTCAGCAAAGCAAGGGATAACATTTCCGCCTCGACCAGCCACCGGGCTTAGTGTCCTGTGGCGTCTCTGTGGCTGTCACTCCCAATCGGCAACGCGTTTCCAGCGCCACAGATGGCGACAGGGATCTCTCATGATGCCAAACTGACGTCGAATGGAACAAGGGTCCGTAGATGGGGAACAACGGGCTGCTAGCCCCAAAAAATGCATGCAAGTCATCGCATAGTTGGTGCTAAAAAGTCGATGCATACCCACTTGCCAATGAGCATCTAGCTTCCCTATCGCTACCCCGCAATATAAGAATGCCTCCAATCGCTATCGACGTTCCAAAATCCGATCGCACCGTCGACGTGCGAATCGTTGATACCACTTTTCGTCTCAAGGATGGACCTTTGGGCAACTTTATGGGCCCCGCCATCAAAGGCCGAGATACCTTGGATTCCGGCGCCTTTGGCTTTCTGATCACGCACACGGACCAAGAGTCTGGAAATGATCGAAAGTTTGTATTCGATCTCGGACCTCCCAAACGCTGGAAGGAAGATCTGCCGGACACTATCGTCCAGAGAGTCAGTTCTTGGGAGGAAAACGGGGCCGTGATCACCATCGAAAAGTACATTTCGGAGGTGCTGGAAGAAGGCGGGGTAGATCTTACAAGCATCGAAGCCTTGATATGGAGGTAAACTCGTACTCCACCAAAGCTTCCAATAATGCATGAAATGAATTACCACCCTAAAACATCAAATGATACAATCCAGTCACGCGCACTGGGACCATACCGGTCGTCCTTCGCTCTTCCCGCCGATAGTGAACCTCATCGTCGGCCCCACGATCAAAACTCAATTCTCTCCGGGATACCCTTCAAACGCTTCCGCCCCATTCCTGTCAACCGAATTTGAAAACCGTAGCGTCATCGAACTCTCGTTCGAATATACGAACCTCACAATCGGCGGGATGAGAGCCATCGACTTTTTCAACGATGGGAGTTTTTACATACTCGATGCGCCGGGACACGCCGTCGGGCATATAAACGCTTTGGCGAGGACCACGGTGAACCCAGAGGTCGAGGGTGCCGATACCTTTATCCTCCTGGGAGCGGATTCGTACCATCTGGGTTCGCAGCTCCGACCCAATGAACACACGCCGCTGCCGGATTTCATCGAGTTGAGAAATTTCAATCCATACCCGTGTCCCGGTGAAGTGCTGGAACGTATTCACCCCGGCAACGATCCGAAGAGGACGCCGTTTCACGTCATTCCGGAGCAATCGGTCGCGGTGGATGCGGAAGCGGCGAGGGAGGTCATCAGGAAGCTTCAAGCATTCGATGCGGATGAGAATGTGTTGGTGGTTAACGCTCACGAATGGAATTATTATGATGTGCTAGAGGTGTTTCCGAAGAGTGCGAACGAGTGGAAGGAGAAAGGATGGAAAGGAAAGATGAGGTGGAGGTTCTTGGAGGACTTTAAGAAGGCGGTCGAAGCTGCTGAGGCTGAATAGAAGGTTCAATAGAAGCCTTGATAAGCAAGCTTTCATGAACACCTCGTCACATACGAAATTTCTTTCCGAATTTAACATATGGCCACCGATTAGATATGGAGATACCGAGGAATATAAATGTTCATCGACAGCTAAATATTTTAAGCATTCATCTCTCAATAATCCTCAGGTGAGGTGCACGCAAATAAAAGCGTACGTAAAAGTCTAAATATTTCTATCGTTAATAACCTCGGCCTCTAACGGCAATATCACCTCCCATCGCAAGCAACGTTTCAATTTCAGTCCTGACCTTTTTCAGTACATCCATATCAGTGTCCATAATGTTGCTAACCGTTGCTTCGGGCAAAAGTCCCAAAGCTCCCCGATAAATTTCGTTTAATGGGAAGTATCTCGTATCTCGAGGAGTGATCTCGCGGTCATCTTGCGGAATAAAGCCTTTTTCTGATGTATAGAACTTAGACGAAACTGATTCTGTGCCTCCTCTACATACCAAATCCCAGAATACGTTGTCAGGATTATCATTTCCTAGGCGGTACCCATGGAAATATCGTAGGAGACGCAGTGTAGCCATCCCCTCGGGGTTTGATGACTTTGAGGGTGGACCCAAAAGGAACTCTTGACTGTACAATAACTCTTTGAAACTTGAGACTTCTGAAGGCTCGTAGACTTCGAATTCCTGGCTACTACCGGTACCAGCTTCCGTCTCACCCGTTTGAATAAGTCTTGTATCAATGGGAAGTCCTGGGGACATGCGCCGAAATTGGAAAGGGAAGGCTTCCGCTTGGAGATCTTTCGTTTCGGGCATCCGTTCTTCTCCTACGAAATTTCGGTACACGTCTCTTCCTGTGGGTTGGTCTTGTTCCTCCCCCAGACCCTTTATCCACGCCTCCGTCAAGTGCTCCTCCTCTCGAGTCCAAGCACCGTACATGCTACCGCCCCATTGCATACTCACCAATAGCCGACTGCTACACGGAACACCCTTAACCACCCATCTTTTACTTTCCGCGAGACTCCCCAAGGCCTTGGATCTACCTTTAACTGTCGTTAATGCTTCCGGATCCAGCCAATCCACCAGGGTTTTACCGTTAACCCGGGCTTTACTTCCGGCGTGTGCACCTTTTGCTACCTGGGCTTTACGCGCCAACATTTCTCCCATCCTCTTTTCAACCCTCCGTCTTTCGATATCAGGTGTAGTGGGTAGCCCTTCCGCTAGTTCAAACCCCGCACAGATCCGTCTCCAGCCAAATTGCTGCTCTTTCGGTGGTAAACTCTCCATATATTTGCAAACTGCATCGTAACTCATCTTCGCGTGTCCGCAGTCTGCGTTATCGATGGAGATGTGTAGCACAAAGTAATAAGGGTCGATCTTGAGTTCCTTTAGCTCGTGGACCGTGACTAGTAAATGATACGGCAAGGACTCGTAAGCGAGGACAAACCCGATGAGCTCGGGGACGTAGCTCTCCGGGAACAAAGATATTAATATCTGCGCTACAGCGGCCTTCCAAACCCGAGGTTCGTCCAAACCGAGCTCAGGTGAGATGAAGTCTATTGAATGCGCGGGCGGGAGTCCGGCTTGGACATCTTTCATGAGCTTCTCGTACAGATATAGGTGATTTTTTTGAAGATCGCCGTCACCGAGTTCCTCGCTCATGATTCTCCAAAGCAGTTCTTTTATCTCTGCCGATGCGGATAGGCGGAACACGTTTTGCAGCCAGACCCCGTCGACGTATTTCACCGGAGCGCTATCCCGCAGCCAACCCTTCGCCACGTCTGCGTCCTCAAACATCTCTCTGCTACCACCATTTTTTCGGCGTACCATGTAGGCGGTAAATCTCTCGTCGACGTCATTTTGGCACTTTCTCAGATGCGCTGCCAATGCTTCCGGAGTGTATAATGGGACTGAAGACATCAAAGAGTCTCTATCGGCAAGAGCAGCAATGGTTGTTTGGGTGAAAAGACCGCGAAGTCGATCGTGAGCTTCCTCTAGAACTTCTAAAATAGAGTAAGCTTGTGAGCTTTCTACCAGTGCTAATATGCAACGCTTACGTACCAGGCCACTGCTCAAAATTCAGCAACTTGTAGTAGAGCAGCTTGTCTCGCTCCAGCTGACGGCTACGCACATGCGTTGACGGCGTCGTATCTTTGATGTGTTGGTTTTCATTTCCTCTTGCGGAGACGCATATCGATATCATGCGTTGCCGTGACTGATAACGTAGCAGATAGATAACAGCTGATAGCACCAAGGTGACTACCATGGCTAGCACAATTCTATCGTAAATTATAAGCGACATTTTGTGGATCCGATAGTTGGTGATAAATTGCGGTAGTCTCGAGGCTCGAAGTTTATATATTCGAATGAGATTTGAAATTCGTGTTCAAAATGCTACGGGGTTTTAGACGTTTATTGGTTCCGCTAGCCGATATAATACGTATTAATACTGTAATACACTACATCATTCCAAGTATACGTGACGACAGATAATTGCAATTGCGCGATTGCGTTAGCTTCATGGTGGAATTGGTATCCGGTACGAATCACGTATCATCTATTGCTAAAAGGTCTGGCATTTTTCACGAAGCGAATTGTCCTTACTCTAAAAGAATCTAATCCACATATATAAGTTGACTAAAGCCCGCCATTCACAGACCCTTTGACGACATTAATTGTCAATTCGAACACCAAAAGTGACAAAATGACAACAGATGAATTTTACGGTCAAATTCTCACGCTTCTACGCAAGTCTGGCTATAGATTTTTGTGTCCAACACCGGAGACTCATGAAAGATATCTAAAAAATCTCCCAGAAGGGCAAGAAACACCTGCAACCTGCTTGACTGATGTGTTTGGGTGGTCGCTGCCAATTAAAGAGTACGTACCTGGCTTCGCTATCAAGATTCCCAAGAACCTAAGCTCAATGGTTTCTCACTACAAAGTATAAATTCAGCTCCGATCTGACAACAATTATAAATGGCGATTTGGGTACTGCGGAGTTGGTTAAAGTAATAGAAAATGCTGGTAATTCTGGTTTGAGAAAACCAAGAATCCGAGTATCAACATTATGTCTGAAAGGCGTGATTTCGCCTTTTAACAGAGATGACGAGATACTATACCTTCACTCTGCCTACCCGTGCGGAGATACAATGTCGGGAGGCGTCTTTTTTGGACCCGGTGCGTACGGCCCTCTATTATCTCTTCATCTGTACGAGTTCTAATATAATTTAGACACCTATCGTTTCCTAAATCTGCTCGCGTCTCCGTCTGTATCGGAACTCATACGGTCGCAGCAGTCCAAGAGGACGGCGATCGATCTTTGCTGTGGCGCTGGTGCCGGCGCTCTAACACTATCCCATCTTTACAATTTTGAGCGGGTCATCGGGCTGGATATAAACCCAACCGCGGTAACCTTCGCGCAGGCCAACGCGAGAACAGCCAAATCTTCGGCCCGCTTCTGCGAATCCGATTTCTTCTCCAACTTGGCCCCTCACGAGAAAGAAACGGTCGATATAGTATTGTGCAATCCGCCCTATATACCAACCTCGGAGACGACTTCTTTGTACTCCGACGGTGGAGAAAACGGGCTCGCGTTTCCGCTAAAGGTCATACACAAAAGTTTGGAAATACTGCAAAGGGACGGGTTATTGGTTTTATACACGGGTGTGTGTATCCAAGGGACGGACCCTGGGAGAGATGCCTTGCTGGAAGCATGCGAAAAGCTGGTCAAGGATGGCGTGATTGAACTGATGTTATACCAAATCATCGATAACGATGTTTTCGGGAATGAAGTCAGCTTCTTCAAAGGTCTTGGTTGGATTTCGGTTGTTGGGTGTGTTCTGAAAAAGATATAAATAATAATTCCTACTGAGCAAAGATCTTAAGACTTGGCGTCTGTTTTCAATAAATTTATGTCGACTTTCCAGTCAAGACACGCTGTTATCTTGAGTCTTCGCGTATGAGACTTCATGAGTTCATTTATGCTGCTAATACCACAATATGGGACTCGAATTGACTAAATAGGTTCTATTTCAATACCAGATAGGCCAGAGGACCTCTGATATTATTATAAGTGCACAATTAAATTATTTAGTTATCTGGCAATGGATGGTATCACGTATTTGGTATTCCTACCGGTACCTTTGAATATTTATATTTAGAAGCAAAAGGAGATCGGTAAAAGAGACTCCCTGCCGCGGATATTACTCTGATGCCACATATATGATACTAATTAACTAGAAAGGCTGCTATCGTATAGTCTCGGCAGACCCTTCTTGTGTTGTGCATAGTCTCGGCAGACCCTTACAACACAAGAAGGGTCTGCCGAGACTAGCTATCGCAGGCCTTTATAGCCCGACTGGGTATGAATATACTCCTAGCTCCTCAAATTGAGCTACTTAGTCGAAGTGGTTTGCTGTTGATGGGTGCTAGTATGGAACCTTCTAGAGCTAGAAACTTAGGTGGAAACAACACAATCTCGACCTTTTTGCGGGGAAGAAAGTACGCATCGTGCATTATCAGGCTGCATCCTCCGGACCTTTGAGACTACCTCAGGACCTTGTTTTGAGAACAACAAGCATGCACAGCTTCCATCTAGTCTCGCGGAAAAACCCTAGTAGCCTGTAACAAGCTGATCCATAGGTATAGCGCGTACGCTTTGGAAAGCTTTCACCTACAGGGCATTGAATTTGGCCGTATGGTATATTGGTATATATATAAAGGTAAACTGTCTGGTTACGAGATTGAATCTTTTCATACCTTTCGTTTTCACTCATCAATCTACAGTTACAACACAGCCATCTTAAGATTCAAAGCGACCAGCCCTTCGAATCAAATTTTACAACTGTTACGACACCCGCCATGTCGGTCAAGATTGTTGACATAACCATTGTGGAAGATGCCGACATAGTCGTTGAATTAGCCAACGCCATCGCGGAAGAAAATGCAGACGACAGAAGCGATATCGACTCTGTGATGGGAGAACGTATAGATGATAGAACCGATATCGACTCTTTGACGGGAGAATATGTAGGTGATAGAATCGATATCGACTCTTCAACGGAAGAAGAGACCACCAAGCCGCAATTCGAGGAACTCATATACCACTTTCACGTGTCTTCGGTATTTTTGATAGCAATATCTCCAGTCTTCAGAAAAACTCTGGATCCTCAAAACGGGTTCAAACCCCTAGATTTCTGCAGCGCCAACGGCAAGCCGATGAGAATTCTCAATTTAGGGGAATTAAATATTGTAGCGGCTACAATCTTTTTCAAATTGGTCCATCATCGTACCTCGGATATCGAACGCCAGTCTAAAGGCTCTCTCGTTCCAAAGGACTTGACCTTCGAAGTTCTTCGCGACATCACCATTCTAACTGATCAGTACGACTGCATTCAAATCCTTAACCCCTGGGCAGCTGCGTAGTGCAAGTCTTTGTTTTATAGAACATTCCTACCAAAATCTAACGAAGCCTTATCTCTCACTTTTTACAACGTCCTTGCGACAGGACGAGAGGATTGGTTGTTTATTGCTTGGAAGCTACGAGAGTTCTATCCGGATCTGGCATACATCATTGAAGATGTTTCCCGAAATCTAATCGAGCGTATCGTTTACTTTAACGATGACAACAGCAAGTTTTATCGACCCAAACATCTGGGGCCCCACAGGAGTAGCAATGATTTTGGAGACCGTGTAGACAAGCGAGCCAGTCTGCAAAAACAGAGAGATGCGGTTTCCGAATGGTTTGAAGATAAAAAAATGCCGGATATAAATGCAGAGGAATCTTCAGGCGACGAGGATATAGACAAATCAGGTCTATATGGCGATCATTGGGAGAATCATTTGAACCCTTCTTGGAGGTACATCACATTGGATCTTCAAAATTTAGTCGTCGGCGATGGGAGTCTAATACCGAAACCTATTCTGGGTATGTAGACAAATCAATTACTCTTACCGATAAAACTCACATGAGGGCTATGTATTTTAAATAGCTTTAGGGTTTTACTCTATCAATATTCAAGACTCTGCATTCAAACTGATCCCTATATATCTGTTAGCTGAATTGTATTTTTCTATAAAATGACACCTGTTACAGAATTATCAAGGCTAACAATGATTCTATCTGAATATGGATACCCACAGACTACATCGTAAACGAGAGACATAAAGCGGTTTTTAGAGTTCACACCGAGTTTCGTACATTTTTTCAAGCTCAGGATTCTTTTCCAAGATCAGAAGACCTTTGTTCAAACATTATGTGTACTGGAACCACCATGAAGGCATTTACCGAAGATATTAAGGAAGTCGATTTAAGCTTCCCACATTCTGGGATAGATTCTTCATGTCGCGGATGGTCCTTGCGAAATATTTGTTTTGCAATTAATACTCTGCAGATGCGAAGCATTATATTTCCCCGGTTAGGGGAAGGAAGAAATGGACATGATGAACCTAACCAGCCTGTGAATCTCCAAACTCTCAAGCAGCTCTCGGATGCCGGTCGAACTGATCTGGTGCTCTATTACCACGAACATATCAAGAGTATGTAAGTCCCTTTCAGCCGAATGGTCAAAATCTTTTGATTTGTCGGCCCATTACGCGAGTATTCTGCGGTCCTAAATATCTCTAGACCTGAGATTTCTAGTTTTAAGTTTCATTGTATCTTCGCTGATAAACACTCAATATATTTTGGGTTAATCTAGAGTTAAACAAGAAAAAGCTGGTGGTGTGTCCACGCGCCAGACACTTTCGCAAACTTCAGAAAAGAGTCGTACAGCTTTATTTATCAACCCAAGGATATATTGTGGAAGACTGAGCTGGTGGTTCCTTTGATTTCATACCAATACTGTGGGGTGCCCGAATTAAGGGAGCCATGCGAGACAATTTGTATATTATTACTAGGACCATGTCGTAGAATTAGACTAGTTTCAATACCACTAGAACCCAACCCTTTTTAACGCCCTGATTCATTCTCGAGCTGAAAAATGGCATTAATACGACGTCTCTATTGTTAGACTAAAAAGGCTGTCTTGATTTTTCTACCTGAACCGATAAGCCGACAGATAGCTAAAGTATAACGCCCTGATTGTAGCAAAACACTGTTGCTGTGTGTGGTATTTGTTTCGGTGCACTTAGCACTTACTAGGCAGAAGTTTTGTCTCGTCGAAGACCAGAAGCAAGACACAAAGTGGATAGTTGCTTCCTTCTGATCTTCGACGAGACAACAGAAGTTTAACCCAAGCATACAAGCTCTTAATGCGAACAGGGTCGGTCAATGACAGGTCTTCGTTCAATGCTTCTATTTATATTGGGTGCTGGTTTATAACATTTATAGTTTCCATTTACTTGAGCAGGGCTCGGTTGTGCAGTAGAATAACCATGGGAACGTCTTCACGGGCCACGCACAGATATGCCCCCGCCAGTGGCGTGACCCAGTTTTGCGACGGATGAATATAGATAGGGGACTAAATTTCATTCGATGTATATTAATTAAAACTAACAAATTTAAAAAAGATTTAGATGTTTCTCAGGAATAACTTCCACCATCTTGTAGAAGAGAACTAATTGATGTACCGGGAACCTCTCTCTTTTTGAGCGACCTCGTTTTTCTTCATGTAGCTATGATGATTCGCTGGGCCAGTGCTATAGGCCCCCTCAAGATAAGTTAAGGTTACAGGCGAGCAGTGATTTGGATTTAGCTTAGTCGCCATTGTCACTGCCAGCGTCGCCACCACCACCCTCACCCCCGTCACCACCTTTACCGCCATCAACTCCTTTACCGCTGTTACCACCATTGTTGAGGTCGGCACTATCATCACTCTGGATCATATTGCTTGTTGGGAAATATTTATTGACCTACATTTCCGCAAGTTGGATCTTAGTTATATATTTCAGATAAAATTTGATCGGAACGCCAGCGGCACCGTTAGCTGCTTTTTGAGGTGGTCGTCAAGTGCAGTCATCATTGAATCAATGTCCAGAAATTTGTTGGCGACGCCCTGGACTTCAGCTAAAGCCGACACGGCCGCTCTGATGTCGCCAGTTTTAATTGGCACCATCTGTGCTCCAGTTCACGCAGCTTCGGCACCATGCCGACGAAACTAGAACCGAATTTCATTCCCGAAATGATGCTGAATTTAGGATCGGTGTGTTTTTCATTCTGTTTTGCCAATGCCGCCATTTTCCTTTTGTCAGCTAGGACAGGCTGATCATCTGGAAACAAACGATTCCAAACCCTGACGCCTTTGTCAACGTTCAAAACGAACGGAGCTAAGACTGAGGCGTTTTTATGTGTACAAGAGACGGATAACACCAGCGTTCCGATTATTTCATGGTTTTGAAGTTGTTCGGAGACTTGATTTCGAGCTGCGTTGGTAGCTTGGGTGGTCACTCGATCTCCGAGGAAGTCAACAGCGCCAGACACGTAATACCGCGTCCGCAAAATTTGATCCTTTTTGCTTTACGGCATCGACGGAAAAGTACTGAACATCCATATTCATCGAGTCAGCCGCGAGCGGAAGCGTCTTGATTTGCGTTTTTATGAAGTCCACGGGAGTTTCCACGCTAGTATAAACGCTGTTAATTTTGGCGCGGAGAGGCAATATTTTCCCTTCAGCAATGATTTTCTTGTCAACGTAGTCCTTGGCGTAGGCGATAATATCAGCATTCAATTTAGCAGTGCTGTTATTAAGGTCTTTTGGATCGACATTCATGTTGGCAAGTTCGACTTTGAGCATATCAAGGCTTCGTCGAGAAGCCATGGCTACATAGAGAGTCGCTTCGACTACATCGACAGGTGCCTGATGAGCAGCTATTTCTTCCACAAGTTTCAACCCGTTCTGGTCTACAACCTGCGCGAGGACAAGACTTGGGTAATATGGGATTGTTGATGGCATCGTGGGTAACTTGGAGGCCGAACAAAAAGGTATATGTATAAAAAGAATACGGGGATGGGAATGTAATCTGTTGTGCGTAAGGTTTCTTGCACTCACACCAGTAGGCTGGTTTGCTTTGGTTTACTTCTTCGGACTATGGGATGGATTGAGGGTTTTTATACTGCTTTTTCATTGTTATACGAAGAGCATATCCTGTGTGCACATCTCGAAAAGTAGTTTCCGTCCCTAATTTCTCCTTACTGCTTCCTTTTCCTTTGAACTTCCATAGAATCGCAGTTCACTAGAGTTGAAATTGCCGTAGCAGTATAGTCACCCAGCCATCTCTATATTGCGCATAAATTACCTGGGCGGTTACATTTCGGGATCATCGCGATAGGAACTCTCGTGATGTTTCCTAGGTGAGAGATATTTCAGCTCTCATCAAGCCCTCTCGTAAGTTTTATCTCAATGTGGAGATGGGGTTCATTGATACAGCTGTATACGACTTCGTAACCTCATACGTATACCTCCAGCCATCAAGGAATCTTTGCGACGAGATACCTCGAGCTTGGAAACTTGTCAGAAGATCAGTTTTACACTGCTTGCCTATGTAATTCGATTTTCCATACCATCCATGATTGGCAGAAATTGACGATGGCTTCGTTGTATTGAATACAAAACTAATTTTAGTAGGAAATATAAGAAATATACCCGACTGTTGTGGAGGGTCCAGTTCGACGATGCGTAGTTTCGTTCCCCAGTAAAAAGGGTCGAAAATGTGTTTTTTTTAAAAAAGTTTTTAGATTTTTCTATACTTTTATTAGTAAAAGGGGGGGTTATACTTGGCTATCTATAGTAAGTTACTTGGGAGAAGTCATTGGAGGTAGGTTCGACTAAGTGGCCAATCTAAAGACCCAGTCGGGCTTTAAGTGCTGCCGAAGGCAGCCTACTAGAACTGTAGATATATCGCTGGTAATTGTATCACTAATAAATTGAAAATCTTAAAACTTACAATTATATTTTTGTACTTTCTACAATATTGTAAAACTTGTAGAGCTGCACATCTGAGTACCCCGAATATCGCTATACATTCCTTTGATATAACGACCCAGAATTCTTTACCCTGTTATCCCCGTTGCTTCTGCCATATAGACAACATAGCAAAGATAGCGCTTTACTGGGAACTTTCCAGAATTATCAACACTACAGGTTGATAGCAAACCTGGCCGATGAAATGACAGATTTCTCTGGAAAAAAAAGGGGTATCTTTTGTTGTATTTTTGTCTTTTCGAGTTGTCTATGAGCACTCCAGTATATATCACGAGAAAGATAAAAATAAAAAACACCACCACCCGGTATAATACAAAATCTCTATATCTCAAGAAAAGAAAAGAAAGAAAGAAAAAAAGGGCCTCACAAAACCGGCACGACCCTCCTCCCCAACTCCGTCCCGACCAAAAACCCCGTATCCGGCAAAGACGCCAAAAACCCCGCCAGATAAACCGCCTTCAACCACATGACCTTTTTCACAAACTCCACCGTCGGCAGTCCCGGACCCCTCACTTTCAAAAAATCCAAACTCCCCACCTGCTCCGGCGAGAACAGATCCGTCTTGGGTTTATCCTTAAACAGCACGGGCTCGCTCAGTATATCGTACATTGCCGTAACCGCCAGCGTACCCGCGCAGTAGCCCAAAAACACGTTGAAAAAGTCCAACATTTCGCTAGTCGACAGCGACAGATCCAAGGCTTTCAGATCGAGTGTAGGCTCGGAGCCTTCCAGCCAGTCGAGGAAGAAGCGAATGTGGGCTTTGCGAAAGACGAAGGTGCGGTTCATGTCCGAGGGGATGTATATCGGTTCGTTCTGAGCCTCTTTCTTTTTCTCTTCGAACCGGGGGCTCAGGGGGCCGTGAGATCTGAGCGCTCTCCTGGCGTGGCGGAGCCAGGGGCCCGAGGGGTCGGAGGGGGGTACTACGGTGCCGGATTGCTTGGGGATGAAACCGTGCTGTTGGAAGTCGGATTCCAGCTCGTCTAGAAAGCTGGTGTCGCCTTTGGCGCGCGGTAGGTAGCCCAGCACTGTTCCGAGTTCTTTGAGGGCCTTTTTGGTATCCGTGCCTCGCGTGGAGAAGCCCACGGCGTCGTAAATACTAACGGATGACAGTAGCAGACCCGCGAGACAGGGGAGAATATTGAGCGCCGTGATGTAAACTTCGTTCTGGAACGGCATGGCTTCCGGCAAGACGTTTCTCATGGTCTTTACGATGAGCTCGGCTCCGGATCCGCCTATATCACCGTCCAGACCAAACACGGCATCCTCGACTTCTGTGTGGTCGTCCCAGTCGAGATAGCCCTCGGCGTAACGCATGGCGTTGGAAATATCACGCTCCCTCCAGGACCCGTAGTCGCCCAACGACGTGGGGAAGCGCTCAAAAATGGCAACGTCACCGAGTTGTGGGTGCTCGCGGAAATAGAGCTGGTAGAGTTTTCCCTGGGTTCGAGGATACTTGCCGTCTATCTTCAAGCTGTCGCAGCCGGATATGAGGGCTAGGGTGGTGATTGATAGAACGTCGGCGTATGCGGGAGGGGCGTAGAGGTCCTGGGGTAGATAGTCGGTGTTGCAGGGTATGTGAACGAACCCCTTGTGGCCCGTAATGTTTAGGTGGTTCATGAGGGATAGCCAACCTGCGGGCGGGAGGGGGTCTATATTCTCCTTGGGCTGGTGGAGGTGCGGGGAGGCGATGGGTCTCGTGGATCTACGGTAGGCGGGCGGGGCGAATGAGATTCTCTTTTGCCTTTCCGCGGGCTTTTCGGGCTTGAAGTTGCGCAGGGTGGTGCGGTCGAGGAGAGGGGTGTATGCAGTGGAGCGGAGGCGCATCTCGAGCCAGGAGAAGTGGGTACGGGAGTAACGGCTGTACCCACCGATGGCCATCTCGCTGGCCTTGAGACGACCGGGTCCAGCGGCGAGGAGGCCCTGGAAGATGGCGAGGATGGCGAGGACGAGGGCCAAAAAGCCGATGACGGCTGTGAGGGCGACATTGATAGGGTCCCAGTTGTACTGGTTGTTCTGTTGGATCTGGAGGTTGAGGATCTCGCGGAGGAGGCACTCGTTGGAGTTGTCCGGGCACAGGGTGGCGGAGGCCGCCTGCGGTTGCAATTGGTACTGGTCAGCCATATTTAAATCTACGGGGAATTCACGGTCGTTTTGAGGCTATTATATCAGGTCCGGTCTGGATTATGCTCAGAACCCCGGGCTCACTCGAGCGGGGAGTGGAGAGAGAGAAAGAGAGACAAGAAAAAGATGGAGAAAATGCATCTTTTGGAGGAGGAGGATTGTTTTTCCAAATGTCCGCGCATCTTATCCCTCGCAAAGGCATGCAGAGAATTCCTGGCCAACTAAATGAACGGATGTAACTGACGCAAAAAGAATACCCGGACACTGTTGCGATTCGCATGCGCAGGCTAAACTGGCGGTCGAGCGCGAGAGTTTTGTGTGGTTCGATTCGCATATTCGTTTTGGGCGTTGCATTTGGCTTGCGACTGCCCGAACGGGGTGTATAAAGTCTTGGACGCTAGCCGGTTCGGGACCGGGTCTAGATTGAGACGGTTTGCCCTATCGATTGGTATATTGCAGAAAACATGATCAAAGGTATATATCTAATCACGGGTTCATTCGAGACTTTTTCTCAGCTAGCAGGCTTGGACGTTGGACTGGGGGAGACAAATTTCAATATAATCAGCCCCGTCCCTGCTAGATCTCGATTTGCGAGGCGTTGAACGGTCACAAGTCTAGATATCCCACGACCTAATCTAAAGAATTCCTCCAAGCTAAATTTATCAAGGGCTGTCTGCTAATGCGCCCATCAGGTATTTAATAGCCAATGGTTAGAGAATATATAACAATTCCTGGATGCGAACTGACCTGTATGAGGGAAATGGGCAGGATCAACACAATCGCATTCGGAAAATGCAACAAGGTCTAAAAACAGCCACACTAAAAGGTGGCTGGTGGGATTACCTTGTGGCTGTGCGCGCTAAAGAATAGTCGGAAAATAAATAAAATAAAATAAAATAAGTAAATAGAATAATAAAATGCCAAGCGGGGCAGCGTCATCGAGGGCACAAGAGCGGCTTCTGAAACAAAAGGCCACGCTGAATGGTCCACTCCGACGGACGGACAGCTGCACCAGAAAAGACCTGCATCTTCCTTTTGCCCCAATCGCAGGTGCAATTACGTAGTTCCGAGTCAGTCGCCAGCCAGGCAGCACACTGCTTTCCGAACGTTTCGCGGCGTCGCCGTTTCGAGAGACTGTTTCTTTGTCGGAATCTATTATCGTCGAACCCCGGATTTGGGTCTTATTTCCCCTTCTCCTCAATTCTTCCATGTGGCATTCTAGACTCCTTCTCCATCCCACCCGTCTCCTGAAAATCGAGAAGAAAAAACTGTAATCACCGGTCGCACGACGATATTCCCCCCTCCGCCCGTATACACTTGGCCGATTTGAAGCGACGTTACTCTTCTCTCTCTCGCACCGCCCCTTTGTAATTTTATAATCATCATCATCATTCGAGGTCGGTAGCGGTCTTGCCGACGTATACAGCCCACCGAAATCAATTCCTCCTGCAACCCTCCCGGCTGCCCTCCGCGCCTACATACCAGCCACCGCAGCATTCCGGACGACAATCGATACATGTCACTCTTCTGGAAACGCAAGTCCGTCGCCCCTTCGACAGATTCGACGGTCCCCATTCTAGGTAAGAAGACTCCTCCTATCGATTCGTATCGATTCGCAATCGATAACCGATCAAACATGCGGTGTTTTTTCCTTCTATTATCTGTCGCATTGGCTATTCTTCCCAACCTTCGTATTCCCTGAGCCAGGGTCCACACCCCATCGACGTTTCTTCAACCCCCCTTTTGCTTGTTTCTCGTCCCCGTTTTTTCTCTCGCTCGTCTGTGGAGGTCCTATGCCAGGATCCGGATAAGACAAAAAAAGGGACATGTCTCTCGTTCCACGTAGCAGCGTAAATTTCTGACTTTTACGCATGACCATCTCGTTTTTTTCTTCATTCTCTGTTGAGGGAAATACCCACACAACAGAGAAAGAGAGATAAAAGGTACCTAGATGTCTACGGCAGCTGGGGAGTTCTTTTTAGACGAGTTCTCCTCGCCGGGGAAGGACAGAGCTGGTTCCGGGTGGGACTCTCTCTTGCCAAATGGCGGGGCCTTTTTTGAGCTGGATGAATGCAAAGAAGAAAAAAGACCCCGCTTTCATATCTTCATATTGTCGTGCGGGCAGATGGATCTCGAGATCTGATGGACGTTTCCATATAAAATGTCCGCCAGAGATGGGCAATCACGTCTGAACCACGGCGTCGGTTTGATCCGAATGTTCATTTTTTCATCACCATCATCATGAGATGCCGCTAAGAGAGAAAGAGAGAAAAATCAGCCGGGCAGAAAGAATGAAAGAATAAAGTGCAGGGAAGCAGGGCCAAGAGGAGGGGTTTCGCACGCCCACCTCTTTTACAGGCAGGAAAAGGGTTCCTGGAGCTACTGGACACTATTGACGGGAGCATCGGAGTAGCTGCCTGGCCCTTTTCTTTCTGCTCTTTCTGTTTTACCGTTCCAGCGGGTCCCCTGTTTTCTTCTTGTCCTCAAATGATCACTGGATCGCAGGAGAGGTGACTGCCTCTGAGCTCTTTTGGCGGGAGCAATCCCATGATTGATTCCCCTTTGATATCACGCAAACAGCCTCGATCCGTCCGATCCCATTCATGCGTTTCTTATTGGCCTGAATAGATCCGTTCGGTCCTGTTTTCTTGGTTGCGCATGTTCTTGTTCATGTTTGGTGTCTGCGTCTGTGCCCCTGCCCGCTCCGACTTTTGGCTATGTCATCCCTCCGCCTCCTCTTCTCTTCTTGATTTCCACCCGGTCGACTTCTTTAAATAACCCGCCCTTCCCTCTTATCCTTCATCCGATATATTCTATTGTCCAGCATTAATTCTCTTTTAGACGCGCCCATCCACTCCGATGAAGCCTCGTCACTAAACAGCCATCCCGTCCTTGCCGCATCGATATCAACCTCGTCCGCCTCCTCGCCGCAGAACCACTCCCTCATCGACGTCTCCAATTCCCTCCCCGCCCCCCTCCTCCCCTCCTCTTCAACCGCAAGCATGACCACCTCCAGCGCGCCCCTCGGCGACTCGATACATTCCCCGCCGGACACCATCTCCGGCGACAGCGAAAAGTCCCAGCTGACTCCCACCCAGCAGAAGCGCCGCAGCTTTTTCAATTTCGGCAAGAAGAAGCAGTCCGCCGACGATGCCTCCGATGTCGCATCCGCGGGCATCCCGCCGATAACCACAATCTCCCCTCCCGAGTCCAAAATAGACGCCGCCGGGACAAACAGCTCCACCTCCCCCGTCTCCCCCGTCCGCTCTTCCCATTTCGGCTCCCAGCGCCGCTCCAAAAACACCTCGCCGCGCCTCTCCACCTCGTCCATATTTGAGCGAAACGTTCAGGACCCTTCCCTCGCCGGCAGCCCCTCCATCCCTTCTCACTTTTCCACGGAAAACCACATTCCCGCCGTCTTGGAGGCTACTTCCCTGACAATAACCGACCGCTCCGTCGACCCTGACCGCGTGGAAATCGTTTCTTCGACTTCTCACCACTCCGTCCTCCCCCAGCATAACCCGGAGTCCTACTCCAACCCTTGGGCTGACGATTCCGGCGCCCATAGCGGTGACGAATCATCCATCGGCCACGGCTACACCTCCTCCGTCGCCGACGCGGACAAGCGTCGTCTCTCCTTCATCTCCTTTGCCGACGTTGTCCAGGCCGAGCATGAGCAGGCCGGACACTCCTCCACCAACCTCGAAACAACTTCCTATCAGCAGCATCATCAGCAGACCAAGCCTCAGTCGAATAACAATGCGCCCTCCCTCCGATCGAATAGTCCCGTTCGGACGCCGCCGCACCTGCCGCATTCCCCTCCGGGAACCGGGCTGGGAGTTAGCGATTTCAGCATGGAGAAGGATATGAGCATCCCCGAACGTCACGGCGGCAACGCGCCGGCGCACAACGAGGTGACGGTTCAGACTCTGAGTCAGGCGCTGAGGAAACACGGTAGCACCGATTTCGGAGCCGGTGCCGCGAAACCTCACGGACAACAGCATCAGCATCAGCAGCAAGCGCCGACGAGTTTGAGCGGTGGGGGGTCGGAATTTGATAACCCGTGGAGGGATTGAGCGGGTTGTAATGTGATGGATTACCAGGAAGGAGTAAGCGCTTGGATGGAGAGTATTAAAAGAAAATATTAAAAAAAATACTCTTGAATACGCGTCCCGCTTGCGTCCGGTTTGAATGACGTTTATGACCCTTTTATTACATTATTATATTTCGTACACTCACGTATTCTTCCATCGTCCTTTCAACCAAACCACCCCACCTCACCTCTTTGATTATCCATATTATCCCCGGTATCGTCAGAGACGGTGTCTTCTTCTTCTATCAAAAACCCAAATATCACCTCTAGCTTAGTCTAACCACCTTCTTACACCTTTTACGAATCCGAAATCTCATATATACTCTAGCCTTTTCGTTCCTATATTCGTACCTTGCGTATTTTGGCTTCGCTTTTTGTTTAAGATATATATATATATATATGGCGTTTAAACAGGGTCTCTTATACCTTTTTCTTGCTTTCTACTACGTACCAAATCTTCTTTAGCTAGCTCTCTCGCAACGTATTCTATTATTTTCCGTATTGACTCCTATTTTTCTTATAAACACGGTTTTTTTTTGGAACGAGTACTCCTTTTTTGGAATAATGAATACACAATTCTCGGTGGCAGGGCCGCATTTACATCTACATTGAACCGTCGCTGTAGCCTACCGCTAATATCGGCCCATCTCAACGTGTGAAGCACATCAAATATCAGGCCAATTGCAGTTGATTCGACGTGCACTCGTACTTTGGAAGAAGCTAGACATATATATCGATCATCATGACTCCGATATTAAAAGGGCACGAGTGATTCATACAAGATCGTCTGATATAAATAAATAAGTAATCATCCGAACCGGAGATTATTAAGAATCACAAGGTGGTACGGTATGGTATGGTATACACAAGTACAAAGTAGTTTGTGCCGTCTACTCTGCTCAGAGTGGCCTGACCCCAATCCATTCCGCTTGTGTTGTTTGTTTCTAACGAAATCCGCCCATTTTCGTCCCGAATCTCTTGGCAAAAAGAGCCCGCAACGTCCAACCTCGAAATGTTGTAACCTCCCACTTCCGAAGAAAAAACCCGTTCAAGAGAAAAAGCCCCCGACGGGAAACACCGATAACTATCTCCGCTCTACCACCGATACCGACACACATCAAACACACCCTCCTGCTCTCCCGACTCCTCCCCCGATTATCGAATCCTCCGAAGTTCAAAGGAAAGCAACAATGCCAGCAATCGCCCCGATCACCGGTCGTTTAAAGAAGGGTTTGGTGCTGGATTTGAGCATCGCACTCGGTACGTCGTCCTTCCATACGTCTTTATCCCGTAGGGTTACCTCTTTTTTGGTTGTCCGGAGGTGTATATCCGGTTTCTGAAGCGATTGGGAATCGAGGGAAATACCGGACGGCGGAGGAATTCGAAAGCAATTGCCCGACGAGAAAGTAATGAAGCTGACGGGTGATTCTTAACCTCTGCAGGAGGCGGTGTGGTTTGCGGATTGGCTTGGTGGTGAGTTATCTCCTATTTTTCTCTCTGAAGGACCCAATTGATCCCGATTTTTGCGATTCTTTGCTAACTTTGATGTGATGTGATATAGGCATGGTAAGCTCACACTCTAAAATCCGGAGGGGAATACCCCCGATATAGAATACACATCTGCCCCCGCATACACCCCGACGGGATGTACGGTGTACATCTCGGTTAACACCACATATCACATATACCGAACCCGATAGATTCCAAAATATCCTATATATCACCACAGCTACTAATCAAAAAACACAGGCTACCACCTCCCCGCCGTTCGTCGTCGCGATGCCTTTTACGTCCAACTCGAGCAGGAAAGAGCCACCTCCAAGGGAGCGCAGTAAATAGCTTGCATTTTTTGGATTGGATTGGATAGGATCGGGGATAACTCACGGTAGGTTACTTTTTTCTCTCGGACATTTTCTCGCTATGGAATGGAGGGAGATATTGATGGAATGGGAGGCTAACATGACATACTCGGGTGATTGTAGATGCTGAGTATAGATACAAAAGAAAAAAGACGCTGGAAGAGATATGGAACATACGTGTAGATATACATGAAAAAACCTAAAGGTGGTAGGTCGGGAGGTGCGAATGAATGAACGGCGTGTCTTCTTATTTTTAAAGTCTTATTGTGTATAAAGCTACTGCTTGAATCGGAGGAAGCTTTTTTTTAAAAATATAAAGAAGGATTATCTTTTTATACCGGATAACAAATATATGTGAAGCTTTTATTTGGGAGGTAACTAAAATGGTATTCCAGATACCGTATTGTATCGTATATACCCGACTTTTCCATTCGTTGGATCTGATGTAAAAAGAGTCGACATATAAGTATGTGATAACGCTTCAGAGAGGAGATTCCCAAAAAAAAAAACACGATAGATACAAATATTTTCGCTACCGGCGACCAGATAAATTCAATTTTGAAAAAAGAGGGGGCTCGAGAAGTGTCATTATTATCAGAAGAAAAAAGAGAGATACGTATATGCCCGGCCATTACACGATTCCATGAAAGAGGAAGAGAGGAGCTGTAGGTCGATAAAAGAAAAAAAGATGGCGGTCGTTTTGTTCCCAAGATCTCAGATCGTAATCTATTGCCGAGAGAGATGGGGGACGAAACGAAGGTAGAGGGAGAGGAAGAAGAGAAGGGTTCCTCAATGTACAACGAAAAAGGTAAGGGGGGTAGGGGGTAAGGATGATAAAAAAGGAAAAAAAGTATCTACACAGAACATCGCCTGCCATCCAATCCTCTCTCGTAATAAACCTCCCTTCAAAAAAAAACTACCTCGGCATACCCATCCCGGCAGCGGCAGCACTTGCGGCTCCGGCCATTGACATTCGTTGGGCCAATTGTGGATACTTCTCCTGCACTTCCAGCTGCGTCCTCGTCGCTTCCGCGTAGCTCAGGGCGTTGACAATCTCGGGTTCCGTCCTGGCGAGATCCGCGGCCCGTTCAAAGTACTCGAGCGCCTCTGCGACCCGCCCTTGTTGGAGCAGCAGCTGGGCGAGTGTGGCAATTGCAATATCGCAGTCGGGATCCACTAAGAACAAGGACCATGTTAGTAAATTTACGCTCCCAAAGTAAGTAAGAAAAGGAATAGAACATACAAATCAAGGCCGTCTTGCACAGCTTCTCCGCCTCCTGGTAATCCTGTTTTGATTGAAACACGGCCAAAGCCTTGTTGATCAACGGTAGCACGTTCATGCCCATCGGCCTGACCGCCTTTTCCATGTCGATAGCAGTGTTGAACTTTTCGATCGCTTCCTCGTACTTGTTTTGATCCAACAGCAGTTCTCCGTAGTAATTGTACACATCTGGGCTCTTATCAAAGTTCTTCTGGCAACGACGGAAAGTGGCAAACGAGGAGGCGACGCTGCCTTGCTTGTACTGCGTAACACCGAGCTGGATGTGAGAGTAGATGAATTCGCGGTCCAGATCGATGGACTTTTGATAGTCGCGAGCGGCTTCCGAGTATTCGAGGGTGATGAAATGGAGTTGGGCGCGGTGGTAGTAAATGTCCGGGTCCTCCGCGTTGACGGCAATAGCGCGGTTAAAGTCATCTTCGGCGGCATCCTTGTCACCTATCCGTTACCGTTAGCATTTCTTTCCGTTGACTTCTCGGGTTTTCAGCTGAACGTACCTGTCTCGAGAACCATGCTGGCTCTCTTGATGTAGCTTTGTGTCATGTTTGGATCAATCTCAATGCTCTGGGTGATGTCTGCGAGGGCATCGGCGCTATCGCCCTTCAAGTACTTGAAGGTGCCTCGCATGTTGTACGCAAAAGCCTGGTATTGATCCGAGACTCCCAACTCCAGAGCCTTTTCGAAGGCTTGCGCGGCATCTTCGTAGCTCTGTGCCGTCTTGAGCGTGATATCCTGCAGTCCCTTGTTCAAAAGGTAGTCTCCCGTGCTCTCATCGGTAGCATCCTCCAATCCTTCCGGTGCTGGCTTCTCTCTGAAGCTTTGCAGGTAGTTTGTGACAAATGTCGGCGACGGCAACCTCTTTGGCTTTCCATCTAACATCTTTCGGCCCTTCGTCTCTGCGACGATTTTGAGCAACCTCTCAACGCTGGCTGCTGCATTTTCGTTCCTGAACTGCTCGAGAATGCAGGAAGCGGTGTAATCCAACAATGCCTTCGAATACTCTTCCGTCTGCTCGTATGCGTTTGCTCGTCGGTTTAGGGCCTTAACATATTCCGGGTTCAGACCGATAGCGGAGGTAGTATCTTCGATGACGGCGGCCCAGTTGCTCTGCGCGTTGTAGCAAGCGGCGCGGTTGGAATAGTATATCGGATCTGGCTTACAGATGATGGCTTTTGTGTAAAGGAGTATGGCTTCCGGGTAGTTCTTCTTGTTGTAAGCGTCATTGCCCAGACCTTTTAGCTTGCCGGCAAAAACTTTTCGTTCCTGAACGAGATTGGGTTAGCGGATAGATCCGAGAGAGCTTTTAGCCGGGTACGGTGGGGTTGCTCCGGTGTACCTCATTGTTGTACGCTTGAACGCTTTCTGCATTTATATCGGGAAGCTCGTCTTCGATCTCGATTGTTGGAGGTGGGGGTGGAGCTATATCGCCAATTAGTTTTTATCCCAAAGGAACACCTCGGAGGTGGTTTTCTTCCTTACCGTTTCGAGCGGCGGCGGCGGCTCCTTCGGCAACCGGAGAGCCTTCATCCTTCTTCGCCTTCTTCGACCTCTTTCTCTTCTTCTTGGCGGACCCGTCGGCCTTGTCTGTGGGGGAGTCAGGTGTCGGCACTTGTCCGATCTGCTTGACGTCACCCTTCTTCGAGTTGTAGTAGTACACGACACCGGCACCGGTCACGACAATAACGGCAGCGCCGACGGTATAGGCGACAGCCTTGTTATCGGAGACCCAGCTCGATATTCGAGACCACACTCCTGACGAAGCGTCGACGGGGAGGGATGCTGTGGCGGGTGTTGAGGGTATTGCGTCCGACATGTTGGCGGGGTAGTCGACGACGATAAGGTGGGAAAGGGTGTCGCTGATGTGTAGCGTCGAGTTGCTACCTGCGAGTGAGAGTAGGTGGGTGTCGTGATGGTATCGGGTATGTTCTTCCTGTGATTGATAGCGCCCGGGATGCTGGAGTCTGTCTGGGACGGCTAGCTTTTCAACGTGCTTTTTTTCCTTTTCCTTGGAAGCGACGCTACGTAATTAGGGTGCTTGTGCTTGTGTTTCCCTTTGACGATGGCCGTGAGATGAGGAGTCGACAGCCAGGAATGGAGAGTTCCTGCGACAGGAGGAGATAGGTGATGGAGGGCGGATTCAATGTACCGTCGACGTGGGAGGGAGATGGTGATTTGAAGGATTTAGAGATTTGGAGGTGGTGGAGTGGTGTCGAGCTGTCGTGTGGAACCGAAATTTTTTATTTTATTTTTTTGGAGAAACACAAAATTTTTCCCGCATAAAGAAGCAGCCGATAAGCCGATAAATGACCAGGCCTGCGACGTGAATGCGGGCTCTGTCCAATTTAGCTGCCTTATTTGTATTCTCAGACGAGGGGCTTGGATGTACATATAAAAATTGCCTGCAAGCTGTAGATTTCGTCGACTGACATGTGCGGATATCTTCTACCAATGTTGATGCAATCGACATCAATTATCTCATGAACCAGCGGTTTCCAAATCGGGTAATTTTGACAAAAACGACAAAGCTCCGCCCTATACTCCAAGTAGATTGGCGGTCTATACGCGTATTGAAAGCTATAGCCGCAGGGTTTGCTTCCGGAATTTAGGATAGGTTATACACTCTGCGTACGAGTCTTATTCTTTCGCTGAACGTTTTGGACCATTGCATCGCATTGTAGTTTGGTTCAACCGGCCCAAGCAAGTATTATCAACCATATATGTCAATTATTATATATATATACAACCAATTCCTCAACCGAGGACTTTATCCGCAGGAACCTCTATACTTTACTTTATTCTCAAGTACAGCGTCTAATCTACTGACCGGCCTCTCTCTTCTTCTTCTTCTCGTCCTCCATCTCCTGAATCGCCAGCATCACCTCCACGCTTCTCTTCCTGTCCCACTCCATGACCCCATCAATCATGGCTCCCAAACCCTCTCCACCCATAAACCTAGGCAAATCATGATTGCTCTCCCCACTCCTATGATCCGTCACTCTGTTCTGCGTAAAATTGTATGTCCGAATCTTATCGCTTCTCCCCGCCCCCACCTTGACCACCCCCCTCCTCATACTCAACGCTTCCTCCTCCCTCTCCTTCCTCCTCTTGTCCGCCACTTTCGCTTTCAGTATAGTGAGCGCCGAGGCTCTGTTCTTATGCTGCGATCTGGAATCCTGTATCGACACCACCAACCCCGTCGGCATGTGCGTCATTCTGATGGCTGATTCCGTCCGATTTACGTGCTGCCCACCTGCACCGGAAGCGCGCATTACTTCCACCCTGACCTCCTTCATATCGAGCTGCGCCAATGGATCATCATCCGTTCCGTGTTCGAACTCCCCCTCGTCCTCCCCGAGCTTCGGAAGCACCATGACCGTCGCGGTGGACGTGTGCGTCCTTCCCTTACTCTCGGTCGCGGGGACCCGCTGCACGCGGTGCACCCCCGCTTCGTGTCGCAACAGATCGTAGGATTCGGGCGTGCTCACCGTCATTATCAGCTCGGAACATCCTTCGCCGCCGATTTCGTTATGGGTCTGGTAGGATATGACGTTTGTCTGCCAGCGGAGGAGGGAGAAGAAGGAGCTATACATCTTGTAAAGCTCGTTGGTGAAGAGCGTGGCTTCTGAGCCGCCGGTGCCGGGGCGTATTTCAATGGTGCAAGGATAGGCGGCGAATTGGTTGCGCGGGACAAGGGCTGTTGTCAGGGTAGATGATATGGAGCGGATGGAATCAATCGTGGGAGGGATATCGTCGACCGCCATGCCTGAGAGGTCGGAATTGGAATCTTCCGCAAGAGTTCGAAGTTCTTTCAGGTTCTGGAACAACAGTTGCTTTCGATTAGCTATAGGCCGTAAGAGCAGTAGAGAAGGGTATCTCACTGTACCTCCACTGCCTCCTCATACTCCTTCAGCGCCTCCGATACGGGCCGCAGATGGCCTACTCTGGCTGCCGTCTTGGTATCAAAGTCCTCCATTAGCTGTTTCTCGAGGGTACTGTGCTCGGACGACAGCTGCTTCGCCCGTTTGAGTAACGGTTCAGCAAGGAATACATCTTCATCTTGCTCGTTTGATCTCGTGGAAGCTAAATACCGCAAGTTTAGTCTATTGCACAATGATGCCTACCAGTATTTGGTCACTTACTGTGCGACTGCCGTCTGACGATGTTCTGCGCCACGAATGGTCGCGGCAGCCTATAAGGATTTCGGAACCGTGATAGACAATGCCGGCAGACCCATTGCGGACGGATCATGCCTCCTGCCAGATTTTGAACACCACCTTCTTCCTCTATTCTCTCCGAGCTATTCGTGAAGGCAGTCTCCGGGGCTGTTCCTGCTACTCAAAATCGTGGTGTCCAGGTATTGACGTGGGATACTGGTGAGGAAGAAATTTGTCGCTTCTCCAGCCGAAGCCACCAAACAAGGGTCGGCTCCACCCGGCCACCCTAGCCAGCAGCTACAGCTCCACCTCCGTGCACGGTCGTGCCATCTTTGCAGTCAGAGTTCTCACATAACCGACCCATCTGTTTCTTTTTGTTATTGTGATTGTAGAGGAGAAATTGGAATACTTTATAAAGCTAGACGACGTTAGAGATGGCTTCAAGGCTATTCTAATACTAAATTCTGCATTCTGCATAGCTGTGCATAGGCTCAAGTCGAATAACACACAACACAAAGTCTTGGTATTTGAAGAGAGCCGACTAACAGACTACGAAACTTTTGAACGTTCGACCTCACTCAATGTTCAGAAATTGAGGGCTAGGGTAATCTGCCTGAGCTGTTAGATACAGAAAAAAGTTTTATTAAGCCTTGTATTCATTCAGGGTAAGCTCCAATTCAGTAAGTACCTTGCGCTGGCGCTCCCACTACTGCACTGGCATTATGCTAGCTTCGTTCGTAGAGTAGCCACGAAGACTTGTAGAAACCCATCACTCAGATTCCTTTTTCTAACGCCTATATTTCAAGATCTAGCCAAAAGTTACCCGCGGAGGAAAATATGGCTTGATATTCCGTAAAGCATTCCGCGAGAAGAGCGAATACCCGTCTCGAGAGGATAAGCTTTCCAGTGTCCAGTATGGCAAATGCAATAAATGCGTATGGTCTCGCAGTCAGCCTCACACGAAGCAACACTTTGCGCAAGTCCAGCAGCATTTTCGTCCGAGATGAGTAAAAAACTCCCGCCCTGAGTTCCCAGGTGCAGCGGTCTCGATCTCAGGTTAACCCGATCTGAATATTCTAGCCGTTTGTTTGTACTAGTCTCGGGGCGTTTGTACTAGTCTCGGGGCGTTTGAACAAACATCGCATACCCTATTTTTGAGCCACAATTGCCCCGAGTTATTTTGACAAAATGCAACGACCTGTGATGTTGTCCATACCGGAATCTAAAGCGGGTTTAGGAAATAAATTGAGGGAGACTTGATGGTAATACTGAGGCATTTTTGTTCGGTTTATATATAATTTATAAGGCGCTATTCGGAACCATAAATTTCCGCTCCCAAGTTACAAACACAATATAGACCACCCACAAAGTATCTACAAAGCCCGTTTCCAGCAAAATAATTCTTTCCAAATAAATCTAACATTTTTTTCTTTCTTTTTTTTGTCTTTTTCTTTTCTTAACGAAGATAAATTTATTGTAAAAGTTACCTTAGATTTATAAATATGACAGTGCCAGAAACCTCCTCTCAAATTCCATGCCACTCCTGTGGCGACCTCCTACAAACGGTACAGGGTAAAGGTGCAACGTACACCTTACCCGTAGGTATACGCCCCGGTACCTTGCAAGGATCGGGCCTCTACGATACCACTATAGTTGGCGGGCCAATCCGGCATGGCGTCTATTCGTGCACGTGTGGCGATAATACACAGCACCACATACATTGTCTGGAGTGCTGGGCTGACATCTTGACAAAAGCGCCTACGGATCCCGGTAGCCTTCCGGAGTCCATACCCCGAGCGAACCCCGAATATGTGGACTGGAGCTCTCTGAAAGAGAAGATGTGGGAAAGCGTGGTGCGGTTCGATCCGAAGTCAGAGGTTCCCACGGACCTCGAATGCACGGAAAACGGAACAAAGTTGGCTGCACCGGTGTGCAAGTGCGCCTCGTTCTGGGAGACTTACCTACGTGCGGAAGATTGCTCGCTCGCACTCGCCCAGTTCGTCGAAGCCGAAGCCGAAAATCCGACCAAAAGCTGCACACATAGACCAGCAGCGTTCCAGTCGAAACGGAAGAATCCCAAACTCATCCCTCGCACTTCTGTAAAATGCTACATCCATGATGAGGCCGCGGGTGTTTTGGGTCTCATCTACGAGCAACAAGTCTCTGTTGCCATGGTCGGTGGAATGCACTATCCGTCCACGTTAGTGAAGAGCCAGTCTGAGTATGTCCATATCGGAATGGCGCAGAACTATGCTACAGCGGACAAGGGCTACGGTGGCTGTGATGCCCCAGGAGGCAGGGAGAAGGTCAAGACCGTTTCCGGCAAGTTTTACGAAAAGTACGGACATATCAATACGTGCCACCCCGTCTGCTACGGCGACAGAGATCCGTTCCAGTACAGCCTGTGCAGAATGACCGAGAGTGGGTCCGCGCTGTGGCTAGACGAGGTTGGGATTATGGATGTACCCTGCTGCGGCAAGTGCGACTGGGATATCCTAGGGGTTTCGTATGTATTGGCGATAGATACATCGGATAGGATACGGGACGGACTGACAGGAGAAATCTTCAATGTGCATCACGCAGCTCCCAGGCAGAGTCAGGCCGTAGTTGAGCTCTACCGAGGGTTCACAATGAGTAAGCTGAAAGAGACCTGTTGCGAGAGGGTCAAGTGGTTTTCTAGGTGCATCGGGAACACGCTTGTGTGGAGTTTCTCGAATCCTGTGTATCATGCGTACAAAAGTGCTCGAGAGGAAGGACTGCTGGGGTTGACGGAGGCGATTAACGGAGTCATGATGCCGGCATTGCGGGGCAAAGAAGTTCCGGCGCTCGACATCAACAAGGTACCAATGGTAGACGACGTTGTAGATAGAATTGTTGGCACTAGATTGATAGAGTTTTTGGTGTATGTGTGTGCTTAATATGAGTTAGCTATAGACATATAGAAGTATCTTAATTTCTTTGCGGATGCTAAATATTAAGTAAGAATCCATTGTTAACTAAATGTGATGTACTCTTATTGCACCGTATCAAACCTTCTTACCCTTTTCCCTCACCGACTAGTATTAGTACTATGTACTAGTGTCAAGACTATTTGTGTATATTTAATTAAACCTCCCTGATTAGAATCCCGAACTATGTATTTCCTAACACATGCTGAGTCCTGAAGTCGCCTGCCTTATCATAACTGTTCTAATCGATATAATCACGTCTTCTGTAGCTGTATAATCGTGCATATATCGAGCCCACGATAGACAAGTTTCATGAGTGTCGGATTAGAGCCGCCCAAACTCACTATATGTCCCTTTCCTCTCTGCAGCTTTGTATTACCAAAAAAAATCAGATATGCAAGTAGATTAGTGTTTCTAGCGCCCGGACATTGATTGTTCGATTCAATTTCCGCGGCACGCGCATCGCATCAGTGGCCACCAACGCCATGTCGCAACACCAACGTCATTGCAATGCTCATACAGACTTGATCAACTCATATAGAGCATTCCTCCCGCAAAAATTCATAAATCCACATTAAACCTGAAACAAGACCTACTCAAACTTCAATATAATAATTTCAGATTTCTCGCTAGCAGATTGCCTTTCAAGCTCAGACCTCAACATGTCATCGGATATTTCTCTACTAGAAAATGCGGATGTCATCCCAGATGTCCTACCAACAACTACAAAGCTATCTCGCAGTTTGATTGTGAGATGGCCAGATACAATTCTCGATTCCCCGGGAATAAAATTGGATCGCGAGGAAACGCAACCAGAACCTACGCTCCAGATATCACCCTCGGTATTGATTATCTCCTGAATATGGAATCGAAGGTGTTACTCTAAGGGCTTTGCTAAAATGGCTAAAAATTCATCATGACAGCCTCAAGAGCAGCACGACGATTACGTGCTTATCCTTACCGACCCGGTATGATTGTCTTTGCCTCAAGCAATCTATTTCAGCAATCAGTTTATGATATCACATTATCTGCTCGATATGACTTTTTACTAATCTAAGGCCACTTGGTCGATAACCCTCCCTACAGGATCTTATGGCTAAAAATGATCAGCAATTTGGCCAGGTTCGCCACTGGCTAGTAAAAGGTATCTCGGCCAATAGTGACGGAACCCTACGCATTCCCAAAGATGGTAATATTTCGTCCTATATCGGTCCTGCACCTCTCCCAAATTATGTGTAAGTAGCTATCATCAAAATCTTCCATTTATTGAAAAGCTTATGCAATATGCGTAGTTCCGAGAGACCTCATCGCTACGTCTTTATTCTCAGTCGACCAATCAACGACCAGTCTGTCACAATCGAGAATGAAGACTTGATTGACCTGCAAAAGCAGTATTCCGCCGCGTTCGAAGGCACACAGACTCAGCAAGATCTGAAAGATAGATGGGGGTTCAACGCTCAAAAGTTCCTGGAGGAGAAGCAGCTCAAGCCTGAGGCGGTTACGTTTATGTTTGTCGCCGGCACGTTGAAAAGTGCCGCGGAAAATATTGCAATGACAGCCCAAGCCGGGGTCAATAAGGTAATTCTCCGTTTCTGTTTATTCGAAAGTCTCCAAAAGTTGCTAATATTGCGTAGGTGCTGGGACGTTGAACGACGTGTACCTCTAAATCAAAAGCTTGGAATATGAATTGTGGTCTTTGATATTGATGAGGGGTATATCTGTGACAAGTTACTTCAAGGATGAAAAATCAAAAAATGGTAAATTCATTCAGAAAAGGCGGTTTTCCTTGTTATATAAGCCAGAAGCAGTACTAGATATAGATTCCACAGATCTGTAATGACAAGTAGTGCTACGCCCGGCCAAAAGTTCTTAACAAGCAGTATCTAATTCTATTCCTAGTAGAAAGCACATTTTGTGGAATCAAATATTAAAATAAACCTAGCTTAGAAGAGATAATTCTACTATACAGACGTTTTGGAATTGTGAGAGCCGTACACAGCAATTCGATAAAGTCGCAAAATTTGAAGTTTGGTGTTGCGTGAGATGACAGCTGTTGTTTTTGGAGGCAGTAATCTTAGCGAACTGCCGAAGCTCGAACAACGGCCCGCGCAAGGACCCACTTTATATTTATATTCAGGAGACCTGTCTCCGGGCTTCCCGTACAGCATGTCCTTCTTCGAAAACCCAATAGTCGTCGGCGCCTCTACCGTTACAGCTCTTCTTGTCGCGTCATCATTCACCATGGGTTTCTTCGCGAAGAATCAGATGCCGGTCGCCGGACGCGTATGGTGTTTCCCCGGATTATCTACCCTCGTGGATGTCGCGCTAACATAACGATAAGAATGTCATTATCACAGGTGGCTCGCAGGGCATGGGCAAAGCCGTAGCCGTGCTCCTCGCCTCGCAGGGCGCCAATGTTGCGATTGTGGCTCGCGATAAAGGCAAGCTCGCCGCTGCCGGTTTGGAAATACAGGCCGTTATTGTATGTTGAGCAGCCATTTCACACGTTATCAACAAGACGGAATGCTGACATGAGATAATTATAAATAGGACGCCAATGCCTCGCGATTCCCGGACCAAAAACTAGTAGTCATATCTGCGGATCTTTCTGAAGCCGACGGTGCTCAGAGAGCAGTGGCAGAAGCTGAAGCGCAGCTGGGTGATACCGAGATTCTCTGGTGTTGCGCTGGTATATCGCCCCATGCCCCGGACACCTCGTCCCTCGATATCATATACTGATTTTAGTTGTAGGTGGTGCCAACCCCGGCTTCTTCAAAGACTACTCTCCCGCCGATCTAGAAGAAGGCATGAAAACCAACTACTGGTCCGCCGTCTACATCGCCCACGCCGTCCTCAAACTCATGGCGTCCCGCCCACCCCCCGCTCCCAAGGACGCAAAAGCTTCCTTCACCCCGCAGAGAAAGATCATATTCACATCCTCTATTGCCGCCCTGTGTCCCACAGTCGGCTACAGCTCTTACGTCGGTGCCAAAGCTGCGTTACGTGCTCTCGCGGATACCCTCCGCCAGGAATGTCTCCTATACGATATCGGTGCTCACTGCTGCTGCCCCGGCGGTATCCTGTCCCCCGGATTGGAGAACGAGAACAAGACAAAGCCGTACGTGTTGAAGAGAATTGAAGAGGAAGATGACACGCCGCAGACGCCGGAGGATGTTGCTAAATTCTGTTTGGCGGAGTTGCAGAGGGGAGAGACGCTAGCAATCACAACCTTTTTGGCTAGAGCGGCGAGAGCTGGGATGACGGGGCCGACGCCAAGGGTTGGTACTGTTTTTGAAATACTCTTGAGCTGGATTGCTGCTATAGTGTTCATCTTTGTGAGGAGGGGCCATGATGCAATAGTGTTGAAGGAGAGGAAGGCTAAAGGTTTGCCATGGGAGCAGAAGTAGAATGTGGAACATTGAACGGAGATTGAGTGATTACTCTATCTGAGGAATAGTTGCACCCACGTTTGTGCCTTGCTGGTTACAAGCCTGACGTCTCGATCCGGGATCTAGACTTACAGTGACAGAACCATCCGGCGTATCCCAATCTCAGCATCAAACAGACCAAAATAATATTGACGTCGAAGTATTTCAAAGACCTTTCGATGCATTGTTGTAGATACATGCGGAAATATCTTTCATCTAATATATAACACCAGCCTTTCGATCCGGTTTTTATATGTGGGGCGACCTCGAGTGCACGTGAGAGCCCCCGGCCGCCAGATTACCTACGATCATAGCTCAAAACTTTTTGGTTTTTTTGCTGGTCTTGCCTTTCGGTTTACCAGATAATTGTTAATATCTTTTGCAGTTTTCTTTGGCTAAAGATATTTGTTACATTTGTTCCGAAGGAATTTTCAACTTTAGAGATGCTAAGCCCATAGAAGGTCGCCACACAGAAATAAAATGGCTGAAAGATCAAAATGTAATGACATCATGTCTGTTTTATTTTATCTTACTTATCAACAACATTGAGTAGAAAGCTGCTCTATTTCCTAAACCACAATTTTCCTTGAAGTGGTAGAAGCAGCTTCGGCTTCAAGGATCCGCGTGCTACTGTTTTCTATAACTTGCGTTACAAACGAGTATTTTCTAATAAATTTAATGGGTTTACCGCCAGCATCGATGAAGAACGCTACGGGGGGACCGAGACCTATAACTACGGCTTGCGGCCTATCGGAAGCTTGAACGTTTTAGGCAGTCGTGGTCGCTGCGTCTGAAAGGGTTCGAGTGGTGCCATTTTCAATAACATATGTTGTGATTTGATCTCTTCCGGTGAATTCGTGGGTACTGCCTTGATCGTCAATGGAGAGCATTAGGGCGCCAGCGACACCCTCGACTACAGTTCGCGGTGGAACGGTCATTATAATGCTCTGCACATCAGGAGTAGCTTCTGCTGAAAGTGTCCGTGTGGTGCCGTTTTCAATAACATATGTTGTGAATTGGTTTTTTCCGGTGAATTCGTGGGTACTACCTTGATCGTCAATGGTGCGCCATAGGGCGCCGAGGAAAGTCGAGACCACCGTTCGCGCTGGAAAGGTCATTATCATAGTCTGTGCATCAGGAGTAGGTTCTGCTGATAAGAACCGGGTGCTACCGTTTTCGATGACTGCCGTTAAAATTTGCTCTTTTCCAATGATCGTGACGGTGTTACCGTTAGCATCTTTAGAGAACGCTATGGGAGGACCGGGCCTTATGATCACAGTTCGTGGTCCATCGGTAACTTGAGCATCTGCTGAATCAGCAGTGGGGTCGGCCGAAAGGGTCCGGGTGGTGCCGTTTTCTATAACTTTTGTCACAGGGGGAGGAGCTACCCCTGTGATCCTAGTGAATTCACCGTTGGAATCGTGAGTGATTATTACAGGGGGTGATTCCACGTCAATCATGGTTACTGGTCCACTGGTAACTTGAGCGTCTGCCGTATCACCTGTAGGGTCCGCTGAAAGGGTCCGGGTGGTGCCGTTTTCTATAATTCTTGTCACAGGGGGAGGAGCTACCCCTGTGATCCTGGTGAATTCACCGTTGGAGTCGTGGGTGACTATTACAGGGGCTGGTTCCACGTCAACCATGGTCACCGGTCCTTCGGTAACTTCCGCAGTGTTATCCCCAATAGTTTCGGTGACAGTTTCCGTGATGACAGTAGAATCAGTTGCCCAGTTGGTCTTGGTGATACATTTCGATTTCCAGACGGTTCGCGCCGAAGTCTTGGTTTTCGTTACAGTTTTAGTCTTCCAAGAGGTTTTGGCCTTGCAGGAGTAGTGATCGCGGCGTTGAACGCGGTTGCCATTGCTCTCACCGTAATTGTAGGCAAGGACGGCGGGAAGGGCGCTAAGAGCGAGAAACGGAGTAAGCAATGTACCATGGCAATTTGTGTACATAGGATAGGTTTTTAATTACTTTGCCACCAAGAATGTGAGAAACGGAACGTCGACCTTCATCTTAACGACGATTATGAAGCCCAAATTTCAAAAGAGTTGCTTGATCGTTATTTCTGATAGAGACAAGCTAAAGAGTATTCAAAACGTAAAAGGAGTGTCAGATAATAGATGGCAAATCTACAAAAATGAGAGTGATTTTAACGATCGAGAAACGTGGGACTGAAATGAGCTGGGCCGTCATATATGTTGGGGGAAAGAGAAAGAATCGTTATATCCATCATGGTTTCGTACGGTTTTATACACGGACCCTGGGTGGTTTAGTAGATTGCTTATGGTATCGTACTTTCCCTGAGATGCCGGTGCTTGAAGAATCGATCGCTTTTCACTGATCAGTGGGACCGATGTGGTCTGCGTCAGAAGATATTGGTTACACTGCTGTCGCGTTCGAGCTGCATATGCATGCATAGTGCCCGTATGACCAAGCGACTCCATTAGTCTGCAGAAAGTACCGTTTAGTCTAGCAGAATTGACCAATCATCCGAGCGGGAAATACACTATTCATCGCCGTGAGGTTGCATTGCTTGATATATCCTCCACCAAGGATAAACGGGTCCGTGTTGTCGCCGAAAATGCAACATGGTACCGTGCTTTGCCTAGATATGGCGCTCGTAGTCTTAAAAGACCCTTCCCTTTTCGCAACCATGGTGCTCAGTACGCCAGGATCACAAAGCTTATAGAGACACCACAACCGAATTTCGACGGGACCAGCCGACAGGGCGGTTTTCTCTGATAGCTCCCCAGTTCTCAACGTTACCTCGATGTTGACACTGACGAATGTGCTAAGGCGGGTTTAATTCTCTAAAGCTTTTTCTAGGTCTCAGTGCCGTGATGTCGCTTAGAACGTCCCACGTTTCTACGACTAATCTAGTCGGCTTGAACATCACCTAAACGGTTCAAGTATCAGTTTACAGGTTAACTCGAAAAAACGTCGGTTGGTTTACTAACCAAGTACATGCTTTGCTATTGCGATGGGTTGTATACGTTAAGCTATAGCGAACGTTTTTGAGTCTACATCTAAGAAAAAGAGATATATCCAAGATACAACCCGTTTTGAGATTAAAGCCACAAACTTCAAGATCAAATCGCTTCACAATAGTACTAACACTATCAATTATATTTCTTCCACAGCTTATTTTTGGATGAAAATTCCGTCCTTACGTGATGCCGGTGCTTTTGGTGCTTCGTTACAGACTTGGGATGTTTTGATGTACATAACCACTAGGTAGTCCATTTATTAAGGGCATAAAAACATGTAAAATCATACAATATTGTATCACATACAACACAAATTTCAAACACATCCATCATTATATAACTATCGTAAGGTGCACCATACTACGCAGATTTGACGCCTATTTACCCAGCAAGATGTGTCATCGATTCCCTTTTTACGGTATTACGAGGAGAGTGAACGATAGGAAAGGTTAGTATGTCGTGTGTAGATATATAATATAACTACATACAGGCCGCATGAAATGTACTCTATATTTTGGCTGTGAATAGCATATATATTTTGCTGTGTTTCTCATACAAACTTGTGGAAACTGAACGTGTACAGGTTCACGTTGCCTGTCATTCCCCTCTGAACTATTACCTAAATATATATTGTCGCGCTGACGTCATAACCACGACTTTAGTCGAGAACCAACTAAAAACGAGCATTTCCCACATATAGTTGTACGATTCCAGTCAGCATATTGGCGAAATCGATTTATTGATCTGAACCCCGTTGTTGCTACCAGGGGAGGGTCGTGTAGCAATCGTAGAAGGTTTTTATTTGAGAACCCGAGAAAATAACGTAAGGTCAAAAGACTAGAGTTAAGAAATATATTCATAGATTCGACTTACTCTTCACCGTCTCGATTTAGAGTACTTAGACATGCTAAGGCGCTATCAAGTTTGTATTACCCCAAACCTTTTGAGTCGACTGCCCAGCTATTTTCTCGTACCCAGCCAGGTGGAAACTTCATATACATCACAAATACATCAATGCTTATGGTAACACTCCAATAACGCCTGTCGTCATATGTTTGTGAAATTTAATAAGGAAATCCGTAAATATCTCTCATCTCCCCATCAGCTTTCAACTCGTCATCAAAGTTGCCAATGACTTCCATCAATAAGCTTTTCCATGTGTCCATGAGTGCTGCCCTCCTCTTCCCGCTTTTTTTACCATTCTCTTCAGAATCTTTAGGTGTAAATGTCCCATTACTCCAACCGTATACTCCCTTGACACCTTCCCACCAATCGACGCACCACCCGGCGGAATCCCAATCCACAATGCCCGTGATCCTCCCAGTCTCCTTCTCCACCAGTACATTCCTAGGCGTCAGATCCGAGTGAGTAAAGACCACTTTGACGTCCTTCCTCTTTGTCAACTCCCTTTCGAGCCGTTCGTACACCTCGTTATCCCTCGCACGAGCGACGTAGCCTAGTAGATATTCGCAATTCAACCACGTCCTTACATTCTCAAACGGTCCGTAAGGGATAGTCGCGATCCGGTGATCTGTCAGCGGCTGGTTCCGCAAGGCACCGATATACCTCTGCCTATTCTTCACCACTACCACGGATACTTCTTCAGCGTTGTCCCGGGAGGAGCTCCCCGCCGTTTCATCGGCTGCTATCGTCGCGGTCGTCGGATCCGCTTCCCGGTTCGGCACCGGCTGCTGCTCCAGTGCCCGGAGTTCCTTCAGGTAACCGACAAACTCGCTCTTGAACCTCGTCCTGGCCGTTTCATCCATATCCGCCCAAACTTCACCGACGGGTGACCCGGGTAAGGCCTCGATAAGCATATAGTTCAGTTCGCTTGCCGAAGCCCGATTCGGCTTTGCGCCCTTCTTGTTCCGCCCGTCCTTCCCATCAGATGATGATTCTGACGTAGGTTTATCCCGATGACTCCAGAAACCCAGGACCCTCGGCACAGGTAACTTTGTGCTCTCTCTTACAAAGCACATTGCTCTGGCTTCCACGTCTCTCACACCCCATTTGAGGTAATAACCCCTAGAAACCTTTGCGATCCTAAACCCGGGGTTCCCGCCATCGTGCCTACGCAGGGAGAAGATCCGCTGCAGAAATGTGAAGAAACGGAAGAGGGTTCGTGCGAGATAGATTCTAAAATCGAGGTACAGTTTGTGAAAAGGGTGTAAGGCCTGTGGCTGGAACTCGGAGTTGAGAGGGAGGGGTGTGGCGAAGGGGAGGGTCGGAGTGAATGTTAGGAGCATGATATTTGTTTTGATTCCTTAGAAGTATGCCTCGAAATTCACGAGGTTAGAGTTTGGGTCACCTGGGGGGTGAGGCGCCAGGGAACCCGAGTTTTTCATGCGTTCATGCACGTCGAAATGGGCATGTATGGCGTAAAGAGAGCTGGATAGCGAGAAGATGAAACCCGATAGTTCGGTACCGACAGGAATGAAAGGGGAGAGGAAAATATGAAGCGTAGGATCGCGCAAACAAACTTGTTGGAAACACAAGAGAGAGTCGCTTGTTGCGCCCGTCGGAGAGAGGTGAGAGAGGTGTGGGATGGCGTGTTATCTATTGTTAGAACTCGGAGACATCGGTTATTATTATTATTGTGCAGCAGGAGCCCCGGTCCGGTCGTGCTTCATGTTGGACAGGGGATGACTTGGAAGCGAGTGCGAGAGAGGCCGGACGTCGCGAAAACTTGCATGCGATGGCCGCTCGAGCGCACCTGGTGGCTGCGGGGCGTATATTAAAATTTCTGGAAGGGCGGAGGTCCAAAAGCTAAAAGTTATAAAAAGGAAGAGGGAGATGGAAGGCCTGGGGCTAATCTCCCGAGGACTCGCTGGTCAGCGTCAAATTCCCGCACGAGACTGGCCAGCGAAGACTTATGAACGTTCATGCAGGTACAAGCGGTGGCAGGGGGAGGTGTCGAGGTGTCTTTAAGGTGGGACTGAAATTCACCGAGGCCGGGCGGAGACAACCAATAGGAGCCTGCCGTTACCGAATCTCCTGTAGACGCGCGCGCATCCACAAACTCGCACACCACCCTTGGACGAATGACAGCCACATGAAAGCAGGACGAGCAGAGATACTTAAGGACGCTGGAGCGTAGTTTTACTGTTGGTTCTAGAATCACCATCCATTCCTTTCTTTACCATCTTCTTCTTTCTTTCACTTTTTTTTTCTTGTACTTCTGCGGGGCAGACTAAATACCACATTTTCAACACATTTTCACATTCATTCATTCAAAACCCAATTCTTTCACTTTCATTCACCCGCATTTACAAAAAAAAAACAGATCTTGACGATTCTACCCCAAAAAAAAAGCACTCGCGTCTATACTACGATACGCCGTTGCTTCACTTTAATAATTTCACTTTGATCAATCTCTGTCACTTTAACTAGTTCGACGGAAATTTCATCTCAAAGTACCAACTATCCACTTTCTCACGAAATAATCAAAAATCAAATCACCTTATTCTCCTCCAAAAATTCCAATACAACAAACAACGCTACCAAATAAACCTACACATCACCATTCAAAATGTTTAGCTTCTTCAAACGTTCCACCGCCCTCCAGATCTTCATCGTCGCTTACGACCGCGGCGTTGACACCAACGGCAACCCAAAGCCAGATCACTGGGCTATTGTCATCTCTCAGTCCCTTTCCGACGCCGGCACAGCTCATCACGTCATCCACGGCCACCCGCTTTTTGAGTACAGGCCCCGTGAGGACGTCTACATCCTCAAATCGCAGAGCTTGGCGCACGTTCTACCCATCGGAAAGGTCTACAAGAAGGATGTCGGCAAGATCGAGGAGGTTTTCGAGAAAGTCGAAGTTAACAATGTGAACAAGGAGTGGAATTGCCAGGATTGGGTTTTGGAAGCTATCAGAGGGATTGAAGGGTTGGGCGGTGTCAGCTTGGACAAGGGGCTCAAGATTGAGAAGTTGAGGGATTTGGTCAAACAGGCCACTGATGGAAGGGATTTGAACTAGCAGAGAGGTTGAAAAAAAGTGAAAAATTCATAGCTGGAGTTTACGGGTTTCGGTTTCTTTTGTACTTTGCATATCAGCATTTTCTCTTCATAACTAATATGGGAGCTCATTTGTATGGCGTTCTTTCTTTGCATGGGATAATTTGGTAGGGATACTTATAAGGTCATACTCGGATCAAAAGAGATATAAATCTAATGAAAAGAAAAGTTCTTTGGTGTTATGAATGAGCCGTTTCTGGCTTCCCTTAATTCAAATTATAAACCCCGTTCAAGTTGGAAAGCGTCAGTCAGTCTCGAAAACCAAACCGGCTGGCATAGGAAAGCGTTGCGAAATTTCTCACCATCGGAAAAACAACAAATACATTTGTATGAATAGTTAGGAAGGTGACCTCGCCCTGATAGCAATACGGTATCGCTAGCATATCTGCAATCGATAATCCTCGTTTCAACACCCCCTGCGAGTCAGAAGATAGGATAACCGGGCACGACTAAGTATTATGTATGGGTAAGTTGGTGGGGGGCTTGGTGACCGAAATCGCACGATTGCGTCAACCAACTTTGAGTTGTCATGTAAATCCAAAGCTCATGACCGAACAATGCATGAAATGTGTATAATAGCTGACAACCACAATTTCAATTCAACTTTTTCTGGCATCGGATTGGTCAGAGCTGTTCAATTCAACTTTTAATTCTTCATGATTGGCTAATTTGCCGAACATTTGCCAAGAATGTTCTCCAATTCCTTTTTGGTGGTCGATGGTTGTAACACTTTGTTGGTTTGGTTGGAGACCCCTCAGGTATATAAACTCACCGAAGGACCTTTGATATCGATATTTCTCACAAGACCAGATAGTTAAAGAATATATAAAGCCTTGGGATAACGATCTAAAACCTATCAATACTCTGCATTTCTAACCCAGTGCGTATCTCTTAGAAAATTACTAGCTATTCTACGACAGGGATAGGGCTGCCAAAATTCATCTAATCACTACTCTTAGAGCCTAGCTATTCCTACTCAGTCGCTTTACGGTTATTACTAGACGATCAGCCCTATATGATGCCAGCTTCTAAGGAGAACTTTCCGATCCAACAGTGTGCCGGAGTTGTTAAACGAAAGCGTCGATATACCTCAAAGTCATCATGGGATCATATCAAATACTTTGTAACCCACGAGGTCGATAAAGGGACGCCACACATGTCTATTATTGCAAATCTAGAGCAACAAGGCGTGAGAATAGAGTGAATGCACCATCTCCCATCCGATAAACGCGTTTTGAGTATAGTCATGCCTCTGAGCTTCAAAACTAATGACTAAACCTGTAGGGTGCATCAATTCAAGCGTCTGCTTCGACAATGGGGTCTGTCAGGCAGAAACATTCGACAAAAACATCGAAAGTATATCTTTCAAACCGAACAGCAAGCCAAGCAAAGAGGGAAAGAAATACGGCGATGGCGATTCACGGATACCGGAGGCTTGGTGAAGCAGACGCAACTGGATAGCATTATCCAGAGTGATGGGAAAGAATTTGAAGGTGGGCTGCTCGCACTTGTCCATAGCCCACCTTCGATAGGCTTCTATAAATCTTCTGACCCATCTGGATATTTTGGTATTACTAGGAATTGAATCTAGCCCAGGACAATTAGCGCCATCGCCTTCAGAAATTATGGTGTCCAGCCCTTCAGGCGGAAAAAATATCGTATCTTCTTCGAAAGAAGCTTTCATCGAGTCACTAGAATCTGGTCTCAGAATGCTGGAGGGCGATCCAGACATCGATCTAGATGTAAAATTGCTCTTGCGCCCTTTTTCAGCTACTGGCATTCTACTCCAAGTAAAAGAAAATTATCGAGAACTGATCTAACACCTTTTCTAGGACGATACAACGATCCCTGTTCTATATGAGATCTTGAAAAGATATTTCTATGATGTTGTTATTGATAAATCTGATGATTTTGATGATTCAAAGAGAGAACAAAATCATATACGAACCACAGCTGAGGAATATGGTGATATCAACACCATACCATCCGTTCAGGGAAACACCATGTCACAAAATACCATGCTGGACCCCGAGGTAGAGCGGTCTAAGATTGAGGAAGTGTTGCAGTCATTTTGCGAAGATATGCGTCATTCAATAGAAACATCAGAAGTACCGGAAGCCGAAGATTTGAGCGACAATATTATTAAAAGTTCAAAGCCGCAGGAGTTAGCGGAATATCTTTCGCAAATATTTCGGCCAGACTTAGAATTTTGGATACGAGGATGTATCAAAGATGCGGAGCATTACATCCAAATGGTGGATGACTTGATGTCTAAACACGAAATATCTCGCCGTCAAAGTGAAGATATTATCGCATCGTCAACTAGCCCAAAAGAGTGGGAGATATGGGAGATCGGATCCTATAAGGAAGCATTGAGCTACACGGACATGATCGAACCCAACAAATATTCAAATTCAGACATCGATAGAATATATGAAGAGTTATTACCGGCATTCTATGAAACGATCCCGCAGTTGTGGAAAGATATCCGGCAGGAGGACATCACGCTAGTAGGCCCTCATAAACTCCACCTAATCGGAGAAAATAGTATACTTGCTTTCCGTCGCTTCATCGTTCACTTGCCCTATCTCAAAGTCAAATATGGGATGGCTCATTTCGCTACAGTTTGTGCCCTGCAAGGGACAATATGCTTTATCCGCGCTTACATGACAGATTCCGCAATTTATCACCGTTTGTCGGAAATATCGATGATCTTGTACGAATTGCTACCTTCTTTTCAATTTTCAAACCTGGCGATAAACGAAACCTACCAAACGGCACTCATTGATCAAATCACGCGGAAAAACACAATAGGTGCATTCGAGATTGCCGCAAAAACCTTACTTAAAACCCAAAGGGACTGTGGTAGCAAGAGCGTATATGCACTCGCATCTGCGGCAATGTTGATGTTTCTAACTACCATCGTATCGAAAACTGAGGGTTTGTTACAAGATATCGGGGAAAATATCTTTAACTTTCTTGCATTCTTCATCAAATGCTTAAGCACCGCCATTGAGATGTTCCTCCCGCAGATCCAGCCCCTTTCGCTCTTGAACTATGAAGATCGGGTATATGGGTTCCCAGCTGTCTTACGGATCATACGTTTCCAGGCAGATTCGGGAGCTTTCAAGGGAGCATCCATCGCAGAAAGTCTCGTAGAGCCCAGTATCGCACTCGAGACGAAACGGTATCTTCAATCTCAAAATTTCACTCCCTTTGAAATCTTAGACGCTAAACGCTGTCTATCGTTCCATTATCAAAAGGCGTTTGCATTTCACCGCAAAATGGACCACTACGGAGCCCTAAAAGAAATCCAGACCACCCTAAATATATTCGAAAGGCATGTGTCTGTACTTACCAGACCGGGTTTACATTTGGTCGACCTCGCCGTTAAAGTGATGACCGACAGGGGCTTGGTTCGATACACTACGCCCATCATCGAAAAGTTAATCAATATTTGCGAAGAGAAAAATAATCCAGAACAAAATCCCTTTTACTGTTCGTTGCTCTTTGCGGCGGGATCGGTAGCATTTCAGTTATACTTAGAGGAAGAAAAGTGGAATATATCTAGGATTGGCCCTCTGCCAGGTTCCTATTAATTTTGGAGTATCCTTTTCTTGCGCTCTTGTAATATATCTCAGCGGGCAAATAATACCTGAGTCAAAATTTTGACTTATCTCTGCCTAGTCTTCACCTAGTTTAACTCAATTTATTGTTTGCGGTGGGATGCTATTGCCGTACTGCTTGGGTGGTTCTGGTATCGAGACCATACTAGGGTGTCGAGAACAGTGAGCTGCGCAGCATCAGGTACCGTAAGCTAGATTCTCCCTTGCTCTTAGCATCCGTAAATCTAAACGAATACCCAATACTATCATCTTCAATCTTTTTATTTTGCGACGGCGGTACATATTAATATACGGGCCATTATACTTTAAACAAGCAATCAACCCTGTTAGTGCTGACACATGCGCAGACACCCGAGCCGGCGAGAGCGAAGGAGGATTCCCCGATTCTCCACATGTTTCGTCGTGTCTATTCTTTCCCAATTCCATTCCAGATAAGCATCCCGGCACCAATATCCTAGTTTTTGAATGCGGCTGAATGAGCTTAAGTTTCGCTATCCGTGGCCATGCATGCATAGCTTTGAACCTTACAACAACACTTTGTCCGCCTTATAAGGTGAAGTCATATAAAATTTGGTCAGCAGTGCAAGCATCAGAACCAATGATATTTCAGATTGCCTTGCTTTCCGGTTATGCCACCACTCGGGCAGACCTAGTAGCTGAATATCTTAACTTGCTACAATTCAGATGCATTTCAGGGATATTTAATCACCCGAAGCACCCGGCAGGCACATAGGCTCTCGCCAAGGTCTTCCAACTTTACCAGCCCCTTTGGACCGATAACTTAATCCCATGTCGCAACACCGGAATCACTTAATCTAGTGTGAAATTTTCTCGAGGTACTTTGATCTATATCAGTTCTAATAAACTTTAAAGCGTAATTTATGGGTGATAACGTTATACTTCAAGTTTTAGCTAACCTACTTGGCAGCTAGCCTACCTGGCAGCTAGCGAATTAGCTACCAAAATGAGGTCTCGTCAGACACATCCCAAACTCGACCAAAATAATGCAAAGTCAATTGAAGAGAATCGACAAATCATATGGCAAGTCAATAAGTCGGTATATATAGATTCTATACGCATGAACAGTATACGGGGAAACTTCTAGGATATACCCAAAGCTTGACTATGAGTGCGGATGTTCAAAGGCCTCAAGTTTAAGGGACCCTTTCATCATATTCAAGCCGATTCGCAGACACATCCAAGTACATGCAAGACCCAAACACTTCTTTTAATAAGCCGCCAACTGTTTTATCCCTACATCCCGAACTCATTGTTACATTCAAGGTCTCAAAGCTCACCAGTCTTGTCCGGCTGACCCCTTCGAAAGAAATCGGCTCAACCGAACAACATAGATGCCAACATGGTAAAGCTTATAAAGCACTATAGTTTTGATGTAGACAGATACTTGAAACGCCGCGCCGCAAGCCTACCTTTATCCTACTAGCTGTTTTACAGGCCTTGAATGGTTTGCCATGCCTGGAGTAAGATCATATAGAAGGCGGGATACAGAAGGCGGCTACATATGGGAATGTAAGCTTCGAGGTAACATTACGATCCCCAAATGTCCAAGGATTTCGATTTTGAAAGATACCCCTACCATCCGGTACATATCGCTATCTCCAAACTTATTCGTCAGTTGCATTCCGATGAAGAGGGATGAGGATTTGGAATACCTTATCGCAGTATGGGAAACTCCACAAGACAAGGGCATGAAGGGTTTATCCGGCTTAGGATATCCCCTCATAGGCTTGCGAGTAAGATGAGAATAGTCGATATCTCAATTGTGGCTATGGCAAATTTGCACTTCCGGGGTCAGGCATCTACAATTCAGAAGCCTCCCCCCAAAATGGTAATCTTCAGCATCCTAACCATAGTCTCAATTGAGGTCTCTCAGAGTATATATATCCTCTTGACGCCCCGATGGTATCTTCAATTTATCATTGCCAGACACAGATTCAATATTCAGCAGTGTGTCTTCAATCTTTCTCTAAATCTCAATACCTATACTTTAAAAGAAGACATACCCGCAAACCTTCCGATTATCCTCGATACATATATATCTATTTAATCACAAAATATAAAGATCACTTTTCGTCACAGACTATAAATCAAAATGAGTTGTAAGAATAAATTGCATTCGCAGTCTCCCGATATGATATGATCCGCCGACTAACACATCTCTACCCGTAGCTCAGCAGCTTCAACAAATCCTCGCCATGCTCGCAGCTCTGATGGCCGGCAAAGGTGGTGGTGGTGGCAGCGGCGGTGGTCCTGCAGGCTGCGGCGCCGTCGGGGCCGTCACAGGCCATTGTCGCCGTTCTCGTCGCACCCTCGGATCCCGAGTTACGGATCCAATTCTCAGTAATCTCTCTCTCCTCGAGCAAAATTTCAAGTCCCTCGGCGCAGACCCCTGGGCTAAATTCGGTCTCACCGGACCCCCAAACCTTCCGCAAGCCGTCACCGGTACCGTGATCAACAAGACACCCTTCCCTCTCACCATCGTGGATGCATCGGCCTACGACTACAATGCCACGGTTCAAAACGTACCGTCCATTGTCGCCCCGAATAGTTCCGGCTCTTGGCTTTTGAAGCCAAAACTTGAAAAGGTGGCTCCGGTCAGTATTGGTGCGGTGGGCTATAAGATTAGCGGTAGCGATACGGATGAAGTGCTCTTCCTCCCAATATGGTTGACGTTTATACCCGGTGCGTTCCAGAAACCACCATCCTTTGTCCAGGTTGGGAATTACACTGTGAGTCTCGAGTGGAAGGAGTATGCGAACCAGTACGTTTATACCGTTTTTGAGACTTAAAAGGCGATCTGCTACCACGGGGTCGATATAGTCTACGGTGAAAAAATTGTGTGTACGTCGACCGGCCTTTGAAGGCACTTTCGCAGATACACAATGTATTCTTCATTTTCTCATCTCAGGTTATAAGTTCTTCTTTACATGTTTTGTTTTCATTTGATTCAGGCCATAAGCTATATAGCTAAATCCTAGACGTTTGTATATTTATGACGTTTGATTTGCTATTTGCTGACATGGCCGCGTCCTAATAATCTGTCATTTTTCCCATTTCAAAATTTATTCAACATAATCTTCGCTTGCAACCCATCTTCCGTGTCTTCGTAATATATCAGTATTTACAACATGAAAGTAATCGGTTTACAGAAGAGCTCTCCAAGTTTGGCTAGATATCCACTAGTGATTAGTTCGAGAAACGACAATTCTGAGCAGAATTACTAAAAGCACACACACGCGTGCGTAACAAAACTGACCATCATATTCTCTTAATTCTACTCTGTTTTGAAATTTCCATGTTGCTACTAATACAGATCAAGATGAAGAAAACCAAAGGAAAGCCCACAGTTTTGTCCATTTGTAAACACAAAAGGAAAAATACCACAACCCGTGCTCTCACAAGACAGAACACCACCACTTGATTCTAGAAGAATCATTCAAGGGAAACCGATTACAATTATCAATGAAATAGTTTTCGTTTTTTAAAGAAAAGTCTTAGTACAGTAGAGAATGGTAGAAGGAACACCCGGACAAGGAACAGCGGAGAATATCTGAGCCTACACGAGTAAAACGAAACTACGAGTTACTAAGGAAATAACACAAATGAAACGATCCGGAGCACTCAAGACTGATTTGCTTGCTTTGCTGGTTTTTTTAAACAAAAGGAAGAAAAGGTTATACACGCACAAGCTAAAGAGGTATCATTTGAAGAAGAAAAAAGTGGTCAAGAGAGAAAAAAAGCGACAAAAGGAACAAAAATTCCGAGAGGAGGTCGGAAAAGCGGATAATTCTACATGAATCGAAAGGAAGGAGAAGTAGTAGTAGAGTAGTAATAGTAAAAGGAGATAAGTAGACAGGAGAAGGAATAGAAGAGGACATATATCATTAAACCGGATTGAACAGGACTCGAGCCCTAGATTAGAGCCCCTTCCCATCCCATCCGCGCATCGCGTCTGGAACAAAACAGTTCTAATTTTTCTTCTTTCACAGTTCTCAGGTCATGATATGATGAACAAAAATGAAATAAAAAAATGCTTTTAAAAGCCCCCGTACGAAAGTAAATTTCCAAAAAATAAAAAAGAGAAGTTAAACCCCGCCGCTTTATGAACAGAAACTCCGTTCCACCGCCATTCATTCACTCCTCTTCTTCCACGTCAGAATCTTTCGGATTGCGACGTCTCTAAATCGCAATCCCTCTCTTCTTCTTCCCTGCGGCTCCATTCTTGAACTTCTCACCGCTCACAGGAGCAGCCGGTTCGAGCGTAACCGGAGGACCGGTGTACCGCAGGAAATCGGCCAACCCGCTGGAATCGGAATCACCAGTGTAGGTCTTCGCATCTCTGGCTTGGAAGATCTGTTTCCTGACCGCTGGCGGCGAGGATATCATGCTACTGCTAGACCCCGCTCTCGGAGGAAATTGGTCTTCCATGACCGTCCTAACGGGCAAAGGGACGTGTTTCCTCGGCGGCAGAGAGGTGCTGCTCTGGTTCACACCATTGCTGGCAAATCTCGGCGGTTGGCGAGCTTCCACGGGGGATGAGACGTTTGCCTTTGTGATCTTGCTGGATTTGGAGCTGGATTTGGAACTGGATCGAAAGCGCCCGATGAGCTGAGCTGCACTACTTTTCTTCTTAAGGGGCTGTGCGGGGAAGGATTTCTGGGATGGGGCGGGTGATTCGGGTGGTGGCGGAGGAGCATTCATCAGGAATTCGGCGAGAGATTCTTCCTTCGCTGCGGGGCGGCGGGGTTGATCAAAAAGATCATCATCTTCATCATCGTCGGAGTCGATTGCATAGGGGTCTTTGATTCGGACTTGACGGCGAGTTGGACCGCCGTCAGTTTGCGGGCGTTGTGGGATACGCCCTGGTTTTGGAGGTTCGGGTTTCTTGATGAGGTCGGCTTGCGAGTGGAATGAGGAATGGGAAGCGGACTTTTCGGCAATGCTGGTCATCGAGCCCTGCGGATTCGCGCCGTTGTTGAATTTCGGATCCATGATTGATCTGTAAGGTGTTCTGGTGGAGGGAGAATTCTGAATAGTGTTTGTCGGCGGTGGAGGAGGTGTGTTTCTGAAAAAATCGATCAATGCGAGAGTCGAGTCCGCGGTGGCAGGTTGAGGTGCTCGAGCCACGAGTTTTGTTTTCGAACTGACCGAGCGCAACGACCTGATCTCATCAATCGAATTTCCGGGTGGTCGTCGAGGGATAAGTGGAGACCTAGCAGTCGCCGCGGATTTCGGAGATTCCAGAGGTGAAAGTGGTGCCTGTCCGACGGCGATAGGACCAACTGCCGGCTTGGCCGAAGTATTTATCGGATGCAGAGATGCTCCACGTGGTGGTTGCAGCGGCATATTTCCCGAAACGGTCGATGTGGAACGTGGCGGGAATATCTTTATATTTTCGGTAGTTGCCGTCCTGGGCAGGCTGTTAACTCTACTCGACTGAGCTCTTTTTGCGGGAATATCTGGAACGACGTCTTCGTATTCCTCGGAGGCTATCGTAGTTAACGGCCGGGACTTTTGAGAGCTGGATCGACCGAGCTGTTGAGATTGAGTTGCGGAACTAGTCGTCGGTGCTGGTATTATGGGTACGTATTTATCTGCCGTTAAGGACTTTGTGCGGCCAGAGTCACCAGACCCTTTTCTGGATGTACTAGAAGCGATCTTTGGGTTGTCGCGCAAGGCAGACGTTAGCTCTTGAAACTCCATGTAAGGGGCATCTCCAGGAATTTGAGTTTCCCTTACCTCGAGATCGATTCGCTTGACATTATCAGGCGTGAGAGTGTACTGCAGCGTCGTCCCGCTATTGATAAGCTGTTCGAAACTGCGCTCCTTCTCGTCAATCTTGGATGCATGGGTGTCGCTGTAGGCGCTCTCGTTGTATCCGCTCTCGTTATCCCAATCCTGTTTGCTGCCCTGTCGTTTTTCTTCTGCGGTTGTTGGTCGTCCGGCCATAAAGTTTTTGAGCTTTGCGGACGTTTGCGAGGAGATGGAATTTGAATGTCCGTGACCTTTCGGTTTGTTGAGGGTGGCCTTGAAGCGTCCCTTGGCAGCATCTGGGGTTGCAGGTGGAGTCCATACTCTCACACCTGCACGTTCATGGCTCGATGTGGGTGTGGACGCATCACGGTTGGAGTTGGGGCGGGGTTGATCAAAGGAGGGGTATTGTCGGCGATCAGCGCTCAAAGCGCTCGAGGAGTGAGAGCGACCCGTCAACGATTCGGAAGAGTTTGAATGGGCGGATTGAGCAGTCTGAGTCAAGTCTGGCGACCCGAAGGGGGATGCGCCCCGTAACGACCGAGAGGGCTTTGTCTGACGTTTCACAGGCGCCGGTTCATCATCTTCGTCGTATTCTGGGTCATGACTGTACAGATCTAGAAGCTCCTCACGAGCGGACTTTCGTGCCGCCTGAGCAGCTGTGGGTTCATCTTGAACGTGAAGGACCTGCGAAAACTGCGATTGTGGTTCTTCGCCATCTTTGTACTTCATGTGTTCCACAATCTCTTCTTGAGTATGATGTTCAGGATAGAAATCGGGGGCATTAGGAGCGGGAGCTGGCAGATAGTACTTGGAACGCCTTCTTCTCTCCTTTGCGATATCTCTTGCGGTCGAATTCGAACTCTCGGCCGAAGAATCCGCAGACGGTCGTCGAAGACCGGAAGCGGAAGGCTGCTGCTCTTCAAACGCCTGCGTACTTGCGTTTTCGTTCTCAATTGGTGACTGTATCGGAGTGTGCGAAATACTAGGAGGGATGGAAACATCTGAAGTCTTCGCGATTCCGATTTCATCGGGCGAATGAACATCAGCTTGTCGATCGACAGGGCTTTCGCTTTGTCTAATGTGATCGCCCTCAGTTTCTTCCTTTTCGCGTAATGTGCTGATTGTGCTACTCGACTTCTTTTCTGTGATGTTGAACCCGACAGGTGCGCTGCCGGTGGATATTATGCGCACAGACTGCGCCCTATAGAAGGTCGGTGTGGTAGCGGTGGCTTCAGCTGTTTCATGAACGACAAAATCATCGATGATGCTAACATCGCCAGCTTCGTCGTCGAACTCAGCGGCTGTTTCATCAATCTCTTCGATGCTTTCGAGGTCCTCTTGTTGGGCCGGCTCCGGGAATTGTTGCGCCTTCTCTGGAACCGGGGTCGTGACATCGTCTTCTTCGGTTACATAGGAACCCGGGACGTTGAAAGGACTAAGTGGGCTGAAAGGACTCAACGGACTCAATGGAAAGTCAATTTCCTCCGGAGTGAATGGGAATGCTCCAGGCAGCGGCAACGAGTTCGATCGAGCCCTTCGGACAGGAGGGCGCTCGACAACCTCTTCTTGCTCAACAGCGACATTCTCTACCTCTTTGGGTTGCGAATTGGTGAAAGGGAACACAAAGTTCGACGGATGGGATGGCAGTGTCGTCATACTGTTTGGTCGCGGAAAATCCGGAATCCCAGAGATAACTTCATGCTGCTGCTAAAGCGAAAGGATAATCAGTTAGCGAGGCCCGTTATATATATATAGATAAATATATATCCCTAGAAGACATGCACCATGGCGCGAGAAAAAGGGTCAATTCCCGCTGACTTGGGAATGTATCTGCACAGTCCGCTGCAAGCAAGACGTCTTTTGAGGAGCACATGGCATCTAAGCGTGAAACAGATAGTGGGCCTGTGGTGGTTGTGTTGACCCCGCGACTGGGGTGTGATGCTTTTGCCACAGTGGAGAAAAGGGGGTGGAAAGTAACACGATATAAAACGAGGAAGTTCGAAGGGAAAACGGGCAAGTGGGCAGGTGGGGGGAGGCAATGTGCAGATAAAAAACCATTGTAAAATTCTAAAAAATTCAATCAAACGTACCATAGCTTCCATGTCGGGCATGGGCAGCTTTGCGCTGTTTGCCCCGTCCGTGTTCCCAGGAGTCTCAGCAATGGGTGTCAACGGGACGTTTCCCAGCATCTCGGCTGAAGCGAGCCTACGGAGCCCTGACTTGACATTGGAAGGGATATGCTGCGGCTCCTCGACGGGACTGGTACCATCGTCTGACCTTTTCGCAGATGGGTCTCGAGCGTAAGGGGATATTGTGCCGGGGTCGGATTTGATTTCAAGTACGCTCTGGATGCTTACTGTGCTGATAGTGCTCTGTCTCCTGCTATCGCGACGAATGCTGGGTGCTCTTGAAGCTATCTGGCTGCCGGCGGTGGACCCGCGCAGTAGCTTCTTCCATTGTCGCCACATCCGTCCGAGGACGGGATTTAGAGCCACCTTCTCCATATCCAATTCCTCAACCGAGGGCCTGTCAACGGGATCGTAATTGCCATCTGCGCCTTCTTCAGCCGCCGCTGCGATACGGGCTTGGGAGAATCTAGCGACCGTTGCGTGTCCCGCTACCAGTAGTGTCTGCTCGCCAATGAATTCTAGAATCGAAGTCAAAAAGATAGCGACAGCTGGGGAAACCACGCCATGTGAGCCGTTTCGGGCGTACTGGTCGAGGCCATTTGACGAGTACTCGGATTCTGCGTACGAGTCTTCGTCGTCTTCTTCCAAGTCACCCAGTGATGAATATATCATGCACCTTAATCTCGCCTTTTTCCACACGCGCTCAATGTCGAAGTCGTCCCCTTCCGGGAGACCGTCATCCAATTCTTCGTCATCCGCGTCACCGAGATACTCCTCAAGTTCAGCTTCAGCGGAAGCGATCGCTTCACGAGCCAACCGGCTCTTGAGAACCTCTACGACAGCAGGTCGTAATGCTTTCAATGTGGTTGATTTTCCAACCAAGAGTATCGACCAGAGAAGATAATCCAGAAATTGATTGACGAGCCGTAGCGCATCCTGCGTCACTAGTATTGTGGGTGGGCCGGGTTTCACGATCCCTTCGGCAGAAAGGGTCTGAAAGAACGATTCGTGATCGCTGGTAACGATCTGGGTCGCCGCTGAAGTTGCGATATACGCAGCCTCGGGTAAAACTCCGGTGACCAGCGCTGGCGACGAGGACTGGGCGCCGGATATCGAAAAAGCGGTATCGGATGATATGCTGACGCTTCGCGACCTCGATCGCGCCCTGGGAATGAGATCCATAACGTCCGGCCGCGATTGGCGAATCATTTTCGTATCGTTAGCCACGAGAATTTGCGTGACAGTGCTGAAAGAAATTTGATGGTTTTTATTTTTTTATTTTCTCCTTAAAAACGCCGCAATTCTAAAAGGAAGGAATGTGGATTCGTGAAAATGCCCTGGCTTTCTCTTATAACCCGTCTTTTCGCAGCTTGTAGGATCAGGCCGACGACTTGTTAGACAGCTCCGCAAATGGACGGTAGAATGAACGGAAACGAAGCAAACAAGCTAATCAAACCCCGGACAAATAGAGAAGGACGAAGCGATGGACGAGAGGCTAGAGGCAATCTTCTATCGAGCTTGCGCTTTTAGCTCGACTCAGCCTAAGAATAGTAAAGCCCGGACCTTCAAGGACGGTCAAAGGAGGAAAGGCGCTGTCAGAGGGTACGTCAAAATTGTCAAATTATGCAAGAGAATCGCGGTGGGAACAAGTTGTCGAGTTATTTCCGAAGAATGAGAGGATGCCGGATCGGAAGAGTTTAAGGCGACTCGGGTCGCGCGGACGAATGATTGATTGCTTGGAAGAGGTGAAAGTTGATTGGAGGTCTTTTGGCAGGTTTTCGAAGGTTCGATTTTGACAGGCGATGAGGTATTACCGGGGTAGTTAGGCGGTCACTACTCTGGATAAAAGCGAAGGGAAGGGAGGGCGTTCGCGATCCAAGGATTTCGACCTGGATAAAAAAGGGGATAATAAGAGATCTATTAAACTAAGGTATTCAAACGTTAGGCGAATATTGTGCTTGCTTGCTGCTGCTAGCTGGATCGCGATGATTGACCCAGCTCGGAGCGGAACATGCAAAGAAGATAAAGAGAGAGACAGAGAGAAAAGTGAATGGAAGATTAGATCGTGGAGTTTAGAGTTCAGACTCTTCCTGACGGATCAGAAGATGTCACAGCGGCAGGTCTGTGCAAAGAGAGGCAGAGGGTCGGGATTGGTTCGCCGTCGACACTACGACTTGGCTGCAGGAGCCCCAAGGTAGCAGGTCATGCAGCTGCAAGGCGACGGACATGTGTTTGTATGCACCGATGCAAATATAGCATACCAAGTTTGAGAAGAAATAATCCGGGCAGATAGGATAAGAAACAGACGGGAAAGGGAGCATCGATACCAGGGCATATACACCGACGGATTGCGCAAAACGGAAAGATGCAAAACGGGAGGGGAGGAGGAGGGCGGTGCGCCGTGCTCCTGTTCCCGATATATTATCCAGTTTCCGATGCGACGCAACAGGCGAATCGGCCAGCCGCCATGGCCATTGCATAGTCATCGCATGGTTTAACATGTTGGAGGGGACGGGATAATAATGATAATGACCAGAAGTTGGTCGCGAAAAGGGAGAAAGGATGGAGGAAGGGCACATTTTTGGTACATACCGAACGGACGAGCAAGGCGGACGAATGTATCCACGACGGTGGTATGGACAAGACGGACAAGAAGAAGAGAACGAGGGATTGATTGATTGATTGATTGCTCGTGCTATCGATCGAGTCGCACGGCAGCGTGGTTCTGCGAGTGCGAGGTGCTACAGAGCCAGGGAATCCATGTGACCGTGCAACATGTCCATTCTCGCACTGGTCTCTCGATGCTGGTGGTGATGATGAAGACGAAGAGAGAAGAAGGATCGGAAGAAGGTGAAGATGGTAATGATGGGATCGAGAGTCTTCTCGAATCCGTCAACAGCTGGAGAATTAACAGTTGTATATTGGCCTGACGTGGGTGCAACGGCTGGCTGGTTCAGGAGACTCTCTCTCGCCCTCTCGCTCTCTCGCCAATCGCAGCGGGTCCTGCAAGCCCCAGCTCGATAAAACTCAGGAGAACCCTTTTTTGCAGTGTCAAGGCCAAGTGGGGGACATACCATAATACTACTAGCTATAAGAGACCGTGCTATTCCTTATTGTCGAGTGTGAATGTTTCTTTGTCCAATTGACAGGCGTGGTGGGGCAGCCTCTCGCTCGATTCCGCATCCGGGCAAGTCGGCTGGGTATCAAGAGATTAAAATCAATCAATCAAATCATCAATCGATCAATCAATCCGAATTTATCAAATCGATAGAACGGGCGCGCACGGGGATGCGAAAAGAGAGCCGATGACGACCATCCTGAAACTCTCTACCAAGCAGGCCCAGGCAAGTCGCGCTTTCGGGGCCTCCTTCTCAAAGCGTCCGCCATCGACACCACCGCCCTCGAGGTCCTTCTGGTCTTTCTCCTTTCGCAAATTCCAGTGTCGCCCAAGCAGCCCAAGAGCATCAGGGGATTCCAATACGGGAAAGCCTGCGATCCACTCGTCCTGCCCCGGTTCCTGAGCTGCCGACCGGGGGGTCCAGCTATGAATGCGACCAGGGATCCGGACCTCATGCACCACTGAAAGATGTTGGTTCCCAAACACGCCGCCTGCAGCTGCCGTTTGCTCTCTCTTCTCAGGTCGCGAGCCGTCGAGGCAAGAATGCATTGATAAAACTGGTGATCCAACAGTCAGACCATCGATGCATGGCATGGCTCTTACATCTTCTCTGGCGGACGAACGTCTTCCTATGTATCGCAGTCGTATCCGCTGACACAGGGTCTTCGCTCCATTTCCCCGATGCCGTCTAGCGTTCGACCCCCTCTGACGTGACGGATGTCTCGCTGCTCACCGCATGCCAGCCATCTTTCTATCCTCCGAGATGCATCTGTGCCTCATCGGCCTAATTTAGGGAGCCGTCCACGCATCGCAGTCGAACAACCGCTCTCTCTTGCAGCCACGATTGCTTTCCAAAACCTGCCACGCCTGCGACCGGCAGAGAAATCCAGGCAGCGAGCGACAGCCAGAACAGCAGAGCAGCGTTGATGCGTAGGACAAGTCTCTCATTGGCTGCCTGCCGGGGCCCTCGCAGCCCTCGCACCTGCCGGCCCTGTCGCTTCCCTCACCAGGCGCGATACTCGACTGGGAAACGGGGGGAAATTACGCCCCAAAAATATACCGAGGCCTGCAGGCTGAACCCCTTTTGAAACCCGAAACCCAAAAACACCCAAAAATGTCAGAATTTTAACGCTTCCCATTTGACGTTCAGCCTCATCCGTCGTCTGTCGACGCTTTAAACCTCGCCTCTACCTTGCATGTTTTTGCGCGCGTAAAAACTCCTCGCGGATGTAGTCTACAGTCTCTCTTTTTATATATCTAAAGCAATCCCGAACTCGAGAGTCACTCTCTCGTAATCACGCTCTTTTAGCAGCCCAACAATCCAACAAAATCCCTACAGTCCTTTATCCCCGTATATATCCCGAGGTTACTGGTCTAACCTCCTTTTATCATATTCACAATGCATTGCTTCCGTCTCCAATCCCTCGTCCTCGCCTTTGTCCTCGTCTCCACCGCCCGCGCCTCCTTTTGGAATGATGCGACCAAAGGTGTGAAATGCTTCTTCGGCGACGACGGTGCCTGCGACGAAGCGACCGACACTCCCACTCCCACTCCTACCCCACCGCCCGAAGTCGCACCCACCGTTCCCGCCAAGGCTTCAAAGACCGAGGAACCCGAAGAACCTGAGAAACCTACAAAGACACCGGAACCTCCCAAAAAACCGGAACCAACGGAGGCGCCAAAGACGACGAGTATCAAGAGCACAAAGACACCCGAGCCCACCACCTCTTCGGAGAGAAGCGTCACCACGCAACCACCCAGCTTGAGATCTACATTCATCACAGAAACCACCTCTGCCCCGTCATCAACAACGGAAGAATCCTCAACATCAGTTTCAAGCACGTCAGCCTCACCCACATCAACAAATTCGAGCCAAGCATCGCAAAGCAGCAGCTCGAGCGGTGTAAAGCCCGGCATTGTGGCTGCGGGTATCGTGGTCGGTGTTGTCATCTTTGCCTTGATCGGTGTTATAGCCTCGTTTATCGTTAGGAAGAGAAACAAGGAACGATTGGCAACGATGGAAAAACAAAGGCAAGAGCAGTCGGATTTCGGGAGGGTTGATGGAGTATAGATTTGACTCGAAATAATGTAATGTGATATGGGATTGGGATTGGGATACTATTGGCGGATTAATTGTGTTTTTTTTGTAAGTACGTCCTAGATGGCGTTTTTTCTTTTCTATAGTTGTACAGGTAGATCCTCTTTTATGAAATCTGAGCTAGAAGCTTGTAGATGTTTACGATTAAAATTCACTCGTTTATATAGCGCCCTTACTTTTTCACGATGCATAATTCCATATATATGTCGATTACCAATACAATTGGATGAAAATAAAGTCTTCATCTCTCCCTCATAATTTTTCTAAATGATTTATCGAGCAGATGAAGTTCCGTCTTCCGGACCTGGAAGACCTTCCTCGTCTCCAGGTTCACGATACTCTCCACGTGGCTTTGCTCCTCGGGTCCTCGAGTCGATAATGTTATCTTCATCGATGGCGTCTTGGTCATCGCGAACTATATAACCAATATATTAATTTAGGATGGTTATGGAATTAATATCTTTCGGAACAGTAACTAACCAAGTTGTTCGTCACTGTCTTCGCGACCCGGGTTCACGCCAGACGCTTCGTCTCCTCTGTCTTGAACGACTGGGACAGGATAACCATCGTCACCAGGGCTATACTCGTCATTGTTGATGGGGATGGATTGTTCGGGGTTGTATTCTTTGTCGGACATTTTGATTAGAAAACAAGTGTGGTTGAGATTTGAAATCTGATATAATTATAATGGATTTTTGATTGACTGGGTTTGTATCCAGTACAGTGGAGATTGTATGATATTGTGGATGATTCTATGATTATGCTTAACATAAGCGGAGGGGTTCTTAGCTTTTTATAGCCAGATGCCGGATACCTATTTACACGTCAATCCATTTAGCTGCGATCTCGAGTACTACTCGGTTTGCATCGATTGACTCCGAATTGGTAGATGTTGACGGCTCACGGTTCAAGCAGCGCGTTAGAATATCGTTGACATCACCATTTCCTGCTGCACTAATCTGCTTTCCATCATGATGATCTGGTTATATACTTATATATGATATAACCACCGTCCGATCGATCGCAACTGGTTGCAGGATCGAAAACAGAGTTTCATAACATGCTATCATGGCGTACCAGAAGAAAAAGTTGGCAGGAAAACGCTTCAACCAATTTTCGAGCACGCGTTCCAGACTTGCGTCGAAGTTTCCAAAAAGGTGTTGCGTGACGTCGATTTGAAAGATCTCATTACCAAGATCTCGTTACCCGATTCGGAACACCGCAAAAGAACGATTGATCAATTGAGATCCCGTCCCCGGGAAAATTCGTCTGGTTGCCAATTGGGGCATATTCACGGACTCTGTTCCTTCCTTCGGGGCTGCCCGTAGATCGAGATATCTTTGACTAACTAGCGACCTGGGCTTGGGCTGAATTAACCATCTTAATACTCGCTCGAATTTCTATATGGTAACCCACATCGCGCCGCCTCGTCCGTCTTTCCCCGGAAACACCACAACGCCATCGACCAGTTCCTGCATGTCTCGTCACTGACTCGCTAGCTCAACGAACCAACTTTTGGACTTATCCCAGTGGGGGGAGCGAAAACCGGACTAAAAGTAAGAAAGGTCAGGAAGCCACCAACAGGTGCAAATGCAATGCGTATCGATATTGAGCAACCATAATGGCCATCCTTCTGGTCTGGTGCCATCCTTCTACGAGTACGAATAAGAGTTACACTTGAAGAGAAAAAAGGAGACAACTCGTTCGTCTCGGATCATGATCAGCTGGGCTCTCTCTCACCCTCCCCTCAACTGCAGTACTAGTTTTTTCTCATATTTCTCGGAATGTTGCCTGCGAGGGGAGGCCTGTTTCTCAGGTCGTACCTGCAGCATGCAGGTGGTAAGCTGAGCTGCGGTACCCCGGAGTGAGAATTTCGGTCACAACATTTTTTTAGCAATAGTTTTCTCCCGTCTTTTTCTTATCCACCCCCCTTCCTCGAGTTCCTCGAGTGCAGAAAGTTTGTGTTTCACGGCAGGGCGCCCAGAAAGGTATACAGAAGCACATACACACCTGTATCCAGGAAGAAAGGTTTTTGTGTACTCCGGACCTTCTACTACCGAAGATTTTAGTGTTCAGCTCAAGATTTCTCTAGCTCTTCTTAGCTTTGTAAAAGTAGACTGTACACTCACACATTCATCTCAATATATCAAAGGTCTTGTGGTGTATTGGATAGCATACCCCGCTTTTATTGGGGAGAATCCGGTTCGACCCCGTTCATGGCCATAGACATTTACAATACGTGATGTTCATCTTAAATTTTTATTTTATTTTGATGCTGCAGCTCATTGCGCTGTGAGTCACCTTATATTGAGTGGGACAAACTGGGTTAACTTTGTGAGCTTGGCCTTCAAAGGCCGAAGGGCGATCGAATAATAATTAGTAACAAGTGTGGAGCGGTCAACAAAACTATCGAATAATAGCGTTGTTCAACGATTATTCTGCAAGATTTTTTCGGATTTATGCATAAACGCCCATTTTATCCTTTAGGTTCCGATGGGTTTGTTTCTCCACGATCATTGACCATATCGTAACCTGAGGATAGCTATCAGCTCGAAAGGCTTTGTATACAGGAACACACCTACCAAGTTATGCGGGGGGTTCGCGCGGTCCAACTCTATGCGCAGCCAATCAATAATCTTAAAATTCTTTCTCGCAGATTCGACATATAGATCTGTTATTACAAATAATAGAAGAACCAGGTTTTTTTTTGTTTTGCAAATTGTGGTACTGCTTTCACCGCTGAGCCTGATCATGGCCGCCAAGATTGTTTGGAACGGAAAATGTCCAGATACACATGTCGGACCAGGCGCCGTGTGTGCAACCTTGTCCGTTGGCATTTAGTTACCAGGAACATCCCTCCTGCGACTGATAATAAGCCTATCGAGATAATAATAATCCATTAACCAACGGGAAGGTGGTGGTGCTGAAAGAGAACCATTTTAGCGTAAACGGCGCGCCAGCTCCTATAGCAAAAATTGTGATAAGCTCGCACTAAAATTGCGGATCAATATCGTGAACCCAAGAGCTCAGGGTACATAGATATTTGTTCATAAGTGTCTGGTTTTCAAATCTTTGATAAATTGAATTTGCATCGAACGGAGGTTCCCGCTGGTAAATGCGACTTTGGGGGGTTGGTCTGCGGGTGCCGAGTCAACCGGAATGAACCAATGTTCAGATGATGTCTTCTCGACCAAAGTCGAAGGGTCCAAGCTACTTCGGCCCTTGCTTTGTGCCGCGACCCGTTCATTGCCGTTAACTTTATGAATTTAGCGACAACTCGTCGCAGAATACATCGAATGACCAAAACCAGACAAATTCAACCCGCTCAGCTTCGCTCTGCCGAAAAGAAAGGGAAAAAAAATATCGGCTAGCTCTCCAAAACCTCTCAACGTTAAACTCTCCCTTCCCGTGTGGAGAGAAGAGAAACGAGAAGAGGCAAGCAGTTAGCTACCCGCCCCGTCTCGCATTAGGCGTTCAGCGGGAGTGGTTTTCCATTCCGGTTCGGCTTCTTTCGCTATTCCCAGCTGATTGACCAATAATGGGGACAAAATTGTTTTTTTTGCGAACCACTTTAAAACCTTGCCTCTATCAAGTGGCTTTTTGAGTGCTCAAAATTTTGTGATCCTCGCACGGGCCTCGTTACGGAGTAGCTATGCAGAATTATTTTTATTTGTTTCTTGTCTACCCAGGAAGGGAGAAGTGAATGGTTCCTGACGATCAATGCTATGTTTGAAGCTGTTGCGAATTTATTGTATCGGACAAGCGGATTTAATTCATTTTGTTGCGGATACGGGATAACGCGTGGGAATGTCTGGAGGCGAGATGGAGAACCCCCTTTTCCGCCACGTTGTCTTGGCTTTCGATCATTCCAGAGCTTCAGGAACAAGGTTCACGGAATCTCCGATGATTTGTTTCAGCAGGGTGACGATAAAACGGCGGAGGCAGTGCTTCGGGGAAAGACTTCGGCATTACTTGAGATAGATGGGCTGCTTCATTCGACTGGTTTGCTATAATGCTCGAAAATAATGTTTTTCGGTCGATGGGAATTAGGGCAATATTCGGTTTGACAATGCCGTTCTCTTGCATGGACGAAGTAAAATAGCAACCAATTTTGGGACCACGGTGATTATTCTCGGCTATTTATGGCAGAAATTTGGATTCATGTAGCAGAAAAAACTGAGACATATATAAAATGATACGTATAATAGCTCAACAAGCTTTTTTTGATATCAGAGTTGAAATTTTGATATTTCCTATTAATGGTATTTGATCTTGGATATTCCTTTTCTTAGTCGCTTTGCGAATGCTCATATTGAAGTTGTTCTATCTCTGTGATAATCTCAGATCCCTCTTCTTAGAGTGACTATTTGGTTTAAGACACAAGAAAAGGAGGCAGAAGACAAGTAGGCAGAAGACAAGTAGGCAGAAGACAAGTAGGCAGAAGGCAAGTTGTCGACGGGATTCCGGTTGGTAATATGTATACCCGCTGCAATATATATCGGCCTTCTCTGTTTAAGGAGGTAAGGGCGGCTTGCGATTCTGTCAATTGGTCTGTGCTATACCTGAATAATATGAGTTTTTCATTAGCCAATCTGACAATTTTGGATTCCTAAATCGGCCTCATCAAAGGGCGATTTATATACGAGTATCTATGCAGATTCTTTGCCCTATATATGTGTCGTCTCAACGTTCAAAGGCGTATAGGACATTCGATTCACTTGTGAAAGTTGTTGCTAAATATTCAATGTCTGCATTCGCTCAACTATTGGCCAATTGGGCCAATCCTGGTATCGAAACCCTTCGGACCACGAGATAGAAACTCCACTCTTAGCTCTTAACAGCTGTTGATAGCCTTAGATCTATGGCTACTAGAGTATGGAATCTTAGATATCACGTGCAGAAACAACAGAAATTCAACTATATTTTGACGCAAAGCGCATGAGCACGCGCAACAAGGCTGGAACGGCTGTGATGCGGCATATGCAGGATTCATGAAGAAGCTTGGCAGAAAAATAAAAGTATCTTTCCATAATGTCAACCGCAATATCGGAACCGCCGGCCATCAGCTTTTTAGCGTTCATTGCTTTCATCGACCAAGCACCAGCTGCTGTAACGTATACTGAATGGAGAGACGACATCTAGCAATCTGTATTGGTCGGTAGCGTCGCTACGATTTGGTCGCCGAAAACCTCAACGCTCTAGATCTGCAGATAGGTATCGCAGCTGCTAGAATTGATTGAAGGTGTCTGAGTGAGTCAAAGACAAAGTTCCCAAAAATCTCAGCCGTATGATTTTATCAAAACTCTTGGAATTTAGGGCTTTGCTCGGAACCAAAGTTCAGTGAATTCGGGTATTCAAATCTAGTTTGGGGTATCGAGCAAGTTTTTGATATATATTCCTCTTTTGAAACCTTTGGCACAGAGCTGCTACATTTGCACCCGACAGTGGCTATATCGTTCAAATTTATGTTACAGCTTTGTATAGACGATGTCGACATCTCGAGTACATTCATTGTATCAGAAACTGGATTTGAGGGCTAGGTTCCAACCCGAAAACAAGGCTCTAAGCTCCTTGAAAAATAAAATCGGAATCACCAAAAGCCAGCGACCGGACGACCAAGAAAAGCCCATATCAACGGGGGAACCACATGATGGACAGGAACCTACGAAACCCGAGAATATGGAAAGGAAGGCATACTTTATCTGCAGCGGAGAAATAGCGACAGAAGTTACTCATTTCTCAGCAGCGGGATTATCGTCCGAACACTCAGATAGCTTGATACCACAGAAATCACACGAACGGAATGTCAAGCAACCGCAATCTTACCTGGAGGTATTGGAGAGAAATCAGCTACCATACCAGGAGCACATTGATGCTCGGGACTTTTTTGCGTCAAAAGTACAACAGAGCACTCTCGAAAAGTCAACAACATCATCGAATAACTTCTCACACAATGAAGAAATAAGAGAAGACAATTCTGAAGAGATTATTTCTCAGATAATGACAGAAATAATGCCTTTGACCGGTTTACAAATATTCGACGGGGTAATGAAGCTACTGATCCAAAATCGCCAAAGGAATATAGAAACTGCATCCAAAATACTTCCTGGTTATCAGATATCTGCTGATGGTCAGCTCGAAGCGAAAAATGCAGGACTACAGCAAGGCCGATATGCATACCTTGTTTCTCACTATACGAGCAGGGCGGTAGATTCCATCCAGCGAGGAGACTATGTAACTGCTTGCAAATTACTGGGGAATGCTCTCAACATTTGTTTGAAAGAAAACTTCGAAGGGCAACTCGGAGTTTTGAGTTTCCTACAGATGGAAATCCTCCTATTTCTTGGGTACACTTACTTAAAAAGAGACGATAATATCGGGGTGGTTGAATGCTTAGAGCAAGCGGTATTATCGTGTGAATGGGCGCCAAATGTAGTCAAAGACCAATTGCATATTCTTCAGGGTTTAATTGTGTATGGCAATGAATACGAGGGGCAGGTATTACGACCAGTCCCACGGCAAACAAAATACGACACATGGTACTGGGACCAGCCAACGGAACAAAAGCTTCTAGGAGAAGCATCGGATTCCATTTCCCAGGTTGATACCAATGCCCAAGTTCCCGAAAACATATTTGTGGCAGTTTTGGGGCGAAGGAGGCCGGAATTTAAACCGGAGCACCCAGTGGCACGTATTGCTGCCATCGAGATGATCAGATCTGCTATGAGATGTGATAATGAGCCATGGGCTCGCCGGTTTGCAAAGAAATCTCAAAAGAACCTGAACGGAAAGATCACCAGACAGATTTATTTTGGGATGATGGAAACAAATCTTTCAAGATTATATTCATATTTTTCAACCTCTTCCCTATGGGCATACTCTCATATCCAGATCCCAGTGGGTTGGAGTGGATTGGATGGATATTTGTTGTCCAATCGGGGCGACTCACCGGACAATCCTCAATTACCGTCGAAGGGCAAGCTGAAGGTGAAGGATAGATTCGCGAGCTCTAAAGGCTTGACAAAAGTATATTTTCCAACACAAAAACAAGGGAATTATGTGTGGGTTGCTACGAAGGAATCCACTCCGGGGAGGTATAAAGTGTATGAAAACGGAACGCGGGAGTCCGTTGGATGGGATCAAAAACTGTTACTTTATAAGAGCGGAGACCTTGTTGAGGTGGATCTTCAATTCGCTGCCAACTCTCCTAGTGCCCGGAACTCAGTATGGGGGCATGGAAGCAAGATCGGGGATTCCGAATCCGGAATTTTTCCACTCGAACATTTTACCTATTTGCCATACGAAAGTCTCGCACTCAGGATCGAGCGCTTCGGAGGTGGTAATATCGAATTCCCATTTTCGTTGCCACCCGGAGACGAAAAGAAAGAGAACACCAGCGATATGGGCCTTTGCACGTGTAGCAAGGGTCCCCTACCTTCTACACAAATACATCGGCAGTATAATGATAGTGAATCACTGTCGAGCTATACATATTCTGAGCCAGCGTATTACGACGGCATGAAGGAATATCGATTTGAAACCTATCGCGAGCCCTGGCGCGATCGCCATGGTAAACCGTACTTATTGCTCTTCAAATGCAGGCGAAGTGGATGCGGTCTCCCTGTTTCGTCAATAAAGACGGACCTCATGAAATATCTTCTTCACCAGAACCTCAAAGGTGCTATGCAGCTCGTTGACCAAGGTACCGACCCAAACAGCGATGGCTTGATGCACGATTTCGCGAGTTGCTTTACGTTTCGACAGAATTCGGCGGTAAGAAATACCTGTCCTCGTATGGTTTATTACATGAGTCTCCTGTTGCTGCTTGGAGCAGATATCGATCGAACAAACGATAAAGGAGAAACCCCACTCCATCTTGCTGTTCTACGGTGGGAAACATCAGATGTTGCGCAGTTTATTCTGGATAATGGAGCAGACCCGAATATAAAGAACTTTGCTGGGGAAACTGCACTTGCCTACGTCGAGAAACGGGGTAGTATCTGGATGGAGACCCCTACAACCCAAAAGCTCACTATGGACAATCATAGCTTACACAGCTATTTCAAATTTCATGCCCAAGTTGGGAAATCGACTCGAAAAGCTTACATGTATTCTGAGTTCACGGAACAATCGTGGGATGAAAGGAGGGTTATTTATGACAAAAATACCCAAGAGCTCAGGGATTTATTGAGAAGCCATGGAGCTAGTTTGTAGCCAAGTAAGGTCAAGCTTTGCAAATCTACTTATATTATTGGAAAAATGTCGCTGTTATACACATTTGAACTAAGCACTTGTACCCTCCGCGTCCTTCCTCAAGACATCATTCAAACCCTCTCGCCTCACACAGTTCTCTAGCTTGAAGCTTCCAGCTAGCTGCTCCAGCTCTTCTATCGTCTTTCCTTCAAACAACTCTGCAAACTCCTTGACCAAATACTCACTCATCAGACACTCCCTCACTGATCTTTCAACCTGTCTGTCAAACTGCCAGATATTCGGATACTTTGAATTTCTGATATGCTCCGGTACCATCTCCTTCAGGCCATCAATAAACGGCTGGTAGATGCTCTGAACTTCCTCCTTCTCCGAGAAACCCCAAAAGTCTAATGCAAGCTTTCCCTTCTTCTCTACAAACGGTCTTATGAGCTTCATGTACGGACTTTCCGGGTGTACATAGGTCATCCCCTGGTACCCGATATCCTTGTACAACCAAATACTCCAACTCACACCCGTCTCTTGATAGATTCTCAGCTGCTCCTTGAGCACCTCGTACCGCGTATTGTTGACAGTCTCGGCGTTCGGATCTCTCAGAGGATCAGCGTACACGGGACCGAACTCCCCGTTCCAGATGGGAACACCCGCTTTTCGCATGTAGTCTACTTTTCTCTCAAATTGGGTTTTGAGCTTCTCCTTTTGCTCGGTGGTACCGGAGTATAACGGCTGTCCGGGAATCGGGAAACCGAGCATGGCATAATCGTGGCATGCGTAGACGGTGTTTGGGAGTACTCTGTCCGTCGGGAAATGCGAAAAGTCCATGGCATATGTATTGCCGTCAACGAAGAGGATGTGATCCGGGTCGACGGCGCGGATCGCCTTTTCCACACGTTCGTAGAAGTCGTAGAGTCTGGTATGTTTTGGGTCAGCGGGCTCGTTTAGCGGGTTGTAGCCGGCGACGACGGGGTTGCCAGCGTAGTGCTTTGCGATCGCGGTCCAGAGATTTATGGCTTGGTCTTGAAAGACCTTGTATTCCCAGAACATGGCCTTGGAGAGACCAGAGTCGCTGTGCCAATCTTGGTTCTGACCGCCAGGGGCGGCGTGAAGGTCGAGGATGACATATATGTCGTACTTGGCGCATATTTTCACTACTCGATCGAGTTGAGCGAAACCTTCCGGCTTGAGGGTGTACGGATTGGCGTCATCGATGAAATGGCGATAGTTGAATGGTACTCGGATGCAGTTAAGACCTAAAGAAGCATAGAATTGCGCATCCGTTTCCGTGAAGAAATTCTCTATCAGTTTATCGAAGAAGAATGTAGCCTTCTCCGTGCCCAAGACCTCAGTCATGGCCTCTCGTAACTCGTGTTCGTGGCCCGAGTAACCGGTTATGAAATTTTCCATGTTTAGGTGCCCGGCAATAGCGGCTCCTTTTAAGACGACAACTTTACTGTCTGTATCGACTATAGATGTGCCGGAAACCTGGAGCATTTTGCATCTAGAGCCGGCGATATGGCTTGAAATAGGTGCAGATAGCTTGAGCAGGAGCTGCTGCTGGATTTCCGTGGCTACCTGAGTCATGGCTGCGAATATTTCTTTCTGAGTATAGTATCTGAGTCTCGATAAAGTGGAACTGCTGAAGGAAACTGGAGAAACAACAGTACGGGATGAATGAGACTGAGGTGATTGTAAATTGTACACACTCTCAGCATTTATAATGCCTTCGTCCTGGTGAGAGCCTACTTAATAGTATATTTGTAAGCCCACTTGGATACAACTGGTAAAGAATGAAGAAAATAGAAGATTTCCACCTATCAAATTCGGAGCAGCGGCATCCCCATGATTTTGACAGGATGATCCAAATATCTGGCTCTCGAGTCTTTACTCCCTGCTTGATGCGTGCATCCTGTTGCGGTTTTAGCGTTGTGGGGCGTAAAAGCGACACTCCGCGACCCCTGTCAACTTTGTCCGAAGGGAGGATGCCATGGCTACGTCTGGTGATATTCCGAATTCCGAAACCGAGAAAAACGACCAAATGGTTTTTTTGTGAGTCTAGTCCGAGAAAATGCGTATTTTGAGATGCCATCTCAAATGTGGAGGCGGGGGCGTGTGGAGCATCCCAGTGGCTTGAAACCCGACAGAATGTCGTCAATTCGCTAGTCACTCTTGATCTTGGATTTGATATCGATGGTAGTTATAGACAATTGATTTTTATTTCCAATAAATTTATTGGAACTTTCATCTGGATAAATGCAGAGGATCGGAATTCATTCATCAGACAGCTATAGCGCTTAATGTGCCGGAAACAATCTCTAGTATCCTTCGAATTCATGTTCTGTCTCGATCAATCCGAAATCTTGGGCCTTTTGGTATGCCTTTTCCAAAGTCCCCATCCTCCACCTCGCATCTGCCACTTCATGTTGCCAGTACCTATTCATCTCAAGAACGGAATGTACTGCGGCTTGCCATCCAGGTGGCATTCTCAGGTCAATGAACCTCCAATCAAATAATGGAGCCGATTCTGATTCCCGTTCTCCCGCCGCAGCGGCCGACTCTTTATGTAATAACGAAAACCCTGCAGCTAAGAGCACTAATGCGCTTCGTGTATTGCTTCTCATCATGGGTAGGGTCCCATGATGCCGATGTCTGTAGCCGCAGCTATCGTTTCTGATCCGTTCCACATGCTTGGAGAGCCCTTCACTCGCCAGTTCCACCAGTGTCACCCCCCCTGCTTGTGTCTCTTCCTGCGAAAATATAGGAACAGGTCCATATGCTCCATAATGTATCGCAGCATCCACGAACGGCCAGTATATCATCTCGAATAAATTCACATAGTGACCTCTCAGCACAAATTTGCAAATGTCGTCCGTGACAGGCGTGTTGTCAAACCGAACCGCCTCTGGGAGTGCATGATACCACGCTTTCGTTTGCAACTCATATTCGCCTACAGATCTTGCAAGTTCACTCAACTTATCGCTTCCGTCTCCGCTCCAGACATCAAGGGTAAGTATCTCATTCCTGATCCGGGACCACAGGCGACGGAGTGAAATTTCGGAAAGATAGAAGAACCAGCCACGTTGCTCCGAAGGTGTAAGAGCGTCGATTGATTGATCGTGATCGCTGATATTTGGGGGAGTTGGGAAGAACGCCGGATAAGAATGCTTCTCTGTGTATGGTAATTTAAAATCTTGTGGTTGGAGCTCAAAGCGCAACTCCATTTCTGATTTCCAGGTTGACCAATATATTGCATGTTCGAGTGTCTGGCCCCCGTAGCGGGTAAACCCGTCGCTCGAGGAAGTCAGAGTGGTCCTCGGAGTCTCAGGGCTTGCCACACTGGTGTGTGAGATATTAGTGGAGTCACGCCTTGACAAGAAATCCAAGGTTTGGCAGTTGGAGAGCGCTTGGAGGAATAACCGCCATGCTTCAATCGGCCTGAAAATAGTAATCATGTAGACGCCGGAGAGGAATAGGCATTGAGTCGAGATTATATCTCCGTTGGTTAGGCATATTCCTAACCGCTTCTGTGCGGCTTGAAAGAACGACTGTGCGGTTAGGTATTGTGCGGAGCTCGAGGTTGAACTGTACGTATACCCTGAGCCGTCGTCTCCAGTTATCGGAGCTGCTAGCGAGCCTAGGGCGCAAACCAGCAGCGCGAGGCATGATTGTGGAGACCAATCGATCCCGTGAAGGGCTAATCTTGAAACCAGCTGTCGCGTGTGAATTTCGTCCAGGACAGGGTTCTTGACATGAGTATGAGTGAAGAACCTGTCCAAGAGGGCCTTGGCGATTTGAGGTTCTAGCTCAGAGACCTGTGAGGGCGAGAAGCCGTCGGTTAAAGTTTCTGCGGGTCTGGTTTGAAAAACAGACATCATGGAGGGTGGGAGATCGAGACCTGTGTTGAATTCGGGCCACGCGAGTATTTCTTCGACCAGGCCGGGAAGAAGTCGGCTTGTTACCAAGTCATGCTCGACGTCGTCAGATCCCGAATCAATATTTTCGCCCGTTGGCTGATCAGGAGCCGAGGTCGAGGTGCTTTGTATATTGCCTGTTTCTCGCAGTCCGACGGCGTCACCGGAACCACTTCTCAACAGGTGTTCCAGTTCATCCAGTCTCTCCAGAATCCGAAGACTTGCCGGATCAAAGCTGGAGAGATCGGTTGGAGATTGTACACACTTTGCCCCGACCTTTAGGCAAAATGAGCACGATGGCTTGAGGTTGTCGCATTTTGTCCTTCGGGCACGGCAGACTTGACAGGCCTTTATTGCTCGCTTGCGGGGGTACGCTGCAGTTCCACGTGGGGCGGGTCGTTTTCGTGGTACTGGTGCTGTTTGGTCTTGGGAAGTCGCCATGGTTAGGTGTATCAGCGAGACCGGGTGTATCCGATAGGTGTTGGTTTTGTTGGATATCGAGATCCGTTTCGATACCTAACTCCGACGTTCCGGTTCTCTACTTCCCGCGCTGTGGTATCCTGGGTCGAATATTCGCGAATCCAATGCGACAAGCATGTTGCAAAATGACGCCTGCGACGAGCCGCGGATTCTCGCACTTGGGGGACGGTGTCTTTAAATGCTGCATGTCTGCCTCGAGACTTGGCTCCGAACAAGTGGGTTCAAAACTTGCCGAAAACCGACACCGAATTAATTGGAAGCGCTATTTTAGCTCAAAGTTTTGGCGTATTACTGGAGGCAAAAATCCCCACGGGTTTCCCCCGCGGTTGAACTCGAGCTGGAGAAAGGAAAGACCGGGGTTGGCGTCGCCAGGTTAAATAGTACCTCGCGGAATGTCGCTGTTAATGCACGTCTCCCAAATCCGTGGTCCTCACTGTGGAGACCTGGGCTTCGTCTAATTCCCCGGATTTTTGATTTTCGTCAACTGGCGCGCTTTTGGTTCTCGTGAGGGTAGAAAAACTGGAGATGCATGGTCGCTGAGAAAGTCTCTGGAGTTTTCATCAGCTGATACCTGGCTGGTCAAAATCCCGCGATGATCAAAACATAAATTGACCGGCATTTCCTCCAAGTTTCGAGATAATCACCAGCATAGACGAGAGCAAGGCCTACTAGAGAGAAGAAGGGTCAATAGCACATATCAGTCCCATTTTATCTCACCGCAGCTATATCCATTATGTCGGACATCAAACCAACCATCGAAGTCGACGAAGAACGTACTTCTGTCAAGCAGCAGACTGTGCTTGATAACGACAATGCTGCAGAGCACGCTCTCACCTTCACCTACATCTGGAAACACCACCGTTCGTTGATCTTCTATTCTTTTTACTGGGGCGTATCTGCCTTTGGATGGTAAGTCTACCCGGTCTTTTGGCTGAAAGATATCGATTGCAGTCGTAATATATATCTAACTTAGTATATGCTATGATTCACAGGGGGTTCGATGCACAAATTAACGGTGCTATGATCGGTGTTCCAGCCTTCAGGCGCGATTTTGGGTAAGCATTCAAATTCGTTTCCATTCTTAAATACCATATTCTGGCTTCTTCATCTAACAAATTTGATGTAGCTATGTCCTTGAAAGTGGCGAATCTATCCTTCCAGCGAAATGGCAAACCGCCTTCAACTGCATTACCACAGTCGGCGGGTTCTTCGGTGCTTTCATCTGTTCTTACATCTCTGACCGCTTCGGGCGCAAAATCGGCCTCCTCTTCGGTATTGCATTTGCTACCGGCGGTATATTTGGCGAGATGTTTTCCACCACGAATGTCGCTTTCCTCATGTCAAAACTCATTTTGGGCTTCGGACTATCCGGGTTTCTCACGATCGGTCCCATGGCTACGAGTGAGATCAGTCCGGTCGTTCTTCGTGGTATATCTACAGCAGGTATCAATCTCGGAATCGCACTCGGTCAACTAGTTTCCAACGGTGTGATCAAAGGCTTTGGTGACCGTACCGATCGCTGGGCGTATCGGGGTCCGTTCGCCATTCAGCTAGCCTTCATCCTCTTCCTTCTCGCATTCTTTCCTTTCGTTCCCGAAACACCCTGGTATCTGGTCCGTCAAGGTCGTATTGATGAAGCCACCCGCTCGTTCGAACGACTGTGGGGTGGTAAAATCGATGCCCCCGCAAAGGTTGCAGCTCTCCAAGCTCTGATCGCTGAAGAAGAAAAGACCGGTGAAAAGCCTACACTCCTCGACTGCTTCCGTGGCACCAATCTCATCCGTACCGGTATCTCCATGGGTGGCTTCGCTTGTCAGCACTTGACAGGCATCATCTTTGTCCTCGGATACTCCACTTACTTTTTTCAACTCGCTGGTCTCGACACTTCTCGCTCTTTCGATTTAGGGGTGGGCGTTACCGCATGCGGGTTTACTGGTAACTTGCTGAGTTGGTTCGTGTTGAACTCGTACGGACGACGCCGTATTTTCAACTATGGCATGGTTACTCTCACTGCTTTACTCCTACTCATTGGTATAATGGACGTTGTCCCCACATCAGCCGCGAAATGGGTACAAGCCGCATGCACAGTCATCTACGCATTTGTTTACTTCCTCACAATCGGCGCTGTTGCCTTCGTTCTACTGGGCGAAGTGTCGTCGCCGGCGCTGAGGGCTTCCACGGCTGCGCTGGCAACCGCTACACAGAGTATTTTGGGGCTGATTATGAATTTTGCGATTCCGTATATGGTTAACCCGGATGAAGCGAACTTGAAGGGAAAAGTTGGATTCATATTTGGAGGATTGGCGGCGGTCGCCACTGTGGGGAGTTTCTGGTATGTGCCAGAGTTGAAGGGGAGGACATTTGCTGAGATTGATCAGATGTTCCAAATGAGGGTGCCACCAAGGAAGATGGGTAGATACCAGCTTTGAAGTAAAGCGGATTGATCAATTGAGCGATGGAGATAGTGAAACCAGTGATGGCGTCTTTTTCTTTCTTATATGTAATGTTAATTTTGAATTTTATGAGCCAACTTTCGACTCACATCTCACATCACATCTGCGTGTCCCGGTACACAGTTATTGGTATTATCTGTCCTGTTCAACATCAGTATTGTGTATAATTATAAACCACTTATACTTTAACAAAGCTGAGATGTTTTGTGAGATGTCTTTTCATTGACCTCAGCCCATATACTTTAGAATTCGAATATTCAATGTTTCTATCAACAGATTCTTGATCGAAAGTGGCCAATATTCTCTATTTGGAAAATAGGCCCTCTCCTTTGCATTTCGGGGTGGTGAAATGCAATGCAGATCCGTATCGATACCATAAATCCTGGGACACTAGCTACAGGGAGGGTTGTAACATCGATCGAAATACCTGGTCAGTATGCTCCTCCTTCCATTTTCATTTTTTGGGAAGTCAGCATCCATGTCGACATATGTCGTGATATTGCTGTGCGACGTTGGTATAAATGTCCGACTTGCTCTTTCGGCCTTCGGCCTTGACGCGATATTTCCGGGGATGTTGCCAAGAGGTTACCACGTGACTATCTGCTGTCCCGCTGCTAGCCTTTGCCCTGGCCTGGCATGTTTGGCTGACAGTTCGTCTCGGAAAGGAAGACACCCACAACCAAAAAGCACGATTAACGATCTTGCTGCAAGGACGGGTATTAGCTAATGGATTTCATAGATGAGATGAAAAAATTCCTAAGTTATGGCCGTGCTGCGTTTGCGATTATTTTTTTCGTTGAAGTCACTCCTTCAATTGAGACGGGGTAAAACTCCCAGCAGATGCGGACCGAAGGACAGCCTTTTTTTCCCTCCAAGCCATCGGCAAGGCAAAAAGCGGGGGACTTGCATTGTTTTTCCAGGAAGGCCAGGCAAGGGCATTCAAAATTTTTCTTGCTTGCATAATTAACCCGGGATAAGGGAATAAATCTGGTCAACTCGGATGTAGTCCCTGCGGGTTTTTGATGATGATAAGAAGGCATAATTGTGCGCATGTACACTGAGGTACACACGTACACACGGCTTGCGTAGGAAAGAGCCGCCGGGCCTGAGGGCGACGGGAAAGAGGGGTAGCTTGGAGCCTTCCCTTTTACCCCGCAGTTGGATTTGCGAAATTGAAACTCACAACTCAACAAAAAAATAATTGACTGCTAGTGAGATGGAGAAAAAGATAGCATGAGATATTGAAGTTTTTCTGGGAGGAAGGTGGCCGAGTGTATCACAAAAAGGGCCATGTCATCGCCGATTGAATGGAAAACCAAACATTCGGGCCCTGCGATACCTTAGTTACACATCTCACATGGCAAAGGGTGTTTTGTGCAGCTGTAAGACGGGTTCCTGTCTTTTTCGGCACGCCAACCAATCGTGGTATTTCCAGTACGTAAGAGTGTTCCGGTTGCACAGGTTGTTGTTATTTTTGTTTACAGCATCGCAAACGGGCATTTAATTTCCGTTTAGGTAAGAAGGTGGTGCTACTTGAGACAACTGGACATGAAAGAACAATTTTTTTGTTTGGTTTGAATTCGGAATAGATTTCTCTTTGAATCTATTGTTTTCTATTCTATCTAGTATATCTACCAAGTAGATAACACATCCTCCGTCGAGATATAAGAGGGTCGGATTTGTAGATGTAAGGAAGAAGGGCGGGATACAAGATTGGGTATAGGATTTGGTCTAATAGTAAAGGAAACACGTAGCTTAAAAAAGAGGATTTGGAACGAGAATAAATATTTCATTTCAGGGCATTGATAATTTTTCAACCAGTGAACAAATAAGGCATTTCAAAGCCAACAAAAAGGGACAAGAAGGCAAAAAGCTTCCAACGTTGCAGTCGTATCTATTAAAAGGCTGTAATCAAAAAAAGGGTGCTAGGTGTGTATCGCTACCGCCGCGAGGGAAGATGAAAAGAGGTTGTCAAGACCGGCTTCGATTTACTCGGCTGGAGCACCGCCGCAGATGGTCTCGATCATGATACCGGTGATCTGGTAAGGGTCACCGTTGGAAGATGGACGACGATCTTCAAAGTATCCGTAACCCTTGTGGGCACATTCGCGTGGGATACGGATGGAGGCACCACGGTTGGCGACACCGGAGCTGAAGGAGTCGATCGATCCGGTCTCGTGCTTGCCGGTGAGACGGAGCTCGTTGTCGGAACCGTAGACGGCGATATGCTCCTTGTGGCGCTTGGAGAGCTTCTCAATGGCAGCCTCGATGAACTTCATGCCACCTTCCTCACGCATCTCCTGGGTGGAGACATTGGTGTGGAGACCAGAGCCGTTCCAGTCACCTGGGATTGGCTTGGGGTGGAAGGAGATTTTGACACCGAATTCTTCGGCGACTCGGTAGAGGAGGTAACGAGAGATCCAGAGGTGGTCTCCCATCTCGATTCCGAGGCAGGGGCCGACCTGGAATTCCCATTGGGATGGAAGGACTTCGGCGTTGATACCGGAGATCTTGACACCGGCGTACAGGCAGGACTTGTAGTGTGCCTCGACAATATCACGGCAGTAGACGTTGCCAGTACCGACGGCGCAGTAGTATGGACCTTGAGGACCTGGGAAACCGCCCTTTGGCCATCCGTAGGGCCAGCCGTTGGTGTCAAAGAGGGTGTATTCTTGCTCGAGACCGAACCATGGCTTGTGTTCCTTGTTGGCTTCCATGATTCTGTTGCACTCGTGGCGGTAGTTGAACTTGTTTGGAGTGCCATCAGGGTTCCAGGTTTCGCAGAGAACGAGGATATTTGGAGACCTGCGGATCGGGTCTGGGAAGATGGCAACGGGTCTGAGGTAGACGTCCGAGTTGTCGCCGGGAGCCTGCCCGGTGGAGGAACCGTCAAAGTTCCATTCTGGAAGGTCTTCTGGACCGGAAACCTCCTTGAAGATGGTCTTGGTCTTTCCACGAATGGTGGCGGTGGAGTCAATCCAGATGTACTCGGCCATGATGTTGCCCTTCTGGTCGAGGTTAGCGAACTTCTGCAAAGCCGCAGTGTTGGAGATGGTTGTTGATTCAGCCATGATTGATGTATGTGAGAGCTGCTAGCGCGGAGAACAAAGAGGAAGAAGAAGAAGAGCGATTGAATTCAAGATGATTGATAATGTTAAGCTGTAATCGTGTGCGGTTGATGTTGATGATGTGAGGAGAAGGTTCTGAGCGAGAGGGAAGATCTTGCTTTTATAAACGCTGCGACCCTCCAACAACACTTTGAGCCGAAAAAGCAACTCCCGTTAAAGGTACAAACGGTGACCGCAGCAATGGACGCTAACCTTTTCACCACCACCAACGGCAAAATACTCGCAGAACAGAAGAAGCAAAGTCTCAGGCTAGATACATATGTCGCCGGGGGGTGTTCCAAGAAGCAAGCAAGGGTGGGGTTGCTCGAAGGGGAGGCGTCATATTCTCCGTACTAGCCAGCGTCCCAAAGCTACGATGGCCTGAACCGACTGACATGGCAGATTGAGTTTGCCCGCACGAGACAGGTTCCGCCCAATAAAGGCAAAACTGGAAGCCGAAATCTCAGCTCGAGGACTCTTTGCAGAGGGTAATGGAACGTGGTAAGCAGAGTCTCCATGATGGTAAACCAGCAATCGAAAGCTAACTATCAAACGTATTTGGAGACTCGTTCGCGATTGACAGTCCTCCTTCGGAGCACTAGGGTGTATCCTTCAGGCACAATCACTCCGCTCTTCTTCTTCACCTTGCATGTGTTGGTCTAAAGGGCCTCGCCTCGAACCAGTGCAGCAGCTCAGGGTCCCGTTTCACCTCCCTTCTTTCAATCGGAAGCTGGCCAGGACGTCTAAGCTCTAGCTAAACCCCAAATCCGCCAGCCAGCCTGTCCATCTTAATTTCTCACTTTGCTGTGCCTTTCCCCCTCACTTTCGACCTGCTCGTATGATGTAGCATCCATCTCTCTTTTGGAGGGTCGCGGGGCGCTCAAACTTGCATGGTGGGGGTAACTTGAGGGTACATGTATCGATGGAACGTCCATCCTCGCTATCATGAACCCGTCGATGCACATTTTTTCCCCTCACCTGCACACGAGATGTGAAAATTTTCATTGCAGCATCTGCAAGCCATCGCATACTGCTGTGGTTCCCGAAACTTGGAGGCTATCGCTTGGAAATCGTGGGTTCGAGGTATTGCCGATAGCTGGCCCCAAACCGAACGGAAACCTGGCGATAGAATAAACAGAGCTTCCTTTTTCTTTGGCAATCGCATCGCCGACTCTGGATCGAGCAAGTCGCTCCAAAAAATACTAGAGTCGCGGCGCTGGGATGAGCGATATATTGATCATCCATGATGTCCCACATTGTGGGATACTTACACCGTGGCTTGCCATCGGGTAGCTTGACTGTAGTTTTCGAGATTCGCCCCGTCAGCATGATCCGAAAAAAGAAACCCACTGGAGGTGCATCGATTTGAATTCGATGGATTCCGGGTGGTAGGGTCAGTCGACTCGTGCTTGCAGAAAACCGCATTTTCCGTTATCAGCAAGTCCCGCCACTGGAACCGAACCATCACGTCCGCGATAGTGGTGGCGGCGCAAGTCCCTGATGTTGACATGATTTCATCGAGTAACACTTTTTGTCGCAAATCTCAAGCCCACAGATTCCCGGCTTCAAGTTACTCTCAAAACACAGAAATGCGCCCCAATCATCGTGAGCTCAATAATAAGCAGACTTATTCATATAACTGCAATCACGGCGACTGCAGTCCTCCGCTCAAAAGCAACTTATTTCTGATGTGTCAACTAAAACTTTGCAATCCCTATTTGATGCCGCTCTGTTTGGCCAAATGGTACTGCCTGCAAGGCCTGGATGTGTTTTTGGTGTGGGGTTTGAAAGGACAAAGAGAGAGAAAAAAGCAACGACGCACAAAAAATCCTTATCGGCGTCTTAGCTCTGCACCCTAGTTAGTGTGGCATCGACTCGACGACATCACTCAAATTCTCGTCGACGAGGGTGTACCTCCACACTAAAGCTTATCGGGTGGTCTCCAAGCGCGGCAATATTATTTGCGAAGTCGGCAATAGGATCAGCTTGATAACGGATGTCTTTGGTAGTGCGTTTTTGGAATCAACTGGAGCAAAAGGTCCATCTTGACCCCACGCTTGTCCCGTTACACTCAAAATACCCTTGGACATCTAGCTTGAGAGATAACATCTTTCCGGATATATTTGGGATTAACGCTGCAAAGGACGGTACAAAAAGACAACCTACTGCTGTCGGAAGCTTAGCTGGTCCCATTGACCCTCAATTCCTGGAACAACCAAACGGAGCAGCTACGCCCCGGCGTCCCCTTGGCCAACGGCCGAATTCTGAATATCACGTACTAACAGATATGACAATCCAACAACCTCGAAATGAGAAAGACTCCCCTTATCACCCTGTAAAAAAGAAATCATAGCTCAATGAAAAGTAAAACACAATTGTCTGAAAGATTTCAATTGCGAATTTGCGGCAATTATCACCGAATCCAGGTTCTAACCCTGAGTCCGGAGTCAGTCCATAAGCTATATAAACGGGCATACCTCGTCCACCTCCCGCCAGCTCAATTGGACTTGAAGAAGCGTTTCGCCTTTAGCCCGGCCAATCGTCCCATAATCGTAACCTACAGAGAAGAACCAATCGATAAACAACCACGACTGCCAATTAACTGGACAATTGGCCTGCGTTTACCACCTCGCAATCCAGCTTCCCCATGCTGCACCGAGGCCCGAACTCTTCTCCGCACCCTCTGAGCCGATTCGCGCCCCCAAACTCGGATGCCCAAATACATCTTTCCGATAGATAACGAGCTTCCCACACCTGCGCTCCGTCTTCAGGCTATTTCTATACATAGAGCCCGCGGTTATGCGCGCACACGTCGTCCGTCCCGAGTTGAGTCCTCGCCCAAGTCGACGTCGTCCGAGCAGCAAAACACCTGCGAAAAAAGAAGCAATTACTCTCACACCGATGCACCGCACCAAATCCAGCCCACCGTCGAACCAATCAAACGCCCCGCCTGCCAAACAGACGTCAACACAACACAAATGTTTGATTTTCTCCAACCTGCAGTTAAAGGCAAGGCGGCTCCGGTCTTGTCTTGTTACTGTGGTATTTTTATTTTTTCGGTTCAAATCCGATACAAATCTTAGGTAATGGAAACGACCTAATTGGTTCCCCTTCTTTCTCACAAGGAAACGAAAAATCTCTGGGGCAAGACTGGAATCCGGAGGTCTGGGAAAGACGGAGAACCAAAAACCGGACCGGTAACGGTCGAATGGATGCTATCTGCAAGCAATAATGACCATGGAGGGTGGTGTGCACACGACGGAATTCCATGTTAGTCACAGAACTCCGGAAGAAAGCTCTACTCCGTAGATAGGGCCAAACCGGGGTTTCTAAAGCTAGACAAGGGGGAGTCGGCGCATTTTCCTTTACCAAGAGATAGGTAAATTCACGGAACCACCGCTGTCGACGGAATCCAGAGCCCCCAATGCGCTACATTCCGAAACCTGGATGCAAGGTGCCGAAAGAAGAAACAGCCTTATCTCTAGGCGTAAAAATGGCACAATAAGGACATGCAAGCCCAATTCCATGGGGGCTAGGCGAGAGATAATTACACATTGCGATTTGTTATTCCGGAGTATAAATCGGGGTGTGGAAGGGGGAGATGAAGCTATTACGAGAGAAAAATACGGATTGGGAAGGGTTCTGGAAAAATTCGAATTGAAGTGGCTAGTAGGATGGCTGTGTGATTTGTTCCAAGGAGAGGGAAATTTCGTGTCAGCCATCGATGGTTCCGGAGGAGTCAGCTTATTCAGCTGGGTTTTTTGGGCAGAGATGCGATTACTCGCCACCATGGCCAGAGTTGTTGCCGCGGTAGATGATGCCATAGGGATTTTCGAAGGACCAGATCTATTTCGAGATTGTTACAGCGAAAAAGGCTGTGTAGAAACAGCCGCCCCAACGTGCAACTCGCGCAAAACATCCGAGACAGACCCTTCCGCAAAGAAGGTTTTGTTGTCTTGTCGCCTCGTCCAGAGTCTGAGAAGTCTATTTCCGGAAACCAACCATTAATACTGCCGATGCTACTGTATTACCGGGCTGTATCTCGACGAAGTCCGGATAGTCAGGCCGCTTTTCGGACCAAAAGCTCGATTAACACAGACCTTTCGAAAGCAGAAGGCAGGCGGACTCTTGGGCTTGATACCTGCAGCAGAGACGCACCTGAATCAGGCTATTTCATCCTTCGGAGGAATTCCAGAACCAAGCAAACGGGTTTTAACATCTTGGCGGAAAAAACATCTTTACAGAGATCCCTACGTCATAACCTTCAAAGTTTTGTTTGAAAGAGGACAGAGGTGATCGTTGGCTCTCTGCGCAGCCTGGTTTTGCTGTTGCAATTTAGTTACAAAGGATGTCATAACTGCGGAGATTTGGTTTTTTTGAATCTATTGATCCGATGACCCCAATGACGCCCCTGCGAGGTGTGAAGTGCCAATTTGATGATAGTTGTGTCCGTTTTCCTTCGAAGGGATGGCAATTAAGGGTGCTTCGACATCAGCACTTTCCTCGTTTCGTTGAGGTACCTGCTGGTACATCTCGTCTAGATTACTTTCAGCCTCTTTCGCTCTCTCCTCTCGTGCGAGAAAACTGGACTATCGCCAGCATGAAACCGCTCTTTCGGCCCCCATTCTTTCGTCGACCAAAATGCCGCAAGCAAGACATCGATATTTCAACCGGCTCTTGGAGAGTCCGTATGCGAAAGAGCAGATGCATGTCGCATGCAGGATACGCAGAAAGAGTAGGCTGCGAAATCAGAGAGGTAGGGCTAACTCGAACGGTGTAACAAAATGACTGATCTCTATCCTTTGAAGCTCCACTCGAGCTATGCAGCTCGCGTGAGCGCTATTCCAGATCGAAGAGCACGAGCAAGCTGCACCTACTATTTCATCTCATATTCAACGAAGAAGCTGCGGACACCAAATTGTGGAGCTGCAGCTTGCAGCGAAGAGCTTGGTTTCCCCTGGCATTATTTATATGAGGGAAGCTGAATAAAAGTGCGAAGCTACCCTGCAGTAAATGCGAATCGCAAGGGCAGTGATCCTTCTGTTGAAGGAAATTTGTTCTCAACTGCGCATCTAATTCGTGGGTTACTTAATTTGACATCTCGATCCGATATTGAGCTGGAGCAAAGATACCCTGCGCTTATGGGGAGATTTGTGGGGAAGCTGAAAATTTCCATAAGTGTGGAGACAGCGACAAGCTTGGATTCATTGAAGAGCACAAGGCAATCCCGGAGGAAAGAGCGGCGAGGACGCAACGTAACTGCCGTTGATTGGGAAAGGAATGTGTTCAATGCATCCTGACTGTTGATCTCGTGTCTCGATTTTGTAGCTTTCTCCCTAACTGCCCAGATCAACCTCTATTTCCCGACAAACCAAGATGAGAGAGGTCCCAGGCATCACCAGAGACTGAATTAAACGCAAATTTCGGAGCCGCTCCGGCGTTGCGGGCTTGGCGAGCGGTCTAAATCCGGGTCCAGTCCGCGACCCACAAACTGACACAGGTGATATCGTATCAACACAGAAATCGGTCTCATTACGCGGTCAGCATCAAAGCGTTCATATTTACGGGGCAAAAGCTTGACATGCTGATACGCTGATGTCTTCGAATATTAACTATGAATAGGAACCCGCGTTTCTGATATAAGTTGCAGACTGTTTGACTCGTTCGATTTTCGTGGGTTTGATGTAATTGGTCTGGAAATTGGCTGAAATAGCATCTAACTAACAGTTCCATTCACTGGTAAGGGCTTGAAACGTAAAATAATCTTCTTTAGCGAATTAAAAGAGAGTTTAGGCGAAAACCTAGTATTTGGTGTCAATAATATAGAAGCAGATCAATTGAATTAATGATCTCCGGCCATTACTACCTCGCGATCGCAAGACGTATGAGTGTAGCCGAATAAAAATCTTAGGCTTGGATATACCATCCGCAAGAGATGCGATATATATTTTCCGTAATCGCTTTTACAGTCGCAATTGCGGATGAGATTGTAAGCCCATGCACCTTTGCTGGCTTTCTCTGAAATAAAATTCTACAATATCTGTTCGTAAAATACCTATTAGTAGAAGAAGCATGGCGAGACAAATGAAAGACGTAAGTTGTTCGGAACCAATACACATTATTCGCGCTCACGGATTGCTTCCCGCGGATCCAGACAGACCTTATGGGCCAATAAGCCGTTATGTAGATCTAGTGCACGTAAGCTTGTTTCGTATACGTCTACCACCGACACCGGGTTTTCGCCTCTCGCTTGACAGGGAGATGTTTCGATTAGATGGTCTTGGACTTATGTCCCGTGGTTTGTACTCACCGCACACCCGCTTCAATTTAGTGTATATCCGGCTTGGTACCATGGTCATGCACCCTTGCACATTTTAAAACGTCAGGGTAGGACCTATTTACGGTGTGGCGTTTTGTAGACTCGAATAATCTTCAACTACGCGTAGCCGACAAATTTAACCGTCTTAGCGAATTACGACATGTCGAGGACGTAGAGCGTAATTATAAACTTAGTTATCGAGGCACTTTAATACGAACACATCGAGTCACGACTTCGATCACGAGATTCGGGTTAAAGCAATAGGATTCCGATAGTCTTTGCTCCCTATAGACCGACTGCTGTGGAGATTGCCATGGAAATCTACGCCTATTTATGGCGATTGTAGTCTCGCTCTCACTCCCTCCGAACCACCCCTCCCATAATGTTGTGGAACATAATTGTATTCGATCATCTCACTTTTGACATTCTGACAATTCCGACGGATGTTCGGGATAGTACCCAGTTTATAGGTCTGTCTAGCACAAAAACAAGAACAAAAAGGCTCGATCACCGTCATTCGAAATTGGTTTATATAAATACAGTAGAGGGTTACTTAAATTTTGAGAATGAGAAAATCTATTTACAACGTTTTCTTCATTATCTAAAGGTTGAAGTATCTATTCCCAAAAATGAAGCTTTCTTTCTCTCTACTGGCTGTAGTAGCCGTGGTGCCGCACACCTTAGCCCACTATAACTTCGATAGGCTCATAGTCGGTAGCACCTTAACCGGCGAATACGAATACGTCCGCCGTGTCACAAACTCCAACTCGCCAGTCCAGGACGTCACTTCCAACGATTTGCGCTGTAATGTCGGCTCCCTAGGAAACGCCGCAGCAACAAAGACGTATAAAGTTACAGCCGGAAGCACCGTCGGCTTCAACATTCGCGACTACATTGGCCATCCGGGCCCGCTCTTCGCGTACCTTTCTAAATCTACAACCGCTAACGTCAGCACCTACGACGGCTCTGGCGACTGGTTTAAGATTTACGAACTGGGTGTTAAAGACTATGCTACCTATACATCTTCCCTTACCTGGTTGAGCGACGGCTTTAAGAATTACACATTTACAATTCCCAAGGCGATACCGAACGGTCAATACTTGCTCCGCGGTGAGCATATTGCCGTTCACGGATCCGGGTCTATTGGTGGTGCACAGTTCTACCTGGGGTGCGCTCAGATTGAGGTTACTGGTGGGACAGGGGGTACACCGAAGCCGGTTGGGAAGATTCCGGGAATTTATTCGGCGACTGATCCAGGAATCTACTTCAACCCTTACTGGCCTCCAGTAACGAACTATACAGTACCTGGACCAGCTGTCTACAAATGATATATATTCCGAGGCTAGATGGATACATTGGAAGCTGGATGCTTGGGGCATATCAGAAAAGATGTAGATAAATAAAAAATAAAAACCAGGTTCAACGAAATGCTTACAGCTTGATGTTGTAAATCAAGTTCAGGGTTCGGACTCGTTTATATGAGGGATATTTCAAAATATAGTGAGTCAGGTGATCGATCAATTGATCAGGTTGTTGTAATTATTATTTACTCGTTCTTGGTCTGTCGCATTGGAGAATTCCATCTAAACCAAAATTGCTGAGACTTTTTCTCAAACCCCATCACCTTGGGTTTCTATAGAATCTGAAATGCGTTATCTGATAGCACATCACGAATGAATATTATAAGTTTATACGGATCGAAATCTTGCAGTTGGGGATGCTCGTTTCGTAAAAGCCCTCCATTATGAATCTAGCTAGTCCTTCACGGTCGTAATCATAATGTTTCTTCCCAAAATCCGACATATTCCAATTAGATCTTTCCCAGTACTAGAAAACTAGGTATCGAATGGCACATTTTGGATAGATTGTAGAAATACTCAAAGTCAATTGTGTACCCCAGGGCCCTATGTAGCGGTCTACCTGGCTAATGGTTACGAGTGAGACCTTTAGGGAAAATACTTCTCCCTATGTATGAATAAGTATGCCTAATCATGTACCTAGCCAAGAACGGGGATAACCGAAGCCGAGGCAAGCAAGGTTAGGTATAAAGGTGGTTACGGTACACCAGTGCGACGTGAACTCCAAATCCGGATCCAGGTGTACACATTTGCGAAGTACTCGGAAGATTCATATTTTACCTGGCATCATAACTATCATACTTACCTCACAAGTTCGTCCAAACTGAAATGCTAATCGAGCTCTCGTACCGCTTTTGCTAACCTCTCAAGTTTTTGCAGGTGCTTGAACCCAAATTCAAGATTCTTTCAAACCTTCGACAACACATTCGTTCCAACATTATATCCCTTCCCACACTCAATCGTTTAAATTTTGGAATTATGGAACCGTTTCGCTCCGTTCTCAACGAGAATAAAATATACCCCGCAGCAACTGCGGGCGAGTTATTCAAATTTCCTTCTAGGAGGAGCGTTGTGCATTCTACCAGGGGAATAGTATCATGCACGAGTCCATTGGCATGCCAGGCAGGTATCAAGATTCTGGAGAAGGGCGGGAATGCTGCTGTGAGTGATATTTCCGTCATAAACTTCGACGACGAGTTGGAAACACGGTAAAGTGAGTAAATGTGTGGCTTGAGATATTTATCTGACTTTTCTGTTGTTAGGACGCGGCGGTCGCGGTAGCAGCGGCGCTGAATGTCACCGAACCAACATCTACGGGAATTGGCGGTGACGCCTTTATGCTGTACTGGAATAACTCAACCAAGAAGATAACAGCACTGAACGGATCCGGACGGTCTCCGGCTGCTTTAACTCGAGATTTGGTAGTCGAATCAGAAGGTCTAAGCACTGGCGCTCTTCCAAAGCCATCCATTCACGCAATTACTGTTCCTGGTGCGGCAGCTGCATGGGTAGATACGGTTGAAAATGTCGGGAGTGGAAAAGTATCCTTGGAGGATGTCCTGGCGCCTGCTATCGACCTGGCAGAAAATGGGTACCCTGTTAGTGAAATTACAGCGAGGATGTGGAAGATGGGCGAGAAGTCGCTGTTGGTAGCGTCGCCTAATGGAGGGGAAATGCTGGTGCCGCCGAACAAATCTAATGCTAAGCCGCATGCACCGGTAGCGGGTGAGCTAATGGTGATGAAAAATCTAGCAGAGACCTTTAGGGCTGTGGCAAAGGATGGGAAGAAAGGGTTTTATGAAGGTAGGATCGCTGAGGAGATTGTAAAAGTGGTAAATCTGAGAGGAGGGGTTATCACGTTGGAGGACCTGAAGAAACACGGGGAAATAGGCAGCGCATTTGTGGAGCCGATTTCGATGTTTATTGAAAAATTTGGCGTGGAGGTTTGGGAGTGTCCTCCTAATGGGTAAGTGGAATAAGATGGACTCGATCTTCAAGATCGAAAGCTGATATTTAAACAAGCCAGGGGATTGTCGCACTCATGGCATTGGGCATAATCGAGGCACTAGAAAAATCCAAGTTAATCCCACCAATCGAGGAGATGGAACATAACTCTGTGCAGTATTTACACTGCATTACCGAGGTTTTGAAAATCGCCTTTGCGGATGCAGCCTGGTATGTCACCGATCCTGATATGCTCAAGATCCGGACTTCGCAGCTTCTTGACAAGGTACGTTATTGTGAAATAATTATTACCGAACTAAATTGTAAGGGTGGACAATGATCTGTAATAACTAGACGTGTAGGAATATCTTGCTGAAAGAGCGAAAATATTTGATCCGAAAAAAGCGGCCGTCGGCGTTGGTCATGGAACACCGGCCTTCAACAGTTCAGACACGGTATACTTCTCAGTCACTGATAAGGATGGTAACGGATGTAGCTTCATCATGTGAGTCAGCAAAACCAAGAGCTCCATAGTTTCACTCGGCTATCTAACATCTGTTAGTTCCAACTTTGCGGGTTTCGGATCCGCTGTTGTCCCGTACGGCTGCGGCTTTACCCTTCAAAACCGTGGCGCAAACTTCAATCTGGAAAAAGATCATCCGAATGTGGTTGCTCCTAGTAAACGTCCATATCACACTATAATTCCAGCTTTGGTTACGCAGGATGGAGAGCTGCACACTGTTTATGGCGTCATGGGCGGGTTTATGCAACCGCAAGGCCACGTCCAAGTTCTACTGAACATGCTAGCGTTTGGATTCAATCCACAGGTGGCACTAGACGCATCTAGAATCTGCGTATGTATACAAGTTGAATACGCCAGAGCAAGCAGGTTTTTGTTGAGGCTAACATTATGTGACAATCTAGATTGGTGGAATGTCACTCGACGATTCCCTGTTGGTTGAAGACGGTGTCTCTGAGTCAACCGTTGAGGAATTGAGGAAGTTGGGTCACACTAAAGTAAAACTTGTGAAAGGGTTCGGGAGAGAAGTGTTCGGAAGAGGCCAGATCATTCGGGTGCATTATGATGAAGGGAGAAGGGTTTATTCTGCTGGATCTGATATGCGGGGTGACGGCCAAGCTACGCCATTGCTTTAATATCTTCAAGAGCAGTCTGTCAGTTGAGAGTGATAGAAAATAGATGAGGGTAACGAGAGGAATCAGGTGTAACTGTAAAGATCAGGTATAACTGCATGTCGCACTTTATTGTTTGTATGGACACATTGAGACTACACTGTCCTTCTAGCTCTGTTGGTGGCACGGCCACCTTTCAAAGTAGCAAATATTGGCCATTGCTTGGCCGTGTATAGTGAATGCTTGCTCCAGGTAGTTTATTGTTAAAGTGCACCCGAAATTGCAATTAGAGCGTTATAAAATCGGGTTGCTTTGAGGAGGTATAGCAGGAGGAGTTGATATCATATCGCTCATCGGACTTTTACAAAATTAGACTGAGAAGCTGTTCTGAGAAGAAAAGTCCGCTTTGACTAGGTAATTTAGAAGTCACCCGAAACTAGGTTGCAAAAGCGCACCTACGTTTCCTAATACACTTCTACACCTCAGTAGCTAGTTGGCTAGTTCCATCGCATCTATTCTATATGGATTTCTTCTATGTGTGAGCCTTTCAGGACTGGCCTATTTATCATCAAAGGCTATGGTATCACGGTGCCAAGGCTATGCGGAAATCTAGAGAAATAATTTTTAACATACGGAAATATGTTAATTAACACACCTAATTGCCAAAGCAGTTACCAGAATTTCTCACGCTTACACACCCTGTGATTGCGCTCTTTTTGCAAGCATCCCCGGGGAAATATGGGAGTAACAACATCGGATTTCCGAATGCGAATGCTACCCGTAAGTATCGAATATCAAACCCGGATACTGATGGGATCACTAGTCTTAATTGACGCATAGCTTAGTATTGATTTGAAAAAGAATGAAGAAAGCAGAAGTCAGAACCCCGCTCTCGCCACCGTTATACGATCACTCGCCTGAGCTCTGCAGAGACATCACTAACTAGGGATTGGCATCACGCAATTGAATGACAAAATCCATCGATTACCCCTCCCTGTTTCAGCTCGTGGGGTCCTTCAGCTCCTCCTGTTCCTCGCCAAGAAGCTTCGAAGCGGGAACCGTCTACCGTACCGTCGTTCCAAGACTCCGCGATTTCTATTTTTGGGGCTCCAGAACCCCCCAAGGCTCTCAGATAGCGTCCCGAGCCTTCATACCCTAGTCTCGGAACAAGATCCGGAATCATGCAATTCCCCAAATTGTATTAGCGGGGGCGGGTGGGTTGGTCGCTACCGGCCTCCGCTTGCCTTTTCGGGCTTCGTGCAGACATATTCGTCCGTCACTGAGCAATCGGAAGCGGAGTTTATGTCGTACTTGAGCAGCTATCCGGTGTCAACGACGACATTGACAACGGGACTCTTGGTTTAGCCTTCGGAAAGGCCAAAAAGCCGCCTTGTTGTACGCGTGTCCGAGCATGAGTTGTCGCATTCCAGACAAGGGTCGGTGCAGATATTCAGGTTTTGCTGCTACATAACAAAGTCTACTAACAAAACACCTAGATATTTTAAACGAGGTTCAATTAATCTCCCTAATTCTTGACGTATAAAAGGAGGGGAGTGCCCCCTCAATCTCCTTCGCTCCTTCCGATTTTTTCTCTACAGTCGATTCGAAATCCTCCCTGCCGTACTAGACTTTTGGAATATCTTCTTTCTTTCTTTCTTTTTAACAAATTTAAACCAATCAATTCCTTCAAAACAAAATGTCGCTCGACGAAGGTGCAACATACAAGCTCGTCAATTACAAGAGCGGAACCCTTCTGGATCTCTCAGGTTCAGATGGGGTTTCCATCCTTGGCTGGGAGCCTACCGATGGAGAGAACCAACAGGTAATAAGATAAACATGTTCCTCTGAGTGCCTATTGTGCCTTGGAATAATACATACTCACACCATGTTTCTTGTAGTGGATCCTGGAGCGATACGGCGACCATTGGACTCTCCGGAATCTTGGAAATGGTCGTTATTTGGGATTACCAGAGGGTGACATTGAGGACGGAACGCCAGTCGAAGCTGTTGATGGCCCGGTGACTTGGGATATTCAACCTGATGAGGAGGACTCTTCGGCTTTCCGGTATGCTTGACCTATGGCTTCCGCAAATATAAAATTATTTTTCAACGCTAAATATTTGAAGCCTCTACGCAACGGACCAATCCCGCCCTCTCAACGTCGATTTGTCCGACCATGGGAATGCCGAAAATGGCACACAAGTTACTGTTTGGGGCAAATGGGAAGGTCAAAATCAGGTTTGGCGATTCGAGCAAGGTACGTAATTGGACTGTTAAAAGCTTTCTCTGCGTCAAACCAAATACTTGGGCATTGTTAACGGTGATTTTCGTCGGATATCTTTAGTCTAATGCACACAGAGCAAATGCTTGGATGGGATTACAAATACCCGGAAGGAACAAATCTTTGTAAAATGATCATGAGGCTATAGTACTAGTTAGTTACGAGCTTAAAAAAAATGGACCCAAAGTTAGCTATGGTATCAGTAGCAAACGCATCAATATCGTGTGCCTTGGTATCATCGGTGTTACATTTTCCTCGTAGCAAAATTGCAAGACCTGTCATCTTTTGATAGCAGTTGGTCCAATATTTCTTTACATGAGTAGCTCCTCTTGGTAAATTCTTACTGGATTAGTAGATCGTATATGATAGGTAAGCGGCCTTGCATAACTTAGAGCTCTGAAATCGGTATAGTCTCGTTAGAACAAGGAACTTCTTTTGTTGAGTTGGCTAATTCTTCAAGTTGCTAATTTTGTTAACCCCAAAAACACCGGAAGCTCTTCACACCCGGAGCCCCACTACCCCGGGCTAAATTCATCAAACGTAATAGCTCGTCAGTAAATCCGACATTGACGTTATGAGTTTAACTTTTGCCAAAAGGGTGCGGTCTCACCATCTTTAATGTCAGGAAACTGTCCGCTTCGACGCTCCTTGAAATAGTCCGCCGCGTCCGGATACTCACGATCCTTTATAGTCTGATAATTAAACTTCCCCTCACACTTGAAAGTCTCCGGATAGAACAAGCAGTTGCAACCGTGTACTCTCACGCTGCCGACAGCTTTGTTCAGGTATTCTGTGTTTCTCCAGTTAAGAATACTCAAACAGCAGCCCGAACCATTGCCCCCTTTATTCCGACAGGCATTTTCTCCATCCAGACCGACTTCGATATATTGTCCGGCTTTATCGAAATTTTTCATTACGTAGAGCCCAACTCTGCAAGTAGAAGGGTATATAATGAGCTGGCTCCATGCACATGGCGTGAGACTGAAAGCAAGATAAAGCAGAGATGCTATTAACAAATGCATAATTGGTTGTACATGGAAGGTTTACCGATCTTCGACAATATCGATGTACGTATGTCGGCATGGGTATGAGTGAGACGAAGGTGGAGACCTGGTGAGTGATCTTAAGTCTCTTCCTAGGGAGATCATTCATTATTCTTGATATTTAAGATGGACGCGGGTCGGCTGTATCAATACATAAAATAAATTTGGACACGTCATTCACTTTAATCCAATTATGAAAGCAAGGCCGTGCTGAGTCAACCTGCTCGCAAGAATTTTGAATACTTATGCGGCTAACTACTACAAATGTTGGATCTGGAGATCTATTTTTGTTGCGGCACAACACTCTTTCTAAATTTGAATTCTTGTTGGGTTAGTACTGCAGCAGTTTCGTTCATCTTTAATTGCAAGCCGGCGTATTCTAGAGATAAATTAGGTTCTTGAATGCATTCATGATTTTGTTTTTGTTATCGACATTCTTATACACCTCGAATTTTCCAAGATTTTCTTGTGGTGGTGTAACTGGATACCAGCTCCATTCAACTCGCGGTATGCATGATAGTCAATTTACGTTTCTGGCCAATGATGGATGTTGGAAACCAAATTATAGTAAGCAAGGTGGCTAGCTACGTTAAGCATAGTTTTGAAGTCCTCAAAGAAATGAGAGAGGTATTGAAACCTGGAAGCTTCCCGTTCCATCCTTGAGCGTGACGAGCCGCAGCATAGGTAGGCTCAAGATCCTTATTTCGGCTTTACGAGACGATCCCGCCAATATTTAGGTCAAACAACCGGAAAGCGCTCCACGTCGCAAGCGCCGAAAAGGCCTCAAAGCACCAAGCTTGGGCGCACGCAAGGCTGATAAACCTCCCCATACCGTTGATACATTTGGTACGTGTACTAAGCAGACTTTATATACCCCTATATTCCAATTTGATATATCGAACGCTACCGACTCTTGCAGAATCTATAGGCACTATCTATGATGGTCTCGCAAAGGACAGTTCGATAGCCGGAGATACCACCAATAGAGGAGCGACACTTGGATATAGAGGTGGGGAGAGCGGTAAGTGTTTGCTTACCGGTTAAAGTTTACCGCTAGGTCTCTTGGAGGTGTAGGCGTAGAGGTAGTATGCTCAGGACACTAGGTTTAACTAACCTTTGAACAAGATGTAATTGTAGCGTTAAAAATAAGGACAGGACTCTACTCGCTTTGGGTAGTTCCGTTTAATTCTCTTTTAATTGGGAACCGTGCTATGCGATTCGATAAATAAATATAATATTAATCGGATTTTTTTACTAGCGTAATTGCGGTTGTTGGTGACAAGCTTTAGGTTGGTTGGTGGCATTATACCACCAACATACCAACTGAAGCTGAGTGCCATAAGATACTATTGTCGCAAATTTTCAGTGTTGGGTGCTTGAATAGTTAGCCCCTCGCGCTGAAAACGTACTTAACATGGTGGATTAAGAAAAAGTAGTCGCTAAAAAATCTATAGGGTGGTTTTGAAGGTGCTTCTGGATTTTCTTTTGTAAAACATAGATGAAGATTTTTCACACGATGTTGACAGAATATGCAAAGCTCACGCTTGGTTTGTACACGACCACGAGCAGTGGAAAAATTGCTCTATTACAAGGATGTGCACAATATCTATTGTAAGCTGTAATACTGAGGAAATGAAGGAATATAACCTCGGAAGACTTCAAAATCTGCGAATTCAGATAGTTTATTGAGTATTTTGAGTATCGCGCTGTTTGCTATTGTGGCCAACTCGTGTGCACGAATCTTTAGCTTGATACTAGCGTTATACGTAGTATAAAGCCTCTAATATCGGGAGGTATTACAAAATACTCTCTATGACAAGTCTTTATCATCAAGAGAAACATCGGAAACTTCCCACTTTTGCATCGAGGCCATCCGCTATCCCTAGAGCTATGCACATAATAACGTAAGTCACATAATTTACTCTTGGCTACAAGTCGTCCAGTCCTTAAACCATACTAAGAAAGGTCAGAGGTAACAGGAATGGAATTCTTACTATTTTTGAAATCCGTCGTATCCGAATTCGCACCATTCGAAAAATTAAATTTCGGAGGTGGGCCATCACCAAAATTACAGTCTTCTCCAGGCCAAAAAGAACAAAAACCATTTCTAACTTCTATGCTCTTGACGTCGATGCTTTCATTTTGACTATTATCGCCACCCAAGATGTTACAAAATCCTCCGGAACCAGATTTAGCATCTAGGATTACCTGGTAAGGGCCGTCGCCACCGAAATTCGGTTCAGATTTGATGGAGACCCAAACGCCGACGCCGCCCCAGTCCAGCTGGGCGTATGAAAGTATTGAAAGGGAAAGGATGCAAAGTGAGAGTAGTAAAGTCATCCTGACAACAATTTGGCTGTGAGTGGCTCTAAAAGTCTGGAGGTATTTGGTGTGGTTGTAAGAACTACCTAACAAAGTTGAGCGCTTAATTCTACAGCTGGATTAGATGGAAGGCGCTAGATTAAATATATATTTATTCCTTTCGATAGCCTGTATCAACACTGTTGCAATAGGGACGAATAACTAAGTTTATTCTCGAAAACTAAGTTGGTGTTCAAGTTGGCTATATTGGTGGTGTCCCTGGATGTGTTGGAAGGAAGCTATTTGAGTGGGACTGTATCCTAACATGAGGATAAATGAGATCTGACTGAGGCAAGGTCAACTTCGCCGGGCTTCGATACGCACCGATGTGTAAAGATCTTGAGAAAAATTCAATTTCAATTCGTCGGGCTTCAGTAGCAGGGATAGCCAACACCCTTTAAAAATTCCAACATTTTCGAACAACTATTCCAGCAAAGGTTTCTCAACCAACGGCGTGGTTTCACAAAACTTACCATCCACCTGAGGTTTAGTTGAGGCTTGGTTAACTTGTACAATTTCCTGGAATACGCTTCTCAGGTGTAAATAGCCTAACAGTATATATGCTTGTTAAAACGGGTTGCCATGCCGGAGAGCCACGTAAAGGAACATTCCTTTAGACGATTGCTCCTGAGTACTTTGTTACAAACGCTAGGGTTGGCCTGGTGAAACAGCCACTCCCTTACGCAGCTGAGTTAAATTAGCTTGAAATACTATCGCGATGACCCCGCTTGAACGCCGATTTACAAGTAAAGCTAGAGCAGACCTAAGCTTTCGAGAAAAAGCTAGTGATACTTTTGTTCCCTGTGCCCTTCGCATCTTGGCCCCTTTTCGCCTTTTTCGGTGTGACAAACCCCTTCTTCGGGTTATTGGTCGTTCCCGTACTACTGTAGTACTTTTGGTCTCTTTTAATAGGCGACGGTGTCTTTATAGGCGACGATAGCTCTGCTGGCTCGTAGTCATCCGATGTTATCTCTGACAGCTTTCGTTTCGGCCCTGGGTGTAACGGCGTTGTTGGGTTCGATTTTGTTGGTGATTTGGACGGCGAAGGGAGGAGTAATTGTGGCGCGTTATTTTCAGGATTCAAGTCTTCCATTGTTTCGTCTTCCTGTACTTCTTCTACCAGGTCTTCATCTAGTGTTTCCTCTTCGTCCTCTTCCTCTTCGTCCTCTTCCTCTTCGGGTTCCTCCTTTGATATTTTTATTGGATTGGTCCACGGCTTTTCCGGCTCCTTGAACGTTTCTAGCGGTTTCCCACCCTTTGAGAAGAAGTTTTTGATGTTTGATTTGTTCTCCTTGCTGTCGAGAGGAACTATAAAAGTTGGAGAGTTGTTTCCTACTTTCCCGACCTCTTTCTTGACTGGATAGCATTCGAGTCCGGATTTCTCGAAGGGTTGCAGGAGTCTTTGGAGACCGGTATCCCACCTGCGGGTTGGATTAAGCCATTCTACAATTTCCGGGGAGTTGGGTTCAAATACAACCGGCATGCGGTCGTGTAAGAAATTTAACTGTTTTGAAGAGGATGTTGTGATTATCGTATAGGTGTATAGCTCTTCATTTGTGTCTGGGAGACGAGAGAATATTAGCCATTGATGGTGAATGGTGGTGAACTGACGAGCCTACCTTCGTATCTCACACAATCCCAAAGACCTGCAATATACAGCAGCTGTCCATCCGACCTCTTTGTAAAATGTGGGACTTTATCTCTCCCCTTATTGAGCCACTCGAAAAACCCCTGGGCTACAACTATACACCGCTTGGTGTTCTTCATTGAAGTCCACATTCCCTTGTTATCGTACAACGAGTCGTCGCGGCAGTTTATCGTTTTGAGCATTGTGGTGTAATCTGGATTTCGCTTGGTCCAGAATGGTACTAGTCCTGCAGTCTACCGTCAGCACCAAGTTTATCGAAGACTACCTGCATGCGCTGCGTACCCCATTTCATAGGTGATAAAACATATTTAACCTTCCCACCGCCAGTTTGAGGTTGCGATTTCTTCGGTGCGCCGGTATCAGTTGTTCCCTTCTCCGTACTTTTGGTCATGTCGTCATCCCCAGCTTCCTGTCCCCTCGCGTCATCATCTCGTGGTAGATCCGCATTGTCTGCCGGCCCGTCCGCCACAGCACGGTATATAGGCTCGTAGTATCCTGGCGCAACGTTGTACGATTGTCGAACCCGATCAACATCCAATTCATCCTCATCGATTTGAAGTCCGGCATCTTGGAGCGCATTCCGGATTTCGCGACGGCCCTTTTACACCCAATAGTCAGCATGGGAAGGGGCTTATGGGTGAAATAGACACCTACCAGGGCCATTGCATAGCGTCCGCACATTTTGAGCGACTGGATTGAGAGCCAAGTCGCGATAATGTCAGGGGACTGGTGGAAGACGAGGGAAGGTTCGAGCTGAAGTCCATCAGGATCTAAGTCCCCGTGTTGCGCGATGGGAGTTCGCGTCTGTGCGACAGGGCCCCTGAGCCTGGTCCTAGTGTGAAGGGCCCGGTGAATACCGGCGAGATCCCGGGATTCCTAAAAACGTCATACCAGGGTCAAAGGTATCCCGCCCCCGGCGCCCCGCATAAAATTTGGTTCGAATACGTGGTGGGAGCAATGATATCGCCTCGCGTCTACCGAGCACCGTATCGCGAACTAAACATGCGCCGCCACTGAAAATCCAACGCTCCTTACAACGGGGCATTACCGAAAATTATAGCTTCTCTACCGGAGCAGCAATCACCTACACAATGAGCATCGCTAGGTCAATAGCGCTTGCCGCCCGAAACTATGCCTCAAACCCGACCATCCCGACTACAGCCATTCGACCCTCGCAGTGTGTCTCTCGATGGGCAATCAACATAACGTCAAGGGCACAATGGTCGAGGAAACTGTCTTACCCGATCCAATCGTTCCAATCCCGCCGGATTCACACCTCCAAGCCCTTTCAATCACTCCGAGGCTACAATCCCCACGCCTCCATCTCCCGCTTCCAGACCGGCGGCAAACGCAAATACGACTTTTTCAAACTCCAAACGTACCGCGAAGCCTACCATGACAGTCCCAAGATGTTCATCTCCTTTTTGGTCATGATGGTTATATCCTTCACCGTAATGGGATTTTCGACGTATTGGGCGTATCAGGTTCTCTTTGTCGCTTTGCACAACTATCCTGAGGAAGTGGCCAAGTATATGAGACGGGCGATATATTATGAAGGGAAAATGGAGATCGAAGGCTGCATTAAAAACTATCAAAAGGCCATTGTTATGGCCCATTTGATTGGGATGGACCCACTGAGCGATGAGGTAACCGGGTTAAAGATCAAGTACGCAGAGATTGCAGAAAAGGTCAAGGTGTACGATAAGGGGATTGAATTCCTAGAGAGGGTGAGGTTCGAAATGCTAGCATTGATGGATGATAGAAAGGAGGAACTCGGGGTGGTCGGAAGGTTAAAGCTTATGAAGAGAGTCATCGGGATTGCAGTGAAAATTGGCGATATGCAACTGTTAGATAACCAGGAAGAACAGGCGGAGAAGACGTTTGAGTGGGCAGTGGCCGAAACCTTGAAGACTATGGATACACAGAGTCGGTTGAAAGAAGAGGAAGACCGGCCTTGGACAGCCGAGGAGTTTGCAGCTGTTTATGAAAGTATGTTCATTCCATTCCAAGGGAGAACTCTCATACAAATACTAACTTTGAGGTGTAGGTACCGCGTCACTATACGAGAGATCTAACAAGTTCGACTATGCGTCAACCTTATATCTTCAGGCAGCAAATCTTTTCCATCCGCCAAATTGCCATTCTGTCGTTTTATGTCAGTATTCTTTCGTATTTTCCTTGTTCAACCTACATCTAATACGTCCTATAGTAAATAACGTCGGTGCATGTAACATGCAACGCCGCATCCCATCGGGGGAGCCAATGGACCGACCAACCCAGCTCGAATCTGCCAAGCGGTGGATGGAAAAAGCCCTCGAAATAGCCGGGAGCATCAAACCACCAGTCAGAAACGAGGAATGTGACCAAGGCTGCGTGGTCGCTCTCCACAACATCGGAGAGGTTGAAGAGCAACTCGGGAGGATTGATGAAGCAAAGTTGAAGTTTACGGAGGCGGAGAGTTTATCGTATGCTATGGGGTATGATGAAGGCTTTCAGAATGCGGGGATTGCATTGCAGAGGATAAGGCAGAAGGAAGAGGGTATTTACCAAGATCCGAAGAAGAAGGAAGAGAAACCGGCTGCGGGTAACCTACCCCCGCTCACTTTTAGCAACAATAGGAAGTGAGAGTGAGACCTCTGTGCTTTACTCTAAACCCATCCCAACAGCCGGGACTGTATAAATAACTAGATTATTCCCTGTATATATGTTTAAACCCGATAGAATATGGTAAAGTAGTACTTTTCACTCTGATGATAATCCGATGATTCGATGAACAAACAATGAAGCTTGGGAGTATATAAAGGGTCACGGTAGCGGTATATCCCAGGCGGGTTTAAGGGCTGCCCCGGCAGCCCTTCTACTTAATATCGGCTTGCTTCAAATAGATATCCCATTCAGGAAAGAAGTGAATTCCATTGGGAACCTAGTATAAAACATTTATTTTCCGGGTTTTTAGAAGGTAGCTCAATTGAATTGATTAAAAATCAATCATACATCGGATTATCTAACAATTTAACCATACAAAACTCGAGTTAGTCTGAGTTTAGGACCATCCAGACCGAAGCAAACCCTAGCACACATTGAGAATTGATAAAATGAAGGTCGACAAAAGCATTCAACTGTGGTACAAGTCATATCTTGGGCCTAAATAGCATTCCCTGGGCCTTTCTTCCAATTCAAAGCGATATGGGATACTACCAGCGCGACAAACTCCTAACTTCAACCCCCTCATACTAAAATAAATACTCGGTCACCAAAAGACACGCCAAGCACCAAGCATAGGCTTGGGTGTCCGAAAGTAGCTTGAGATATCTTGGTTTTGAATTATGATATTTGGACGCAATAAGCCTTTCAGGCTCTGTCTCTGTAAACTATTTGTACTTATATTTCTAAAACCATTTATGCTCTTAGATTTACGCTCAATAGGATAGCGATCGTAATTTATGGTGTACTCTAAATACTAGTCGGCTACTATCGCACCACTAGAGGCCCGATTGGATATATACTACTTAAATTAGCCACGTGATCAAAATCTCCTCTGGTGATTTGTTGCTTTTGGCTTCATTTACTGTAAATTAATTTTTATAAACAGATATAATTATAAAGGTTATATTTCATAAGCATTAATATATAATTTTTAGGAAGAACATTGCAATACGATTTTTACCTTTTGTTACTGGGCATAAAACTATACATTATCAAACAAACCCTCCTTGCAGTCAGGCATAACTAACCCTCAGTTGCCCTGAGAACCCATTTTGATCCCCTAAAAGTAGTTGGCTTTCTTGCTACATTGGTATAGTTTTCATTGCTCCCGATTCATAATCATGTAAGCCCTGTTTTATTTAAAGCAAATCATCCTTCCTGAGCAATGGGCACTTGATTAATTCTATATTTTTTTCAAGGGGCTACACTTTGCAAATTTAGGCCTAATGATCGTATCTAAAAGCGGTGATATATTTCTAAACCACCTTTTCTGCTATTCCGAGATTGCATGCTGTATTCCGAACAGTCTCAAAATTCCTCTCAGAGTCCAACCAGACCGCCCCGAGCAAAGCCTCTATAGTCGATGCCGATGTTGTTCTAGGTACCTTTCCTCCCTGTTTCGCCTGAGTAGGATTCGGAAAGATTTCTGGCGCTATTTCGAGCTGTTCGGCACATTTTTGAAGCGCCTCATTAGTCGTATATTTCTGGAGCTTAGCATGGCCGGTACCTAGGGTCCAGAGTCAGCGAAGCTACAGTGGGTGGTATTTCGCGCGGCGATATTGTACAAAAGTGAAGGCGTGGCACTTACTTCGGCTATCATTTGAGGGGTACCAGCCGTCAAGCTCTACCAGCTGCAAGACGGCATCTCCTAGAAGAGCCAATCGTTTGTTCCCATCGATCCCTCCCACGGTTTTATCGTATATGGCTCTGCCTGCAGCTTCCAGAGCCTCTATCAAGAGGTCTTGGTTTCGGAATTCGTATCCGATGATACCCTGGACCTTTTTCGTGTTAACCATTTCGAGTTTGAATTTATAATAAGAGGGGAATAACGTTGACCCGATATGTGTAACTAAGTTACTCGAAGAGTTGGCGAGGTTGCAAATTCTGATTGATTGAAAGCAGTTTTAATAGGGAAAAAGTTCTCCATTATATACTTCGTCTCACTAGATAGCGATATATAGCCACGTAATAGTGGCTGGATAGTCCAGCTGCTTGCAGATGAGTGATTTATTCAGTTATCGCTCTGTGTTCGCAATTGTCCAAGTCTCGAAATCTCCAGATGACTCGCCTCTTTTCAGAGAAATGATCGGGGAGGTTTAATGTATTGTTGACCTACAGTGTAATGATGCATTTTGAATAGTTTGGAGAACTTCAGGCACAATTAAAAGCGGGTTGATGTTGTAAGTTTAGGTGTTGATCAGATCCGAAGCTAAAGCTAATCCGGTCTATCATCGTTTTGTGGTTGACCTAGAACGACTATCATTACAAACATTACATAAAAAAAATTTAGAAAGTATTTCGGGATGAAGAGTCTTGCTAGAACACCATCATATCTTGGATCAATGTGTTACTCACAAATACAAGTTGTCTCTCTCTATACAAAAAAAGAAAAGAAATTTGAAGGAAAAAGTACACGCTAGAGCGAACGATAAAAGAAATTTAGGGAAGCGTCCTGGCTGGTGGATTTTCTAAAGCAAAGATCATGTAGGGAGGGTGCGAGTTAGCCTTCAAGTAATGTTTTCGAAGAATAAATGACCGAAGAATACTAAGCTTGGAGTGCAATGAGCACAATTATCAGATAAAGCATAATTAATATCCTGAGTTCGTACCAGATATCCACAGATCTAGCTACCTAGTTTATGTTGGAGTCGTTAGCTGCACAGAGTACGTACAACCCCCAATTCTGAGCTTGCTATCCATCTAAGGTTGAATTCAAATATTAATTCGCCGACAGACCCGGGGGGTATGCGTTTTCTTATACCGTAGCGCCTTCACTTTGGTTCTTCCTCTCTCTCAGGGTGCGGGCACGATGTCTATTGCTCCGGCCAGCAAACAAATTACAATCGCACGGTAAACCGACTGCATGACCTGGCTTTCTAGCTCCGGAGACCCGAGAATGCCCCGTCTCACGGTACTGGAACCTTTTTCCCTTCCTTTTCTTCTTTGTTAATCTATACTAAGATACCCTAATCGGGATACTCTCTCTAAAGGGATTTGTATTTTTAACGGCTGTTAATGCTGTTTCTTACCTAGTTAAGTACTTTATAAATTTATTTGTATTCAAAACGCTCACTGGTTTGCAGAATCGCTGAAATAAGGACCCAGCACCGTGAATCGATTCTCACAAAGACAAAATTGATCGATCGGAGAATTTATTCAACATATTTAGGGTTTAATCTTCGCATGGGATACTCTGGCCACGATCAGCCCAGTACCCAATATGGCGGTCGGATCTGTATGTCTATAGACAGGAATATCCCATAACCCGGTCACCGTCTATTCACACCTTCCGTTATGATCCAAATCATCCTGTGCCGTAACCCTGCATTCCCCGTCTCCAGCGCGTTGGGCTCTGTTGCAGAATCACGTGTTCCGATTGGGCGCTGGTTGCTACTCGAACCATCCGTCACATCAAATACGACAACCATTCGCCAAACATCGTCGCCACCTGCTCCATCATCATCATCATCATCATCCTTTCCAAAAAGCCCTACATCTCCTCTCTCCCGCCTTGATGTCGATATTCGGCGTCATAGCCTCCGTCGCCGCCACAACCCTTACTTCCACATTCCTCGAGGCCAACAACAAACACACCCAACTCAACGACGCTGCCATCAGGGACCCACATCTCGCGCGAACGTTCGACGAGCCGTCCCCCCGCATCGTCGAACTCCCACCGTCCCCGCCGCGAGCACGCTCACGAAATTACCCCCCATCTAATATAATGTCCGGCTTACCTCACAATTCGATATGGACCACCGTACGTTCCCCGTTACCACTTTCAAACGGTGTCCTATCCCCTTCCCTTTTCTGCTTCAAAATTAAACTAACCTTGTACGAAAAAAACTTATAGATGTCCTACCCGATTCCCCGAGGTCCCTGTCTCCAAAAATCCTCTCTGATATCAGCGTGCTCATGCCAGCGCTTCATGGTACACCCGTTAAAAGCCACCTCGTCGTTCGACTGCGACGGCTGCGGACACCACGCTTCGTTTCACAAGATGAAGTCGCACGAGGAGGAGGTGGAGAATGCGGCCAAGTTTAGGGATAGTATTAGTAGCGTCAGGGGCAGTTTGACTTCCGGTGGTGGTGGTGCATCCGGTGGGAGGAGGTTATTAGGAGGGGTGGAGGATATCTTCGTAGAAACGGACGATGATGAGACGGTTGACGAGGAGTTTGTAGAGCCCGGGAGGAAGAAGAGGGCGGTAATTACGGCGGGGGCCGAAGCTGGGGAAGGAACGGGGAGGAGGAAAAAGGCTGTTGCTTCTGCTTCTGCTTCTGCTTCTACGAGAGGCAAGAGGAAGAGAGGGGAGGGTATCTTGATTGAGTGAACCGGTTTTCCGAAATCATAAGCCTTTAATTTGCAATTTATCACAGGCGTTTAACTGAATGGGGGTTATCAGGAGCGGGAGGTTGAGGTTTTCAAGATTTATTTTATGCATTTTTATCCATTGAGCTTCCGGCGTTTTAATAGGGGGCAAATTGCGAGAGATATCATCAAGATGAAGAGATAGAATGTATGGGATTTTATTGTATATGCCAATATAATGCGAATGTTGATCTGGCTAAATCGAATGCAGATTGACCGCCCGAGAACTCCGTGCTCAAAAAACTAAAAAAAACACCAAAAATGGTTGTATGAACAGAAATGTCTATGCCTCCGTCTTGATCACCGCCTTTACCACTTTTTCCTTCTCGAACCTCTTGACAAACTTGGACAGCGCGTCGTACCTGAGACCTATACCGTCCTTCTCCTTCACGTCTAAGAATCCGAGTTCCCTCAGTCTCCTCAGATACGGAAAGACGGCACAATCCACGACGCTGACCCTGCTCCCTTCTCCATCATCTGAACTGACGCTTTCTTTCCGCGGCTGATACCAGTTCTCCCAATACCCGAGCTCCTCATGCACCTTTTCAAACAACGGATGCTCGACTAGCACCCCGCCAGTAATCGCCGCAAACACGTCCATCACCCCCTTCAACCTCCTAACCTCCATCAAGCCGGACAAGCACCTGGCGTATTCTGCCCTCCTCGTCACCACATCCGGTAGCAACCACTTCCTCCCTTCCTCGACTGCCGTCGCCAAAAACAACAGTACGGCTTCCTCCCCGACAACCACCGTCCTATCCCTATCCACATCCTCCAGCACCGGCAGCGACCCCTTCAGTCCACCAGCAACCTCCATTCCTTTCACCTGCTCCACGCTCACCTCCTCGACAGCGCATCCGCCCCAGCCCACAATCTCCATTGCTATCCTAACCCCGATACACCCGGGATCCCCCCTGAGCACCCTGACCTTCCTCTTCTGCTCCTTGAAATGCAACACGTCGAACCCCTTCCCGTACCACTCGTCCCAATCGAACCCCCAACCTAGCCTGTTCTCCCTCGCGAACGCGAAAACCATCTCCTCGGCCCCCTTCTCGTCACCGACAATCACATCTCCAGCTTCCTCCTTCGTCTTGCCTGTCGCACCTTGGCCCCAAATCTTCTTTTCATCCTTGCTGAGGAACGTCCCGATGTGACGGAATGTCAGAGATATGCGTTCACCGTTATACGCCAGCTCTTCCGGGGATTTTTCTCGAGGTAGGCGTTTATCCGCGTTTATGCTGTGTGTCCAGATGCGGTTCGTCGGTAGTCCCAAGGTGAACATTGAATTGTGCGGTAACGGTATCTTTTGGACTTTTCGCTCCTCCTCCTGTTCCTCTTTCCCTTCCGTTGTCGCCGTTGTAGGGACCTTGCCGTCTTCGCCGACCTCACCCGCTTCCCTCTTCTTAGTTCTAAGGGTCATTACCCTCTGAGCGCCCAGGCTGACGTTTACTATCCCACTGCCTTTCACTATATCCAGCGTCTTGTCGGAATGTTCGGAGATGTAGTCCGTTCCGCCTCTGTATAGTTGGATCAGGACGTGGTTTACTTCGTGGCCCAGCTGCTTCTCGACGTGGGTCTTGATCTCTTCCACGGTCTTGGAGAACGGCAGGAGCGGTGGCGATTCATCAGATGGGTGGCGGTAGATTGGAAAGCTGCCATCCGGAGAGATGGTGCCTTGGACGGCGACGAGGCGTGGGACTTCGCCGCCGCGGTGGTACATTACACGCCATTGGACTTCGGATTTGAGGAGCGAGAAGGCGGTTGTTGAGAGCGGGGGTGGGAGGAGGGAGGGATGTAAGGCGGTCGTGTCGGAGGGCTCGCCAAGAGGCGTGGTGGGGTCGGTGATGTGTGTGGTGGGGGGCTTGCGGGTTTGTTTGCGGGGTGGTTTTGTAGTTTGGGATGGGGTAGGTTCCGAGGGTGGAGCTGATTTCGTATCCGAGGGCTTTGTGTCCGCAGGTGGTTCTTCTGTAGGGGCCGATTGCTCAGACGGTTCTGTGGTAGATGCAGATGGTTCTGTAACCGGAGCAGGTGGTTCTGCAGTAAGAGTAGGAGGGTCTACAGTAGGAGCAGGCTGTTCTGCAGTAGAAGTAGGAGTTTCTACAGTAGGAGTAGGAGGTTCTACAATAGATTCTGGCGGTTCCGTAGCTGTTGTCTGGACCTCGCTGGCCGTCTCTTGAGTTTCCGTTGGAGCGGCAATTGGTGTTAAAGTCGGCGGCGTAATTGTGTTGGGAACCTCTTCTGGCGCTGCGGCCGTAACTTGGACTTCCTTCTCTTGCATTGTTGTTTCCGGTGAGGATTCTGGAGTGGAGATCGAATCCGGCGATAAAGTAAGAGGAATCTCTTTTATAGACGGTTCTCCGATGGATTCGGCGGGATTGAGAACGTCGACCGGATCCTTCACTATCTCGCTAGCCGTTCCAGCGCCTTCTCCAGACTTCCCCTCAGCCGCAGGCTCATCCGATTTCTCCTTCTCTTTGCCTTTCGAGGAGCCATTGGCGTCTAAGGCATTGGAAACTAAGGCATTGGTATTGGTATTGGTATCGGTATCGGCATTGGCAGTTGGCGACTCGGATTGCTCATTCTTCTTGCCCATGATGCTCTTCAGCAGCTCGTCCTTCGCCGCCTGACTCTTTTCCGCCTCCCCGCTAGAGATTGTAGATATGCTCAGGTTGCTCATCGCCCGCGTGACCTCACCTCCCTTCGAGGCAGAAGTGCTGCTGCTGCCAGGCTTATCGGGAGATCCGGGCCTGGGCTTCTTCTCCGGCCGTCGCATCGTGACCTTTGCCCGTACCCGCTCCCTCGGTCCCGCGGGATTCGACGCCGGGACCGCTACCGAAGTTCTGGGCCGCATCACGCTCCGTTTGAATTCTTGAACGTCAATCTCGTCGTCTTCATCTAGCTTGGACGCGTCCATGCTGTACGGCCGTTGCATCACTGGTGGCCGTTCCACCTTTGTGGTCTCCGATGCTTTCGTCGGCGAAACACCACCACCACCATTGGTAGACGTCTCCGGGGGCAGTTGAAACCCGTTGACGGGCGCGGATTTCGGTCTCTCCGCCGCTTTGCTCGAGCTCTCCTGCAGCTGTAGCTGCATCGGTGTTTTGAGACTGTCCCTCTGCGCGATCCTGCTAGTCCCGTTCGCGATCACTCTGCCCCCGATCCCGTTGGTACGTTTCACCGATGACGCCCTCGAAAGAGCCTTCTCTTCTTCTTCCTCCTCTGTCGTGCTGCCCACTTTCAACTTTTCCATCAGAGCCTCCACTACGTCGGGATCTACCGTCGGATTCCTGATCCTGCCCGTGCCAGACACCTCATCTCCTTTACCTTCCGGCGACCCTTCCTCCCTCTCCTCTCCCTTGCCGAGCTTCTTCAAAAGCTCACGGCTGCTCATCCTCGTCATCCCCAGATCCTTCTCCATCTCCTTGACCGCGACCTCGTGGCGATTTTTACTCCGGTAGAGAACGCAATCGTCCAAGACGGTGATCACTAACCCGTGCATCGCAGCGTCGGCGACGGACGCGAAGATGCCAACGTTGGAGTGGGCTCCTGCGAAATATATTTCTGTGACCATGCGACTGCGTAGGGTGGAGAGGAAATTCGGGATGGTGAAGGCGGAATAGGAGGATTTTGTGAACTGTTTGTCTGTGGTGGCATTTATGAGTGGTTTTATCAGAGGAGCTGGGAGGAGGTAGTCGTCGTTCTTGTAGAAGGAAGGGTATGAGGCGGTGAAGTCCGTGGAGAGATACTCGTCGGTTTTGGAGGGTCTGGCCGTTCTTTTCTTAGGTTTCGACGGTTTTTTGGACGATTTCTCTACTCGTTCCGGCGGCTTTTTCTCTTCTTTTTCTGTCGGTTTCTTCTCTGTTAGTTCGACGTCCTTTTCGGTTGCTTGTTTATCGTCCGTTTTGCCTTCAGGTTCCTTGTCGACTTTTGACTCTTCGTCAGCCTTCGATTCTTTGTCGGCTTTGGACTCTTCATCTGCTTTTAGGTCTTTGTCGGCTTTTGGGTCTTTGTCGGTATTTACTTCTTCGTCGACTTTGGAAGTTTTATCGTCCTTTGCATCCGTGTCGTCTTTCGGGTCTTTTTCCTCTTTTGCTTCACCACCCTTCTTATCACCCTTCTTCAAAAAACCGGCATCGATCTTCTTCCCCTTCCCCTTATCATCCTCTGTATCAGCCTCGGTATCGGCCTCGGAATCATTTAAAAGCCCGGATATCAGACTCTGGTATTTTGCGAGTACGGCCTTATTCCTCGCCTTGGGCACGTACCGGCCGTTAACCGCACCGTTCTTCCCAGCAGCAGCAGCAGCCCCGTTCATCCCATTGATGACTGCACTTTTCCTCCCATCCTCCAACTTTTTCTCCTCTTCGGATGCATCCTCTTCCTCGTCGACGAAAACCCCATCCCGTCTCCCGCTTTCTCTGCATTTTTCAAACTTTGTATTGACCCAGACGACTTCATCCCCGGCTTCCCGGAACGCCGATAGTAAAGGACTGACATTCTTCACTAGTCCTCTGACGTTTTCTTCCGGCAAACTCAGAGGATTCGAGGGAGAAGGGGATAGGAATGCGTTCTGGCAGTCGAGGATTAGCAAGGCACGACGAGTGCGGAGGTGTGTTGTCGGACGGCGTTGCATGGTTGGTTTTTATTTCGAATATAAGTTTATACAAGTGCTTTTAATGTGGAAGCTAGTCGAATATAAGAAGGATATCTGGCGCCGAAGCGGGTTGGAGTTGTATGTGATAATTGGTCGTGGTGGTCGTGGGCATGGAGATCGTAAAACACCGGCGTGTTTACTAATGCGACGGAATCGGAGTAGATTATGGACGGGATCTCTAGGCCCGTCTTAGAAATGCAGATTCGCCGGAAATGTATTTTTGTTGGAAAAAATATAAAAATGTTGGATTTATGGCATGTTCAGAAACGGTTTGGATATATAAAGCTGTTAGGACGGTTACCGGGCGGGCGGCTCAAACGAGGCAGCTTTGGCGAGGTGGTGTGGTGGACGAAGAGAAGGAACTGGCGACTGTGCCCGGTCAGTCAGCTATGCGCTACCGAACAGAAAGGAAACCTTGGATAGGTCGCAGTACCATGGCCTGGAATAAAACAAAAAGGTTAAAAGGAATTATCGGATGATCATGAGGGAGAAGAAGAAGAAAAAGAGGAGGTAGGTTTAAAAACTGCAGCAGGACCTGCAGCAGCGAGCTGTTGGGTCCCAAAGCTTGTCGGGTAGCTTACCAGGTGGAGAGGAGGAGGAGGGAGAGAGAAAAGGGTTTTCGGCTGGGCTTCTGGCGGTTGGTAGCTCTGCCTTTGGGTTAGCTCGCCTCGGACGATGGCATGACCTTTGCAGCTCCGTCCAGGCAGGACTATAATAGTGAGTGGTTAGCGCAGCTTGCTAGCTGCTGCTGCTGCTGCTGCTCCGGTGGATGCGCAGGAGGAGGATGTTATGTATAAGAGTGGATCTGGGAGGGTCCTGCCCCGTAGCCAGCCTGCAGCTCGCAATTTGCGATTCCCGGGATACCCAGCTGCCTCTCTCGTGGGGGAGCACGCTACTGGCGAAGGGCGGAAAAAGCCCGCAACGGAGAGAAGAATGATGAAAACGATGCGAGAAGAGAAGGATATCCTCTCTGTATTTCAGGGTCTGGACTCTCTATCAGCAAGAAATGAATCCACTTTTCAGTTCTCACGAGGGAAGGAAGAATGATAGAAAAAGGGAAAGGGAAAACCCGGCAGCTCGGTCCACCCGCCTCGGACCCGCCTCATTGGCCAGACCGACGAGGCATGCGGAGTTGGCCCGTTCGACCCGACGCTAAACTCGTACGCGAGAAAATTAAAATCGATCGATGGCAGTTTTATGTTTTTTGATTCCTTTCAGACGTCGGCGTTTCTAGTTTTGCATCGCATGCGGATACGATTTCCTTGCCCGTTGGCTGGCAAGGTCATCGCATACTTACATACATGTACGTACATGTGCAAGCATGCCACCGTTCAACCCCCTGCTGTGCGACCGAGGCACAGCACGGATTAAACAAAATTATTTAAAATGACAGTCATATCAAGTTACTCTTTCGCTCGCGGCGAGATATCCATGCCATATGGTGAGATTTCCATTACGATCACGCGGCGGAACAAAAAAAACACCCCTTGAGAGATAATATATAGTCCATCCGGGGCTCTGGTTGTGCCGCAATCCTGCAGAATCTGAAGCAGCCTGTCTGGCCTACTACCCCCCAAGAATTCTAGTACGGATAACGGCCGGGCGGGTGAAGCCGCCCCCAAATTTCCACCTCTTTTAACTTTTACGACTCGTGCGTTTCGTTCAACTGCTACCGTAGCGAACAAATTGAAACTCGACTCATCATGGCAGCGAAAAGGATGAGATGGGGTATCTATATTATACGAGGTGCATATGGTACCCGAAAGGATCACATATATATCCATACATACATAACCGTGTGTATGATATGGTGCGCATGCAGTCGGGTCTGAGCGAAATCGATTTTATGTATATTTCCTGTCAAAGCTTTACGATACGAAACAGATCGCAATAGACATAATATACAAACTACCCGGTCGTTTCACAATATGATGCGTATCAGTTGATAACGGGACGTTCCGCCCTCTTGGGATTCCTTTCCTTTTTCTTTTTGCGACCGAAATATTCCCGTCGGCTGCGCTGGATTTACATTTTTCCAACCGGAATATATGTACACGCACTCTTGAGGAATCGCCCAGACCCCGAGTCAAATTTTACCCCATCCTTGGCCTCGCAATTTGAACTACGAACGCTTCGTATATACAAAAAGTACCGGCCGATTGGTTATTCCTGCCGACGAAAAAATGGCTGGTCAGCGCTGGGGCCCGGTCGTTAATCAAAAGGCGAGCGCTTGTTCGACTTTACCCGCACCCAAAGATTACCACGTTGTCTCCGTCAGAACTCGCAATTATATTATATTTATCCACAATCTCATCTGGATATCTGCCGTGAAATTATATATGCATATATGTACTCTTTGGAGATATGCAGAAGAGCTCTCCCACATTATTCAGGTAGCTTACTAAGGTCGTCGGTTGCTTACAATGTGATTCCCATGCGCATCATGCACTGTGATATCCTCCCACTCGTTACCAAAGATTGAAAAAAAAAGAAGTGGCATATACCTCAACCACCTACTTCAAAAAATCCGATAACAAGGTCACGGGTTTTTTTCTTCGGGGAAGCTGATGGGTCTTCCGCTACTTGGACACCTAAATAGGGCTTTTCTTTAGACCCGAAGATTGTCCGAATGACCAGAAGCGGTTTACAATATCTGGGAACCAATCAGATAACAGATCCTGAAATGATCACATGAGTGGATCGTGAATAATTAACAAGTGAAGGTCCAGCTCGACCGAGAGAAGAGAGATCTGTGCGCCCGTCCAATCGGGTGTTATTCCTGTCAAAAAGGTTTTTTTTATAAGGCTGCATCATGATATCACGTTTGCTTCATTCTATAAAATCACCAATCAAAAACCTCGTCCCGACATCGTGATCGCTCTTGTACCACACACATCTCTAAATCCAATTTTGGATGTGATGCCTCTCCACATCTGATCGTGAGATAACTCTAAGATACCGATCCGATCAATCAAATTATGAATCGCTCTTCCCGTACTCCCCTTCCTGCTCCTGCCTAAACTCCTCCTCCCTCGCAAACAATTTGCCCACCATATCCACCGTTGTATTCCCCCCCGAGAACACCACCCCGATATTCCACCCCTTCTCCCCTCCTTCCTTCTCGACCAGAGCCCTGAACCCCTCATCGAACAGTGCGACCGCTAAACCCACCACCGAACTCGGCTCGACCACCATCTTTAACCTCTCCGTCACCAACCTCACCGCCATCAGAATCTCCCACTCGGTCACGCTGTACACCCCCGCCACCTTCTTCTCGATAATTCCGTACGTGATCTTCCCCGTAGGCGTCCTCAACCCGTCCGCGATCGTTAAACTCTTCACCACCTCTACCCGTTTACCTTGTTTCAACCCTCGTTCGCAATCGTTCGCCCCGTCCCTCCTAGGTTCCGCTCCGAATACTCGTACCCCGGTACCCTCGCAGGCGGTAGCTATACCGGAGAGTAACCCTCCACCGCCGCAAGGGGCGATTATGGCGTCGAGTTTCCTGCCTTGATCCTCGGCTTGCTTTATCAGTTCTAAAGCCACGGTGCCCTGGCCTAGGAGGATCCATGGATGATCGTAAGGTGGGATGAGGGTGGCGCCGGTTTTGGCGGCTTCTTCCGCTACTTTTGCTTCCCGTTCAGGTGCCGTCGAGCCGGAGAATACGACCGTGGCACCGTACCCTTTCGTAGCTGCTATCTTTGAGGGAGTGGATATTGTCGGCATAATCACCGTGCAGGGGATCGGGGGATCGTGGGAGGCGGCTGCGATGGAGAGGGCTTGCGCGTGGTTTCCTGAGGAATGAGTGATCACTCCCTTAGAGGAGATTTCTGATGGTAGACGGGATATGGCGTGCGTGGCGCCTCTTTAAATATCGGATCATTAGTCAAATATTTCAATATATAAATCTGTGCGACTCCGTGATATAGATTGTAAAGGGAGAATATATATATATGTCCACTCACCGAATCTTAAACGCCCCCCCTCTCTGCAAATTCTCACATTTTAACACGAAATTGAGGTTTGGTTTCGCGGCATCCGAGGCGGATACGTTGCGGGCGTTGCTTATACCGTCAATCGCGGTGGAACGCGGGGTGGATGCGAAGCGGGAGAGGGTTTTGGACGTGAGCGCGGGCGTGAGGTGAATGTGCGGTTTTATCAGCTCGTGGGCTTCGAGGACCGAAGCGCGGGTCAGCGGGATATCTGTCTGCGGCGCCGTCATTTTCTTTTTTTTCTTTCTTTTCTTCGATTTATATATCCGTCTACTCGTATAATACGGATAGAAGAGGCAATGGGTGATCTATGAGGGGTGGTGGAGGGGTAAACGGTTGAAGTTTATATTTAGATTGCGACGGGGTTTGTGTGGAGGATCTTTTTGTGGTGTTGTATTTTATCGGTCGGCTGCGACGGACGGCCGACGGGTGTGGGTCTGATTCGAGGGAAGGAAACATGGTAATCGATACACACGGACAGGGTGCCAAATCTCATCATTCGGACGCGGGATTAGGTTATCGGCACCGCTGTTCTATTCTTCGCTACTGCAAATTTGGTATAAATTGTCTTTCGGTACGTGTGTTATTTTACATTTCACGCTTTCTCTCTTCTCTCCGGTTTCGCTTCTCGGGATATTTACACACGCACACATGCCGACTCGCAATCCGCAAATAGAGCTAGAGAGCTATACAGCTATGCAAACATGTGAAGGATTCAAATTTACACTACTCGTACGGCCCGAACTCGAACTCCGGAAATACATCTTGAAGTAGAAGATTGAAAATCCGTTCCGATTCTTTTCTCTAACAAGTGCTACAACTGGCCTGGCAGCACTTTGAACAATTGCCGTTTCGGGTGGAATAACACGACGTGACGCAGCTGGGGTTCCCACTGCAGAGGTTATTGCAGTACGTGCTGTACTTGTTTCGACAGGCGGACTGGCAGGAGGATACGGCCGGGGACGGGCAGCTTCTCTCTAAATTTATTGCGACGGGAGTTTGCGTTAGAATGGATGATTCATACTAGGGACGAAGCGGCGATGGATAATTAAGGTATGGAAGTATTTATTACTAACTCTCTAGGAGAGGCGATGCGAGAGCGAGAGAAGCGAAAGCTAGGACGGTGAAGAACTTCATCTTGAAGAGGATTGATATGAATATTTTGGATATATATTTTGGATATATATGAGAATATAAGGATATGTATATTGGGATTTCAGAGAATGTCGATTCTACTTTCTGCTCCGGTCAACTTGATCTCGAAAATGTCGAATGGCGAGGAACTATTGGAATACTGATATCGTGAGTTCAGTTCATTCCAGCTTACAACCGTTCCTTTTATACCTTTCCTTCTATACCTTTCTTTCCTTCACACGACTTGAGACCTGATTTCTCTACTTTAAGTTTTCAATTCAGCATATGGTATGATAATCGCCCTCTCGTCACCGTAAACGAGAAATACATCCTCGCCGTATATTTCTCAAAATCCAAACGGCCAAACAGCCAACAGCTTTCCAGGTCAGGCGAGACGGCCCGGAGCAGATATTCAGGCTCGAAAAAAATACCACAACGCCACACATACATTCGGAGGCAAAAAATTACCACCAATATATAAATGGAAAATTAACTGAAACCTACGACGAAACGTAATAGTCCACAGCGGATCAAGCTTGGCCGTTCGCTAAACCCCGCAAAATATCATGCACGGTAGGTTTATCGTCGGAGTTGTTGCCGATTGGACACGTCCTATCGTTAAATTCGGGTTGGCATTTTTGAATGGCCTTTTGCGGCCCTTCTGCTTGGAGTCTAGGATGAATTAGCCTGGATTGATATTATGTAACAACAAAGCTCTCTGGATTGATTGTGTTTCAATTTCTAGCTAGTTCGCACATTATTGTTCTCTTGCATTTTTCTCAGATGGAGGATACGAAAGCAAGCACTTGTTTTCTTCTTGTCTTTCTGTAAGAAAACCCACTCTGATGAGATATTGATGAAACATAAATCTATTAACTCTAATAATACAAACAGAGAACCCTGCAAAATCTCATATCCGCCTTCTTTTCTTTCTCTCATTCACAGATACTGCCTACCCTGCTTGACCCTCGTATAACCCTCGTCCTCAACTGGCAGCATGAAGCCTATCTTCCCAACCTGACCGGCCGCGTCCACATCACCCAGCCTGATCATAACATTTTTCAACTTTGCCGCTCGCTTCTCGCCGGACCAAGATGAATTGGTACCGTTGACCCGAACGCGGTTGTCCAGCAAGGCGGGGGAAAGGGTCCCCAGCACGTCCGGGACCAAAGTCAAGAACCGTAACGTGGCACCGATCGCACCGATGACGATGACGATGACGGATATAACCAACATCACGGCCAGCCAGAAGCGGTTGCAGATTATCAGCTCCTCCGTTGAGAATTGGGTGACCCCAACGTCAACTTTTTTCACAGACCAGTCGAATACACCTAGGGGTTTATCGGATAGGAACACCCCCGGTTCCACGGCAGCGATGTTTACAGTGTTGAGCAGCTGCGTGAGATGGAGCACAAAGTCGGACTTGCGCATGGGCGAGTCGGCAAAATCCCCGTAGACAAAGCTCCTCGGACCCCGAAGGTAATTGGAGAACGGGAGCAAGCCATCTGTGAGTTCGATCAAAAAGCTGAAGACCCATTCGGAGTAGGTTTGGTTGAGCCTCGCGCCCCCGTATTCGTACACGAAATCCAGCGTGGTCCAGTTCCTGTGCCTGGGTGGGTTCGGGCTGCGCCGTACGGAGGTGGCGTTGCAGTTGCTGCTGAGGCAGGTGTAGTTCACGTCGACGTACGTCGTGAAGAGCTCGCATTCGGCGTGGGTGAAAATTCTCCCTTCCCTCGATTCGAAAACCAGCTTGCGGGCCGGGTGCGGGGTCGGGTAACCCTCTATTTCCGGGTCCGCGGTGGAGCAAGAATTCGAGACTGCGATCTGCCATCTCGCGTTCTCGATGCGCGTGGGATTATAATCCTGGGCGGCGAAGGGGACCCACCCGCAGAGGCCTGGTTCGGGGACGGCGAGGTCGCTCAGATTCGTAAAGCGAGCGTCATAATCGGCCACGCTGGAAAATCTATCGCAGGTGAGGTTCAGATAGGAGCTCGGGTACGTGAAAGTGTAGTTCTTCTCGGGGCTGTTAAACCTTGGGTCGCCAAGCAAACCTACGGAGGAAGAATAACTGAGGGAACCTAGGGCTCCCGGTATCTCGTAGTCGTCAAACGGCACTCGGACCCAGCCCGTCTGACTGTCGACCGCCAGGCTCTCGATCATTGGCAGGCGGATGTTGCCCCAGATGTCCTGGCTCTGCTGGTTCGAGATTTTGGTCGCGAGAACGGCTAGCAAGACTATCTTCAGCTCCTTGCTAGCTTCGGTGGAATTGAAATTCTGCGAGAGAACCCGTTGGAAGACATCGAAAAAGGAGGTGTGACTGTCGTAGGAGGGCGTGTTCGGGATGGCGACCGATATCAGGCGCAGGGAAGCCTGGCCTCCCAGCGGCGATAAACACCACAGCAGCACGAGCAGCAAGGCGAGAGGGTTGAACGCCCGCAGGAACACTTGGGTGGTGAAGGCCTTGAAGAGGGTGTTGCTACCCATCAGCTGCTCCACGATGCCGACGTGGGTTCCGCGCTGGACCCGCCAGGTTGCTACAGACCTGAGTGCGCCGCCAACGGTGGCTGCAAAGACGATTGGGAAGACGGTCGGGCCCTGTAATATGTATGCGCATTTACACGTACGCCTGAGTGAGAATGCGTGCGGAATGGGAATCCAAACGAGGGCGCAATGTATATCTCTCTTACGTATTTGGAAATAACGACCAGATTCCCTGACAGGTGGCCTGGCACGAAAGGGTCCCCGTCGTGTACGAAAACAAACATGCCGAATACAATAAAGACCGAAACTATCGATGCGAGTGCGATATCGAGAACCGCTCGAAGTAGTCGGATCGGCCACGAATCCAGAGTTTCGGGTTCGGCACCTCCCAGTCGTTCGTCGTATTGCGCGGTTCCGTCCTGTTTCCGGTCGGGTGCACGTGCTGCCGGTATTTCTTGGTAGTAATAAGAAGGGGTATACGTACCGCTTTCCTCGTCAAAATGCTGCTGGTATTCCATTGTCGATATATGTACTTGTTATGTACACCGTGTGACCGTCGACTTTTCCTCCAACTGTAGGCTGCGTGTGAATCTAAAACCCAGGGTGCTATCGAGCGTCACTCTCTTTGTTAATATACTTAAAGATTTGGTCCCTCAAAATGACGTTCCAAGTGGGTGTTCTTAAGTATTTACTTTATTACTTGCTTCCTAACCGCGGCTCTGTCTTTAGAAGGCTACGCTTTTTTAGCTCTGCCATCACATACCGAATTGTTGCTTCTTGGTGATTGGTGGCGCCGCCCCGTGAATACCTATGCATCCTTGGGCTGGGAGTCGACCAACCATGCCCAATATAGTCACATCCACAGGATTTTCCGTCGGGCAATGGTGAAGGGGAGCGCTCACGCTGGCGTCAAGTAAGTTTGTTGCTATCCTTCGGCGGATATGCTGGCTGGTGCCGCATGGGCTTTCGAGGCTAGATCTGCATGTGGCTTTCGAGAAATTCGGAATTATCAGCCGAGAAGATGCATGATACCGTCCAGTCTTATGATCTTTGTGATTGTATGAATGTGACAAAAAAAAGGAAAACAAGGTCATTATTATTATTTCAAATGCATCTTCTTTTGATAGTAATACACAATCCCATCCCATAGCGATAAAGACCTTGCAGAAACGTAAAGGAGACAGGGAAACGAGTTCTATAAACACAAACCTCGGAGAAGAAAAATAACAAGAGCGATCTTGGCAATATGAAGGAATGCGTGTTGTGTGGCCACTAAAACCATCGCAAAAAACAGGCGTCGAGTATCTCTAATTATATGAGTCTGTCTTGTATCACCTACCAGTCCTACCTCGACGATCAACCTTTCGGCTATCCATCCGAGAAGAGTCCAGTAACGTCTTCTTCTGATGAACAAACTGCGGTAGCTGTGATTGAAGCGGCGGAGATTTCTGTTCTTTCAGCGTTTGATAATCCTGCGACACCGTTTCCACCTCTGACATTGCCACAAGCGGCACACCCCCATGAGCCACCCCACTCCCGTGCACCTGAAACTGAACAATCGGCAACAGCGGCAACTTCAATCCCGGAGTCCCCAAAGGCGCCTAGCTAGGAGGGTTTCCGAATCCGCTGAGCTGCTGCTGACCACCCGGTGGACCCGGTGGCATACCCATACCTGGCGGGCCGCGCATACCCCCAGGTGGACCCGGCGGATGGAATCCAGGCGGCGGCAGCATACCGCCAGGCGGCATCGGTAACGGCATGCCGTTAGGACCTAGAGGCGGTGGGATGCCGCCGAGATTCGTCGGTAACTGGAAATTTGGAGGGAACGGGGGAGCGCCAGGCATGCCCGGCAGTGGGAGCGGTGGGGCGCCTGGTTGGCCTGGAAGGGGGAGCGGTAACGGCATTCCTCGGCCTCCAGCTGTATAAAAGAATGTGGTCAGCATCCTTCGTTCTGTAAACTCGTGTGATATAAAAGACTGGGGATGAAAAACTTACGTGGCATCCCGCCCGGCATTCCACCTGGGAAACCTCCTGGCGGAGGCGGTAGTCCTGCGGAACCTGTATTCCCAACTCTCAGCGATCGACTCCTCAGATGCGCTTCAACCGTTTTGACACTTACCTGGGAAACCGAACGGCGGTGGCGGCATACCGGCGGGCATACCTCCATGCGTCGGCGGACCGCCTGGGAAGCCCGGCATGCTGGGGAATGGCAATGCATGTCCTTCAGCTGCGTACGAGTTTGTGATTGTATCTATGACCGACTGCGCTCTTTCCTGTCCGATCTCTGCAACCCCAAAATGTCTTTCGTTAGCTCTTTATGTCCCCATATTCCACCTCATAGCTCCACCTCCTTCAGCCACATCGGAAGTTATGTCGGACGATATGTCGGTAGGAAAGTCGACGTACGTTGGTAGTAATCGACCACATTTCGAATGTGATTCCGCCCGCTGTTGTGAGCTTTTCGAACGCTGATCGAATCGTGTGTCAGGTACACGTCGCAATAGTCGCCTACAATCCAAATATCGCACGAGCAAAGGGAAGGCATTCACTTTGCGTTAGAAAACAACTGTGACTTTTTGGCTTGCTCATCTGGGTTGGTTGCGCGACAGCGAGAACGCGCTTGAGGTGGTTTGGAACCTACAGAAGAGTGAGGCGGATGTCAGTACCGGGTGCTCGCAGGGTATAGGGGAGGGAAGGACTTATATTTCGGCATTGTGAGGAGTAATGGAGGTTGATATGGCCCGGGGAGATGGAGGCCGACGGGAACAGGCTGTGAAGATGCGAGCGATGGGAGGGAAGACGTGGTTGATGGCTTTGGCTGGCGGTTTGTATTTGCTCCTTTTGCTTTTTCCTACTGGCGGAATGCCACACAACGCACTTCTCCAAAGGATCTCAACGTTTCCGATTTGGGATTTTTGCTGTCATATTTCCCACTATTTATCTTGTAAAATCAATCGAGGCTAGTCTGCCTACATTGGAAATGTTTGAACCTTTTCCTTCAACGATTTCAGGGGCATGTACAGCACGTCTTGTAAATGATATGCAGAGCAAATATGAATAATTTACACTGGCATGACTTATTCTGTAGATTTAACTACTCGCTGTGCCGAAATTTTCAACGAAAGTGACTATTAAATACTATTCGATGGTATATATAGTACAGGATACTTGCTATGTATGAAAGGATTTGACTGAACATGTATAGACGCGTTGTTAATCTTTTGAAACAAACTCTAAGGCTGGTGGCTCGGTTTCGGTTTCGGCTTAAGCTATGGACCAGGGATCATATGGTCAGATTAATTTAAGCCCAGATCAGGCACTAATTATAAGGTTTTGGGTCGGGTACATGGGAGGTGTGCTAAATTTCCGATGTGAAAGACGCAAATCTTGGGGAGGCAAGGTGTTCAGTCGGGCTGGAATTTTAAACAGGTTCGTTATTTTCAATTGTTTGCCGCCTGTAGATACATTTAGCTAATACTAGCCATTTGACAGAGCGCGAGCGCATCTGGAGGTCATTCTATCTGTATAATCAGCATCAGTCTCAACGTAATTGAATATCAATTGGTAGACCAGATTGTCAAATCATTCAGGTTGAGAATCGATTTCACACAACGCACTTTGTACAAAAGTAGGTTTTGATGGTCCCGAAACCAATCCTGCAAAATTAAGTACTCTAACATTTTGTGGCTGTATCTAAGTCTTCTTGCTGGTTACTTTCGATAACACCTTGATCTGCGGTGTCGTAGCGAGGCAGATAGTAAAATCTGAAAAGGTTCAGTTAACGCCGACGCGTTGGTGCCTCAAGGTCTCCCTCCTACTTACTTCTACAACCAACAAATGCTCTGATAGTTAACTTAAGCTGCAATTAAAGGCGGACCTCAAAACAATTTACATGAGGATGTGTTAAGATCACATTGCAATTCTGAATTCTCCGCGCGTAATATAGCTAGTATGAAGAGAGATTTTCTTGACGACAGAAATGGAAAATAAAGAAAATTCGACTTACTATGGATGTATGCTTGCGCGAGGCTGAGTTAGTGCGGGTGCCACCTAGACTTTGAGGCTGCCCAATTGATCCTTCCATAGACTCTCTGCGTTGGGGGCACTGAATATGCACAACCAAATTGCTGATGGACAAACTATACAGACTGAGTCTACAGACTGAGTCTACAGATATCGTTTGTATAGCTCAACCCCTCACCGACACCTAGCAAAACAAAAACAGAGTTTTGCAAAAGCTAAATTTCGACATCTCGGCATGGTGTTCAGCCATGATGATTACACCGTGGGATGGGTCTGCGCGCTTCGCGAAGAGCATACCGCGGCAGTGGTTATGCTGGACAGTACACACCCCGACCTCTTAAAACCAGCGAGCGACACCAATGCCTATACGCTAGGCTCTATCGGGAATTACAACGTTGTAATAGCTTGTTTCCCAAAAGGTCGTACCGGCTCTGTCACAGCTACTAGCGTGGCCATGCAGATGATTGCCACTTTCCCGGCCATTAAATTTGGTCTCATGGTTGGGATTGGCGGGTGTGTGCCACCCAAAGTCAGGCTCGGAGACGTCGTTGTCAGCTCTCCGGTCGACCAATATTCTGGCGTGATTCAGTGGGACTTTGGAGAAACCGAGGACGGTGGTAAGTTCAAGCGTACCGGAGCTCTGAACCATCCGCCGACGTCACTTTTGACCGCCTTGAACAAACTGGAGACGGAATATGAAATAAACGGCTCGAAGATAGATGAACTTCTCGAACAGTTTAGGTTGAAATATCCAAAGATAGCGCCGAGTTATATGAGGTCCGAAGACCTGAAGGATGAATTATTCAAATCAAATTACAGCCACGTTACAACGGACAGCGACGAACACGGATCTGATCAATTCGACGAAGAGGAGGAAGAATACGGCTGCTAATCCTGCGACCGGACGAAGATTGTAAGGCGGAAGCCTTTGACCAGAGATATGAAGGTTCATTTCGGATTGATGGCGTCGGGAAACCAAAGCATCGAAGACGGTCGTTTTCGAGAGAATCTCAAAAAGGATTTTGGGGGTAATATTCTTTGCATCGAGACGGAAGCTGCCGGGCTCATGAACAATTTCCCCTGTATTATCATTCGGGGGATATGCGATTACGCAGATTCACACAGGGGAGAAAGTTGGCATAAGCACGCTGCTGTGGTTGCTGCAGCATTTGCAAAGGAACTGCTGGGTTACGTGCAGCCAGGTATTGTCGAAAAGGAACACCCGATAAGGGACGTGCTAAGTAATAGTGAGTCTTTGCATCCCATGAACCAAATTTTTATCGCCGGTTGAAAACGTAGAATTTCTAATTGCGTGCTTTAGTTCAAGATTCTCTGTCCAGAACCGAGGCTAATACAAGGGCCATTAACGTCAAATTGGATCGGAAGCAGGACCTTGAAATACTACGTTGGATTTCGCCCGTGGACCACAGTGCTCAGCAGAGTGATAATTTTGGTATATGGCAGCCTGGGACTGGCGACTGGCTTTTTGATTCTGCAGAGTTCCAGGATTGGACCGAAAGAAGTGACAAAATTCTTTTTTGCCCAGGTATGCCAGGTGCGGGCAAACTATCCTTACAGCAACCGTAGTCGATTATTTGACCAAACGTACCGACAAAGAAACTGGGATTGCACATATTTATTGTAATTTCCGGAAAGGAGCTGAACAAAAGCTCAAAGATATGATGGCTAGCCTCCTAAAGCAATTGGCCGAGAGCCGGCATACATTGCCTGAAAATGTGAAGGCTTTATACAGAAAGCACACCGAGAGTGGAAAGAGAACGTGGCCATCCTTGGATGAAATTCTAGAGGTCCTAGAAGAGGTTATAGTGACATACTCGAAGGTCTATTTAATTGTTGATGCTCTCGACGAGCTGAGTGTATCTGAAGGCTCCCGTGTCGGGTTTATATCACTTCTTTTGGATCTTCGAACTAAGATTCAATCCAATTTATTCGCAACGTCGAGATTCGTCCCTGAAGTCACGGAGAATTTTCGAAACGAGCCAACCTTGGAGGTTCGTGCCACCGATAACGACATTGGCATATATCTGGATGTGCATTTGGCGCAGAATGGGCTTCTCAACCGCAATCCTGATCTAAAAATGGAAGCAAAGAATAAGATCATTCTCGGGATTGATGGAATGTGAGTTGATTCTGATTCCGCATGCATGTATAGCAATATTTCCTCAGTATCGGCGAGCTTGCAAGAGGGTCCTGAAGGAAAAAACTAGTTCGTGCCGACAAATACAAGATTTAATGTACCCTCATCGGAACTATTCCGTTCTTCGAACCTGCTCGAGCCACGTACTGAGGTTAAAAAAGATTAAAAGGGAGCTAACAGAACGGCAGGTTTTTACTGGCGAAACTTTGGGTCCAATCTCTCTAGGGTAGAGTGACTCCAAACTCCATCCGAGAGGCACTGGAAAAGAAACAAAAGGGAAGAGGCGCCTATGACCAGGCTTATGACGAAGTAATGCAGAGGATTCAAGATCAAGCTGCTCATTCTAGAGAGTTCGCCATGAGAGTGATATCCTGGATCACATTTGCACTACGACCGCTTTATGCATCGGAGCTTCAGTCTGCGTTTGCCGTAGAAGTCGGCGAGTCGAAATTCAGCTACGGTGACCTGCCGGATATTCAATGCATGGTCTCCTCGTGCGGTGGATTAGTATCTATCGACGAAGAAAGCGGTGATATTCGCTTGGCTCACTATACTACACAAGAATATTTTGAAAGGACATGGTGTGCCTGGTTTCCTAACACACATGCTGACATCATTAATACATGCATTGCATAGCTGTCTTATCATTCTCCCCAGTACTACTACTTGTTCCGTCGTACAGAGCCGGGATTGAAACACTTCTATAGATACGCGGCAGAACTCTGGGGCGTGCACGCCAGATATTCAAATGATCAGACTACGAGAAAGCGGGTTTTGGATTTTCTGGGAAACGGTGATGTGCTATCTATTGTCACCGGGGCTATAGAAGATTTGGAAAGCCCAACCGTCAACGACCTACGGCTTAGAGGTCGATACGATGAAGCGGACAAGGTACTTGGGTTTAATGTGGCGGCATATTTTGGTCTACAGGAATACATAACCGAGCTAATTCTGAAGGGGTGGGACCCGGGCGCCCCTAGCGACGATGACAGGACACCATTATCTTGGGCTGCACAACAAGGGCATGAGGCTATTGTAGACCTACTTTTAGCTACAGGTGTCAAGCCAGACGGTTCGAGCTTCAGACATACACCACTATTCTATGCTGCGCGGAACGGAGACGAGGCGGGAGTCAAGCTGTTATTGGAAAAAGGCGCCAATCCAAGCCCTCCGACCGGCAGCAGATATAATCCTCTGATAGTAGCCGCGGAAACAGGAAACCAGAACGTGGCAAAGCTTTTGTTAGAAGGCTTAGCAGATCCAAATAGCCAAGACTGCTTTAACCGAACGGCATTAACTGTTGCTGTACGTACCGGATCCGAAGCTTTAGTGAAGCTGTTATTGACATATGGGGCGAATCCAAATACTTTGTCTCATCCACATGAGTATCATCCTGTGCGTAGAGAATGGAGAGGAGAGCTCGTGAAAGAATCATTATTCTGGGTGAGACCAAATATTTTGTCTGGGGAAGATATTTATCGTCTAGTTGCTGGGGAGAATCACATTCAAGCACCATTATTTTGGGCACTGCGGAATAAAAGGGAAACGATTACGAAGCTGTTGGTGGAAGGCGGAAGTATGGTGAACGCTGTGAATCATTATGGAGAAACGCCGTTGCATGTGTCCGCGGCTTATGGACTAGGGGTGATAGCGAAGCTGCTTGTGGACGCTGGAGCTAATGTAGATGCGTTGGATGGTGCCGGAAACAAGCCATTACATTGGGCAGTATTTCATGAACACAATGCCCTGGTAAATTTCTTTCTGAAACGTTGTGTCAGCCAAGAAGATAAAGATCAAGCTTTACGCCTGGCGACAGAAAAAGGATACGAGGACATTGCGAGTCTGCTTACGATGGGCGGCGCTCAACTGGATTAATAAATACAGAATCGATGGCCGATGATAATCGGATGAAATTCAATTATCATCACACTAGGTTGGTCTAGATTTTGACATTAAATGAATATTATTTCTGCCCCGAGACTAATTTCTGCGTTACTGAGCTCGATTAAAGGATTGATGTCTTGAGAAACCTATAAATTACGACTTGAAGGTCGACGATAATTCCACGTGATTCCTCAATATGAAGGGTAAACCATTTCAAATCTAAGATGGTGTGGGATGGATGAGAATTGAATTTTAATGGCTCTTAGTGTTAGAAACTCACTTAATATGTACTCATTCAAGTCTCAGTCATGGATAATTATAATTTCTTTTAGTATCTACAAACTGTCTTCTTAAAGTGGCTCTGATGTGGTTAGTGGGCAACGACTGATTTAGTTAAGTAATTATAAATCATTTTAAATGTATGCATTGAACGAGATGGTCACAGAGATGAGATGGATATGCAAATTTAACACCGTTATTTTTTTAAAAAAAATGACGCCAAAATAGGACTTCGTGGTTTATCAATGCTCTGATATTCGAGTGCTGTTGAAAATTTAAGTCCCTTGAATCAGAACGAGTCCCAATCGTGCTATCCTAACTGCGCCCTAAATGTACTCTAGCCTTCAAAATATATATCGGAAAACCCGCACCAGCTGCAGACCATCATGAGCGTATTCAAACGCCTGACCAAGCGTATCAAACATATACTCAAAGCAATCCCCAAACCCATAAAGAAGTCGGCGCCTCCAAGTGCCCCCCCAAGAGTGAAATCCATCCGTTTCCTCGCCCCCCAGAAATCGCCTTACGACCACGTCCCCCGCATCATGGTCGTGCTATGCTCCAACTTTAGATTCCTTTCCGAAACGGAAGACATGCACCCCTGGGTCAGCGGCGTATCCGAACATCCGGAATACCAACACCAGCTCTGGGATTACATCCATATGGCGAAAACCCTCAGACAAATCGTGGAGGAGAACTCTCGCAGGATATCAAAGTGGAGGGCGCGGTTCAGATGGGAGTTGCCGGATTTCGAAACTCCGGATGCGGTCAAGGAGCTGTTGCAGCAAGCCAACAAGGAGGCGGAGTGGTTTTTCGAAAATTATGAACTGGCGTGCTGGCAACGGCTCTTGGGTAGCATGAAGGAGTACGATCAGCTGGTGGATGGGGAAGCATGGGGCCGTCATCTGTCGGTCGAAAATAGGGATTCTAGGAAGAAGATCATGCTGGATAGGCTTGATCTCGACTGGTCGGATGGTAGGGTTGCCAAATACACTATAGAGAGGGCGAGGAACAGGCTCAAAGGGGATATGAAGGTATTGAGGACTCTGGTTTATAGGGAGAATCAGCTTTCAAGAAAGCTTACGTGGTTGGTTGGGGATCAAACGAGGAGGAATTAGATCTATCTTCTGAAATGGGCTATCGAACGAAAACTTAAACAGCGAAGCATTTTTACTTCCCGGCTATACGCGACCATTCTCTAAAGCTGAGGGCGAGCTTGAATGACGATAACAGGAGAAAATAGACTCTGAAGCTGGTTCTATGTGCATACGTATTTGAACTGGAATTGTGGCTTGTGGATAGAGACTCTTGTATGCTAAAAAGCGATGGAAAATTCCAATGTGACAGTCACAGGCGAGGGTAGATATTTCGGGTTAGATCATTCACATCGTTACCAAGGTAATTTCGATCAGAGCTATCAAATTCTAGCTATATCTTGCCAATACCCAGCAGTGATTGGTTTTCATATACTCATGCCTTTATAACTGGATGCAAACGTCAACAGAGCTAGAGCTCTCCGAAATCTACGGAACCCGAATTCAAGAGTAAACAATACGACAAGAACGGCAAAATTGCCTCTGGACAGACAAGAGGGGTGGTTAACAAGTAACACAGTTAGGTACAAGAAAATCGTCTGACCTGCCACGGCGATTAGGTACGTTTCACTTGCTTCGTACCCAGATTTTGCTCTTTAATGTGATCCATAAATTATATTAGCTGCTTCAAGTTTCATTTTGAGCTAGCCAGAGTGTGAGATCCGATCGTCAAATTTAGCAATCCATTTGGAGGCAGTCATTTTTTTCGGTATATTAATTGAGGATTTGACGCTAGCGGAGAAGGTGCGGATGAGGGAGAATCAGGTTTAGCAGTAAAGCTTGAAATTAATTATTGGTCTATGATTGATACAGATAGCGAGCAGCAGATTGGGTACTGTCTCATGCTTCAATAGTTTCTATGAATTCGGAACTTTCCTTAACATCAGTTTCACCGTACCAACCACCCATACGTATTTCTTCAATCCTCTCCCCATGCGCCTGCATCATCTCATCTGTTACCCACCTATCCATCCATAATGGTAACCATGACTCCTCACTCGTCGTTCCTTCGCGTAGCTCCAAATAGTAGTCCCAAGCCTCATACCTCGACCCGTTGAGCAGCTTCTCCTCCCCGAGCGTATACCAAATATTGACCCGGTCCCACTTTCTCCGGCTCGCCCAGCTCACGTCGCAATAGAAATGCTGGTAAGAAGCTCTATCCCACTTCATGGTTCTGATATTTGGCAGTAAAAGCAGATGTTCAATGCAGTCGCTAAACAGGTTCGTAGCGTGGATCGAATCCGGCCCTTCTTCTTGATCTAGGAAAGCAGTACTTTTCTCATTGATTATCAGGCGTTTCAAATGCTTCTGTTTGGGGAGGAACTCCAGATTCTATAGATTATATGTTAGCGTCTTCGGAATAGCATATTTAGGTTCAAAAGGCCATTTAGACATACTTGGAGCAACAAAAGTCCACAGAAATGCACCTCCAAAGTTTCCAGGCACGGAAAGGAGCTGTCTAGCACTGATAACGTCCTCCCTAGAGAGTATGTTGACTCCTCACTCGAATCGAGCTTCAAAGTTGTGAGCTTCTTATATGGCCACGAGGAGACCGCCTCCCACCCGGATTCTGGATGCCATATCGGAAACAATCCAGACCCAGCACCTCCTTGCTCACGAGTAGTCAGATACCCGACCTCCAACTCTTCGAGCATCTCGAATAACCCGAGAGCCGTCAGTATGCGCCCAAAGTGGCTTAAAACGAAATCAAGCTTGAACCTGCTCTTGCCCGTCAGCATCACTTCGAGCCTCCTCAGCTTCCACGGTCGCTTCTCCTTGTACATGTACAACAGCGTCACCAAGTGTTCTCGAGGATAACCCGCACTTCTCAGATTCGTATGAATCGCCCAATCCAACCCTTCCGGACTGATCAACTCCGCTGCCCTCAGCCTATGGGGCCACGCGCAATACTCCGCCGTCAACCATTGGTCGTAGTATCCCCGCCTCTTCATTAAAGGGTAAAGCACGGGCGTAAACTCGATGTGAGCTTCGGTCAACTGCTCGCATCTGAGCAAGAACCAGGGGAGCAGATCGTACGCCCAGGAATGTCGGACGCCGGAGCAAGGTCCGCACGCGTCTACCACCTGGGTGTGCAGGCGGAGGGAGCGGATGTTGCTCAGCAGATGGTCAGGAATAGGGAGGAGAGAACCCAAATCTCCGTTTATTCGGGTGACAGCATCAAATAATTTGTCTGTGTAGGTATAAATACGGCGTGGTGGGTCGGTTATTGTGAGGGTTCTGCAATTTCTCCAAAAAAACAAGGGAAAACGGAGATGCTTACCGGTTAGTTTTTACTTTTTTATTCTGTTTATATAGGCTACATGTGAGGATGCGGGGGTGTATATTAAGGGAATGGAAAGGTGATGTATCTAGAAAGGTGTGCGGACTTTGGTTTCATGCCCAGTTGGTCGTAAGTAGCCCATCGGCGGCGAGGGCTATACTTTGGCAGTTCGCCAGGAACGGGCCATTTGATGTCCAGCTCTTCAAAGAGGAGGTGGGAGCCGGTAATGTACCAGGTGCGAGAGGCGAGCAGGAAGGAGAGTCGGTCATGTTGGCCAAAGGGCGCCAGGATGAGGGATAATATCTCGAACGGGAGGAAGGGTGCGGGTTTCGAGTGTGCGGATGGCATTGTTCGTATGATTGATACCGGTCAGTACGCGTGCGGTAGTGACGGACCATCTGAGCATCTACGAAGGAAGGCTGTGGTATGTATCAAATAAGAGCCAAACTCAGTGCGATCGACTGAATTCTCAACGAAAGACTTGCTAATTTTTGAGGAGTCATATATCTGGGCATGGTCCAGTCTCGCTCCCAGATGTGGGTCGCAGCTCAAAGGATATAATCCAAATGACGCCACAACCAAAACACAACTCCACTCTTTCAGCAGTGTGGCGGTGACGTGGCGGTGCGTTGCGTTCTTATAAACTCTCCTGGACGTCATGGACCAGCGGTACCAGTTCTCGGTCATATGTCATCAAGCTCCTGGTATTCCGGCCGGGAAACCAGAAATTGGCACACATGGAGTGCCCTCAATCAGCTTCTAGCTTTAAGTATACGGTATCTACAGTATTATTTCAATTTAAGTCAGGTCCCAAAGGTGTGTACGCGTATGATATATTGACAGCCCGATAACTCGACATGTCCAAATAACTTAACTTCTCAAATATAACACGATCGAGGAGTTTACTTGCACTTGGTAATTATACTGCTCTGTCATCACCTAGAAATAGCGCTAGCTCTGGCCCTAGATCTACCAAAATCAGGAGATCGAATGTAACGTCAATGCATGAATGCCAATGACCGAATTCGGTAAAAAATTTAAATCGAGCTATAAGACCACCAACTGCAAACCGGAAAATCAATATACTACTATTTAACCCAAGAATAATACTACCAAATAAACCGGATCCCAGTACACGTCGTGCCAAACCCAAAATATTATATCGCTAACCAATAACAACCCAAACAACCAGTACACCAGCAATTACCGCTCCCATCAAGTTAAGGTTGCAGAGTTTTCAAGCTGGAACCGAATTCATATTATCGTTGCTTCGTCTAGAATAGTCGTGAAACTTGTAGGTTTATTTCCGGGGTTTTCGTTACCAAAGCCTTCATTATCGTTCTTCGGACGCGTGTCTTTCTGGTATCGAACATACTGTATCAGGAATTCGTTTCCATAGGTGATTGCAGCATCCAGCGCATGATCATAATAGCTTGGATACTGCTCTAAGAAGATAGCTAGTATATCAATCCTACTACAACTAGCTGCGTAATCCATCGCAGTCATCTGCTCATCTGTGTAATCCTCCCGGGCTAAGATATCCGCCCCTTCGTATAATAGAAAAACAACCATGTTCAGGTTTGCGGTCTTTATCGCTGCATTTAGGGGCTGTGCGCCAATTGTATATGCCATTTTCTGTCAATGCCCATGTTGATGGACATAGTCAGAAGCTCTATACTTCTATCAGCAACATTGAGCGGCACGTATGCCGTCCAATCAGGTGGCGTCGATACTTTTATAAGCGAATTCGAAAACCCACTAGCTTCGTCGTTGGAATGCCCAAGATCTAGATGTCATTTAAATCAGAAACTATCCCGATAACTTCTCTAATTATGATAGTTTTCTGGGCAAATTTTTAGGGAATACTACCGTTCCGGTTAAAAAGTCTATCTGTAAAAGTGACATGTCGACTTCTACCCTTCTGAAGACTTCTCTCTGGAAGAGTGCCTATCTGATTCACAAGAACCTGGGATTGGTTTCTCCCAGATTGTTGTCTCTGCATAATTTCGTGATCAATCTTTATCCAATCAGTTCCCGTTATGTTTTTCCGACATCCCCGTTTACCAAGGCGCGCCATATATTGCTTCTCACTATATGTACTAAATTAGCAAGGAAGCTTCTATTGTTTGTACATAACATGGTAAATAAACTCAGAGGGTAGTAAACTAAGAGTTATGTACCTCGCTTGTAGATTATAGATCCTGTTGAACGATTCGGCAATTTGTTTCACTGACCAACGATCCACACAGTACCGAAATATAATTTCATCCTTATATTTGTCAAGCTCTGGGCAAGGCTTAGCCCTCTTTGTCGCAGAAACTTTTGGGGGCATTAGAAGGATTCTGTACGAAACTAGTATCAAGAAAATAAAATTTTTGTGATGGGAAATCAGATGAGAGCGTTTGATGATGTAGTGATATTTTGAGGTTGGGGTGGAGGGGTTTTTATAAATTTCCTGGTGTCACAAAACGCGAAGATGGTTCGCTAGATGGACTCCCATACTCAAGCATATGCCGGCCTGGTATAACTAATTCGTCTACGGAGAAGGCGCCAAGCCTTGAAAGAAGTTCGGCCTCGCCCAATAAAAACTTGCATGATGCAATGCAATGGATCCTGCACATGCCGTGCACGCGCATCGTTAACATTTGAAAATTCTTGAGCGGAAAATTCAAGCTGACTATGCCTCCAATACTAATACCAGTAGCTAACGAGATCAACTCTATCGTATTGAAGGTTGTCGTTGATTGACCATAGTCGGAGATGTTTTAAGACTGCAACACAGCGGGGTTAATAACAGGTTTCGTTTCGATCTTTCGACAAGATATATATACCTTGCTTAAATCTGGTCTCGACAAGCAGTTGGCGCCTTCTAAAGCCGTCCATTAAGAATATGATAGAGTTTGGACGTGGAAATTTGCTATCGGGGCTCTTTCTATATACCGGCCCCAATACCTTGCAAGGAAGGGTTTAATTTACGGGACTAATAAACTAGAAGATGTAATGCGTTTAATGAAGGACACAGTAAAATACATGCGGAAGAACCAGTCTTGAAGAACGATCAATTATCTTAAAAATTATACTATATCATCAACATATAGGAAATCTGGAAGATTAGCTGGCGCGGGATCCCGGGAATGTATAGGTATAAAATCGTACATATAGGTAAGACTTTTAAATTTCTCGCATCCCATCATCTCAAACATACCGCATACTAACTGCATTGTCGCAATTGACTTCCAACTTCCGGCCGATCCATCTCCACCTAGGCCTTCCTCTTCTCGGATCCTCAAATTTTGCCATGCTATCGTCGTAGCACCAGTTCAGCCACATCTCGGTCAGTTCCCCGACGTACCCGATACACATCACCAGGTACGTGATTATGGACCACAGGTTTAACGCAGTCCGAACGGACCCTGTGAATATAGTGGATAACGTCAGCGCAAATTATTTTAAATCGCGTCCGAGATTTTCAAAGTAATAAAATAACACGTACGTCTGATTATATCGCTCCAACTGAATGCCCACACTGATAGCATCAGAATTATCACAAAAATTTCTGCCAGGGCCCACTCCGGTGGGAACAGTGGTAGGGGGAAGCGTAGGTATATGTACTCGTAAGCGTTTGGGGTGAGAAACATTGCGGTACGGACGGAGCAGAGAGAGATTATTACGGATTGCCATAGTCGACGTTGGCAGTTAGAAGCGCCGAGGTTGGAGATCAGAGTACTTGCGGGGGTGTTTAATATATCGGCGAGACGTTTAGTGGTCATTGCAGTATATTATATTACTTGCTATAGTTTTGATGAGGAGGGAGTCCAGGATTCGGGATATGGGGTGCGGAATCTGAATTGAGAAAAATAAATCAACTTTGTTTTCGTTTTCTGGTAGCTATAATTAGTACAATATCCAAGGACAGATTAACCAAGGTTATCTTGGACTTAGAGTTACGATGAATGCGACCTACACGTGCAAGTCGCGATTGGTCTCTTAGTTTCATTTCGGCTATATCAACTTACCCTTTTCGACAGATTGTGCGGCTCTCAGAAATAGCCTGCACTTAATTCTCCCGTCTAAACATCTGCCAGGACCCAGCCGGTACCGAAGATGTTAAGTTTGGATTATGCGTATTTATAGATCGATCTACAAACTACTCTAGATAATCGAAAATTTGGAAACCGAGAACTGTATGATCTCGCGCCTTGTTTCTATGGTCATCTCTAAGTTGCGAGGGAAAAACATAATATTCAGCATCAGGATCAAAATATTAATGCAATATATGCAATGCAATCTGATGCATCTTGCGGCTCAACAGCATCAATACATACCGCACGCTCACTATAACCAGCAACGCACAAAGTGCAACGCTTGCATATTCTCCACAGCATTTTCTCCTTGTCGGCATCTTCAATTTTATGAAAACGATCAAAGTCGACCGGCACAGGGAAGTCACTGGATTCTAGGCTTATCTTTGTTAAGCTCACCTCCTCTGTAAGTTCTGTCGCATTACCCGCTGATTATCACGTTGCTCTTGTAGATCTTCCACATAACCTTCCTTGCTTTCCCATACCCACTCAACATTCTTGATACTGCCTATAAAAGCGATCTTTTGCATGCTAACGCACCATATGCATTGAAAAGTAGTGAGGATATTTGATACTTCAACAGCTTTAATAAAATGAATACGAATAATCCGTACGCTCACCCTGAACCTCACCAAGGCGAGGTCAGAACGGCCACCCCCACACCAATGGAGGACATTCAACTGCCCGATTTCTTCTCGCTCGACTTAGGTCACGATATCTCGTGTGACGAAGATGCAACCGACCTCTGCAATCCTTCCTACCTCTCCCCTCAAATGTTCTCGGATCGAGACCCCCAGTTCACCGACCTTACTCCCGCAGAAATCGCATTCTCCAAGTCTATGCTCGATAATTTCACCGCCATTCGGTACAATATGGTGCAATACCGAACCCACTCCAAAGCCATCACGTCTAAGTCCGCTCTGATCCGCCGCCTCTTGTTAGGCCCCAACAGATCAAGCGGTCCACTCGACCCCACGATACGGCACATGGGCGACATGATCCTCAAGCACACCCTTACCGTCTCCATCCTCAAGGCAGTCGATCAGTTACACAAGGGTCCGATCGAGTATCCTTACGCCACCCAGCGTGAAGCCATGCGGATATTCCTCGAAGCTTCGTACCGTTACCTCGAAAGATTCGTTGCATTGTGGAAATGCATGGAGCACTTGTCCAAGGCGCTCGTGGGGGCGAAGGAAAACAAGAAGAAAGTTGAGGAGCAGCTACAGTGCGCCGGAAGTATCTTGCATAAACGCCGGTTCAGGATCGATTATCTGCAGGTGCAGTACGAGGCCGAATGCAAATGGTTGTTGAATCGGTACAACAAGACGGAGTTTCCCGTGGAGAGAGAGACCAGACAGTTCGAAGAGGAGTTCGTGCCGTTGACGTGCGAGTTTGCTTTGAAACACGCTGTCGGTTTTGTGATTGGGTTCAACAAGTTGTTTGAACGAAACAGAAAGACGGAGGAGAATCCTGGCGGGATAGAAAAGTTGCTGGGTGAGAGTATGGCAGAGTTGATGGAGTTGGATATCAAAGGGGTGCATGCGACGCTGAGGGCTCTGGCGATTAAGCTTGGGATTAGCGATATCGAGAAGCCCCCAATGAAGAGTAAGGTTGAGGATGAGGATGAAGAAAAGAAAGTGTCTTTGTTGTTAAATACGGGAACATAAGTGTGATGGGTGGTGAGGTTTACATATAGGTGGAGGGTTGACATTCAAAGCGTATGATTATTGAGTGAGCTGGTTTCAAGGCTTTTTTGATCGTTTCTAGGGAATAAGCGAGTTCTCGATGTTCAGTTATCTGTTATAGATACTATGGTAGACTACCTGTATATATTCGAGGAGGCGCAAGCGGGATTTCCACTATCATGTTAATTTCGGAGGCCTTTATCTACGAGATCGGTACTCAGCGATAACCATAACCTTATCGTTAGCAATAACTCTGACTCGCAATTATTTCCGTTCCTAGTTAGCTGTACTTGCAGCATCTTGTCCGATCGATTTCTTCTTAACTAACGACAACAATAGCCAAGCCGTACTTGAATACTCGCGATATTTAATTTGTGATCTTGTAGATTATCTGGGATGTTAACGAAATCTATGTATATGGGCTTGTGCTACATTAGAATATTCCGGAAACGGAAAGGAAGATATTTCCGGAAATGTAATACCCAGCGTGCGCATTGAGGCATATTTCACAAATATCTCACACGAGCTCAAATGATTCTCAGCAGGAAAAATCCAGCATGGCAGGAATCTATTAGCCCTCCTAGGCACCCTATATAACATGACTGCCACGTGGAGTCTGTCCTCGAGCTTTTACAGTTAGTATCAATACGAAGGAAGCGTGCTATAGCCAGCTTGTAGTCAGCTTATCAAGACACTTGATATCTACCATGGCAAAAATATTAGTTTTTCTCCTCTCAGCCCTCACTTATTCCCGCTATACTTCCGCTGTCCCGCAGAAGCTCCCTGATCTCGCCGCTACCTCCATGGCCAACCTCCGTGCCCAGCAAGCAGCCAATCCTGCCGCTCAACAAGACCCCAATCGAATCCGATGGGCACCCTCAGGGGATACGATCGTCGTAACTCCACAACAATGGGCATCCTTCGAAAATGCCCTCTCCATCAGCACTCCAGCAGATAGTCCAATCTACCATCTCCTCATCGCGTCTCAACGTTTCCTCAAACTCTCCCACTCCATAGTCACCACTGCCATCCTCTTGCAACAAGCCTTGGAAGACCGTGACGAGGAAAACGCAGATACCCTCTTTGACGATATTATCGGTCGTATATCCGAATACGTTACCCCTCTGGATAACGAACTCTACAAAGACGCCCTCGAGAGAACGGATCACACGCTCAATCCGTTAGGTATCCCTCAAAACGGCGATGTAGAGTCCCCCGAACTGCGTCTCGAACTCGCGGAGCTGATCAACCGACTTGAAGAGGTTCCGGGCATCCTGAACCGCGGCGGCGCTCTCGATCCCGGGGTCCTGGATGTTCCTACCGTGGTGTCGGCAAAGGTTATGCTGAGGCGTTTGTTTGATTACACCGGCGGAACGGCTTCCGATCCGGAGATTCTGCTCAACGACGCTTATTTCCTGGACGCGTGGGAGACCATCCACGTGGCGATAATAAACCTTTCGGGTTTCCAGGAGACGATTACACCGATTTTGGAGGCGTTGCAACTCAAATACTTTCCTGATGATGAACCGGCGATGCAACCGGTGCTGGAACCGTATCCGACGGGGTTTTACGATCGTGAGGATATAGGATACGATGCTTACTGGAAGGAAAAATACGAGCCTGCAACGCGAAGTCCAGGTACTGATGATAGGCTGGGCGATATCTGGGGCGTGTACAATGTCCGTGATAGTGATGTGGCGAACATGTGTGGGAGTATTTTGGTGCAGTTGGACGGGATGAGCAGGGCTTTGCTGCCGTTCATGATGGATATGATGGCAGATGTGGCGAAGAAAGCCAGAGATCTTGGAGTAAATTCGAGGCAGCGGGTGGAAGGTTGGGGGATCGTGAACGTTCAGGGCTTGAATCCAGGTTTGGATTTATTGAGGGAGTGGCCAGAATGGAGCGAGGGGGGGTATGTGACAGGGAGGGCTTATTGGCCGGACTTTGGGCCGTTGGAGCAGGGCCAAGTGGCTGGGTTTCAGGAACTTGTGCTAGAGGAGGTGAGGGATGAGCAGCCGGGGCAGGGTGATTAGAGGTCTCGCGATTTAAGGAAATGTATTGGGTTAAAGTGTAGTTTCATGTTATAAAATTGTGACGTATATTGTGACCTTGATATTATCTTTTGTGCGCTCCCACAGATATAGGCGAATCATTATTCTCGTATCAAGACCTTCAGTCACAGCTTGGTTAACCAAGGCCATAAGATGCCATAATGCCATGTTTCAGCTTGGCGAAACCTGTCTTTAGATAAAACCTTTCATAATTGACTTCTGTAGCGCCTTCGCCTACTAATCAAGTATATCGTAGGCAGCTAGTCTAGTCGCTTCATCTAAACAGAGCACACTCACTCTATTTTCTCAGAACAAACATAGTCTTCAACGTCCAATTGCCGCGGTTGTCCACGTGCATCGACCCTCGATGGAGGCGCATTCTATACTCGAAAGGTACATTTAATTCCTGGTATGTGGTTTGAGTCCTGAGCCGTTCAGAGATCAAAGAGAATAACTTTCGTATTGTGATATCTTCATGCTCGCCCAACCAGAAAGTAAACCCGCAACTGCGGAATGAGAAGCCTAAGAGGTCGGATACCCGAATGTTTGTCACGATACTCGGGATATTTTCTTTGAAGTCGGTTGAGATTTTAGGTGTTCGTTGGAATCCTGGTTCAGATCGGGTACTGCTAGGCAGTATGTGGTTTTGACCGCTGGTCTTGTTGAAAAGCGGTTGAAAGAGCGGTTCGTCGAGAAAGTCATCCCCGGTGATGTCCAGGTTCACCTCCGTCGGGTCACTTGGGTTCTCGCGATCCAGCCAATAATAAAGTCTAGTTCTCACGACGTCTCGATCGCGGACATTGTAAAAGAATCTGGCTGGGAGTTCATCATCGGGTGGGTCAGGCGGCGGACAAAATATGTGGTGGACACAGAATGCCGATTTATCATGGTAACGGAAGTAGCGAGTTTTCCGCAGCTGCGTTGTCGAGATGAGGGTTTTCCACAGGTGGCAGACCCTGCCCGCCAGCACCTGGTCGTATAGCGGGAGGTACCCGAGAATTTTGGTTTGCAGTTCCGCAGGAAGGCTCGATAGAAATGCCATACCGTTCGCGGATGTTCAATGTGGCTGATGGTGAAAGACGGATAGCTAGGTCTACTGGTGCATTACCATAATGAAGTGAGGGTTGTAGGTTTAAAGGATCCACCGTCTTTACGAGTGAGCAACAAACTTGGCTCGTTGACCTAAATGGCCAACCGATGCGACTTGTGTCGCACAGAGTCAGCCAACACAGACTTATTATCGATAATTATGAAAGTGATTTTTAGCAATAGAGATAGGACCTCCATCGATGCATCGGACCGTAGAGGTGATAACTCGCCGAGTGGAGATAGTTATAATTACCCTCCGCATGTTATAAAGGTGGGCCAACCATCACCATTGCAGGCGTCTCCACTCGGTTTTCTATATCGTCAGTGAAACAAACCAAATATATCAGTGAAGAGAGTTGCACTAGTCTTGTAAAGATAGGCTTCGGATTTTTTTTAGAATTTCATTGATCGACCTGGTGGGCATCGATGCCAAGTCAATCATCCAAGCGGTGTGTGCGTGTGTGTAAGTTCTGATTGGTGCATACACGCATCCCCGCCGTCTCGAAAACAGACCTGGATTTATTTGTTCGCATCGAAGCCTTATTAGAGTAAACGGAGTAGCCTCGTTAAGATAGTCAAATAATAGAGAAGTCGGGGTGTCGACGCGCGCGATATCTAATAGGTCCAGCTGGGTCCAGGCGGTCGACAATCAGGTCGGGAAGGCTGTGTAACCCTGAAATTGCAACAGCCTTCTCCGCAACGAGGCTCAACCACAACCTATGACCCAGCTTCCGGCTGCTTCTCCCCGTACCTTCCCACTCTCTCATCACCCCCACCCAAATACTTAATTACGAGACCACATTCCTCAAATACTGCAACTTTTCAACAGCTTTTTCGGCCTTCGTTCCCTATACCAATCCAACGTTTCTCGCCGCTTTCAAAGAGGTGACCGTCACAACCCAAAGCGTAGCTATGGGTGCAAGAGACAGGGTCTCCAGGGCCAAACCATCGAAAAGAAAAGTTAAAGATAAAGAACAAGAATCTGATGGGCTTGATGAAGATATGACTCCTGACATGACCGGCTCGCAAAAGAAAGCAAAGTACGACGTCCCCAGTCTTGATGAGGATATGGAAGAGACTACAATGAAAACCGGCAAGTACCCTCCGAGACCTCGTTCTTACTCGCTGTTCGCTAACATGACTACAGAGTCACTGCCAGCAACATCATCAGGCATGGGATCCACTCTTCATTCCGCGATCGATAACAGCCTTTGGCCGGGAGCGAATCTTCAGAATTCGGCTCTCGGAAACATCATGCCATCTGCGGAAGGAGCCCTAGACTTCAGAGTCAGAGTCATTACCCCTAAGCTTGCTAGACATCATAAAAGCTTGAAGGAGATACCAGTGCTCCCTCAGTTCTTCTCTCGCGAATCACTTCTTCGAGAACTCCAACACGCCGTCTTTGCACATTTAGGAAAAACAGGCGTACCCGTAGTTCCTCCTACAGAGACCACCGATCTGTATATCGCAGATCATCTGGTGGAGACCACAAACTTCGATCTCGTTCTAGCAGAGTGCGGTATATTTGAACTGCTCGTTGATAATGTTCTCGACATATACGCTGTTACTAGACTGATTTCGATGGACAGAGCTGCATTGGGAGAAGAAGATGAGATTGGCATAGAGCAGGTGTTCGCTGCGAATCCGCATTGGCAACTTCAACCCCAGCAGAGCAAGCGTGGCGTATCTGCATTCCTCGCGTCACTTCGGGTATATGCGAGTAATATTACTTCTCGAGAGATGTCGGCAGCTCGCCAGGACGCCACTTTGCGAGTCTTTTACCAATTCACAAAGTTTTTCCCAATCTTGAAGGCGATTCGAACTTTGATGAGTAACAACGAGCTTTCTGCTCCGGAATCGGCTGTTATCGTGCAATGTCTTTACGAACTGTTAGGAGAGATAATATCCCTTGAAATCATCGAAAAAGACCCAACGCGACTCCTGGAAGGTTCAAGACTACTTTTTGGATACATTTCGGAAACAGCAAAGTCACTCGATGTGGAAGGATCTTCTTTTATGCCCATGATGGATGCTTTCAAAACCCTCGATCTGTCGGACGTCACCACCTCCAAACCAGTTAAGGTCCCTGTTTTAACAGATGCTGGACTCATCGATAGCTCTTCTTTGGGTCATCAGTCCTCTGCAACCATTATTCCTGATATTCCCTCGGCTATCATCAGAGCTATCAGTCTAACGGGTGGCAAATATTCGGAATTTTCATACTACAACCTCGACCAACTAAAGGTTTCTCTCGAGGGCAGTGTGCCGGTCGATATCGATCGTACAGTCATTCGAGACCCTCGCTTCTTGTCGGCGCTCTGCGAACCCAATGGTCTAGTGATTACCTTACCAGCAGACTTGGCTAACGCTAAGGTACCCTGTCTTACTTTTGACGCGGAAGGTCTTCTGGCCGTCTATATCGGTCGTGCTGGCTGCGCCGCCGCTGGCAAGGACTTTCAGATTTTTAGACCGCTCATAGGCAAAGATATCACCATCGACATTGCGGCGGTGACACAGGCATTGCAACCGATTCTGGAGCAACGCAAAAATTCAGAGGATGCCGGCATCTTCTTTGACGCCATTGGGATATCCGTCGATCGAAAACAAAACGACCCCGAGGAGCTTGTGATGCTAGTTGTAGACTGCAGCTATAGCATGAACGATCGTTCCGACTTTCATGAAGAGAGCGGCCATGTCGGGCCTATAGCCGAAGACTCGTCTACGAAGGATCTGACTCTAGACACACTATTTCAACTGACCAGCGGCGAACCCCAACGAATTGAAAAAGCGGAGGCAATTGAAATTCTGAAAGCACACGATTCATATGAAGATATAGTCGCAATTGTCAGAGCTTGCCCGGAACCACAGCGATTTCAGACTGCGAGCGATGCCCTGGACTATTTATATAAGCTCATGCAGCAGGATATCAAGCATATAATCGACAAGAACGGTTCCCTGGCAAAGAATCTCAGTGCTGCGGCTCTGAGCAACATGTATCAACACCAAAAATGGAAAATCGTCAACTTAATAAGCAAGCTCAAGAATCTGACGACATACAGAGATCAAGTGATTGGAAATCTCGTGGAAAGGGCGGCTCGAGCTAATGAAACCTCCCAAAAAGAGTGGATTTGGATCATCGGTGATAAATATCCGCAGAACCACCGGCCAAACTTATCTACAGATATCGCATCCCCGGATCTATTCTCCCCTCTTCCGGACGAATTAAAGTGCCCCATCTCCAAAGAAATCCTTCAAGACCCTGTCACGGCAGCAGATGGTTTCACATACGAGCGTCGAGCAATCGAACGATGGTTGCAGATCGGGGATCTCTCCCCATCCACGGGTGAAAAGATCAAACATAAAGTATTGAGGTTCAACGCGCCAAAGTCAAATGCCATCAAAGAGTGGATAGAAGGCGCCGATGTCATTAAAGATATGGCCTCCCATCTGAGCGTCCCCACTCCGATAAGTTTTGTCTGGTGCGAAGTTTCCTTCCAACACGTTGCGAACAATACCTTCAAACGAAATGTACCTCACGTCGCAAGGGTTTCGGATCTCTACAGCCTTGCTTATTGTGGCTTAAGAGGCCAAGAACCGAGCTTCAAACTGTACCTGGACGGCAAACTATTGGATCCTAAATACATCGGGCAACGAGATCCCCCAACTTCGACGTTCAGTGGTTTCCGCTCTGGAGCTTTGATTTTCAATCGCCCGGGATATGTGCAGCTCTGTGATGGTGCTAGCATTGTGGTCGAAACGATGCAACAAGCACAACCAAATCCAACTGGTAAGTCTCACACATAGATCCGAATTTATCTTATTTGGGATCCTCAAATAACCGTAATATCTAGGGAAAGGAAAATCTGCAGCAGCACCAACCAACGTAATTGATTTTCATCTAATCAAAGTGTATGAAGAACACGATTTCTCATTCGGATACTGGCAGAGTAGCACCGTATACCCTAGTGCTTCGTCCATACTTTTCAAGAATATCCGTTTCAGAGCCGAAAGGGGACACTCCGCACGATTCCCAGATATGACAGTGCAAGGGAATTTCCTGACCTTGGGGGATACGTGGCACTCTCGGAGAAACTTTGATCCTTGGGATAAGCTGAAGTTTGGTGATAATATGCAAGCAACAGGCAATTTTGAGGACGAAAAACTCATCTCATCAAAAGTTCTGCCGTTCTCGCCGAGCCCAGCCGCCTTCAAGGTGAACCTCACGACGACCAAAGAGGTCCAAGCTCAAGCCCGGCGCCACCGCGCCCGATCAAACATTCTGACCAGGCTCGAGGTGTGCAAACAGATTTTCTCCAGTTTTGTCAACAGAACTTTGGCGTACAACTATGCGAATCACTACGGGCTCATCACGTTTGACTCGTCGGTCAAGGTGGCGCAAAAGCTTACCTATGTCATGGAAGATTTTCGAGGCAAGGTTATGGAAATGAAACCTTCTGGAGATACCGCTTTGTGGGATGCACTGGACAAAGGGATCGACGAACTGAATTCTCACGGTACCAATTTCCCTAAGGCTAGAAAGCGGATTATCTGCCTTTCCGATGGCGAGGACACAACGTCGGAGAGTAGCTCGACCAGCGTACAGAAAAAGGCCCGGATGCATAAAATCGTGATTGATTCCTTCTGCATCGGTAATGCCGATCACAAAGATTTGATGCGGACGTCTCGAAACACTGGTGGCTACAAGTTCAAACCACTATCTTTGGAGGAAGCGATGGATCTCGGAGAAATGGAGCCTGTCTTGAGTTTGTCAGAAAGACAAGAAACTGGTTGCCCATCACGAATGATCTGGAAGAATGAAGTCCCTCCCGACGGTTTCCCTCAGCGAAAGTTACACGCCAACATGGGAGATACATTTATTAGGGTCGGGTCTGACTCGTCTTCCAATCAACGACAAAATAACCCGCAATCTGCTGCCAACCCGGGAATAATTCGCACTTCTCGAATCTTGTCCGAACTCCGCAAGATATCAGACAACCCACACCCATTCTATGATGTTTTTGTTTCAGAATCCAACATGGGATTTTGGAAGATTGTTATGCAAGGTCCACCGGACAGTGCATATTCTACTGGAGCTTTTGTGTTGTATCTTTCAATGGAAGACGACTACCCTATATTCCCGCCCAAAGGTCGTTTCATCACGGAGATCATACATCCTAATGTCAACAAACATGGAAGAATCTGCCATAGCATCTTTGATCGTAAGTCTAGACCAACACTGTAATTCCCCGACTAGTTTGTTGAAATTTGAAAGCTAATAATTACCAACAGGAAATTGGACAACCGATACTTCTAACTTGCAGTTGTTAAACATCATTTGGGGGTTACTCTCCGTTCCCGAGGTTTCTGATCCAGTGTAAGTATTTTCCGACGCTGGCACTAGAAAGTTACATACTGACAACGCATTGATAGGAGCACGGTAATCACTCTGGACTATCACTGGGATGAGGTTGCGTTTCGAGATCGGGTCCGAGAGCATATACAGACACATGCCAAGAAAACGAGGGAGGAATTGAGTGCTGAGATTGAAGGCTAGAGTTGGGATTTGCGGTCTACATTTTACGACGCGCGATACTACGACGCGCCATACAGACCACCCCCAGCGCCAACATAAAAAATCAAAAATTCAATGTCAGCAAGTTAACACATTTTCATCCTCATTCATTCTTATTCTCTAGCTATGTCAGGCTGTGCACCATTGTAGCGGTGCGCTTTATACAGGTGCGGGGATTAGAGTAGTATGTAGGATTTCATAATTGAATTATTAAATAAAGAGTTATTTTTTATTATTTTAATCAGCGTTTAAAATAATGCGGGGAATACGAGGAAATGGGATTTCTTGTAGATATTAATCTGATGATATAGTAATTTTAGGCCTCGTCACGTGATTATACGCGTATATATATGGTTGTTGCGGGCACCAAGACCAGATTGAATATCTTATATCGGCTTTTTAGCTCAGGCACACCGCCCGCACGCGGCTTGACAGGTAATAATCTATTAACCTAGTTTATGTTTCTACTAGTAACAACATTTAAACTTCGTTTATTGATTTGGGGTTATATATTAGGTTGTCATAGAATAAATAAATAACTTAAAATAAGGAAATCTTTTTCTCCAGTCAATATTTTTATTAAGGACATTTATTACCTAAGAGTCACTATTATAGATAAGTAATTTATATATTTTTGATCTCCTATACTAACCTCTAAACTCCCCTCATGTCTTACCAGGTTATAGATAGACTATGCGGTGTTACACTAGATGAGCAGGAGTATAGTATATAGTACTGTTCAGACCCTAGGACTGTAACATAGATCTTCACACTCTAAACCTCTGTCTATCTTAGGTAATAAAAATCTCCCATAATTCAACCGAACCCATTATTTTATACATATAAATTATAAAAGAAATCAGTAAGAGGACGGGGCCAGAGGTGGCGGCCAGAACGGCCATCAACGACTTGGTCAACTTCATGACGAATTATATATCTTACTGTGGGAAAGGGAGTGGGTTCTTAACCCTAATACTATTATGGTATGGTGATGAGGAGGAGAGAGAAAGAGAAAGAAGGGGGAGGTGAAGCTTGTGGAAGATGGGGGCATTTGTGAGGAGAGAAGGAGAAAGAAATATGTTATGGCATGCATATGCATATGCGCATAGCGGCACTATACCCTCAAAAACTAGATCACATATCACAACACGAGAAGGGAGCTCTTTCATCTGCATGCAAAGATTGAGTTGGATAATAATCCGTCGGTAGAACAATAGAGAAAATATCTAGAGCATAAACAAACGATTTCAGTTTATTAATTGATGTGAGGACTTCCTTCCAAGTTGTATATACATACCCGATAGCTGGCTCCTCGAAGATCACGAAGCCTCATTATGTGAGCCCTTGCATTGATATTTCCTATGCTTTCCTGCTCCAGGTTAAGTATATTAACTTATCGGCCTGGGCGGGCGAAAGTCCACAGCGGGTCGCCGAGTCTGATCCCAAGACAGCCACTAAATTGATCTGATCGGAAGCTAGCAGTTCGAAGGGACCTTAGCGAGTTTGTTTTGGTTCGAGATTACACTCAAATTGATCCTCCGTGACTCACCGTACCAGCTCAGGTGTTCTATAAACTTAAATTTTTCACAAAGAGATGATGAGAAGTAATCATAGCATAGCACAGCCTGCTATAATTCTTGTTAAGCTTATAACAATGTCACTACTTCTACAAATCCTGCTTATTAAACACAGTTATTATTGATTCTTGACTCTTCGCTACAGAAAAAGAATACAACTCGAATTTCCCTGATATTAAGAGCTTCATCAGCTGTATTTTCGTTGGTAATTCCAATGAGGATTTGAGACAAGTGGGAATACATTCCTATTGGTGGGTTGGTAACTAGATATAATGCCGAAGTAACTAGTTAAGACACTAATTAATCGCTTAGTAACGCCAGTGGTCTAATTTTCACGCTGGTCAATACCTATAATGCCTTTTTAATATCCCTATAGCTAAAATATAATATTTAAATGTTATTTTACAAAATAAATTCCACGCAGATTTCACAATTCCAATTTTCAGTCATTATTTCTTCAGCCTAATACTTTAATGCCAGGGGCATAAATTCAAGGAACTTGCTTTCCCTCCGCATATTTAATGCAAGGTCATGCGCGAATTTGAGGGTGTGCCAAATGCAAGGACTTGCATATGCATCACAAAGTTTTTCTTATTGGCTAATCAGATATGAGATCGAGGTAAGGGTGCAAAATCAACTCACCAATGCAGCAAAGATCTCCAATTTATGGAGGAGAGATTGATCTGATCGAACCAAAGTCTTGCTTCTCAACGAAAGCAAGGGTCAGTTCCCCACCCCATTAATTAAATTTGTTTGAACCGCCTACCCGCCTCAGAAGCGATATGCTTTACAATGTAATTTTCTCGACAGCGAGATGATGCATTTAAGCAAAGCTTATTGAATTTTCCAGTAGTTCTTTCTCAGCGCCCGCCAAATCTCCACTGACGCTTTTACTGCTTATACTTTGTGTTCAATCGAAATGCTTAAGAAGGAAAGAGATTCTATAGTAGGAACTTTTCTGATATTTTCTTGTTTAAGAGCTGCGATAGCAATTCGGCATAGGGGTTTTTCCTGATATGGTTAGCTGGAATTTGAAGCAAGCTTCTCCCAAGTAAAATATAGCATAAATTGGAACCCCAAAAGGTAAATTCCAAACTGCCAAGGTCTGCATAATCAGCACAGGCTTTTCTTCAAGATTGATCTTGCATTAGATACACAATGTACAGGCGGCTCGCTTAGACCTCCGATCTGATGAACAGATTCTAGCTAAATCAAGATTCGCGGGACAGAAAATACCCCGCTAAACCGAGACAACTGCCCGTAGGTTTCTTTATTCATTCAAAATTTATATGTATATAAAGGCCTCACAGCCACTATAAAGCTCCGTCTCTTTTATAGCCATAGTCCAGCTTCAATCGGCAACAGTCTCGCGTTTACAGTAATTTACCCAATTTTCTCGTTACACCAAGCCCTCATTCATATCAATTTCTCTTTATTTTACGGAATAGTAGTTTGCCATTTCTTAAACCAATCCTAATTCTGGAACTTATTTCTATAATTCAAGGGATTCCTCGTAACGTTCATTTCCAACAACGTTCATTCAAAATGAAGTTGGAGATAATTTACGCCCTTCTCACTTTGGTCCCATCCATTGCTTCTCACGCCGTTTTTGTTGACGCATGGGGCGATTACAATCAAGGGAAACGCCGCGGCTATGGGCTTGGCGCAATGCCGGATGACGTCGATCGTGACACTACTGATATACAAAATAAACGTGACTCGCCCGTCTTCGCGCGTCCAACGGTACCAGATCCAGATCCGCTTTGTTTAGCGGGTATCCTGGGGTGGTGCCGTCAGCAGCTCCGCACGGGCTGCGGCCGAACAACATATGTTGAACAATCGAAGTTTTACGTCATTGATGGCAAAGATAAGAACGGCAACCTAGTAGGTTCACTAAACACTACATCTTGGTCTCACCTTTTGGCCAAGGAGGGATCCTACGCAGAGGTAATTGCAGGTGGTACTCTCTATACAACACTTCACCAAATAGAAGAGGATGGAGGCGGTCCTTATAGTTGTAAGTGAACTTATCCCATTATCGGTTTGTCTCATGAATCAGAAAGCCAACTTTATCCGACCTTCGTTAGATAAAGCAGGCAGCTGCTTTACAAAACAAGTTATAAGAGCTATTTAAATTACTTTTAAGATTTATGGAATTAATTGCTTAACTAGGCATAATCGATTCGTTGGGCAATGCAAACCAATGGGACAAATTGAAACTAGAAACTCCCATGAATGTTAACGGAGTTTTAGGACTCAATCCTGTGGAATTAAAAGATTGGCCATTGAGCGCTACACTGCCGAAGGATTTAAAATGCAAGGGATTCTATAATGGTGTGCATGGGTTTTGCATGGTTCGATGCCAGAACGAGGCTCTCAAGGGTCCATTTGGTGGATGTATCCTTATTCGGCAGATGGTCTGATTATGGACTTTCTTACTGTTGATACTCTTTTTGTTCATTTGATATTTGCATAGCATTGTTTCTAGTCAGTCTACTACCGTCAAACGCTAGGTATAATCAAGATGATACAAAATGCCAAATGACTCTTTCTGCCTTTATCTAAATCAAGTGGCTAAAGTAGGAGTTGCACATATATCTTCATTCACTACACTATTATCTCTACATATATGTTATGCCTGTCTCTATTACCAAAGTACCAGTGGTAGCGAGTTCTACTTTGAATTTCTGACTTTTAGTCTTTAATTGTGGGATTGTGGTTTGGGGAATATAAATAAAGCGGTGTAAGAAGCTAAAAGTTGTAAAACAGAGTGTAACAATGGATAACAAGTGTTTTTTTTTTACATAATAAAGATGCATCAAAAAGTGACAAAAACCCCACCATACCATACCACCATCAGTATTATATATGGTAATCAATAGATCCTTATCATTCAGTTTTTGCGCGCATGGTTCAACGATTAACACTAACCAAAAAGATGAAAATTAAATAAATTAATATATGTAAGATTTTAGACCTATAGATAATATTTATTTAAATATTAATCTTTGATTAAAGGTTTATAGTCTTTGAAAATAAAATTAAAAAAGCCTAAGTATCACTCATTATAAACAAAGGCAGTGCCGCAGTGAGATAACCAAGAGGGATAAAAATGAATAAGAATGAAAATATACTACTGACGTTGGACTTTTAAATTTTTATGTTTGTTGCTTGGGGTGGTCTGTATGGCGCGTCTTAGAGGTTGGTTTGTATAGCGCGTCGTAACATTTTACAACAACAGAGGATACTTTTCGAGGGTTGTGATTTTTCTTCCCGTTTTTATGGTGACTCATATGGTTACCTCGAAGAACTTACCGCTTAATTCAAGGGACTACCTTTTAACGGAACTTCTATCCTTAGCGGAATCTGATCTCTCACTTAATTAAGCTTTTGTAGCGCTCTTTAATAGCAATGAATGAAAGTATTATTCCAGAATCGCTAAGATATGCGTGAACGTGCAACTCCAAAGGGAGCTACGCAAATGATGCCGACTATAGAAAACTGTTAAAAAGTCTAAATGTGCACGCCTGGTTACACTGCGGTCTTGCAAGTATAAGAGGCCTATGGGTGGAGTTATATTTGACAAAAAGATGACAGAACTAACAATGTTGATCGGATGATATACGCATACCTGATACATTTACGAAGATAAAAGCACGGTTGATAAACTTGACAGATCTTCAAGGAATATGTTGCCACTCAAGCATAAGTTAAAGCAAACAAGATTCACCATGAGCTATAGAGCATGGTAAGTGAATTGTGTACTAGATGAGGTTACCTAAGGTAGCAGTTATCCAGAGCTTTACATATCGTCTATGCTGGGAGAAAAACCCAGAGACCAGGAACCTCCGTTCAGATTCAATTATCGAAGCCCACTATGGAGTTCTAGAGTACAAAGTACATTGCTAACGTAAAACATAACATGACAGACGTGATCATCATAATAAAGAGAGGTTGGCAGGAAACGACATAAATAACAGGCAGGAATCCATCAAGCAGATATCACCCCACAATCAAGCACACCCTCGAACGATGATACTCCACGATTCATCTTCACTCCACCAAGTCTTCCCCTTGTAATACACACCTGGGAAGTTATGTCCCGAGCACCTGTTGGCACCATGCGCGTCATCCGTGAGCACAGGGACCATTTCGTGTGCCATACGACCCACATCCGAGCAGAAGATACGCAGACCCCCGGGTCGACCCTGGTTGCAAAGTAAGATACCAGAACCGTTCAGGCAGATCAACCAGTTGCAGGCATTGGCGGTGTTCGCATAACAGAATTTTCTGTTAATGGCGAGCGGGATGGATGCCACGATGAGATCGCGGATCAAAACACCGCCACCGGTTCCAGAGCGTGGGAAACGTTCGCAGTCGCGGACTTGGTATCCACCACGCTTGGAGATGGGAGTAATAGGGGTTGGGAGATCTTTACCGACCAAACTCAGAAGGTCTTCATACGAGTAAGTTGGATTACCCTGCTTGATAATTCATCTTAGCAACGTTGTCTTTTTTTTTTTTTTTTTTTTGTGATTGGAAAGAAAAAGACTTTTGTGGGATTGGAAGGGATACTAACGGTTTTGCTGAGCAGATTCGTGTGATTGTACCCAAGAAACGTGGTCTCGTTGAAATTCTGGTATTTTACTGCTAGGGACGCGAGGACGGGCTAGGAGCAAGAAATATTTCAGCAACAGTCATCTCGTAATTGAGGGAAAGGAGAGAAGACCCTCAATGAGTGCTACTTACAGCGAGATCATTACCGGTTACATTGGCAAATGGACCGCCAGGATACACTTGCCCGTACCACTCTCTCGGAATGGTTGGATATAAGGTGCCGTTGCCGATGTCGACGAAACCGGTGCCTTTGGGGATGGTGGGGAGGGCCTGAACCCACAGAAAATAATTTTAGCAACAATGTTGCAAAGGAAGAGGGGGACAGCGCCCCAAAGACTTACCTGGATGGACCTGATCAGGACAAGGGAGATGAAGACAAAGAGCTTGGTGAAGATCATTGCGAGCATCTCGAATGATTCAACAGGGATAATTATGTGGGTGGTTTCTGGATCTTGCCTTGGACTCGGAAGCTTTGAGAAAGAGAATATCGCTTGAAAGGATCTTTCTTATCTTGGACTCGAAGAATTGAAGCTTTGATGGAGGACAAGAGGGAGAAGAGAGAGAAGAGGGCGAGATGGATTGGTGGAAACGGCCTTTTTATACTCGAAAGGCTGTGACTGCTCTTTTCCCTGAGAGACGTCCGCGTACTACCAAGCGAAAACTGCTCGCATCATTCCTACAATAGCTGTACTCTCGGAAAGGCCCTGGGCAACGTATATTAACGTCTCTTGTATAAATTTTATATACACAAATGAAACTGGTTATTGAGGCTTATACAAGGATGTGCAATACAAGCTACCGTCAATCGCAGGTACAATCTTTCGATAAGAGATACCGGGGTATCCCGCTAGTATCTTAATCTGGGTTCAAACATTTCGGCCGCTTATCAGAGTTTGCAGCCCCCTGTAGAGAAGACTCAGGGCCAGTGGCGCTAGCAGGAACCCGCGAATCCAACTGGTCTAGGAGTCTGGCACTAAAAGTAGATCCAATTTGAACCAACGTGACCAACATGGAAGCCTAAATTCCAACCAACAAGGTGGACAGGTGAAAATTCCATGATAGATATGGAAAGCTTCTTCAAAAAATACGAAGTACTTGGAGTACTTGGCTTATAGGCGCTCTATGTCTTTCATTAGTATTAGGATATCAATACTCTGATAATGGAAGAGTAAAACATCAATTTATTCTTTGAGTTTAACACCTAATCTCTCGAATCTCCCTAAAGTTAAAAGTGGGCAGTGTTTTTAGTAAAGTCATAAAAGAAGCATCCCTGCTATTTCCCGGCTAAAGTTGTAACTGTGCTAATGGACCCCAAACGGAATTGAAAGTCAGATGGTAGAAGATCCTTTGAGCTTGTCTCTTCCTATATACTCTAAAGCAATTGCTTAGTCCGCAATATGTTGGATATATCGTGTTGTGCTGGAGCCTAAGCTCAAGACGTTTCGACATTTCCCCGGATTTCGAATATTTCGATATTCTTTGGAAACTTCTTGGCGACTTTGGTATATATAAGGCTGAAGTTCTGCAGAATTCATCTTCTTCCCCACATTTGTCCTCTTATTTCCACCGTTCCAAGCTTCTATTCAATCCTTTCATAAACCGCAAAAAAAACATGGCATCCACTACAGAGAAATCACAAACCGTGACGTCTGCTCCAGACCATGGAAGCTCTTCATCCATTGAAAGAAACCTCAAGTTTCAGCGGAGCGACATCAACCTCGAAACCGGCGATATCCTCCAGGTCGTCGATACCTTTGTTTCCGAGCTACAAAGACTGACTACGACCATCGAAGTGTTCGTCCGAGGAGTAAACAAAAGAATATCGAAGCTTCGAACTCGAGTGAATCTCCCTCCCATCGGGCCGTCGGCTAGATGCAAAACCCAGCAAGAGCGAGAGGACCTCCTGCGCTTCAACTTGTCCCTTAAATTCATCTTCAAACAACTCGCCGAAGCTGGAGCTTCACTGGCGACCGTTAACGTCAAGCAACGATATGAAAATCTGCTCGATCGGCTAGAGGTATCTCGTCTAGGTGCCGTGTTCGAGCACCGTTACTATCACGGTATGTCGTTAACCTTCTGCTCGTGGTGAACTTCCATTATCACAGCCCTCATACTAAATATTGAATACATGTTAGAACACGACAGCTGGATGCTAACAGATACCGGAAATCCTCTGTACCTTCGAGACAACCAAATCACTATGAAAATCTGCCAGGAATCCGTTACGATGCATTGCAAGAACTTTGTGCTAGCGTGCACTGCAATCAAAGGGCTCGCTGACCAGGTTAAAGAAACCATTCCAAGGGTGCATAAGATTTGTTTGCAGGGTGTATTAGGGGAGGAGGTAGCGGAAGATGCGAAACAAGAATACAAGGGAGAGCAGAAGAAGAAAATAAAACCAAGGACTTCTCGCTGAGCGCGCTTCCCACCATTTTCTACACCTACACCTGATTGTCATCACCAGTTTTCGTAAGTTCCTCTAGTTGAAGCTACTAATTACTGATGCTAATTTTTTTTAATCAAAGGGTCGGATATTTCCTTTTGCGCAGACTGTTATTGAAGCCCTTATTTCTTTATTTGCAAGCAAAGCGTATTTACTCTCAATTTAAATAACAACTTGGAATTCAAAGTGTCGGGAGATGCTTTCCGCTATAAAGATACTTATAAGCAAAAGTCTCCGTAATTATGATACATCTAAGACCGATGTTGCTTTCTAAATGCAAACCACGCTTATGTCGTCTTGTCACCGAATAGGCCGGTGATTTGTGGTAGTGGAAGGACTGCGGGCAAACGATCCCATCACTATCTCGTCCTTTCTTGCAGGGCCTCAGAGGGGTTGGCTATGGTCCGGTAGACGAAACTGCCCCGCGATCTCAAGCTACCTTTTTTTTAGGAGAAATACCTCTTTGTTCCACTATAAACTTCCATATCACAGCTTAGCTTCTATTTGTTTATGGAAATATGTATCATAGTATCTTATATACAGTCATGCGCACAACTATCTACATCGCAATCTTGGCGGAGAAGCCAAAGGTCTATGTAATGTACAAGGTATCGAATACACGTCTCTTCTAAGAAATAAATTCTTAAGTGACAGCTTTACAGACGGCCACCCACCCTTAGAATAGCTTGAATGGACCATCACCGTTGGCGAAAGCCTTGATGGCAAGGTTCACCGCGTTGATAACCTTCGCGTTCTCGGAGGTATTGATGATAGAGGCGATCTTGTATGGGAGCTTGAGAACACCAGCGAAGAGTGGGTAGAGGATTCCGATAATACCGGCAAGGATATCACCGTCAATATCGATATCATTGATCGAAGTCTGGAAGCGGTTGACGTTGATGCTGAGCTGACCAGGCTTGGCGGCGGTGAGAGCCGCAAGATTGCCTTCGGCGGTGATGAGCAAGGAGAGGCCGGTAAGCTTGATGCTAGCATCCTGCTTGACGCCCTTGAGAGCAACGTTCAATCTAATCTCGCCGTCAATGTTGACAATGGCGTTGATGACCACACCGTTGGCGCCGGATCCGAGGGAAACGTAGCTGGCCTTGACGACCGGGTTGATGATATCCTTGATGGTGACATCAATGTCCTTGGCAACGGCAATCTTGACGGGCTTCTTTCTAATTCCGTCTACGATACCGGGTAGCTTGGAGTCAACCAATCCCTGAACGAAACCGGTAAGGGATCCTGGACCGCTGAAGATGTGGAAATCAAAGTCACGTCCCTTCTCGAGGATCTTGGCCGGGGCGAGCATAACACCGGCCTGGTTTGCAGGATTGTTACCATCAAGGGTGTAACGGGTCCTGAATGGCGAAGTTCCAATATCGATATTGACAATGCTGGCATCACCGCCGTCGGGGCTCAAGGTGAGCTTGAACTTGCTCTGAATTGGGATCCACCCATTCGCCTCGACCGAGAACTTCTGGGAGACAGAATTGGCACCGACCTCGAGCGCCGATGGGGCGTTGGTGCTCATGTAGGCGTTCTGGCCACCGGATACGCTGAGGGAGGAGCTCCACTCGTTGTAGATGTAGACATCAGCGGTGGTACCCAGGCCACGAGCATCAATGCTCTCGACACTGATAGGTCTCGGGGCGGGAACGAGGGCGTTCGCGGCCGCCAGGAGCGGGAGAAGGCGGATTAACGACTGCATTGTGATAAAAAAGGTTTTATACGCAAAGGCTGTCTTTCTGAGTATCTGGAATGGACCGCTCCTGAATCTAGGGGGATGGATTGCAGAGAAGCGGGAACCACTCAAAGTGGAGAATCCCTCCAACTTATATCATTTACTTCTCCTCCATGGCTGCTATTCACCTCCTGAAAGAAGACGACTGCTCGACCCGAGACTCTCGTATTCCTGCCGTAAATTCTCGCCTTTGAGGTTAATCGCGAACGAGTAGGTAAAAAATTCCCGCCACGTGAACATTCAGGAAAAGTTTTTGAAATGACGGGTGCCACTCGAATGCTCCCTTAGCTTGAGCAATTGGCAAGGATGATGATGTTACCCCGCACTCGAATGGTGGAGGAGGCTATTGTAAGTGTCTCTCATTGACCGTAACAAGGGTCGAAAACCGGGGAGGCCGCAAGGTGGCCCTGGTACCTGGAAAAGCTATTATCTAAGAAGAGTTAGGCGGAAATCTGGTTTGCGGGTAGTATCCAGCGCTGCAGCAGCTAGCGTTATATAAGATCTGCGAAACGAGGATAAAGTAGAAACCAAAACGAGAACTTGCATTTGATCCAGAAAGCCAGTTCAGGATAATCCGGCTGTCATATGTTTGCGCTGGCTGCAAACCCGTAAGTTTAGCAACAGATAAATACAGACAAAATTCTAGAACAGCACTCCTCGCCGGCTGCGAGGAATAACGGGTTTTCCGGTCCTCGCGTCTCGGGAAATAGAAATTTTTTCGCGAAAAGATCGAGCCACCAAACGTCCGATCCGGGCTTGTCAATTGATCATAATGTGAGACGCAAGCAAGGTCTAGGGCAGCTGTCTAGTGCCCAATCAGGAAGGCACCCGAAAGGGGCTGCTGTTGTAGAATATGTGTTGTCCCAGGCAGACATCACTTGATTTCAGATCATGATGCGGATATCAGAGGCTGGTCTGAATTCTCAATTAGGACCTCGGTAAACGATAGAAAGCCATTTCAGTAACTATATTAACTCACTAGTTTAATCGTGATTCGCCGATTTCGATTTTTGGCACAAAGGGTGGTCGGGTTGATCACGTTGATACCAAACACAATTATGCATAAGCACCACGGACACGAAAGCTAGACAAGGGAATCAGCGGGGCTTGATCCTTGAAGCTAGATACTGCATCGATGGCCTCATATTTCTGAGATATGAGAAATAAACATGGCTATTGATCCTAGGTCATTTTCAACACAAACTATCAGAGTCTGGTTCAACAAGACCAGGTCATTTCGAGTTGCCTCGAAAAGCGTGTGAGCTGAACGTTGACAAGCTTGACCCCCACTAGACGACAAGCCGGTCGGACGGGAGCAAGCGGCTTTGACGAATTCGGGGAATTTTATCTATCGGAGACTAATCTAACAATAAAAAACTTCATATTGATCCATATTAGGCAGCATATATATAATTAGGCACCCCGACGACCACGATTGTTAGCTATTGTGCACCATGACGTATTTTGAGTATCATATCGAAGCATATGCATGCTGATACAGACGCTATTTAGCCAAGCTTCGAAGACAAGCGAGATTTTCTTCTTTATCAGCCTATCAGGTGTCACTCGAATGCAATGTTGATATCAAACGAAATTTAATCCTCGGCCGATCAATATATCCTCACGTTAAACGGGGCCGCGAATTCTGGTAGCATTCGTGCTAACACCATTTCGTTCTGAATATTCTGCTGTTCTCTAGTGTTTCCTGAAATGAATACATATTATAATAAATTCACTATATATTAATAACTTTTATTTGAAAATTTAATAAAAAAATTATTAATTAATTAATTTTATTTATTTAAGATTTAAAATTTTACAGTCTTAATTTTATTTTTTATCTTTGGTTTTTTATCAAATAGTATTATAAAGAATGCGTTATATTTAGTATTTATTTTTTTATTAGGAGTAATGCAAACATATATATACATACATACATACATACATACCCAATCCAAAGCAACGCAGTTCTTATGCCAAATCACCCAAAACAAAATATAATCAGAAGTTGATTCCATCGAGCTCCTAGACGTGGACGTCATTAGAACAATGTGTGGAAAAGCCTAGTGAGCCTAACTACCCGAACAGCTCATGACGAAGAAGAGGGAGACCGGAGGCGCCAAATATAATCAGTTCCCAAGTTTGGAAGACTTTTAGGGTCGGTGGCGCAAGAATCAACACGTAGCAACCTGTAGTCATCAGGGTACGGGGCACCTCCACCGTAAAGAGCATTAACCACCAGGCCATAACCGGATGACTGGGTCGGCACATTGGTACCAGGGGAAACAATAATGACGCAGTTAAAATTTGTCAAATCGAACGTTCCCGGAAGCATCAGGATCTGAAACCACACTTTTGACACAGGTCCGCCTTGCTGCCCGAGCGTAGCTTCGTTGTAAGTCGGCATAACGAGGGTTCCCGACTGGGTCGGGCCTGGGGGGAGGCGGCCTCCATTGCTCTGCGGAGTAATGGACCAGGGATATAAGCCCAGATAATTAGGGAGGTTGCTAGGGTTGGAGGCACCTGATGGCGTGAATCCCGTTTCTATCGCGTAGGCCTGGGCGGTATTATCGCGATAGAAGGAGAAACACATGCGTGTGTCGGAAGGATTGGTGTTGATATTATTCTCCAATTTCAAGCTTGAACCAAAGGAATTTTGATCCGTCGAAAACTTAACACCGTATTCTGACCCCGAGCCCAGATAACGGTCCCAGGCGAATACGATGGGGGTCTGAGCATTGTTATCTGGCAGCCAAGTTTGGGCCATATTCAAAATAGACGGTGGGATTATCCACGTCGCGGAGCCTTCGAGGGTAGTATCCCAGTTAGTCATTAACCCGGTAATTGTGCTGATGTTAAACTCGGCATTAGCGGCTCGAGCCTTTCTGTTAGCATCGGCCCCGGGGGCCGAATCCTGCCCCATTTGGAATGTAAGCAAGGCTATTGAGCTTTTCAATCCGCTCTCGAAGGATAAAGAAAAGGATTTCATTTGTTCGTAAACGTAAACAGGGTCGAAAGGTGTTGCACCAGTGGTAGTAAGTGTGTTCCACATTTGCTGGAGGCCTGAAACACCAGAAGCAGTAAGAACAAGGGCATCGTGAATGTTCTGGGCTGCCAATGGAACGGATGTGTTGATCGTCTCACAAAAGTCGTCGACCCTATCTGCAACCCCGACGTCCGTGGGGTTTGCGTTCAGCTGTGTGATCCAGTATTGCATATTATTCATCCACCCCGTTATGTTGGACATATCAGACTTGGGTATTGTCGTTATTGTCTGAACGATTTCCTCGTTGACTAAGGCCTGAATGGCATTTAAAGACTGTTGCATTGCCGTGAGGTCAGCCAGAATATCTTTCAAGTCTTGATCGGTGGTGGAACCGCTTGATAAAAGGCTGAGAAAAGCATCACTGATAACAGACTTTAGGACAGCTACGCCGGCCTGTCCTAGGATGCTAGTAATTGCAGACATGGTGTCTAAGATGAGGCGAAAGAGATAACGGTTGAAGAGTAAGCAAGAAGAGAAGGGGCGGTATTGAAGATGTTTTAAAATTGCGCTCGAAGAATCTGATTTTATAGGTACAGCTTGTAAAAGGCGTTTTGATACCGAAATATTGGAGTTCTACTTGAGAAAAGCATTAGCAGATCGACGGAAACTGCCTTCTGGAGATGGCCTCCTTAAGTAGTTGATTTAACTCCTTCATGAGAGTGTCTTGAAAATTTGTTCCTCTACTTCCAGTATTAAAGGTTCTGGCATCGATATCTCGAGATACTCTTGGGGGGGGCTTTTTACTGGATTAATTATTGTGGAGTACATTGGCATGTACTTATTTCAACCCCCCAAGAGGTATCTCATGAATTTGATTTTCTATCGGTTTATATCGGCGACGCATACAGGAGAACGGTATCCTCGAGTCCATGCGCTTGAGTGCTCGAACTCGGGGCAATAATTGGCGACGCGCACATCCGCACATGCATATGCATGTACCAAACCACAATCTCAGAGGTAAATAGATATCACCAAGCTCTTAGATGGATTGCTCAAACGCCACTTTTACGCCTTCTCCTTGGCTTTGCTGAATATCAGCTGGTCTTTGACCAGGCAACACAAAGCGCAGGCACCAGCTAACAGCAACTCGCGCCCAGCAACATTTCTCAGCTTTCCCTGTGTGCGCCGCGGGAAGCGTCGAAGCGTCTTCTGCGAGGCTAGAGAGAGTTCCGCATACCGCGCAAGAAAAACAAATAAAAAATAAGAAATAAGAAATCGGCTGGTTCGAGAGAGGTGCAGCTTTTATAAGATTTTGTCAGCTATTCCGATGTGCGTCGCGCTGCAGAGCACATAGGAGTTTCTATATATTGACGCCTCCATCTCAGCTGAACCAACGCTAACCAGCAACACTCCCACAATGAGCTTCAAAAGCCCGGTTATCTGCAAATTCGACCGTATCGAACCCGCCAACGCCAACGCCAACGAGCTGAGGAAACGCCATGGCGCTCAACTTCACGAACCAACTTTCTTTGTTAGGATTGAGTAGGCGGGGCTGGAGTGACAGGGGCCGAAAGTTGCTGAAATGATATGCCGCTAGCTTATGATAGCTTCGGGATTTGCTGGTCGTCCCTATCATATATCACCGTTTCGAAAACTACACACGGCTCGGCTCGCGGGATGCGACCGAATGGCGATTTTGAGGAAATTCCAATATTTACCCATTCTATCTCAGCTTCACGGACACATCTTCGGTTCTCGTGCGCTGGGGCATGTCCGCGAGCCGTTTCTCCTTCTCCGCTTCACAAAATAAAGCAAACAGCAGTAAATGAAGTCTATAAAACGACGTAAAGGTTGCCTCCGCACTCAGATAAACCCACACACGTCGAGTAACCTACATCCGCAACTTACAGCTACCTTTCCATTTTGAGTGGTTCTGGTATTTCAGATACTCAACGCTCTTATAAATTATATCAAAGCCATTTGTCTTCCTTGGAATATTCGCTCAAGCGCTAGTCCTTCCAATGTCTACATCTCAGTGCCCAATCAAGCTCACACCCGGTCAGGGCGTCGGCAAATGGCTGCCATACGACTATCGTGACATTCGCAAGTTTGTCGCTGCAATAGTCAAGAATGTCAAAGCTCAAGATCCAACGACTCCATTAACTCCAAATGTTCAGGCTCTTTCCGAGCTTGTTCAGGGTGATCCTGGCCTTTACATGCTCTTCACAGAAATGTTGACTGAAGTCCCTTCAGCCTATAACCTGGACCCAGAGGGTGGAAATGAGATCGAGGATCTTACCACACTCTTCCAAACTCTCAGTTACATTGTAACAAACCCGATTCCATACATAACCGATTCAGCATACCCAAGTGGGGGTACGCTCAATCCCCAAATTGGCACACCCATCAATGCGATTCTGTGCTGGCCTATGGCTACCAAAGCTGGCCTTGCAGCATTCCTTGATCCCCGTGTTAATGCGCAACTTCAAGCCATTCTACAAGATTGGGGAAATTATCTTCAGGGGAATAGCCCTTACCCAAATTTGACTCCATTGCCTTCAAACTCCACCGTGACAACAGCTGAGGGTGGATGGTTGAATCCGAAGACAACTAGCCAGAGCCCTGGTTTGAATAATTTCAGGAGTGTATACGAGCTTCCGGATCCAAACGATACTGTTCATTATGGTTTCCAGAGCTGGGATCAATTCTTCACCAGAAAATTCCAAAACATCGACGTCACACGGCCACTAGGTCAGGCAGATATCACATCTGCTGCAGAGGCTGAGCCTTTCAACACGGTACTCAACAAAGTCCAATTATACGATACCTTCTGGATTAAGGGCCAGCCGTACTCCTTGGCACATATGCTGAACAGCGAGGACCTAGCCAAGCAGTTCGTAAATGGTTCCGTGTATCAAGCTTTCCTTAGCGCTGACAATTACCACTGCTGGCATGCCCCATTTACCGGTACCGTCGTCGAAGACCCTCAGTTGATCCCCGGAACTTACTATTCGGAGCCCCTCATTAACGGCTTTTCGCCTGATAGTGGATCACCAAGCCCTGACGCGGCTGCTGATGCTTTGTCCCAAGGTTATATCTCTTCGGTCGCAGCTAGGGGTTTGCTCTTGGTGGAAGCAGCGGATTCAAGACTTGGAACTGTGGGTATTCTCATGATTGGCATGGCGGAAGTGTCTTCGGTTGATTTCATGGGTTTGAAGAAGGGTGACACGATCACACAAGGCGACCAGATCGGAGAGTTCCACTTTGGTGGGTCAACTCATTGTTTGATCTTTGGACCAAACGTAAAACTGGATTTCGTTTATACACAAAACGCTGCCAATAATGTGGAGGTTCGTTCTCCGTTGGCAAATATTGCAGCTATTGTGTAAATATGTAGATCTGGAAGGATTGGGAAGCTTGGAGCCTAAATCTCGATCCGAGATATATGTACTAGTCATTCTTAAAGTTTTAGGCAAAATATATGCCCATAAAATTCCCGAATCTAAATCATGTTGTTATAACAAATCCCATTCTACCCTTTAATCCGCAGTTATTTTTCGTAGCATATACGAAGTGTTGTAATAGTAGACGTTACCTATCCTAACCATCTCCAAGCAATATTTCAACCCATTGCCATAAATTTTCATCGCCAGTCCTTTAGGCCCTAATGATTAAACCCACTAACTGTACAATCCGAATTAGTCTAGAACAACGTAGATGTCTTTATCATGTCTCTGTCCACGCTTATAAACACGTAATAGCCATTATGCGCAACTCAGCGCGAACAAAGAAGAGTTTTATATTTAAACTTCTTAAAGCCTTGTTGCAAGAATTTTTAGAATCCCAGAAACCCCGCGTGAGCGCATAGAATATAAAATAAGAGTCAGGAAAGCACAAAACCAATCAGGTTTGTGAGCTTTCATGCGGCAGCCTCCCGGGGAAAAAAAGCATAAGCTGCATGCTGAACAAGTTATCCCAGGCCCTTGCTATCCCGATGATTTGATATGGGATGTGGTCTCTGTGGCAGGGTGGCCAAAAACGCAGTTCATTTCAGACTTTGATCTAATCATGGGTTGCAGTTGCCGTGTTGTGATATATCACTATCAGAACGCGCCGCCCACCATCGTAGCCAAACCACCGTACGCACTAAGCAATCAACTACCAACCTACTACAGACATGGAAGGCCTAGCCTCTCAGTATACCCTTGACTTCATAAGGGAAAAAATCGAGTCGGGAATGAATATAATATTGCAAACGATTATAGTGGGGATGTCAAATATATTTTTCTTAAGCTTATCCCTTCTGTAAGGGGAGTATATTATTGATTATAAAGTAATTACGAGGCGTAGATGCATAGCTTTAGCGTTTATGTATTTTTGACCCTGTCAAATATATTATGCGCATGGTCTGGGGAGATTCAAATTGACAACTTCGTTAATTTTGTTCCAGTAGTCAATGACTTCAAAGTCTTCAAAGTCGTCAAACCTCTCAAGAAGAAGTGAGTGAAGATTATGCGGCTACTTCTCCGCTTCGCAGTATGCACCGATATTGTCGTTGAAATGACTTGACAAGTACGACTAAACACAGAGGAATAAAATAGAGCCTGTGAGCTGGCAACCGATACGGTAGAAATTGCAGTGAGACCATCAAGCCCCATATACATGTACATCTTTAGGTTAATATATTCCTAGGCATAGAGTAGCTTTTCTATTAGGCTGGCAATAATTGATAAAGAGTTCTCTTGAGATGCGTACCTAGCCCGTCCAGACAGCCCTGAGATTGAATGGACACTGGACCCTTGGACATTCCGGATCTGCTTATAGACCGCATCGAGCCTGATAATGCTATTTCTCTTTGGTAACTGGTTACTTGTGTAGTTCAGAGCCCTCTCACAAGTTTTGAATTGGCAGCTGTCGTGGAGAGGTGCTTCCGGGGAGTGGCTTCAAGATAGCTATGCAGCTGAGGCTCATATAGCCACTATCCACTGTTATTTCCCCTCTGTGTCGACACACTCGGCTTCCCCCGTCCTCTGCTCGGCTGGCAGAAGACCCTACTTTCCCTCTGCCATAATTACGCCTATTTAAATCGCGTTGCTGATAGTTTCAAACGGCGCTCTTCTTCCTCCGTCTATCGTCGCAGCAACGTTTACGCATCCAAGTTCAAGTATCAAAGCCATATTAAAGCCGCCTCAAAGCCGTATCGAAGCCACGCCTTTCGGTAACACGAGAAGACAATACGCTCAACAAGCCGCAATTGCCTCTAAGCTTAACCGCAACGATGAACGGAGTCACATCCATGGGATTCGAGGATTCTCTCGCCAAAGACTTCTCCTTCCCAGAGCTCGACTATAAAAATGACGATCCCTATCTCCTCCTGTCTCGTTTTAATGACAACGCAGACACTATCATTAAAAACCTCAGCCAAGCAATAACCCTCAAGTCCAGCCGGGTCAAAGCCGTCGGTGCAGGGGCCATTACGGCTTTCCTGAAGAAAAACCACAAGCCAGCCGAGCTATACAACAAGATCAAAGCCCGCCTAGACCGTGGCAAGGAAGCTCGAATGGAGCTTCGCAGAGTCCATCTCAAGGCCTGCGAGGCAGATGAGACGATTATTCGTCTCATTGACCACATTTGTGTGGTCACCAGTGTGGATATCGGATATATCCGTAAGTCAAAACCCTCACACCATGATTCCCTCACTTCAAAGCTCTAATAAATCTCTCTCCAAACAGATGAGAACCCACACGTGGAGGCGGGTGACCAGTTGGTCACCGCCGTCCTCAACCTTCTCGCCTACAGGAGGAGGTTCGTCGACCTTCATAGAAGGTTCGACAGAGGGTACGCCCTCCTTGACAGTTTCATCCAGAACTGTCAGAGAAAGATGGATGGGTGCTCGCAAGAGCACCCTCCTCTTTCTGAGGAGCCAATGAGTGCTCTGGGGGTGTCGAGCCCCGTTCCTGTGCCCGGTCCGTCGACCAACCAAGCTCCTGTGGAGCTTACTGTCGAGGAATTGATTGCTGGGGGGATCCTCTCTGGCATAGATGCCGAGAGCCCAGCTTTCCCTCGCATTTAGCTGCAGCTCGTGGAGCAAGCAACACAAAGAGTTGTTGCATTTTATCGGGGTTTCTCGCCCATCAAAATCTTGTACTTAAAATCAGTCAATCAAAAAAAGTGGTCTCGTTGAATAACAAAAACTCTTATCTGTCATATCTACTGCATTGTATCTTCGAAAAGTATGGGTTCGAGCATTATACATAACCCAGTCTTGTTACTATGATTATAATGTATGTGGTGGACATGGTTATGAGACTGGGCGTGTGGGCCTAGACATCACAACCATACCCTGTTGATCTTCTGCGTTGAGGATCATAAGACCCTCTAAAATGAGGTATGTTGCAGATCTTTAAGAAAGTATAACCGTATCATATAATAAGGCTCACAGAGCTCACATCTATATGTTAGCAAGCCGTTACCGTCTTCCGATCCCTTCTTCATCCTTCAATACCACTTTTACCAACAAACACCGACTCCCTATGTGTATGCAGTATAAACTGATCTCGTCCCTAACCTCACCTTATTAAGAGGCAAAACACTTAAGTTTGAACCCAATTTGCTGTTTTCCACTCTTGAGAGCCGATTAGATTAAGGCAGCCCCTTCAAGCACAAATCCCAATCTTCAGACCCCCGCATTCGAAATGGAGCATTCAAGCCATTATGGCTACACCTGGCCCCGGGTAACAAGTAATGATAAGAACTACTTTCACTGTATACATGCGGAACTCTCATGTGCCGCTCGGACAATATTGCTCCATTTCGATGCTCTACAAACACAAAGTGACAAAATCCAAGCTGATATGGAGCATATTGTCGAACATCTTCAAAACTTCGCGGTTCCTTCGGCCCAACCGTGTCGTGAAAGCCTGACGAATTGGAAATGTTATCTTGAACGCAAATACGAAAACCTCGTCAACAATATCAGATCCGCGGAACGAGATACGAATCATGTCAAATATAAGTTTATGACTGCCTACGCGCAGAAAGTCAAAGATATCTACCAAATAATTACGGATGCAAACAGCAGGAGATCAGATGGTCAGATTCCAGGAGGTAATAAGTTCAATACGGCTGAAAAACTATTGAGTGGATATTTCAAATGGATCGAGGATGGTGATAGAACGTTGAACAAGCACCACGATAAGTTCGCAAAGTCTTTTAAACCGGAACTAGACAGAATCGAGGTTGAAATTCGAGCCTTAGGAGCCGAAAAAAGTGTGTGGAAGGGAAAGTATCAGGGAAAATGCGTCCCGGGCAGGATACTCAGCTTAGCTGAATTAGTGAATAACACGACACCGGATGATTAGAGAAACCCTACAAAGAGAGTTCTGTTCGGCCTAAATCAAAGCCGAATTGATATATTGCTAATAATAAATGTATTGCTAAGTCAATACATTATTTAATATGATCGCGATTAATTATTTGATTGTGACAGTGTTCAATCCTTTTTTGTTATCAATATTATCGTCGATGCAGACGCCGATAACTCGATAATCACCCAGAGGCCAGCTCCTGCTTATCAATAGGTTACCGGAGCCTTCATTTGGCACATACCCATAACTCCTCAGCATTCTATGCTTGAACGTTTGGGGAAGCAATGCCCTCCCTTGGGGCCACGGCTGGCTGGGAGCAACATTTTCTTCAATTATTGTCTTCCTGCAGGTTCGAGCGAATGAAATATTCGATCCAATGCCACCTCCGAACGCTACAACCTTGTATATTTTGTCCAAGTCTCCAACTTGCACCAGCCCCAGCCCATCTTTCAGCTCTATCCTGTCGTCCTTGGACTGAGTCGCAGTGGTTTTTCCGAGAGAGCTCCCTGATACATTTGTTAGGGCTTCAAGAACCCACGAGTATGGGGCAGTCATTTTGCACCCGCAGTTCACAAAGACGTCACACAGGATGTTTTCCGTGCTTGGAGTTTCGAGCCGGGAGCTGCATTCCGTTATGTCCTTCATGACGTAGTTCATCGAAAAGTTGTGAGACCTAAGAAGCCCTGGGTTGTCCCAGGTAGTTCCGCTCACGCATCTGTGATACCATCTCCCCGGCTTCGCATTCGGATCGCTGGTTCGCCAATCCAACTGCAAATTGTTGAGTAGTCGTTCCCTGTATTCGACTAGGTTGCCGCCAGGGTCCATGACACTCCCCATAATCATTGCACAATGGGCTAAGGTCCTACCAGTCTCGTCCCCGCCGATCTCCACAGGCCTGTCATGCGTTGGTATCAACTCGCTCCTAAAAAAGCCAGTTTTTATTTTCTTTCCACAATTGCAGCCTTTGAAGATGAACTTGAAGCCCCTGTTATCCTGGCGTCTAAGTCGAATTTTCATGTACGACTGCGGCTTGCCAGAGAGTCCAGTTATGGCTCTAGATCTCGCCAAACCATCTCTATGCAGGCGACCCAAATTGACGACACCAGCGAAGCAGTCGGTGGTCATGAGCTGGACAGTCTCGTTGCTCGCTAACACGGGAATCCAACCCCATTTCTCCCTCTCCCCGCTGCTGATTGCGAGTCTGGTCCAGGCGTGATTTGTCTTGATGGATAGCTGCCTAAAAAACGCGAATGATATTTTGTCCATGTCGCCGCCTGACATTACCAACTTCAGTTCCTCCGGGGGGAATAGCCCATGGAACAGACCCAGAAGCCCTCTGAAGATATCCTCTTTATTATAGCAGGAGCGCGGTGTTATAGACACGGCAGAGAACACGTTGCTGATTCCCCTGTGGTTGTCGTACCACCAGTTGGGTCCTCCGCTGATAATATCTATTCGTGCGCAGCTGATACCACTGACACACACGTCAAGGGTTTCAAGATGAAGAATGTCGTCTTCAATTCTCCCAAGAATTGAGTCAAGTACCGGGGGAATGAGGACTCTAGAGCCTCTGATCCATTCCACGAGCCGAACCGCCTTGTCTCTGGATTCCGTGGCAATATCTACCCAGGTATCAAAGGCTCCGATGCATGATATATTGATCTTCCCCACCCCCCACATGGTTATGTTCTTGCCGAGTAGCATTTCTTCGAACGTCCATACCCGGGTGAAGTAAAAACTGTGGAAAAGTGATCTGACATTGAGGGTATTTGTCGAATAACAGTTTAGCAAGCCTGGGTCTATACCGGCGGATCTAACTACCGACTTTGGCAAAGGAAACGCCCACGGCTCGTCGTTCGCCCATTTTGACAGGCTACTCGTTACATATTCCGTTAGCCTAGCCTCTGACGTGACGGCCGATCCGCTCATGTGAGTTATGACGTGGCCGACCAATTGCAAGTTATCGATGATTTTCTGCGGATCCCAAGTGGTCTCCATGTCGATTAGGATGTGACACTTGCGCGCGTTCCTGTAATAGTGATACATCTTGGAGATTTCGCCCGCCTTCTCCGCCTTGTCGGTTTGGTTTATGCACAGGCAGTCCACCCACATGAATGGCAAGACGTCATTTTCCTCGCCACATTTCATCAGTCTCTCGATATCCCGTAGTTTCGACCGATCTATTGTCAAGTCCCAGTGCACACCATCTATGCCGCACTGGTAGGCCGGTCTGGGGTCGCTCCATGTGTAGGAGATAATGTCAAAGCCTGTTTTCTCCACCGCTGCGTAGGAGTAGGGATCGTGGGGATCGAATACTTGTAACTTTCCGTCAATGAGGCCAACGAGCCTTAACGGGAGATCATATGCCATCGTGAACTGAGAACTCGCTTAGCATAAACGGGATTAATTAAAGAATGAGAGTAAATAGTTCCTCCTTCGAGGTAGCTAATGTAGAAATGGCCGTATTATCCAGAACTGTGAAATATGAGGTAGTTGAACGATGAATATCTAGGACGACGTCCACAGTCCGCGTCACCTAGTTCTAAAAAGCCGTACCAAGTAGAATTTGATGGCTGTTCCCACCATGACGGGTGGGTGACCTTTTAAGAATAAGTTGTCATATATAGCATAGCCTCGAGACCATATATAACACGACAAAAGATAAGCTAAGATCCTTCTCTTGTGAGACGCACCTCCACATCTTGGTCGGCGAGTCCAAGGGTCTCTTTCTCCCCTCCTGCCCACCCCTTTGTGATTCTTTTTTCGGGCCCTTCTCGAGTCTAAAGTGGAGCGAATAATGTTAGACCAGATACAATATTTATCCCAACGCGAAACACCCCGAAGTTGGCGGCATCCCAAAGCAGGGGCAGTGCATGCATGCATGCATCATACTCACATTTCCGCGATGCATATACCGCAAAATAGTGCTTGCGAATCTGGAAACGATTAGCCCCCCAATTATCATACAGTATTTCGAGTTTCTTTTCAGAGATGAGTCAAGATACTCAAATATCTTCTATGCACATAAGTAAGCAATCTTTCGTACCATAAGGCTTTGAAATTTCAAATTGGCTAAACGACTTAAGGCATCCAACTTCCAAAGCCACACGGCCCGCCCAGCCCGAGATACCGGTATATATCTTTGTATGGTCTCTCCGCGAAGATATAGGTATCAGAGCGGCTCTAAGACTATTCAAGTCAATATTTGGCCCCGATTAACCAAATATCTGCATGCTATCAAACGATTCAGGTCACACAAAGAAGCAACCCTTGAAATTTCTCGCGCAGGGTCTGCCAAATCCTGCTGCGAGGCGCACGCATATATTAGAATCAGGCTGAGAAGTAGCCGGTTAAATTCGATATTGCTTCAAAGCGCCAAATGATAAGCCTTGGGGTAAGAGGCTCTGTGCGCGTTCGCGTTCTTGCAACTATCTTCACACCACTACTTTGTGTTGGCGTGCATATCCCAACAATGCCAGGGCCCTGCATCCAGCCAGCCTTGTGCAACCTTGACTCCTACAACTCCGCGAAACGCGAGTCCTAATAGACACATCTAATAAAAAATCAGCTATCAGGCGGAAAATGCACTTCGGTAAATTAATACGATATATATCAGTTCCCCTAGGCTACGGCAAGCATTCCGCACACAGGTTTTTGCATGGGACGCTAGAGATATAGGTTCATGATCAGATGAACGGCGATGAACTGACTGGGCAAGTGGAAGCATGTGGGCGAACCAACAGGCTACGAGAACCGAACCACCATTGGTGTTCCTTTCCTTTTCCATAAAGATTTACCAAAACGCTAGTTTAATAGATACGACAAGATAGAGTTCAGTACTGATAATCAAACTTAGAAGAATCTCTCCAAGCAGGAGAGCCATACGAAATCGCGATCAATCGAATATGGATGACTGTTTCATTTATTTTATTAAAAAAAAAAAACCTTGCGGTGTTCGATGTACATTTTCTTTGCGTGATGCCACCTAGCTTCTCATACTAGGTACTAGGCCATTAAGTGGGTTGCTTGATAAACCCCATCCAAAACTAGGATCGCGAGGCTTCCCTTAGAGACTTCTCTCATTGAATCTAAATCACACCCTTCTACTATTATCACTAGAGGCGGCGCGTCGTTCTAACTCCTGCCATTTTTCCTTCTCCACACTATCCAAGTCTCCAGGAAAGAAGATCGGGAGCATACTTTTCCCAACTCGTGGATACGTTTTTTCTACCTCATATAGAGTTTCCATCACCTTGACATGCCCGATAACTTGTTCGAAGTCGAGAATGATACCAAAAGATTTCGGATGACGGCGATAACCAGCAACTAAAATGTTCTCAAAGATTCCCACACTGCCGACTGCGAGTAGGTACCAGGTATTTTCGGTTATTCCCGTGGCTGTAATCAACAGGATAATCCAGAGAGCGGCGAGCAATATAACTGCTATCTTGGAAGCGATGGATGCTGAGGTGTTAGCATTGTCTTGATTGGCCAGGTCTTCCAAATCGAGTCCCCTCGCATCACCTATCACAACGATAGCATGCTGACTGCCATTTCCTTTTGTTATAATGACATTTTTGGTCGGTTCTCGCCTACAACCCCATTTTTCCTTTGACCACTGCGTGAGACCACCCGATAGAAATGCCAGGAGGATGCCACCCATTGTCACCAGAAAGATACCCCAGTCGCCGAAAAGTACCCAAGGAATTATCGCGACTCCGATCTGAAAAATCGCCGTCCCAAAGCCCAGGAAATAGATAAAATCGTAGCCCGGGTGGCCCGGCTTGGGCTCTCCCGCTCTGAAAATGGCGACACAAAGGCCTGCTTGTGACGGCTGCTGTGCTAATTTCCCGTTCTTCTTCGCCTCAAATTTTTCGATTTCATATCTCTCCTTTATCAGCTGTCTCAACTTCTCACGGATAGGCCCGTCCGGTTGGCCATCATCCATCCATTTCTCATAGTCGCGGAGTATGCGACCAATTATCCAACTGGAATTATCGCGAACATAGCCATTCGCTCCGTTGATGACTTTGCAAGCATAATCGGGAGTAGGCATGAGCTTGTTTCCACCTACAACGGATACCACAGCTTCGACTGAGTAGCTAACCCATCCTAAGCTCCAATAACCGGCAGTTAGTAAACTGGGTTTCATTTCCTAGTTCTCCTGTTTTAGAGAAACAAGGTCAGCTTTAACTTACCAAAGGAAAAGGCCACTGGCGTTATACGTGAGCCCACTAATTGTGCTAGCGCAGTACGAATCACGCCAGCACCTAGAATAAGGCAAACCGTAAAGACGTCGCCTGGATTTCGCCATTGTTGGTAGAGCAAATATGAGCTGGAGGTATTGCCCTCATCCAAGCTACGTGGAGATGTTTGATGTGGATGAATTTTCGGCATAACAAAGAAATTTTATGTATTTTCACGTTTGCATGTAGCTTTGTATTCAACGATTGTACACTTAAGACCTTATGGTATATATTTATGTTTTTCGGAACCCCTGTACTTAATTCATAGTTAGTCAGAAGAATACGTACTGGGTAGTAGACCCTCATGACGTAGTAACATATTTGAATATTCGTGTCATACAAAAATCACTCAATCATCTGGCCATGCAATAAAAAAAGAAAAGGTACCTTTGAACTTGCCTCAGATTTGCTATTCAAAGGATAGCAAGGAGAATGAAGGTAAAAGCACAAGAAAAAAGCTCCTAACCAGCAATCTTACATCAGCCTCGTTTTTTATCCTATGCCCTATCAAACACGGGAACTGGTTAGTCAGGCGGCAGCTTTTGAATCCCTGCAGTCGGGAACCCGGACAAGAAAATCACACAACTTTAGTAACCAATATCTGTGAGCCTCATCCTGATGACTGGTTTCCCTCAATTTCTGTGTAGGACCTGTAGGAAGGCTGACAAAGTTTTCCGGCTTGTAATAATAAATGGAACTTACCCCGTAACCGATGGATCCTGAAGAAGCAATGAACTGCTAAGTTTAAAGTAATATATTTAGCATTCCTTACCTGCAGCCTCTGTTTGAAGTCAATTAATATTGCAGCAGCCTAGAATTTCAAGACAAATATTTCCACCTACATGACTTATGCTGTACAATATCCGAGGCTATACACTAGTTGCTCTCCATAGTGATACGGTCATTGAACACCTTGGAATAACTTTTTGGAGTGTTACGCGTTCACTATTTGATTATAGAACGAAATGGTTTGATCTTACAGTTATATTTCGGACTGTGGAGTCACTAAGCCGCTCGCTGCCCAGAAAGTTTTATATCTTATCAGCTAGTGAAGGATAGCCTAAATTATCATCAAAAGCGTTCTCGTCGGCCAGGCTAGATGGACAGACACTAATATACGTATATATATATACAAAGATGTCTGCAGCAAACCCCCATTTTAAGCCCGCGTGGTTACCAGCGCCTCCAGAAGATCTTGTGACACAATTGCGAACTCAGCTACGGATGTCTCGAGACTAATCCTTTCTGAGAGCAAGCAACTTCAATCGCTCCAGAACTTCAAATTCCAGTATTTTTGTCCCTATACGCATCGCAACAAAAATGATATTCAAATAAACTGTCGGAAGAGGCCCCACCGAGGCTACCTAAAGTCGATGGATTGGTGTGTTTTCGGGGTTTCTCGTTTAACCTTCCCCGATTGGTCAAAGTGACTGGAAGTATCTGCACTGCTCTTCTCCTTTCGATTCACCCACGCGTACTGTGTATGCGCATGTACGCATTACAGCCGATCTCTACTTCGTGCAAACACTCATCCTCCGAATGCTCTAAGTTAAGACAATTGCTGCGTTTTTCGTGCTCATAATATATTAATAAGCGGTTGCTAGTTTTGCTCCAAATAATAACATATGAATTGCCAAGCCAATTTTTGGCTTCCTATAGGCCGAGAGTGATAAAAAAATTAATTTACAAAAAAAGCCTGCGTTCGCCATTAACGCGTCAACAGAGTGCCGGTATAGTACCACTTCAACGCTTACTCAAAATTAATATTGCAATATTGACGAGCCTTGGAATTTAGGTTGCGGTCATGCGCGCTGTTCCAGTCGACGTCTCGTAACCAGATGGGGGGTGTTTGCCACGCGCTGTCAATGAAACCGTCATCAGGTTTGCATAGGCAGGTTAGCCAACACAAATTTAATCACAGTCCTACAACTTGCACTTGGTAGCAAAACGCGAGCTGATCCCATTAGGTCCCTCTGACATATGAACACCTTTTCAACAGTACGAAAAAATATTTCGTAGCTCTATTTTTATCTACCAGCTGGCGCCTTTCAAAGTATTTGTCTTTTTCATTGACATACCTTTTCTTACAGAACCTACAGCGATTGATGATAATTCTGTAGGAGTGCCTCTTAAGATTTTTATGGCATTGTTTATTTACCAAGCACAACCCCCCATATCCACGAATAAGTAGACCTTGTGAGTTCTTCGTGCAAATATCGTGGTATAATCCTTGCTTTGGTTAACTTGAGCTTGAGTCTCGAGCGAAAGAACATAAAGAAGATGATACGTAAATCATTACGCTGACGTGCCAATTAAACGCTAGTTTTGATAAAATAACATCACATCATCTCGTATTCATTGTGAGGCCTTTCTCGACTACCCGGATTTGGGGATGCATTATAAACTGTCGGCATCTCACCACCGTACATAGTATATATCCGTGACTTGGTCGGTTCTGAAGAGATAGTTGTCGCAAAACGTCCCTCGAGTTCTACTGGTCCCCGTGCATCCTTTTGGTAAACCCTAGGCCTTCCCCTCTTTCGGCGATAGTAAAATACGGTTCCTGCGACCCCGCCAGCTAGTAACAAGATAATCGCTACACTACCTATCCCGAGAGCGATTTTAACTGGAATTGTGAGAGATTGAGATGCGGATTGAGGCGCAGGAGATATAGTTTCCGAAGATAGAATTCTTGAGTCGGTATCTGTCTGTAATGGTTTCTGCGGAACACTAGTGCTAGTAGAGGTTACACCACCCACCCTGTAGGGTATGCTCGAACTTGTCACAGATGCCGTCCGGGAAGATTTCGTTGAAAAGACTGTCGATTTTAGTGCACCATTTGAGCTCGATATGAGGGGTTTGCTGGTCCTGAGTTCAACGCCTACCGTTGCCGGTAAGAAGGTACCTTCAAAATTGTTGCAACAGCTGTAATGCCCGGAGTTGAAACTTTAGAATCATACCTTAGGGTCTCCGAGAAGTTTTATATTATGTTTGAACTTACGTAAAATTACCGTTACCACAACAGAGGGAGCCGTCAGGACAGAGTGTAAGCGGAGCGTCGTGTTTGAGCCAATCTAGAGATCATGTTAATGCTTAAACACAACGAATATAGTAAGACAAGCGAATCAGATTTTCATGCTCGAAGGCTACAGAAGCCACCGCATGTAGGATCAAGAAATCAGGGCCTTGAGGTTTGTGGCTAGTAATGAGACGGAATAAAATAAGATAATCAGTTGTGACTTACTGCCAAACATACAAATCTTGACACAATTCAGTGATTCCCAAGTTCGATCCGAACAACTCTCCAGCCATAGTGGTCTTGTGTTTTTGTCCTGAATGACTGGGCCAGCGCAGAGTCCGCTTGGAAGACATATATCGGTGCCACTGCGACCTGAAGTTGCACAGCACATCGAGGGCTGCCCCTAGATATTGTTGCATAGTAGATAATCCAGCGAGTCTCGCAGAGTTCTGTTGGGAAAGTAGCACACAGGTTTGCGTTCTGCCCTTATGAGGGCTGGATATAGGAGTATGTTGACCAAAACATAGAAATATAGGAAAACAAAAGAGTGGAAAATAAGATGAACATCATTATTGAGTGGCAGCGAAATATACATACGAAAATCGCAGTCCGAGGAGTCCGTAGATATTACAAAACCTTCAAGGGATCCAAAAGAGAGTTAAGGTTTCCAAACGGTGAGCTGTGGCCTCCTTCTTAGCAAAGGCACTTTGAGTTCCTAGCTGCTCTCACCTCTAGAGTTCCTCCCGTGTAATAGTAGAAGATTCTAACTTTCTGCGGAATGTCTAACATGAATAAAAAAAAATAAGAAAATTTTGATCAAACCATGGAATCGTGACAGAACTTTGGAGGACGGTGACATTATGAGGGAGCTTCAGGTAGCGTGTAAAGAAATTTGAGGTTGAGAATAAAAAAGAGGTAGAAATATTGCCATAGGGTAAGACTGCAAGCGAGCAGAAGCCTTCAAGATTTCTGAACCCAAATGTCAACGGCCAATAGGGGTGTGACTTGTTACTAGAATGCAAAACCATAAAAGCCTAAAGAAACTTCTACATGGGAATCAGGATTTTGACGTCCATAGAGGCGAAATATAACTTTGATTTATTACTTGGTCCTATCTCATCTCCTATTCACCTATTCTTTACCCGATAGACGTGACCCTTAAGCTCCCTGTAACCTTTCAAAAGCCTCAGGATGGTATTTACAGCACGAAGTTACCATGAGAAAACCTAGAAACAAATTACGTATTACCCGATCAATGGTAGGCGCGAGGGCCGTGGCACTCAAAAACAAGAAGGGGAACGAAAACAAATCGATTTGAATCTTCGACAAAAACTTTCCAGAATACCTCCTCAGACAAATTGCCACAGCTGTAAAGACATGTGCTAGTCCACTGTGCCACGTGCTCGCATAATTTTCGTTTCGAACCAGGATCTCCTCAAGGCGACTAGGATGCCAACCGAAATGGTTGGAGCGATTGTGTTGAATACATGGCGTACGGTTCAAATACCAATAGACAGCAGTAAAGAAGTGGGATCAGTTGTTTTCGACCATTCAAAAAATGCCAACGATTTTGCTTTATCTACACAGCGGTGTAAAAACTACTTCCCAGAACTTTATCGCGAAATAGAAAGCTCAGTCGCCAGAGGAACCATCGGTCCTATCAGGCCAGTTGGAAGGTCTGGTTATATCACTGCTCGGATATACAATAACGAGGTAATTCATGATTGAGTCGTCGTGGGACTCGTTTTGCTGCTCGACAGTTACTTCAGTCATGCTTTCTTTCCTTCCCATGCGTCTATCTTGCTTGTATCATAAACTAACCAGTCTTAATTGGTATACTTCACTAGCTTTATGTTGTAGCTCAAGGCAAGAATGTTTGGCATGTAAGGTAGCCCTTCTTATGTCAATACACGACCAAGACGCAGCTCGGAAGCTCTGAACACTAACGACGTTATCTCATAGAGGCACGAAGCAACTCTCAACGCTATTGGCAGGGCTCTGATAGCATCGCCTGAGCCCCTCCCGAACGTCCTCCTCCCGCTTCTCTTGAATGACCATCCCTCCTCCAACATGGTCTCCCTTGCTCGATCTCCACGTCCTAAGGAAGTAAACAATACTTTCTTAATGCCTGACTATTCGTTTTGGTCGTGGCCAGAGCCCAAGATTGGGGCGTGGACCGAAGCTCGGGAGAGAATATCAAAAATGGATGGTTCCTTCTCGAGAAAGAAAATTGTCGCGATATGGAGAGGGACAGTTCATTTCAATAGTGATAGCCGGGGGAAACTCCTGAAGCTAACTAAAGGCAAGAAATGGGCAGATGTCCAGGAGCTCGAATGGGGGAAAAACGATATGGCGATAGAAGAATTCTGCAAAAATAAGTTTTTGATATACACAGAGGTATGTACTTCATTTTCCGTTGAAACTGAGCTTTTCAAAGGTGGGATCTATATTGTAACCAAATTTTAATACTCTTGCAAATTTAGGGCGTCACCTACTCTGGGCGTCTAGCGTATTTTACACAATGCCGTTCCGTCATTATTACCACCCCTTTTACGTGGTTCCAACACTACACCCATCTTTTCCAGGGCTCCGGGCCCGGCCAGAATATTGTCTTTATCAAAGACTGGTCAGAGCTAGAACAAACCGTTCAACACCTCATCGGAAATCCAGACGATGCTGAGAAGATTGCGGACAATTTGGTCAAGACATTCAGGAATCTGTACTTAACTCCCGCAGCAGTTAACTGCTACTGGAGGAAACTGATAACAGCATACGCTGAAGTTAGTATGAACGGTGAAGATAAGGAAGAGATGAAAACTAAAGACAGAGGTATCCGATGGGAAAGCTTTGCGGTAATGGGGAAGTTGGATTGGGATAAAACCGCTTAATTGTTCGTCTGCTTTGAAAACGTAGACTTTGGGGCTTTCACAAGGCGCAGCCCTCATTCTCTCTTGGTGGGTAAACGGTAATTGCATACTCGGCGTTCATCATATACTACAGGGACCCGGTAACACAGAAGACTAATATCATTTCGCATGTAACTTTTAAACTGGTATTTCCAATCTCAAGATAGATTCGTACGCTTCATTTGTTTCAATTTCGTATACATCTACCGCCCGATCATCACTTGACCGAATTATTGGCACACATATCGCCTGATATTCAAACACTATAGAGGCTTGGCTGGTATCTGCCATTGGAAAACAGTTCTATCAGGCTCCGGAGACTAAATTCCGCCCTGTTTCTCTAATAATTTGGTGCACAACACCCGAGTCTCGGAGACTAGCGATCCATAATATCATGGGCGTTTCCAATCTTGAACAGAATATAGCCTAATCCCACAGCCAGGGGTTGGAACTTTTCTTGCCCTGGCAGACGGCTCTCCGAATTCGCCGGTATATTATCGCTTAACTGCCGAATTATTACGGCAATTGAAAGCTTAAATCCAACAGGGGTAGTCGTATTCAAATATCCAAACATCATTTACCGTTAAAAACCGCCCCGTATACTTTAAAATCATTACGGGTCATATTAAATATATGGGCTATATAAAGCGTGGACGAATGCCAAAGTCTGAGGACTATGGGTAGGTTGAACAACTATAAGATACCTTGAAATGACCAGGATAGCACTAGCGCCCCGGCTGTATAATCCAAAAAGAGCTTGCTGGGTTCCCCAGACGGGTAATGGCATGAAGTCGGCCGAGTGGGTATAAAAGACGTTCTATATACCTATCCAACCAGGATTCAAGTTCAATATTAAGCAAGATTTCGTGGTAACTTCTCAGAAAACTCTCTGAAAACCTTAAACCAAGCCCCGGCAAGCCGTCCTTCAAGATGCCTCAAGCAAAAGTTGGGAGGTTACCGTATTGAAAGCATCCCTAAATGAATGCATTCCGTCCATGAGTTTGAAGGTATCATGAAGTATCCTGTCCTATTGGAAGAACAAACAGCAGAACTGAAATAGCCCCATATGGCTGGCGCATTTTCTCATAACTTACTTATAAATGCATACAATACCAGGTTACTGGTGATATATAATTCACCACCACTTGCAAAGTCGGTAACTAGTATTGTGCTATGGCAAATCTAGTGATACCAATTTGATTCCAACAGCTTAGCGAGGTGGTCAGAGAATTCAAACCTTTTGATAGGACTAGACCCGTAACCAGATTGTCTATCACTTATCATGGGACCGATACTTACGGTTAGCAAAGATATGCATCTACTCACATGGATCCTGATTTAAGGACGAAGCGTAGCCCGTGAGAAATTTACGTATTTTTATTACGTTGAGCTGATAAATTGCTCTCTTTGGAGCTGGAGAACTCAAGCCGCCTCCCCAGATCCTTTTGCTCTATCAGTTTCGGCACAAGAGCCGCAGAACTTTGTAAAAGGATACATCCAATAAGAGGGTGTATATAGACAAGCAGATAGCCGCATGGCTAGGCTGTTGCAGCAGAGCTTATGAGACCGATATTGGTTATCTTTGTAGATCCACTAAGAGCTCTTCTGTTCTGATGCAGCCGATGGGCCGTGGTCCTTTAACCAGCGACATTTCTCTTGTTTCTAGGATGAACATACCGTCGGAATTCGTATCAGAACTAGAAATGCCCCGTCTTTACGTTACCGTGACCCGATGAGAACTCGAGCTGCGTGGATTCCACGAGTATTGGCATCAAAAAATGGTCTATAAAACCGTCAATTCTTCTATACATTCCAATAGCCTGATCTTCTCATCAAACTCAAAGCACGGATCGCCGGATACTGTAGAATTACTAGAATCAGCTATATCCATGAAATAGTATAGCTTCTCAACCCATTCAAATATCATTATACCCAATTCAAACTCAAAAATGAAGTTCTCTCACGTTGTCCTCACTACCCTATTCACCTTCGCCAAGGCAGCCCCAGTTGCTAGCCCGCATCCCGAGTCCGACCTAGACATCCTCAACGATCTTGTCAAACGCCTTTCGGTTGCAGTACCGCTTGCAATAGTGGAAAAAAACTCTACCGGAGCTGTACTTCAGGGGGCTATTACTATAACTACTTTAATTGCTAAACGGCAATCTGTATGACTCGGCGAAGAAAAGGTGAGTCTCGATGGCGGTCTACAGCTGTTGGTGCAAATTTTAACACTTTTGGGATTGATAAGGAATTCATAATCGTCGACATAGTTGAGAGACGGCACCGGCTCTCCAATTTGTTTACCTATGAAATTTGAACGGCGAATTCAAATTTAGTTTCAATGTTGTCATTTTACCCCATATAATGTTCGTCCGCCCAAGTGAAGAGCGCTAGAATTCCTCCAGGGCCTCCCAATTTGCAAGGCTTATATTCCCATTAAACCATGATTTGTTAATCATTTATTATTTTTTAAGAGTAAAGTATATAAAGAGTAAAATATATACCATGATCTTGCAACTTAAACTTCCTTCTAAACAGTGATGGAGAAATGAGCCGTCAGCATTTGACGAGAATATATTCGAATAGCCTCCGGAGATATCACAAAAATGCAACATAGGACAACACACGCGTGCACAGATAGAATTTACAGTCTGACAGCACTGAGTTAAATCAATAGTTAGCCTACATTACCGTAGCAGCATTCTTTGAACAATAGTCTCAAGCCCTCAAGTATTAGATAGATACAAGCACGATTGAGAACCATACCATAGCGACAGCTCGAGGTGTCGCCCATGGTTTTGTTTCTTTGAATTTGGCATCAAAGCCGCAACACATATGCCTGCGCACAGACAGGAGCGCCTTCAAAGGAAACCAGCACATGCTGAGACTAGTGTTCACATTTTCCTCGATGACCTCATCAGGAGGGGCGGTTGATTCCCGCATTTATCGCGGAGTGTCCTTTAGCTAGGCAAAAGGATGAAGAGAGCATCAGCTTTAGCTTTATTACTACTAGTCACGAGATTACACTCTCGGTTGGGTTCGAAACCCGATTATGAAAAGGAAGACTGACACAAGGTCAGATTATATTGAAGAAGTACATTAAGAAATATATATAATATACATGCGCAGCCAACAAGTCGATTCAGTCTCTTCCCGTTACAAGCCTTCACCTCGTGAAGGCAGGTTGGTTAATTGTACAAGCATTCAACACTATCGCCCAGGATGACAATCACGCCATCTTCTTCCTTCGATGCTCAGCTCTCGGACTTCCAGATCTTTACGCAGCGGTAAGGGTTACCGGGGAGCAGAGATCCCATGTGGTTGGTCCCACCCACAACAGAGGACCTGATCCGGATTCATCGTCGCAGAGATAGAACTTGGGCTGGCTGTTCCTAACAACCGTGAAAGTCTGAGAACCAGTGTTCAAGCTCCAGGCCTCGTAGCGGCAGAATGAAGCGTCGGCGCATAGCTCGATATCATCCTCAGTCTTGAAGGCGATCGGAGTTGCGTTTAATTCGCTGTCGGTGTCTTGGAAAAAGAAGGTTTGCGAGAACACATCGGTACCGGTGCTATCGACTGCACCGAGTTCACCCGCAGAACTAAGAGAGAATGGAGAGCCCGAGGAACTGGGCTGGAGGTAGTTGTGTCCATCAACATCGACGAGGGCGAGGAAGGTATTGTCTGCAATGCCGCTGCCTGCAATCTTGATGGTATACGAGGAGGCCTGACGAGCAGCAAGCGCTCTAGTCGTTGGGGCGGCGGTGGCGCCCAAGACGAGAAGGGTAGAGAATAGAAGTCGCAACATTGTCAAAGATTGATATCGAAGATACGAACAAGAGTATCAAAGCGAAGCGGGAGGAATCAGAGAAGAAATGCTTCTTTGCAACTGAGGGAAGAGGAAGGAATGACTGTCTAGGCTGTAAGCGTCTGAAGTGCAGAAATCAAATCGGAATTCACGATAGGGAGGACCAGGCTCTTAAATACAGATGAAACGAAACATATTAAACCTCGTGGCGATCGGCGGCGATAGCGACCTGTTCTGGCAGAGCCGACTTTTCTGTCCAAAGCGGCCGAGTTCTTCATGGATCATACGAAGTCGCTGGTGGGCCCGTGGGGCACAGAAATGAACTGCACTGTGGCACCGTTTTGGTGTTGTTAGCGTTGCGTTTGGGCCCCTTGACAGGTCTTCTGGTCCTGTGGCGATGTGGGCACCAATCAGGGGAAATGAGGTTGCTTCTGTACCTGCCCCTGATCCTTCCGCGCGACGGTAGCGAGACTCCAGCGGTGCAGCCCTCGCGCGGGAGCATCGAACAATGGCTGGCTGCAGGCGTCGGTTTGTATGTATATACCGACGTCTAACACCTAAATCCAATGCCGATTAGGATGCTTTTACCGACATCTACGGTTTCGAGAGCGTTTTTGCGGAACAGACGCGCGCGCACTCTCTGTAAACCCACCATTGCGTACGCATGGTCATACATGCACATGTATGTACGCACCCAGAACGCATTTTCCAGTATGAAAGATCGCAGAATGTGATCAATCCGACGAGGAAATGTGATTGAAGAGTGCAGGGAAGACGAAACATGACTTTCCCCCTTCTTCTTTAGTGACCCACGTGGAGATCCACCCGAGTTCACGTTGACAACATCGGGTTTACTGAGTACGCACTAAGTACGAAGTGTATGTACTGTGATGATGCTCCTGGCTCTTTGGCCTCCTAAACACCCCAGCAAGCGGGTCTCTTATCAAATACGCAGATGGGCTGCAATGAGGTCCGTTTCGTGATGTTTATTTGTGGTCAGGGGCTTTACCTAACGCATTCGTTCCACAGCTAACATCGCGGAAAATCACTACTGCACTGGGTTGTCTGTGCTCACGGCTGAGAGTGTACCAGGCCGTATCTGGATTTTTCACCAAAATCAAGGTCTAATTTAGTCTCAAAGAAAGATTTTTCTTAATTGCAAGATTTATATGCTAGCAGCCTGAAAATTTCTGCGCCTGGTTCAGTGCTCTTCCCGCGTTGTATCTATACGTATATACAAATTCGTTCACTAAAGCATAAACCACTGTCAGGGTGGAAATGAGAAAAGCGTCAAAGGCAACCGCTGAGTTAACTCTTACGTGAGAAGCAACTGTATGATTGCAATATTGGTGGCAGTTATAGGGTATCGGCTGGAACAAACCGGCTGTCGAGACCTTTTGGACAGTGCCAAAGTCCCCACAATCGATAAGTCTGATGAAAACGGTGGGGACTTGCGGTCGCAAAAGTCGGGGTGACCCGGTCAAGATTTCGGCGCAGACTGGCTAACCCTAACCGACTTCCAGACTTACGCTCGACCCTTTTATTCCCAGCAACGCCGCCAACTTGGGCAGGGTCAATTAAACGTGGCAATTATCGCAACGTGGTCGAGTATTCTCTCAAGGATTAGAAGTATGATCCGAGGATAATGATACGAACATATTTGATAAATATGGTTTATACTCCGAGTTTCCAGGTTGTTGTCAATGAATCCGAGGGGTCGCCAGGTGACCGTTTTGGTGGACTGTTGCACAAATTCAAAAAAATTTCCAAAGCCTGGTTGACGGATATCGCAGGGGCAATGCATTACGGATGGTCTATCCGAGTGAACACTTTACACAGAGGGTCCAGAACGCGGAGCTCAAGACGCTTTCTCAGTATAGTCTAGTGATTTTAAAGCCAGAACCTTTATAGTGCACAAATTGATATCAAATACTTGACTCTTCATTATATCCTCGAGTATAGATTTAGAGTTTCAATGGATCTATAGACCCATATGATACTAGAACTTCAGCTGTATATATCTATAATTAATATTGGTGAAAAATTACTCCTTTATACTTCATATATGTAAATTCGCAGTGAAATACTTGGTGGCGACAAGTTCGAAGCTAACGGTATGCTCCTGCTAGGTGAGTTATTTAGTAACCCAGCGTTATAGGCCGCTAATGCATGGCAATTTCCTCCAGGCCCCAACGAGACAACTCCAGACCCACCTTTTCCCTTCAAAATATCAATGCATCTATTACATACAATACATAAACCCAAGCTCAACGGGTTTCCAGTTCTGCAGGCACAAAAAAAAAGGGCCGAGAAACGTTAGAGTTGATCAGAATATACATAAGCATGGCGACCGGATTGCTCTTCCCCGTTTTTTCTCATTTCCACGTGTTTTTGAACTTCCAGATCATGAAAACCGTGCGGCTGAACCACCCCCATCGCGCCAAGTTCCGATATGCGAAAACGGATTGCAGCCCAATGCACTGGGAGTACGAACTTCAGCTGAACTCACCGGAGAGACGGCGATTTTCGAAGCGCTCCTTGGACGGTGGCGTTTATCCTCACCCCTAATTGGTAGCTCGATGTAGTATTCTGCGGCATTATGGGTTCTCCTGTTTGCGCAGACCACGTTGGCTCAACTGATCACGCCCGAGGCGCTCGAGATGCATGAACATTCTCAGCATCTAAGCTACATTCGCAACGTCAAAATTTATAATGTTCGCAACCTCACATGGAAACAGCTGAATGGCAATTTACCCAACGACGCGCTCCGGACGATTATTTTGCTGGGGAGATGATTAGGGGCGTCCTCCCAATGTGACACCTATCAGCCGCAGGCTTGGTCGGCTCTCTAAGAAGCCGAAAGAAATCGAGAGGTATTATAAGGACGGTGCTCCCTCTCTTCAACAATGTCCTCGAGCCGTTCAGTGGTTTCAGTAAGGCCGATTATCAAGCTTCCTTGTAACTCTTGACCTTTCATTTGAAGGGGTCTTACCAAAACGCCACCATGCATATTCCAACAATTGCCAGACTCGCGTCGTTTGCCTCGATAATCCTCCCAACTCTTGCCGCACCACTCGCGGACCTAGGTATTGAGAAATCTCCAACCTTGGACCACCAATTGTTCCCGCGAGCGGCACTGTGCACCTGCTGTCTTCCAGCGTCTACGATTGTCCTATTCTCGACCAAGTTACTGATCGAGAAGACCGTCGAGACCGTCTATGCGACTGCCACAAAGACCCAGGTTGTGAATGACAAAGCTACGGTCACAGTCACACCAATAGCTACGGCATATTCTACCAAGACAGTAGTATACACCACTTTGGCTGCTCCTTCAACCGTACATGTACCGACTACCACCATAACGACCACAGAGACAGGAACTGTGCAACCGACTTCCCAAACGACAGTGACTTTCACTCCTGCCGGGGTAACCCATACGACCTACACCCTCATTGGAGGTACCCATTTTTGGCGACGGGACGTCTTGGTTCCTCGAGCACCCCTCGTCACGGCGACGGACTGTGGTTGCGTCAACGTTGAATGCATGACAGCGGTGGCCACGACCTCTAAAGTCACCATCACGAGTACCGAAACCAACACCGTTACTAAACCGGCTCCAACGGGTGTCTTAATATTCAGTACCTTCACTCAATGGAAAACTCTTTCACTCAAGGCCACCCTTACGACTTGGTCCGTTGTCACTGTCACCAATACGGCTTTGGCCCTTCCCACGGGCTCGCTGACGGTTACCGTCTACGACACAACTGTTACAGAGGTTGTCACGGAAATCATCACCAACGGCCCAGCGGTACCGGTAACTGCTACTGTCACCACCGATCCCCTCGACGTGACCACCACAGTTTCGTACACCCAAGTGGCATACTTTCCTTCGGCGACCCTCGTCATCGGTGGGCACGGCGACGCCCCAGCTACCGATACACCGGAAAATCAAACCGAGGCTTTCTCAATCGACAGGTGCGCGCAGTGGTGTGCCGCGAAACCGGATTGTTATGATTGGTCGATCAGGTCGGATAACGGTGCTCCGTTCGGTTCTAGGAACCCACCGACGCGGTACTGTGTTTGGTTTGATGTCTCGCATAGGTTCGATGAGAACAACTTGTCAGCGTTTGTGGTGGGTGGTTTTCCGTGGGTCACGGATACCGCGGTTTGGAAGCGGATACCGGAAACTTGAGATCTGAATGATAATGATTAGAATGGTATTTTATTTTATTTTATTTTATTTTATTTGTTACGATAGCGACTTTAATGGCATGTATTACTGGGGTTAATATTTTTCATATGATCGCGTTTTCGTTGTAGCTGTATATATTGCAATCCGAATGATATTTTTTAATATGAAGCCTGAATGTGACATTGAAAACCCTAACAAACGAAGCTGGGAGATTCCGGACTCTCCAGTCCGATCTTTAAATCTAAACATAGTAAAAAAAAATCAAAATCTAGCAATCTGAACATCATTTGGAGAGCGTTGAGATGATTCGACAGTGTTGGTGACGTCTCAAGTCAATTAGTGCAATTTGCGATCGAGAACGACAATTTCTGCATGAATTCATAGATTGGTTGTAATTCCGAGTCCACCTTTGGATTTTCGGCTGTAGTTCTTCATCCGTGTTGTTCATCGGAAATATCTACGACTTCTCGAGATTAGGTCTGGCCTTCGACGCTATCGAAATTGTATTTCTATCGTTTGATATATCAGAAGTTCGATCCATTAGCTTTCAAAATGGCTTCATAAAATAAGAACTCGTGAGCAGCTTCGCCAATTCGATTTGTTTATGGCAATGATTGAACAGCAAATTTGTCTAAGATATCTATTTAATCCTGCGTTTGCATTCAATTAAGTTATATATTAGCGACACCACCAGAGCCTAGTTTGCATGGTAAGACCATAAATACTTCAAGTTGGTAATAAATGAGTCTATAGAAACTTTTTGTGTCTAGCTTCTGGTCTTGGACGAGACAAAAGAAACCCGTAAGAATAAAAAGTTGCTTTGCGCGACGCTCACAATTTTGTTAAACGCTTGCTCAATTATTACCTTAAAAACAATCTGTGTAAGATATGGTGACATTCGAATGTAGGAGAAGAAGAAATAGCAAACTCTCTATGAAAGGAAACTAGCTATGGCTCGGACTAGCCTCGGATGTCTCCGCGCAAAAAAACTGTCTCATAGAAACTGGTGCGTTGTGAGGTGTTGGAGTACCAGCCACCGGAAGTTGTGGCAACGCAAACTCCAGTTTTGGATGCTTTCTTTTTCTGGCGGGCTTAGCGCTTAACCCCTTGCGAAAACCACAAAGCTTCACGTCGCATCGTCTACCGATACCTCTCCTTTCAAGATCTGACAAAAACATCAACTTTCAACCGCGATTATCTCCACCCCCACGTATGCCTGACGCGTTTATGACATCTAGATCCACTTGTAGAGCTCGATGAAGTGAAAGTATTGAATAAAACGTCGGGCGGAAGGCTCCATTTGACGTCATGGGACATGCAAGAATTCGTCGGCTCCCTTGCGATCTCTAATAACGTTGGATTCAGGCCCCTTTACGCCCGAAAGGACGAAGAGATTGATCGATCGATATCGGTGTGTATTGGTCTGTTTGGTATTTATTGGTGGCGATTGGGAGAAATGGTGATGCTGATACTATCAAAAGGGCAGATGGCGACCTCTCAATGCTACTATAACGAGCATATTGATCTTAGACCTATACAATGCTGCTTGGCCTTGCCGTTGCTCCAGGCATAAATCACGTTATACTCTCGGTGGCTACATCGTCTTCTCGGTCCCTTCTCTCTCTGGTGTCTTGCGACCTATCGTGCTCTACCATGAGCTGGCCTCGAGCTTCAGTTATACGGATGGCGTTATTTTATTGAATAGACAGTCTATACTGGTCTTCGAACGCTGAAATACTGCGTTATCATAGATCCAACTTGCGGCTTTGGAGAGGTATCTATCTGAGATTCAACATTTCGGATTTTTACCTTTATTCATTCACCACTTTGTTTCTCCTAGTGGTACCATCCAAAGCGACATCTTGACTATGTTGCCTTTCGATCCCATTTGTCTCAGATACCAGAAGCTTCAAATTACCGTCAATAAAGGTACTTTGCTCCTGATGAACTTCTAGGAAGGCTTACAACACAATCATGGGAATTCGAGACCAGCGTCACATACATGCTCGCCACCAGTCACTTGCCCAAGTTTATCTCTGCGATTTTACAAATACTCCCATGAGTATTTGTGGCTGTTGTGCAATGAGCCTGCGGCTTCGAGTATGGATTCAGCTGCCATTCCAAGGCTATGGGAAAGCCCGAGAGCATTCCCGTAGTAAAATGAACTACTTGACCTCACATTTGTAGGTATCTACTAGCTAGCCATGAACATCTCGTTCAATTATCTTTGAGATTTATACCCGCTATGTATTAGCTCTTGTGCGCTACCAGATGACGGATGACCCCGGTGGACAAGCTCGGACCATGTATCCGGAACTCGTGTATATAGTGTCAATCAGTTTCAATTAATTCAGATCTCCTCGTGCCTCTCGAGTCTCATCGGTTCTATATCTGCAGTTTACTGTTTCTCTGTGTCAATTGGATCCCGTTATTACAACCTGAGACCCGGCAGGTGCTTAAGTTGTGGTGTTGTTTATGCTAAGGCCTGGGGAGTGGTAGTGGATCCTCGCCTTCTCCCACCCTGCTAGGAGAAAGGCCCCTCAGACATATATCCCTCCTTCCCACCACGCCCGTTCAACCTTTTCCTCTCTTCCCCATCATCATCACATCCTCCTCACAACCTCGCCACGACACCCTCCCGAAAACCATCACCAGACCTTCGGGATTGTGTTTACTCGTTCAAGTCAACCAGATACTCGGTCTAAACAACCCCTTCATATATAATTCACCCCGGGATCAGCCAATAAGCTTCTGGATATCCCAACTTCCCAGCTAGGTTGGACAACACATCCAATCGCGCTTTTGCAATCACTAAGCCTCGACATACCTACAGCCACCATGCCTAAGGTCAAGTCCAGGAGCAAGAATGCCTCGGAGGATGAGGAAATGTTAAAGGACGAGGACATTCCGATGAACGTAAGTCATGGTCTCAAGCTTTGAGGGTTCAGTGTCGAGCTATATTGCCTTTAATATGCCCAATCAAAGCTTCTACACCAATATATTGACCCCTCGAGCTAACATAAAGATCGCCTAGGATGTTGAGAGTGAATCAGAAGCTGCTTCCTCAGCGGAAGAGCAGGCCGATGACGAAGATGACGGTGATGTCGTGCAGCCCTTGTCCAAGAGGCAACGACGGACTGAAATCAATAACGAACGTCGCAAACATTTTGGCCGCCAGAAAGAAGATCTATTGACCGCAAAAGTACGTGCTATTCCTATCCCTCTTTCACACGTGTAAATGTAAAATTTCTTTGTTTTCCTGCCTCTTTCCCTGGGGGCTAAATCACAGTTGCGCGACAATTTTAACTTTATTTTATTTTACTTTTTTTTGCCTTTGTGGTTGTTGGCGTTGTTTTGGGTTAATCTCATTGGACTAACATGATTCCGGTAATTGTTTGATCGGGGAATATTTAGTATGCGGATTCTGCCAAACGATTTGCGTATCTGATTGGTCTGACAGGTAAGAATTCTTGGCAGCCTCGACTCACGATGCGAAGGTCAATATTAACCCAACTTTGCTACAGATTTGTTCAGACATTTCATCGGACTCAATCCAGAACTGGCAAAGGCTGTTGAAGAAGCAGATGCTATCAACAAGGCGAAGAAACGGGGCAAGGCGGTGTCTCAGGGTAGTCGAACTCGTAGAACTGAGAAGGAAGAAGACGCGGAATTGCTTGAGGATGAAATCAATGCCGAAGACTCGGAGCAGACGACGATTTTCTCCGAGAGCCCGAGCTGTTAGTTCAATTGCTCGACGTTTCGTAGGGCCAATCGCTAATCACCGAGCATAGATATTCACGGTCAGATGAGAGATTACCAGGTTGCCGGATTGAACTGGCTCATTTCTCTGCACGAGAATGGTATCTCCGGTATTTTGGCCGACGAAATGGGCCTTGGAAAGACCTTGCAAACGATCTCCGTAAGCTCTTAGCCCCTTCCCATGTTATTCGTATCACGTGCTGACATTCCGTGTAGTTCATTGGGTACTTGAGATTTATCAGAGGCATCACCGGACCTCACCTGGTTATCGTACCAAAGTCGACTCTGGACAATTGGAAACGAGAGTTCACTAGATGGATTCCGGATGTTCATACCCTGGTTCTCCAGGGTGCGAAGGAAGAACGACAGGGACTCATCAATGCCCGCCTTCTTACCGAGGACTTTGATGTTTGTATTACAAGCTACGAGATGGTCATGCGAGAGAAGCATCATCTCAAGAAATTTGCTTGGAAATACATCATTGTTGACGAGGTAAGCCTCTCAGATTTGGATCCCGGGTCCAAGACGATGGCTAACAAATTCGACCTAGGCTCATCGTATCAAAAACGAAGAGTCCTCCCTTTCTAAAATTGTCCGAATGTTCGACTCTCAAGGCCGTCTATTGATTACCGGTACCCCCCTACAGAACAACCTTCACGAACTTTGGGCGCTGTTGAACTTCCTACTTCCCGATGTTTTCGGAAGTTCGGAAGCCTTCGATCAGTGGTTCGAAAGCAGTGGCCACGACCAGGATACTGTCGTCAAACAACTGCACAAAGTTCTTAGACCCTTCTTGTTACGTCGTGTCAAGAGTGATGTCGAAAAGAGTCTATTGCCAAAGAAAGGTAAGAAACGGATAACTCAGGTCACCATCGCACCTACTAACGAAATTATAGAGTGCAACATTTATGTTGGAATGTCGCAAATGCAGATCAAACAATACCGAAATATACTGGAGAAGGATATCGACGCGCTCAACGGCCAGCATATGGGTAAGAGGGAGTCCAAGACACGATTACTCAACATTGTTATGCAGCTTCGAAAGTGTTGCAATCACCCATACCTTTTTGACGGCGCAGAACCCGGTCCACCATACACGACAGACGAGCATCTGGTTTTCAACTGCGGCAAGATGGTTGTGTTGGACAAGCTTTTAGGACGCATGCAAGAGAAGGGCTCCAGAGTTCTTATATTTTCTCAGATGTCCCGTTTACTCGATATTCTCGAGGACTACTGCATCTTCCGTGGTTTCAAATACAACCGTATCGATGGATCCACTGCACATGAAGACCGTATCTCTGCCATTGACGAATATAACAAGCCGGGATCGGAGAAGTTTATCTTTTTGTTAACAACTCGTGCTGGTGGTTTAGGTATCAATCTGACCACAGCTGACGTTGTTATTCTTTATGACAGTGATTGGGTACGTATCACGAGGTATGCAGATAATCCTAACATCGCTAACCTTTTTTGTTAGAACCCGCAAGCCGATCTCCAGGCCATGGACCGCGCCCATCGTATCGGCCAAACTAAACAAGTTTATGTATATCGATTCGTTACCGAAGACGCTATTGAGGAGAAGGTTCTTGAACGAGCTGCTCAAAAGCTTCGTTTGGATCAGCTCGTCATTCAACAGGGTCGTGCCCAACCAGCAGCAAAAGGTGGTTCTGGCGGCGATGATCTGTTAGGCTTCATCCAACATGGCGCTCAGGATATCATGAACAAGGCGGCGGAAAAAGAGGGCAAAGGAACCATCGAAGATGATGTCGACATCGATGCCTACATCAATAAGGGATCCGAAAAGACCAAAAAGATGAAGGCCAAATTCTCCACCATGGGCTTGGATGACCTCCAAAAGTTTAGCTCTGAATCGGCCTATGAATGGAACGGCGAAGACTTCCAAAAGAAAGAGACAGGACTGGCGTTCAGCTGGATCAACCCGACTAAGCGAGAGAGGAAGGAGCAGACGTATTCCATTGACAAGTACTACTCAAACATCCTAAACCCCAAGGCTGCAAAAGGAGAACAGAAACCTAGGGCGCCCAGACCACCAACTCAGACCAGAATCCAGGACCATCAATTTTACCCTGTGCGTCTGGTTCAGCTTCAGGAACAAGAAACTGCCTTTTACCGCAAAACAGTTGGCTACAAAGTCCCGGTGGTGGAGGCCCAGGAAGGCGAAGATGCCGACGCGAAGAAGGATGATCGAGAACTAGAACAGATGGAGATTGATAACGCGGTTGCATTGACCGAAGAAGAGGCGGCAGAGAAAGAGCGCCTCGCGGAACAAGGCTTCTCGGACTGGAGCAAACGTGATTTCCAGCTTTTCATCAACTTGTCTGGCAGATACGGACGAAAGGCCCTTGATTCTATTGCCGCGGATATGGAAACTAAGGATGCAAAGCAAGTGAAAACATATGCGAAGGTTTTCTGGGAACGGTTTACGGAGATAGAGGGGTACGACCGCTATATCCAGGTAATCGTTGCTGGTGAAGAGAAGTCGGAGAAAGTACGCAAGCAGCAGGAGAACCTTCGCAAGAAGATTGAACAGTTCAGGGTGCCACTTCAGCAGATGAAGATCAATTATAGTGTTAGCACCACTAACAAGAAAGTCTACACTGAAGAAGAGGATCGTTTCCTGCTGATTCAACTTGACAAGTATGGATTGGAAAGCGAGAACGTATTTGAGGTCATCCAAACCGACATTCGCGACTGCCCGCTATTCCGATTCGATTGGTTCTTCCTCTCGAGAACCCCAGCGGAGCTGTCGAGAAGGTGTCAGACTCTTTTGACGACTGTCGACCGAGAATTTGATCCAAAATTGAAGGTTGTTGATGATGAAGAGGAACAGAAGCCTGGGAAGAAGGGTCCAAAGGGCAGCGGGAAAACTAGTCGTCAGAGAAGTGTTGAGGAAGACGATGAGACAGGTCCACCAGCGAAGAAGGGAAAGACCGCGAACGGAGTTGCGACAAACGGCAAGGGCCCAAAGGTATGGTCGTCCTCTCACTACTTTGAAGCTTTCTTGATAACTAACGTGGTGCTGCTGCAGAACAAGAATATCGACTCCGTTAAGTCCGCCGCAGGCAGCAAGGCTGGCTCAAGCGCCACCTCAAGAGCCACTAGTGTTGGCTCGAATTCTGATGTTGGTGAGCGTTCGAAGCCTGGTCCGAAGCCCAAGGCAAACGGTGCAAAGGGTTCGAAGGCTAGTACTCCCGTTAGCGCCTCTAAAGGGAAAGGAAAGAAGCGTTAGCTGGATGGATCACATACCTTATCGTTAACCCTGCTTACTTTGCACCTACTGTTCTGCTTACTTTTCTTTTTTTTTCTTCTTTAAAAGGCTGAGAGGTTTCTGCGTACCGCTTTATTTTTTCTTTCTTTTAAAATGGGGGTTATTACAAGATAGATAGATCCGTGAAGTCGAAGAGGTTACCTTGACTTTGTGTTCACTAGAATTAATACCACGGATCAATAATATATCAGTTTTTCTGGTTCACCGGCATAGTGGGTTACCAACGACGAGATCCTCTTTCGGAGGTAACTTGAACAACGGCGAACCTGGAAATGGGTCGCAAGATGCCTGACCTTCGGCTCACATATCGTATACATAGGTGATTGACGGTCTAGCTAGCGAGTAGCAATACAAGGCGAGTGATTGACTCTAAACTTAAGACTCATTCCATTCTCGCCGATACAACAATCTTGAAGCCCAAACCATCCGGTTCTACAATACTGCTATGCATTTCTTGATACAGAGCGAAAAGTTCATTGGTGGCACATTACCCACATGTATTGATACATTCAAGTACATGAACCCAGATATAGCCCCTGCTAACAGCAATCGATATGTGAGGGAGCCCGCGAGACCCCATCCAGCTCGGAAATATGTGTTCTACCTATTTCTCTCTCATTTTGTTATATGGTGACGTACAGTATTAACAATTTAGCTGTTTTGTTTTCTAAACCGCTGCTGACGAAAATCCTGAAGCGGTTTTGAGTGATTAATATATATATGGCAACGTAAAATGTTGCTCGGAGCGCGAACTTTCAACCATCAACTTTGGAACTGTTTGGCAGCACACGTGTGGCTAGCTTCTGTTTGTCATAAATGATAAGTGGTTGCGGTCTTGCTTAAGAAAGAGTGTGAATAAGAGGAGCGTCTTTTAATTTCACCAGGCAAGTTGTTGGCGCATATCTGAAACAGCTCCACGTTTTATCTGGTCGAAGACTGGAAGCTGCGCAAAATATTTGCAGTCGGGGGAGGCTCCAACAGGCTTACGGCTTCGAATTTGCTGCGTCGGTGCAGAATAGCAAACCTCGAAGATCGAGGCGCACTAGGTGATGTAAAGAAACATACATCTATGAAGAAAAATTGAAAGCAGTTGAGCTGCATAGATGGATTTCAGAATGGCAAGCGCCAAATAATCATTCAGTCTTCGATCGGCCTTTGTGTTGCTTTAAACTACGAGCAAATACGTGATGAGTAATGGAAGAATGTTCTTCTATTCAATGGAAACAACGTGATAGGAGACGCTAAATCTATAAACTAATTCAGGAAACTCAGGCCTGGGGTATTGATACGTATCTACATGTTAACATTATGGAGTGTGTTTTGGTGTTGAGTCCTACTATTCGGCCTCACCAGTGTCGAGGCTCAATCCAACCCCTGAGAACCTCAATCGTACACAACACGTCGCCCAGGCAAAAGGTGCCTTCGAGGTACCGTTTGTGCGGTGGTTGTATTATTCCTTTTCTCTTGGGCCCACCTTTCGCCTAGTGTTTTAGGGCGCGCGGTTGACTTTTTCTTGCTTCCACAGAAATCGTGGCTATTATAATCCATCTTGTCATACCAATCAGTCCAAGTCTGCATTGACTTTGCGTCTATGCCTCGGTTCGCCTTCACAAACATCGCGTCAAACGGATGCAGATTCATGCCGAAATACCCACCTTCTAGGTTCACGTCATCGTGGTGACAGGTTTCCTCATAATTCGAATCGGTGTGGTATGCAGTCATCAAGGCCTCCACCTTATAGCCCGCTTTCCTTATATGTCCCGTAGAGTAGATTTCGACTCCGATAGCGGCGTCTTTGTCTTTGAAACAGGTGTTTAGACCGTTAGCGAGGAGGATATCGAGACCGATGCGGTCGGTTGCCCAGATCATTGACGATACGTGCGCTGGTACGCCGACCGCTTTCTTGCAGTTGTAAGTCATGCCTACTAGCTATTATTGTTTGATTATAATCAGCACCGTCATATAATATAAATAATATAATATTGGATGCTCTCCCGTCTCAAGACCACGGGATTGAGCCCAGCCGCCCAAGACCAATAAATATCAAGTAAACGGTCTTGCGAGGTTCGCTGAGCAGGGATGGGATTGACGACTAACGTACCTTTGTCTCCGCATCTACTTTATCGAAATAACTGTCGCTCCAACATTGTGTATTCCATGTCGGCAAGAAAGGTCCCCTGATGCTTGCGTTCATCAAGATAAACTTCTTATACTTCTTTATCAACTCCTTGTCGTTCTTCAATAACACTTGAGCGTGGCTTCCTAAATCGAAGCACAGGTTCTCCCTTTGTATATATTTGACATATGGCACGTCCGGTAATAGCTCGTGGAGATTGGTCTTGCCGTTAAGAATAAATAAGAAATCGGCGCCGTCGTGGATACCGTGTTTGATGAAAAATTCGGCATTCGCACGGGCATTTGGAGTTTCAAAGTAAGCATAGCTGACCAAAGGTCGGTCCGGATCCGCGTGTAAATCCTGCGACTGAAATCACTTTCCGTAAGTATGTAGTCGGGTGCAGCGGTGGTGATTCGATCTTGCCAATCGACATTCATATGGATATATACGTACGACTTTCTCTGTGCTTACAGTTGCGTAATAGCCTACTGTTATCATCCAAATAAAAGCGAGGACTCCAAGTGCTATTGCTACCGGCTTCCATTTCTGCCGAACATTCTCTTTTGCAAAAAGACCATCGCTTTCTTTAGTTCCGTCTTCTAAGAGCGAATACCTAGCTTCTTCCTGCAACATTGTATAGGTAATCTTTATCGGGCCGTTGAGATTGTAAGATAAGAGACAGGCATATATGTTTTAAGGGATTATTGGTCAATTAATATTGTGGATTAGATTGAACGATTGCTGTGGCCAGCCACCAGAAATAATTTTTAAAGAAAATTGGTAGGAAAAATAATTTGATATCTTAAGATGATTAGTTTGGGAATATATCGAGGGTTCGGAGTCCAGGAAAGTCCGTGCGAGTAACAATTGCCAGAATCTTGATGGTATGGACTGTAGATATTTATTCATTTAAGAATGCGATATACGTAGGTCAGCAGTCCCATTTCATATTGCTTCGATTTGGTTTCTCGAACGTCTACTCGCACCTTTTTGGGGAATAGCTCGCTTTTTCGAGCTGCGGAACACAAAACGCGCGTCGAAACCGCCCGAGGTGGTGTCTTATTGTGGTGTTTGAAGCACACTGAAACAGATTTCGGAGCGTTTCGAGGCAACGCGGGGGCCAAGACAATTGCGACCTTCAGTTTTTAAAAAGCTTGGTATGCATAGGACCAAGTGAATCTTCCTCATTGATCTCTCCCCGATACGTTTATTTATATACCATCGGGTATGTAACCTTGGTCTCGAAGACCCTGCGTAATAGCCTCCATGCACCCAACAAAGACGGATATATCGATATGAGGTCAACCAATCAAGGCCGAATTGCAGCCACTGATCAAACATGAGGAGTCAACCTTGGCAGCAGGAAGGCGGAGCAAAAGCTCCTAAAGAACATCGAAGCTTCCCCTTTTCACCAGCCTTAGTGGCGTTCTCATGCATTTATTCAATATATGGATTGCTCTAGAGGTATAAGGATAATACTGGGCAGATGTGTTGGGTGTTGTTGGCGTTGTTGTTGTTGTTGGCGCTGTTGGTTTTGGCAGCCTCCCCAAAACGGCCGACCGAAAAGGCTGTCACAAACAACATCACGGATCCCTCGCCGCCACCGACCTCCTCCTCCTCCACCTCCTTCCTGCGAACACCCCTCTGTCACCGTGAGATCAGGACCTCAAAGCAAACCAGAGATACAACTCTTCGAGGGCCAGGTCGTCGACTACCCTTGTAAGTCATCATACCATCGTTCGCCTTCTGGTTTCCAGCGGACTCTTGAACGGCTCAAACCGCTGACTAAAACTTCCAACTATAATCAGGACGGCCCAAACAAACACTCCTCCTATTCACCCACACCCACGCTTGCTCTCATAAACCTCCCTCTCAAACCTAGATACCATCTATTCAGTCAGATTTAAACATCAAATATGGACATGACCTCGTTATCCTCCACCCTACCCGGAGGCTCCAACTCCGCCCGTCGTCAAGGCCAAAATCCCCCGAAGCAGCACTCCCCGGACCCGAACGATGACAGCCAGACCCTCATCGAAGCCTTCCAGGCGGCCGCTCGGTCCGTCACGAACCTGTACCGAGGTTCCGCGACAATGATCAGGAACTCCCGGCAGGACGGTTACACGGACGCCCTCTCGGACGTTCTGGAGGCCATCGACAACGAATCCGCATACAACGATCCCACGCTCGCGCTATCCAGGATAAGGGACTGGGTGATCGATCGGAGACACGAGATCAAAGGCGGTAGCAGTACCGGGAACACAACCGGGCGAAGCAGCTCGGTGCCACCTCAGCAGCAGAGGGAGATGAGCTCCGAGTCGGATATGGAGGACAACAACACCAAGGAAGAAGAGGCGAGAAGAGAAGATTCAAGCCGTCAGGATTCTCCGTATGATTCACATCAGCAGCAGCAGCAACCTCAAACATCACAGCAGCAGTCGCTGCCTTCGATACCGTTTTCGTTCCAGTCATTAAACCCGATCCCTCAGTACCCTACCCGGACACCGGATGTCCTAGAACCGCTACAATCCCCCGAAATGAACGGCATATTCACATTCAATTCGCCTGTCTCCACTGCGTCGGTAGTATCAAACGGTCGCCAGGGTACAGGGAGTAAAACTCCGCTAGCACCCCGAAACAATAATAGTAACCTCGGAGTCGGAGCAGGCACAAAGCGAAGGAACCAATACGTGGACTTTTTCGATATCAACGGATTTGGAAACTTTGGCTTGAACGGCGGGAGGGACATTGGAAGCACCGGTGGACAGGGTACCCCAAAGAGGGGGAGATTCGTGTGATGGATTGCGAAAGATACCCGCCGAAAACAACTTTATTCAACCCATGCATCTTTTTTTATGACCTTTACTATTCCCTTTGGACTTATAGAGGATAGGAGTGTAACGATACGACCTTTCTGGAGCTTCTTTTATTTTTGGCGCTTTTGGATGTTAATTATTGACGATTCGAAAGAGGTGGCTTGAGAAGACCTTTTGTTCCATTTTTTTTCTCTTTCTAGTTGTTAATATCCTCCTCTGTTTACGACCATTCGCCTTTTATCCATCCCTTTCCCTTTCCCTCATGCCCCATTGCTTTTGAGACAGCATATTCGGCGTCATCTCTTTTGTTATTGTCGGTTCGGTCCCGGTTCGTTCCCCAGTCCTGAAGTTTTACAGTCTCTATATACCCCAACTCAGCAGTATTACCGCCACCGGTACCTGTCTCAACGACTTTCGACCTTCCCACGTTCTTCAATCATGGAATCCATAAATTAATCACCTGGAGAGGGTCTTCATGCATCAAATCCCGGCGTTTTCCAACATTCTGCCCCACTTTTCCAACTCTTATCACAAACACGCTATTCCCTGTTTAATTGTATAACGTAGTCGACAAGGGACAGCTGGATGTTCTTTTATATCAACTCTCGGCGCGCTCCATTTTTGGTTCGGTTCATTTTATTTTATTTCCATTTTATATCAGCTCTATTCGTACTTTCCTTCGAAATTTGCTGTACAAGTACAAGTACCTATATCTTTACTCATCTGCAATCTCGTATTGTATGTAATGTGTACTCTATTATTTCCCCCCACGGCGCAACCGAGATGAGCTTAGTTAGAAATTATATTCCATCATATGACCATATTTCCCAGGATCCGAATCGAGCTCCTAACCAGAGCTTCCCGACTCTAAGCTTCTCAAGTGACCAATGGCCTTTTTTTCCCTGATCCAACCAAGAAAAAACACACACAAACGACTTTGTGTGGTTTGATGACGAGACAGCAAAAACGAACGCACTAACGAGACCAAACGCACTCACTCTTTTGAATCAACACAAAAGACTTCTAGTGAGCCCTAGTTTGGCGATAGCTCGATAGGATCGCAGATATGATTGCGATATGTTTTGATGAGTGTGTGAGAACCTCCTGTTTGAAACATCTCTCGCCTCCCTTTGTATCGAGACGATACAAGCTGGTGCTATTAATATAGGAAGACTCTCATTTGCGGTCCAATCGGGTTAGCGCCTCCGATTTGGCCCGGGTTTTGAGGTTTATTTCCCAATCTTGTTTTTCAGCCGGATTGTAGTTTCCCGCTCGGAAGATAGGATTTCAAAGCAATAGCATTTCGGTCACAAAGATTGAGGGGTTTCACGGTGAATCAAGATATCTGTAAAGAGAGAAATAATATGCGAATGAAAGCCACAGTAGTAATTCTTGTTCGGATACTGAATACATGGGGGGTATCATCGCTTTGAAATTGATAGAAAAGTATAGTATATAAACAAAAGAAAGTGGAAAAACTCCAAAATATTATCCATACATAGTATCCGAAAGTTGAAAATCGTTTTCTGTGATAAGAGTCGGGAGCGAACCGTAGTATAATTAAAGGCTCGTGACGAATCGAAAGTAAAAATTGTAAAAACAAATAGAAGAGAGGGAAAGACGAGTCTTGATTTAGATTCACTTTTGAAAAGGAATCAAATCTGTGACACTCTCATCATACAGAAGAAGAAGAAGAGGTTAAAATCAAAATTGAACATCTACACAATCCCAACTCTTAGGCCGCTAACGATATAATAGCGGGCCCGGCAACCACCGTCGAATCATCAAGCTTGCTCTCCGTCGCGGCCTTTGTCAGATGAACATAAACCTCTCCGGCAATATTAGCTGGAACAAGACATTTTCCGTCCTTGAGCTCAGAGAACACGGTACCGACGCCGCCAGCAGTGAAAGCGCAGAACTTGGCCTCACCGGCAGTGCTGCCGTTAGCGAGGTTGAGAGGGGTACCGGGCTTGACGTCCTGGGCGCTAATGATGACCAACGAGGGGAAGGCGGTGAAGCCGAGGGAGGAACCAGCTGGGCAGGACTTGATGAATTGAGCAGCAAGGGTGAAGACGCTTCTGGGGCCGAGAGCGGCATCGAAGGCTTGTGGGACTGGCAAGGCGTCACCAGATGCAGCTATAAAACAGAACAGTTAGCATTTGATTTGAAAACAGAATTATAAAGATCTGGATAACTCACCTCGGATGAAAGTCTGATGTCTAGCCTCGACCGTCACAATCGATGCGGCAGCAGCGAGCACATCCTTGGAGGTGACCAACGGAGCGGCACCGAGGTAGGCGGAAACACCGACGGCTTCGAGGATCTTTGCGGTGGCAACCATGTTTGCCGCCGTTGTGAATTGAAAGTCATACTCGCATGGCTGCACGGGGATGGCACCGGCCTTCTTCAAAACGTCGCTGATAACGGTAACGTGCGTGGCTTCGGTTTCTCCGACCTTTTTGAGGGCGACGATCTGTGCGGCGGAGAGACCGAGACCAGTAAAGTCTGCTTCGGGGAACTTTGCGAAGCCTTGGCTGTAGAAGGCTGATTCGAGATGCTCGAGGGTGAGAGCACTAGTGATTGCACGTTAGCTTTTGTAAAAAAAAAAAATAGAACCATAAAGCAATAATATGACGTACAATTGAAGAATGTCGGTATCCGACAGAGCACCTGTGGCCTGCCTCTTGCTAAAAGTAGGCAGCCTGTGCGGTATCGCATCTCCCAACCCGGCAAAGGACGCAGCTCCGACGACAGCGGTCAACAATGTCGATTTGAATGAAACCATTTTGAATATGTCTTTAGAAGTTTTCTTTTTCTTGAATTTATGAAAAGGGAGTGTCGTGAAGTAGACTGTCAAAGTCCTCTCGATCCAGTCGAATTAACAATTAGGAGAAAGGGTTTTCGAATGAAGAATCCGCCTGGGATAAAGAATGACTGAATAGTAGAAGAGAGAGAAAAGAATGTAATCAAGCACCCAGGCTCGAAGGTATAAAACTTGCTGAAAGAAGATACCGAAGGTTCAAAGTCCAATGCTCGAATGGAAAGAGAAAGGGAAAAAGAAGAAGAAGAACAAGAGAAAGGGTAACTCTATATATCTGCAGAAGCGCCACCCAGAAGAGACCCTAGCCAGGCACGCTTCGACACTCAGACATGTCCTGTGACACATCCAAGGGGTGGGGGAGAAAAAGTCTCCACCAGAAGGCGAAGAATAAAAGGCGACAACGCTACGAATGAGGTTAATGGCGATAAGCTCAAAACCTAATTAGCGCCTCCCTGCTGGGGGGTGTCATAGGAAACATCGGACGCCTCCTAGGTGACATGGGCGACGGATGGGCAGTCCAGCAGTGCACCTGGTGTGGCCGTTAGTCAAGCTCCAAAGCTCGGATGCAGATTGTTTCGTCGGTGCACGCACGGCGTATACGAAATATCAAGTGGAAACAAACCGGCCCAAAGAGGCATATGGCCGGGTCGAAACATCCACAACGGGTATGCGATATAGCATCGATCGGGCATAGTTCCACCTATAGCCAGCGGATGTTGTCCAGCCGTTTGGGGGCAGCCTGTCCGCTTTCGGGTAGCCGAAACGCTCGTCGAAACGTCGCCCGCAACACATCGAAAAGGGGGCTCAGCACGCTGAAGCACCGCCTGTCGCAAACATCGTTCAGGTGCCGTTTCACGATGGAGCCAGAGCATCCACCGGGACCTTGATCGTCTGGAGAAAACAAAAAAAAAAGAAAGGACGCCGCCCATCTCGTGTCTCGTAAACACCAAGAGATTTGTTTCAATAAAATGCAGAGCGGTTGAGGCCTCGAGGTCGGCCGACGTGATTCAGGTCCCTTGCAGCTATTTTCTCGACAACGGTCTGGAAAACTCGGGAGGACCAAACCGACGGAGATAAACATCTCTTTTTTTGGCCCGTGTGAAGCTTTCCCACTTTCCCAATCCATATTATGTAAGAGCTGATATCTAACCTGGTAGGATTCTGCTTCGATCCGTCATGTTTTGCAGATAGTATGTACCCACGCATCTCGCTAATCACCTCATCGATCGTCCCTCTTGTGATATATTTATCTTTTCACTCCGTCTTGGGCTGGCTTCCTGGGCTCGAACTAAGGAAAAAGGTTGGCGAACTGGTTGGTGTCTTCGAACGGGCCTAGCGCGATAACGTGGCTGGTGATTATTCGATGCAACTATGAACAATGTTTCGTTTCGATAATAAACTCACCGTTTGTTCGAGACCTTGTCATGACTTTACCATGAATTGCATTCCGGCCTGGCCGTACGGGACCAACAGCGCTAAACACCGCCAGTTGGTTCACCTTCGTGTCCAAAACTCCTCCGTCAATTTGACTCCCATCAGTAACAAGGAGTACAATGTTGTCGAGTCGACTCCTCAGCCACATTTAGCGTTACCCCTCTCAGTCTAGATTTATGCGCCGCCACACCATCATATGCATCCTCGGTCTTTTCCAAATAGGTGAGTTCTGTGTCGAAGTGTGTCCCGTAGCCACCCTCGTACGAAGCAACACTTTGTCGCGATCACCAATGTCTGACTGATATTAACATTTTCATTTCGTTTGTCATATAATTAATAACAGAGCTCGCTTTAAGGCTCGCTGGTCTTTTCTCGCTTCACACTATCATCATTCCCGCTTCGAAAAATCGCTATGAAGACATTATCCATCCTCAATCAACAGGGCCATCTTAAAAGAATTTTGTGACATGAAATGTACTGATGATATTTTGGATTTGCCCTGGTGTCCCCTCCCACAGTTTTAAAATGGTCACTGTACCATAAGTGCATGATCCATAAAAGGGGGGAAACAATAGTGGGTTAAAAAAAAGAAAGCAGTCGAGTAAAAGAAACAAACATGCGGAATAGACAGAAAGAAAACGATATCACAACATTCCTCGATAAGTGGTCGTTTCTCCATCTATCTCCAACTAGTAGGGGGGGAAATTCGCCCATCCTTGTTCATGTCATGTAATGCTGGTTGTTCATAAAGCATAAAAAGGAAAAGAAAGAAATATTTCATGCAAAAAAGGCTTCCTCCACTTCACCAAACGTTGTTAAGTTAGAGAAGCGAGTATGTACTTCTATCGTCTATCCAAGTATGTTCAAAAAGCATACGGGTTGGAAGTTCGGGTTGTCAAACACCTATTAGAACGTTAGCGGTATTCGATAAACTCGGTAAGATGCAACGGCGCGACTTACGGAGGACTCTTAGTCAACTCGGCCCTCAAAATGACTGGAACCCTAGTCATTTCCCGGATATACTGGACGTAGTCGTCCTCGTTCAAGCTCCAGTATGGCACCCAGAATTCCTTGGAGTTCATATTTTCGTTCTTCTTGTTTGTGTCCTTGGCGGCAGTGACAGATAATTTGGGGTCGCTTCGAGTGCGGTGAGGCTGTTGTCCCAAATTTTTGGTGGGGCTACCAGGCATACTTTGGGTGGGACGAGATGATTCGGAGAGGGAGACACCCCCAATGGCCTCGGCGACATCGCTTTCATCATCAAAGAGGGCGTCGACGGCATCCGAGGAAAGAGTAGCTGCTTCTGTAGCGCGACGTTGGGCTTCTTCCTTCTCTTTCTGTTGAGCAGCCGCAGCCGCAGCAGCGTTGGCAGCCGCATTATTAGCTGCGCGAATCGAGCCTGCGTGCTTCGGGCGCTCGTCTTCTGGAACAAACGAGGCGCTTGTGACACCCTTCTCCCAATACAACTCGAGGACTCGCGCCTTCTTATCGAACTCTGCCTTCTTGAGAGGAAGCTGGTCACAGTGGACACGTTTCTCGAAACCGTATTCGGGAATTAAAACATCGAAGGCGGATTCGTAGACGCAGATGACAATACCCTCGCAGATCAATTCGCCACCAGCTTCTTGGCGACGCCTGTCAACAACACGGCAGAGCTCAAGGTGAACGCTCTGCTCCTGGGCGTTTTTAGCGGAGTCCTTTTTGACGTTGCACTGTTCAACTTGCTTGGAGAGAGTATCGATGTCCTCTAGAAGTTCTGGAGTTGTGCCTTCAGGCGCGTTGAGAATGGCGTCAAGCTGTCGGTGCACCATGATGTCCGCATAACGACGGATTGGGCTGCTGAAATGGGTGAAGATAGGGATGTTCAATGTAAAATGAGAGCGGTACTCCTCGGGAACCTTTGCAGGCACGTAGTATTTGGCACGATGCATTGTCTTGATGAGCAAGGTTTCCATACCCTAAAACAAAACGTTAATGTTTACCCTCCAGCCAAATTGTGTGAAATTGAAAACATACCTTACGGATATCCTCATCTGCAACCTTGAACAAGCTCTTTTGCAAGGCTGCGCTGCTCGAAACATCAATGTCATAACCGATCGCGTTCATTCTCTGTGCAAATGTATCAAGGCGACGTCTCATAGGTGTGGCATGGCGACGAAGAATTGCCTTCTCAGGGAAAGAACCGAGCAATTTGGCACCAACATAGGTGTTTGCCTTGATCATGAGTTCTTCGATGATTTCATGAGAGGGTGTAGTATTGAAGAGGTTATCCTCGACGGGAACATTCTCGTCATCAATTTGGAAGAATAGGCGCAGGGCGGGGACAGAAATGTCGCCAGCTTGGAAACGTGCTTGACGGAATTTATAGGTGATGCGTTGCAAAAGCTTCACATCCTCGATGAGACCAGCTTCCAACCCACTGACATCGCCGCCGTGAACGATGGTGTCGACATCCTTATACGACAATTTTCCAACGCTCTTGATGATGCTCTTTCCGATCCAAGTCTCATCCTCCAAAACCTGGCAAGTCTCCGTGTCCACCTTGATCACAACCGAAACAGTGAATCTTTCAGCACCTGGAGCAAGGGAGCAAAGATCCTCTGCAAGTTTGGGCGGTAACATTGATACCGTTCTATTAATAAGAGAAACACCGATGCCTCGCTTCTTCGCCTCACGATCAACCAGGGAGTTAAGCTTCACAAAGTGAGCGACGTCGGTAATATGAATACCGATTTCCATAACGCCATCACGATCCTTCCTTATGTGAATCGCGTCCTCCAAGTCTTGACTGCCACTTGGGTCTATCGTGAAAGTGCGAACTTCTCTGAAGTCCTTTCTCTTGGTTGCGGATTCGCCCTCACCCTCAACGCTCCAGTCTTCAAATCCCACGTTCTTCAGGACGGCATCATTGAATTCATCCGGTCCGAAATTGTTATCTCGAAGTAAAGCATCGGTTTCGATTTTGATGTCTCCCATCTCACCGAGCTGCTCAACAAGAGTACCAAAAGGATGCAACGAGGTGATGGGCCAGCGTTTTATGCAAGCCACAAAAATTCGGTTGGCATATGCTTGATGGTTTTCAACAAAGTCCTTGGGGGCTTGTTCGGTGGGGATAGCGATCAGTGGGACGCGCTTATCGGTTGGCTTGAACCAAACAATTTTTGGCTTCTCTTGGTGACGTTCGGGCGCAGCGGGACGACCAGCGGCCTGTCTTTCGGCTTCCTGCTTCTCCTTTGTCGCCTGAGAACTAGGACGCAATAAACCGAGAGTACTATGGGCGAGAGGGGGGAAAGTCAGCACGTGTTTTCGTCATGAGAACGAATCGGATTAGAGATTCTTACCCTGAAAACATCTGTCCAGCCACTCTTTCTATGACGGCTACGATGTGACCAGCATACAACGGCTTGTGCTCATCGCTAATTTCTTCCTCTTCAACGAGGAGTAAGCTTTGTCCTTCAACCTCTACGTCATCATTCTTCTTCTGAGTGGGTCGTTGGCGGAGAGAACCACGACGGCGCAATCCACCTTCGTTAGAATTGTCTTGCCCGTCACCTTGAGAACCAGAATTGTTAGACCTGTCTCCACCAGTCCTAGTGTCGGAGATGTCTTTGCGCTTCTTCTTCTCCTCTTTCTCTTTCTTTTGGGACCAAACTTCATCAACATCAAGAAGTTCAACCGCGACCAAGTCACCTTCCAAAGCGCGATTTCTGTCCTTGCTACCACAAATGAAGATGTCGGCGTCCAACAGGCCGTCTTGCGTGGCGACATAGGCATCGCTACGGTTCTTTTTGTTGACACGCATGATACCAGAAACGAGCTGACCATTGCTCAACAAAGCTGGAAGAGACGCCTGTGGGAGGTAGGGCGTGAAGAGGGTCTTTCGTTGTTGTTGTTGCTGCTGTTGCTGTTGTTGAGCAACCATGGGATTATTTTGTCCTCCCATACCAACCATGGCAAGATTGTGCTGGCTGATCAAACCCTGAGCAGCGACTTGTTGCAGCTGTAGTTGATTAAGCTGCTGCTGCTGAAGCAACAATGACTGACCAACAGGATTAAACATTAGTTGTGGGGCTCCTGGAATGACGCCCATCGGCTGACCAGGAAATTGAAACTGGCCCATGCCACCCGTACTGCTAATGGACCCTCCTCCAACAGAAGCCCGGGTGCGATGGCCAGGAGTGAAAGTGTTAAGAGTCGGTTGCCCTTGCTGTGGGATTGGATCTTGAGGGGGTGCTTGTTGGCGCCAGTTACCATCAAAGTTGCGAGAGGGCGTCCGACCATGTCCGCCACCGTAACCGGCATTGCTACTACGACGTTCACGGGTTGCGGGCGCATCAGAGGCGCCTCCAGGAGGCGCATTCTCATTCGAGCCGGATTGAGCTGGAGGGAATTGGAATCCGCCCATTCTCCCACCACTGATCGAGCCCTTGTTATTTCCAACAGCCATGCTCTGACTACGTCCATGACCGCTAAGTCGCGAACGGGTAGGTAGACCGCCGCCGCTGCCGCCGGATACATTTCCAGAAGTAGAAGTGAGAGTAGGAGTATTTGCAGCAGGTGACTCTGCTTCCTTTGTAGATACACCGCCTTCAGTGGACGGAGTAGTAGTGTCTGGGGTGGATACTGCTTTGTCGCCACCAGGAAACGGATAACTACCTGCTTGTGAAGCTGAAGAAGTAGCTGCTGGGCTGTTTCCACCCGTGCGAGCGAGTTTGGCAAGCTCGGCAGCCTTCTTAGCCTCGGGAAGGGCAAGAGAGTGACGCCGTTGATGGCCGCCACTGCTACCACCAGATCGACGAGGAAGCGTGCCGCCGCCACCACCTTCAGCCCTTCCAGTCGAATTGGAATGGCTCAAGCCAGGGACAGAGAATTCGCCAAAATTAGATGCCCCAGACGATGGAGCTGGCGGGGGACCGCCGATACTGGCAGCTGGGTTATGGTTCGATACGATGCCTGACTGTCTACGACTTCCAGAAGGTTGCGTGGGAGCTCCGGTAGGAATACCTTGCGGCTGCGGTGAAGGGAATTGAAAAACTGGACCCTGTCCGAGATTCTGGCTTTGAGCGAAGGCGAATGCCTGTTGCTGGTGAGCCGCAGCATGCTGGCTAAGATATTGTTGCTGAGCGGCAATCTGCTGTTGGGCGGCAATCTGTTGTTGGGCGGCAAGCTGTTGCTGCTGAGCTTGGAGGAGCTCAATTCGCTGCTGGATGGCGATTTGCTCGACCGTAGGGATCTGGCCGGTCTGGATGCCGATGTTCAGCTGGTGGGCTACATATCCACGATCAAGTTAGCCTCGATTCCTAACGTCCAATGTGTTGCCGACGTGCTCTCACGACTCCTCTTTTTTATATCAACACAAAAAGGAGCAAATGAAGGACATACCCATGAATGGCGTCATCTCTGAAGGCGACCTCCTGTGGCCGACGTGGAGTAGACGGCCTCCGGAGCCGATTGGATTTTTAGAAGGATCCATTTTGTTCGTTTAATGGTAATTAAAGGAACGTTCAGAATCGAAAGTTAGAGGACAAGGACCGTAAGAGATCTCGTGGTGGAGGGGGGTTTTTTTTTTCTGAAATTTTTAGATTATAGGGACTGTAAACGTTCTAAGACGCGAGGCGAGGGCATGGCGTTAGCAGATCTAGTTGTTCAAGACGGATAAACATCGATTCAGAGCATCTCGAGGATTAAGGGAGCCGTCTCTTGATAACAAGCCAAGGTTTCTGGCTTGAGATCCGGAATTAGGGCTATCGTCCTCGAAGAATGATACATGGAATGCGGAGGTCCGAGTTGGCCAATGCGGGCCGGAAGGATACGACGTCCAGAATGCCAGCACATCCGGGGAAAGACGAGACACCCAATATCCCAAAAGAGGGGTAAGAACACTTACCAGGCAAACTACGCTGAGTAGAAAGTAGACGAATTGCTTGCTAAAGGATCGCTAGCAGAGCTGTCAAACGGATTGAAGATGATTCGGCAGATTGTCCTTAGATTTCGGGGTCGAAACGTGGTGCGTAAATGATCATATACGCGTCGTCAAGGATGAGTTTGCTGGGGTGGGGTGTGGTGAAGACCACTGAGAGAAGACGGAGTATGAGTAAGTATATGACCGTCTAGATGAAAGTCGAGATCGAGGATTAAAGGGAGGGTGAGGAATGAGTGGAGGCAAAAAAAGAGGGGTTATGGGAGAGATGATGCAGGGAAGGAAGGGATGGAGAAACCAGGGCAAGCAGAATCAGAGAAAGGTTTCCTGCGAGACGTCAACTCGAACAAGAAGCTTTGCTTGCCGTGGGGGGGACTAGAACGCCAGCAGGAGTAGCCGAGAACTATACCTAGCTTAAACAGAGCAAAAGGCTGTCTGCAGAGCGGCTTATATACGGGAATGCATTAGGGGGGGCTTGAAGAGCATTGCAGAAAGGGCTCAAACTCACCCTTAGGATTGGATCACACAGATATCGAGAAAAAACGAAGAAACACGAAAGGATGAGAAAGAGACCAAAGAAGACAGATATATTTCCAAAAACCAACGGCTGGCGAGTCGTCTGCTTGGTAAAAGAGGCACAAGCAGAAATTCAGAGGCGAGAATTGCGGGGTTTCAGAGGCTATGCCCAAGCGAGGAGAGAGGTGAGAAAGTTTCGTCCGTGGAAAAGTGGCGGTAAACTGCGAGCATAAACAAGGGTGAGATCGGTGCCCAGACTTTGCTTTCTTCATGCACAAATATCAAAAGCAAAGGGACGGTATGTGATTTTGAGGGAATGGACCCGGATATCTAGTTATCACTCGATATCGCGGGCCGGAACCAAATGTACCGCCAATGCCAATGCCCATGCCAATGCCAATGCCTATGCAAATGCCAATACCAATACCAATGCGGCTGGCGACCGCCGGATTGTGTTGGTTCAAAGTTCAAAGGGGAGGAGGGACGTGAAGCGTCCTAGTTCCGATATCCGAAGAGACGAGGTTGGAGGTAGACTTACAGGACAAGGTATATTTGGGGACGGTCAATGGCCCGTCGCCAATGGCAAGATGGTGTGCGGGACGCCAGAAATAGCTGGCTGGCGTGGCCACGCGTGGGTATGCGTGCGTATTCAAACGGCTGTTTTAGATTACGAGAGCGACGAACAGTTCATGAATCTAGATCTCGAGAGCATTGGACGAGGTATTGCAATGGAGATGAGATGTCAGAGGTAGCGAAGAGGAGGCGTGAAGGGTGAAGAAGAAGAAAAATGGAGGGAACCGACGATGGCAAACCGTCGACGGAGAGCAAGTCTCCGGTTCAGTTCAGTTGTAATTATGCCCGGATATCGCATTAATTATTTGGCGATATTCACTAATTCCAGGCGGAGAGCAGGCGTTGAAGATCTGCCATGCGTCGACACACCCCGGCAGATCGGTGTTGCTGCTGGCTGTCCCACGGCCCAGCAACTCGTCCACTCTACCATACTAAGTATGTATGGTATACGGATCGCAATTGGTGTTCCAGTCCCTGGCATGCATCTCACAGCCCTCAATTATCGGCAATTCCCTGGCGATATTCGCGGGTGCGGTCGCGACGCCATTCGAGTTACGTGCAGGACGGCCTCGATTGCGTGTGTTGGCGCACCGAATCCTGGCGCTATCGCCATTGCTCCAGGCAAAGAATATCGAATGTCGGCTTTGAACATCGGAGCCCCACTCCCAGCCATTTATACCTGAAACAGGTAGCACCGCAATACACCGACTCGTTACATTGCGTCGTCTCCGAGAGATTGCGTCTAGGCCCGAGCTTCTTCCGGCCTTTAGCCCCAATGTACCTCATTCCGGTCAACCGCCCGAAGCCGAGCGGCTGATCTAATGATAAAGGATTCCTTCCAACGGGTAAATTTGGTTCCATAAAGCACAGCGCTGGATGGAAGGTAACGCGCCTTCCTCATCTGTTCGTGACGAATATTCCAACCTTTGGTTCTGCCACCCGAAGTATGATGGAGTCAAAGTGTGATCCCGAATATCATACCATCTTGATATAATTTTTTTAATATACCCGTTCCCGGGAGCTGGCTGCCTTGCTGAGAGGCTAGTTTGAGTTTTCATTTAGCTAACAAGATTACACATCAAAAGCCCGCTGGACCAGGCCCGGACGTCTGGGCAAACGCTATAAATATTGTAAATATTTTATTGGTGTTGAACATATGCTATCCTGAGTTCTCTGACCTAAGAGTTCTGATCCGTTTCATGGATCCAGTTTCTCCTCGTCGTACATTATAAACCTTGTTGACCGAAACGACTCAATCTTCTCGAACTCATCACAATGTCTAGATAGCGAAGAATTTGTCCCGGATATAATCAATATATCTATGTCTATCAATGAAGCTGTGGTGTATTACAGCATAAGCCAACCGATTTCAGAGCCAAGAAAATGTAACGAGATAAGCACTCGACTGACTTTGGCTAATATACAAAATAAATTCTGCTAAATATGCTTGAATCGATATCTCAAGGGAGTCAGATGCGCGTTGACGCGTTAGCTGCCGTCACGGTTGTAGTCAATAAGGAACGCTGTCGATAGTTATTTCAGCCTCATCTGGCTTGCACAGCCACAAAAAGTGTATCAACACGAAACTTGCGAAAACAATTTTTAGCATTGGGCCGGTTTTCCTTTTGAACAGATGATATGACGAGCCGCTGAAGGCTATGAACACCGATAAATCTGCGTACCTACTTGAGCAGATTCCTGTGAACGATGTCATCAGGCATCACCGTGAGCGTTTTGAGCGTTCTTCCGATTCCACCTCTTGCTCGCTTAACCCGAATGCCCGCCATTTGCATCCAATCAGCAGCCCGAAGCTCAGGCCATACGAGGCTGCTTTTTAAGAGTCAAAGCCTCAGGCATGCCTAAGGACTAAACCGCTTCTGGAAGATGAGTGAGCCTGAAGATCAGGCTTGCGCCTGGGGATTGCCCAAGCGTTTCTCCAGACATAAAGGGTCCTGAGTCACCTCAAAGGCCCGCCATACTTCTTTTCTAAACTCTCCCCTTCTTCTCCTCAAGTTTATTCTTCAAGATCTCACAAAGCGCAAAAATACACAACGACTTCAACATATTCGCGATTTCCCTCTGTTTGGAGGTGCACTTCTCCATTCCCCATTCTCAATTGGCTCTCTATGAGTGGTCAAACTGAGCGCACTGTCCTCCAACACTTTTTGCAGCCCCAATGAATCTGTCGCTCTCCTCCTCCTCCAGTACTCAACACTCACATCATTCGTGGGATTGCCACAATAATTGCACTTCGTCTCAAGATATCCAGCCAGGACGGCGCCCTCTGCTCGAAGAGGGTACCGAAAACCTGCTCCGGAGGTCTCTTGACCACTCTGCCATCGCTAAGGGTGTTCCATCTGATTTCCTTAAGGAATATTTGGAACAGACATCCCAACTACGGCATACGTTCTAGCATTTGGTGGGACAACCTCGCCAACTGCAGTTCTGTGATTGATTTTTGCTAGAAGTATTTTTATTTTTATTTTTTTTGACACGTTTCCCCTCAATCTGTTATACTCCCCTTCGTAGAAAAAACATATAAAAGCATAAAAAGAAGGAAATCCGTTGAATCGAGCCCGCTGGGATCATTCAAATCAGGGAGGGTCTCTATCGATAAGTCGTTGACGTTCTCTGCATCTGCGGAACTTGCAAAAACGAAGACGCAAATATTGCATCCACTATTTGTGACGTGCATCTGAGTTATATACCTGTTATTTGGGTTCATCATATTTTTTACTTCCCAGTTTTTCCCCACAGTAGTTAAGTTTACAATGTATCTGTCTCAGAACGAAGACGGTGAGTACCCGGGGGCGGTGGAGCAGCCTGGTGGCGAGATTAAAGCTCGCGAGAAAGATGCTGGTGCCCATCTGCAGGTACAAAAGCGCGATTCGTATCCCGGCCCTGCCTTTTGGCTAGCCGGGGAAGAGGTTGCCAAATGGCAAAATGATACGACCCCGGAAGGTTGCCGAATCGGTTCCAAATTTTGCGGAGGGGCCAGCCGGTTCCAAGTTTACTGGTCATACCTTTCCTCTCAAAATCAGTGGGCATGGAACCAAACGGTATTTCGTACAGTGGACGTTGACACGAGTGGATTTGTGGAGACGGCCAAAATGGATCAACAAGTAGATACCGGTGGTAGCGAACTCATGTTCGTCCGCAAAAAACCCAACAACGATTCATCATTCATTGTCACCATTGACAAGGAGATGAGCCCATTGTTGTATCTGATCCAACTTCAGTCACAGACAATAGTCAGCCAACTCTTGGGAAATTTCGAAAGCGGCGAAACGCCTTGGGAAAGACCATCACCCTCCGACAATGCAGAGAATCAATTAATTCGATCACACTCTCCGACTACAATATTCAACAACGAAATCTGGTGTTCAATCACGAGCCTGGTGGAAGCATTAAACTCGATATTCCCGAAACCGGCAACACTGGCCTTCGCTGCACATTCCGACCTGCGTCCTGCGAATATTCTTGTGGGACACGAGAGCTCTCGCTTTGTGATATCGGATTTTGGATTGGCGAAATTTAAACGCCGCACGGACTTTTTATCTAGTCCGGCGGCAGGGTCATATTTGAATGCAGATACACGCAGACATAAGACTCCATACAAGGGTGATACCTTGACTCCGAAGTTTAACTTTGATCGAGATTCAAAACAGCCTATTGGTCAGATGGACTCAACGGGTTCAAATGAACAAGTCCAGGGAACCTCCCAGGATGGACTTTGGAGGTTCTTGAAATACGCTCTGGTTGTATTTTCGGACACCATTGACAACGTCAAGGCCAAGATCCAAGACATACCCATAACAGATGGTCTATCGGTCGAAATGGAGACAAATTGTGGGGTTCTCCGAAGACTTCAGCCGGCCTCCAATCGAGCAAACAATGGAATAGATAAAACCGACATCCTTCTTACGAAGCATCAAAGAATCTCAAATCTTCCGGTTTCGTCGACACCGTCTTGGCAGTCTACGCAAGAAACCCAGTTGGTATCGTCGCAGAATTCATCACCAAGTATCTTTGCGGTCTCATTCATGGCTCTGAAAACCGCTTTACTCATCTCGTCAATGCGAGAGATTCTCTTGATTAACCAACATTTCGATATGAAAGCGGCTACTACGGATAAGTGTCTAGCAATTTCTGAGCTTGGATTTTGTTCCCTTGGAACTAGGATCCAGAATCCAGTCACAGAAATCGGCATCCTATACACTTTATCTTACCTGGGCCTTTTCAGTATTTACGACCTTATCCTACTTCCCGAGATTGCCGGTGGCGAGTTCGGCTTCGGATACATACTGACCTCCCTGGGATATCCCCTCTGGGAGATATTTCATTCCAAGTTACTTCGTATCATATCAGGTACTTTCCTCCTCCATACTATAGATCTACTGATCAGTACTAACTTCGTTTATAGGAAACTCCAAAGGGGATCAAGTGAACTTTTCGAAGCTTCGCAAATCAACTATCGGACAGTAAGAATTCCACCAGACTTTCATCACCTGATTAATTTGAGAGGATGCTGACCACTCTTTAGATTCTGTACCAATCTTACCGCTTCTATAGACAATCTTGTATTCCAGGTCGATAGACTTACAAGAAGTAGCTGTAAGCTCACGAGACACCCATCTTGAATAACTGTGATGATTTCACTGACATGGACAAGACCGCCAACTATCCCGCCAAACTATCCGTATCATCCGCCCCTATTGCAGTCCTCTAGTTACTACGTCCACTGGATTTCAACAAAACTTGCGCTCCGGATCCCCAGAGAAAACTTTTGCGTCGTCGTCGTACGCTCACCATTTTTCAAGGTACGCTTTAGTGCTTAAACCTAATAAAACGCGAACGTCAACCTAATCCCTCTACATAGTTCTCTTTGTTGTCTCGTCTTCCACGAGTGGCCCGACATATTCGCCTCATGGACAACTTTGACTACGACTTTCTCAAATCCAGCTTCGCCGACGATCGACTCAATCTCGCAGGCAGCTCTTATATCCCCAGCAGCAGCAACAGCAACAACAGCAACAACAGCAACAGCAGCAGCAGCAATAACAAAAAACAAAACTGCATCGCAGGAATCCTTACACAGACGTTCTCCTCCCTCAACATGGAGTCCCAACTTACCTTTGACCAAATCCAATTTGGTAACGACCTTTTCAGCTACAACCTCTTACTTGATCAAACAATGGCCCAAAACGACTGGACGAGTTCTACACCTTCAGATATCAGCTTTCTAGACTTCGACTTTGATCAAACCTCATTCACACAACCAACAACTTCGCAACAAAGCGAATATATCGCCACAAATTCGGCACAAAAGGCAAACAGCTCCAAACGCATGTCCAAACGCTCGCGCAGCCACACAGAAAAAAGTATGCTATTCCTAAACAGAGAAACCGGACTGCTGTCGCCGAACCTCTCGGGGTTCACCTCGTCGACCACGCAGTCCCCAGCCGTGAGATCCTCCTTGCCCTCCCCGCGCACCATCGAATCGCGCTCGCCTTCCCCCGTCCCACGAGATCCTCTGCAGCAGGAATCTCGCCAGGATCCCACGCACTCCCAACCGTACGCCTGCGAACACTGCAAAACCGTGTTCAGGTTCAGCCGCGACTACTGGCAGCACAAAGCCCAAATTCACAACGATTTCCGATACCGGTGCCAGCTAGGCTGCGGCAAGGGATTCGCCAGGAAGGATAACCTCAAGCAGCACCACCACGAATCGAAACGCCACCGCAGAAGTCGTTCCCCGTCGGTAGACGTCGATGAATCGCATAGGGTGAAAAAGCCCCGGACATCGTCGTTTGCCACCGCCGACTCGGAAGAAATGGTGTCCACCTCCCCTCGTGCCTCGTTTGACGGAACCAGCAACAGCAGCGATGCAACAGGTACTCCTAGGGATGCAGATAGCGAACTGCTAGCGCACCCGGAGTATTTGAGACTGCAGCGTGAGTTCGAGCTGTTGGGTGCCAGGTACGAGTTGCTAAAGAAAGAGGTGAACACGCTGAGCGAGGAGAAGCGGGAATGGCAGGCGAAAGAGTCTCTTCGACAGTTGACAGGTCGCAGGGGACGGAGCGACCTGTGACTTGTGTCGGTGGGAAGGTGGGATGAAGTTCAGATATTTTTAGAATGAGGTATGCAGATATCCCTCGCGGAAACATTATAGTGAACAGACAAAATGCTAACGATTATTGGTAGAACTTCATAACCTAAAAAAGCCTTCCAAAAACACCAGCATAAGATAAAATTTTGTATAAAAAAGCCATTTTCAACTTGCAATTTCCTCTTTTTCATCTGGCTGTATTCTGGGTTTTCTCTTTTCTTGCGTATATACTTGATTTTTATATACCTCTTTTTGGTCTCGTAAACCCGACTCCCCTTTTCCCTTCTCTCCTCTTCCTGGGTTTACTTCCACTCCTGGTAGTTTCATTTCAATATATTTAGTCAGCTTTTTAGTTTTAGTCCTAGCTAGTACGGCGCTAACAATAGAATCTCCCATTTCAATAAATAAGATATCCGCCAATAACTAACTTGAATGGCTAATCTTGAGTGAACGGTTGCGTGCACAAGTGCTTATATTGTTCGATAAATTATCCATGATAGTACTACGCAAATTCAAGAACTTTCTAGGCAGGCTGCTTCATGCAAAGCTAGCTTTGGGCTCTTGTTCTTCGGTGAATACTCGTCCTCAGCCAACACATCCTCCCCAAGAAGATCAACATTCTGCGGTTTCAAACCTTTGCTCGCTAAATCCATGTGCTGCTCAGCCCATTCCTCATCAATCGGGTCTTTATCAACCGTTTCATCAATTCCCAATGGCTCCCTATTATTGTTCGAACCATCCCCGCCATTCTAAACTTGATCTTCTTCGGAAAACCCCCCCAGTGCATCGCCATCCCCAGAGCCCAGTTGGGATTCATCCTCCGCTTCAAGCTGCCAAATGCTTTCCAAATTCTTCCCATCGTTGCTCGGCTTACACGTCGAGGTCCCCCACTTTTTATTGTAGACAGCCCTACCCGCCGATTGGGTATCCCGCAAAGCCCCCGTGAAACCCTGCGGATGGTAGGTCCAGGGTTCGCCCGCTACACCATCCTTCCCCCCTTTCCAGCTATTTCTATCAACGCCGATATCTTTCGTCTTTGCCATCTGCATCAAAGTATTCTTCAACTTTTTGTACCTTGCGGAACCCACTTTTTGTTCCCTAGAATCGGTCCGATTGCCAAAGAAAGCTTCCTCAGCATCGTCAAAATACGTAGTCAAGTCGAAAATCATCCCAGCATTCCTTTCCGGGATCGAGAAACCTTTAAGTCTCATTCGCTCATAGTAATCACAGTCGCTGGCAGCATACGGAATAAAGGTATCCCAGCTCCCCACACCGGTATCCTTATCGGCTGCAGCACCGACATTGACTAATGTGAGCCGGTCAAAATCGTAAAATACCAGACCCCAACGGTCACTTTCTTTGGTAGTGTGGTCGGATGTCATGCTTTGATAAAGTGGAATCAGGTCACGTATGATATTATGATAAAAGGAGCTATAAGGTTTCCTATGTTCGTAGCTTAGAACTGCGACATCTTGGCGGGACCAATAGTAGTGTTTCCATTGCTTATTCATTGCCGTGGCGAGCATGAAGTTTTGTACTTGAGAGAAAGAGAGAAGTGTTGGCGTTCGCAGGATGTTGATGCCGTAGTTACCGCGCAAGAGGGTGTAGTTCATGAAGAACGGATTCTCAGGCGAAAGAAACGATTCATGGTTAGCATCCATCGTACCGGTATTGTCTATAACATAAATCTGGGAACACGGCCATCCAGCGGCTATATACGAAATTATGGCCTGACGGAGAAGGGGAAAGTTGCGGGTGAAAGGGATGAAGAGGGGTGTGATTGGTGATTGACGGATTTGCCGTTTCGCTATTTTGAGGGCGTCCGAATTATCAGGAAGAATATTGTAGAATGGGGCATTCGAATGTTGCTCTTGGTTCAGAGGAGGGTAGAAGTAAGGATCTTGGCTCAACCGAGTCGCAGTTACTGGATTGTTGATATATGCGGTAGACATTGGTAGATAAGATGGGTTTATTGAAACCAAGAATCCGGAAAGGATCCCAAGAATGAAGAGAATGGCTAGAAATTTTAAGCGAGCAGCGACAAAACGGCTACATAAATTCAACATCTGAATCGTTGTTTTCGGTCGACAGGTTTGTCGTTTAGTTAAGAAAGACTTTTCTTCAGAGTTGAGGTACCGATGGCTTTCGGGGTCATCGGAAGGACTAGGGTGATAACGATTAGACCACCCCGGCCAAATATTAGGGCCGGCCGGCATCTTGATGGCTTCCTGATCTGGTTTTATGAATTCGGTTATCTGGAAATACTAGTGACAGTGTAATATTGTATTTTATTGATAGCTGTAGTGATCATGGGATGGTAATTGGCCGTAGGATGTTATGTCAACATGCTCAAACTAGAAAGACTTGGGGAAAGCGAAAGATACATGTCAAAATCTGGCTGACTTCAAAATTACCGGCGGCTTCGAATTTGATATTGATTTGGAGAAAGATTTTCGAGCCCGCGGAAGACAAATAAAATTCGAACTACAAAGCGTCCTAACGGTTTCTAATCTTGCTCCTCCGAGAGCAGCTGGGAAGTATTTATTCTTGTAATAAAATCTTTATATAAGATTTTGTCGGGGGTTGATTCTGTTGTGTAGTGCTGTGGCAATGCTAAAATAGTAATGTTTAGTGTTTGGTATTGGAAATGCAAAGGTATGTTGGATTTTGGTGCGATTGTGTGTTGCCTGTTGGGTGTATGACGCGCCATAGACACCAACAACACATAGCCCCGACGCCAACACGTTTCATCTCCGCTCGAAGTTGCAGTTGGTTGTGTCGAGTAAAACCGGAAGCAACTTGTTACACAATCGATTCGAACTTGGAAGAAGAAGCGCCGGATAGCGGTCTGGACGCTTGTAGGACACACGTGCTTTATATCCTAATATCGGGTCCTTTCCGCAAACCCGAACGAGCGATCTAGGATAAAAAAGTTCAATCCTCAGACGAGGCTATGCCCATTGCGGCGAACAATGCATGGAATTCCAACATTTTCAAAGAAGGATCTCTGCAGGTTCCGTCTACCTGATTGGTTGACATATTTGACCTGTTTTCGGGCAGGGGTCTGATTTCAGTCCCGAATTCCTCTTTCGATGCAACATAAAAGGGCACACCCACTTTCGAGATATCAGAATCTTCTTCTCACCCGGCAAACAACTGCCACCGATTGTGGAATTGTTTAATCTTTAGTATCGACCCCGCTCTCTGGGGCATTGACTCTGGTCTGTGCCCCAGCCAACCCGAATTACCCGTCCGAAGAGGGCGTGGACTCTATTGTCCACAAACTCTGAGGCAGAAAAGGCTCAGTTTGGCAGGGCGAGAGGTTTGAGATCGAGGTATTCGAGCTCTGCCTCATTTGTCGAAACTGAGCCCGACCGCGTCTTATTTATAAAGTTCCCAGGTTTTATTCTTCGATTTCAAGATAAGCTACTGCGTAGATCCCAGAAACCTCTCATTCCGGGATACATCATACACAGATAGTACATTTACCCCCCAAAACCAAGAGGTCAACCAAGACCCTATCGGCAGTCGAAGTCCGGATCTGTTTGATCAATTTGAGCCTGGACGAACTCACCTTGATCTCTCCGATAACGACCTCGACCTCGATCCATCGCTAAGCCTTCAGGCTTTCGATACCAACCCATACCGTGACGGATTCCAAGATAACTCTGGGATTCTCCACGAAGACACCTTCCTCTCTGAAGACTTTGTTTGTGATTTCAACTCGCCGTCACAAATACAAAGCTCTCAGGGTAAGTTTTATTCCCTTTTATCAACTGTTATGGAATCGATTAGCAATAATGACTAATTAGTATTATATTAGATATAGCCTTATATCCCTTTGAATCACCACTCGATCTACATTTGTACGATTTATGGCTAGAAAACAACAGGAGTTTCAGCTTTGGATATGATGACCTTGCCACGCGCCTGTACTTCCAATCATCCCAGCTTCATGGCGCAAAAGCTTATTATATAGCCGGCTTTCGAGAACGAGGTAAGTTGATTGATAACTAACACAGCTTTATTGGGCCGTTGTGCTAATACATAATTCCTGAAGGTGCGACCGGAGCTCCCCGGTTCAACACCCCTGACTCTTTTTCTCAAATATCATCATCACCCGAGACGACGCCCGAAACCCTAGCTACACATGAGGGTGTGGCAGTTCAATTGGATATAACATCACCACTCCCGCCTCTCTCTCCCCTCCCCTCCCCAAGCTCGCAGAATGGTTTGGAATCCCTCCAAGACCCCAACTCTCCAACCGACTCAGTTGCCATCACACATATCAAGCTCAGAAAAAAGCATGTTCTCGCACAAATCCAAGAATTCTCTCCCGAGGAAGCTATGCATCGGAGAGATTTCCGCCAGGCAATCGAAGGCAAGAAAAACCCGCGAAGCGATGCGAGAAAGGCTAGAGACGAACTCCGTCGTGAAAGGCAAATCACTGGACCCAAGCCCAGGAAAACCCGAACACATCTCTGTCCTCAGCCAGAATGTGGAGGAAAAGACTGGTCAGACAAAAAGAAATTCCATAGCCACCTTGGAGAGCATGAAATCTGCCCGTACGAATGCAAGCTATGCGGAGCTGCTTTCTCGAGACTAGACAATGCCGTCGGCCATCTGAAAACTTTCAAAGGTCAGAGGCATGTGTCTTATCGAAGACAACTGGTAGCTAAGATTACAGCCAACAAATGATAGCTGAGATCCCAACTGGGGGGGGTAGCTAGTAGGCTCTGAGGCCCTGCAACGCCGCGCTCCTGTCAACCACTATATCGCCACACCCTCCTTAGAAACACGCACCCTATTCTCTCTTATTTTCGCAATTTTTATTCCTTCTCTCGTTAACGACGAATTTTTATATCCAACCTCGTCCGGTGACCTTCTGTGTCCTCACCGCTGGATGAGACTATGGTATCTCATGGTTTTAATGTTTTGTTTAAAATTTTGATTTTTTCTGATTTTGAGGCCTATCCTGTTCTCTTTTGCCTACAACTTTTATCAATTACGTTATTATATTAAAGAAGCAGAGTACCCTCCTTTACCTCTTTGTACATCTACCTCCTACCCCTGATCACCACCTTAACCAGAACCCTGGAGACGGATTAATTCTCCTCGTCCAAAGAAGAAATGTCGAAGGAAAGTATGGTACTAACCCCCGCGGACTCCATCGGTTGCAGCCGCCCTCAGCTTCCTGTGCTTTGAACTTTGCATAGTTGCGCAAAGTTCAAGATGTTCGTGGCCCGCGTAGACACCCAAGTCGCTGCATTTAGGGCTTAGGCGGGCCACGAACATCTTGAACAGTAGCTTTAAAAATTTACCGCACACAGCTGGGGGCTGATAGCTCTGCGCTAGTAGTACTCAGCGTGGAAATGGAAACAAGTCCGAGGGCACTACAGGGTGGATTCCGCGGCCGTGAAAGTAGACATCGGAGCCATTGATGTCTACGTTCACGGCCGCGGAATCCACCCTGTGGTGCCCCCGGATTTATGCTGCTTCCCTACTACTTTAGCTTTATGACTGTCGCAAGCTTTGGGCTTCGCCGGGTTAGTTTGGTGGTGGAATGGGTTGTGCGAGGACAGTCGCTCCTTCGTGTACCTAGGAAATCAGTAGATAGCAAGGTCCACAAGAAATTCAAATTTTGCGTTCCTACATAAAAGAAACAAGTCTAATATGAAAATACGTAGACCCAAAGAACTAAGATACGTAGGTTATATTGAACATCGGTTCTAACAAATTTCTCCAACTTCTAACTGTTAAACCTCGAACGGTTCTACCTAGAGGAGTATTACAAAAATATCCTCCTAATCATTTCCCCACCGAAAGCCTCTTCATCACCATCTGGGCTCTCCACCACTTGCCGAACCCTATTACCCCACAACGGATACAACCACCCGTCACAGTCCCCTTCCACCTCCTCTTGCCCCGCCATCTCCTCCAATGTTGGCTTCTTTCTCGTCCGTCTATCCACCACATACATCCCTCTACTCCACTGCCCCGTAGCCTCAACCCTGATATCCCGATCCTCAATCGTTTTCCAGCCGTTCACGTGCCTGGTAAGAATGTACCACACGCAAATCGGATCGTGGAGCGAAATATCCACATCCTGAACACGTTTCGATGCTTCCCCGGCAGCGGCGGCGTAAAGAATCTCCATCTTACGGAAGGTCGCGGAGATGAACACGTCGCACCATTGCGCCAGTGGACTACCCTGCTCTTTCAAAGATCCGGTGAGGGAGTTGAATTCCGTCTCGTTGAGCAGATGCATAGTTGTGATATCCAATGGGAAGATTGTAAGGTTGAGCTTGGACGGCAAGGTTTCCGGGTACGGCTTGAGAGATTTACACGGCGGTAGAGTTGTCTTTGGGGTCGGACTGGTCAGCGCGAATACCCTTGCTGCAGCTACGGCATCGGCGTAGGCATTGAACTCGGCGGTTGGGGTTACGTTGCCTTCCATGTCGATTGTTCCGGACATTATTATGACCTCTTTGGCGAGAAGGAATGTCTCGGGATCGTGAGCGGCCGCCAAGGCGAGATTTGTGAGCGGTCCGATGGCGACAATCGTGACTGTGTGGGGTGGGTTTGATTTGAGTTGGGACAGGATTTCGAGGTGGGCTGGGGCTGAAGATGGGGTAAAGAGGGACTCATTGGGGAGCGGTGTGGGGGCATCCGGTGGTATTTGGGCAGAAGATGCGGAAGGGGAATGAAACAGGTGGCGGAAAAGTTCTTCGGGCGTGAAATGGGGCGCCTGATATTGAGGTTACTTGGTTAGATATGTTTCTTAATCCGAATGCTCATTTGATCGTAACCTGGCTTTACCTTTGTATGAACCCCACCAAGACCATCAATCCCGTGAAAGTAGTCTGCCATGAGCAGCTGTTCATCCAATGGCTGCTGAGCTCCGACTGCTACTCTCGGTTTATATTTACGAAGAGACTCGTAGCCTAACGGCTTCCCGTTGGCTTTCCGCCATGCTAGCTCCTTCTCTAAGACGTGGAATAGCGAGACTGTGTTTCTTAAGCAGCTAATAGAGGAGTATTATGAGTAACGGTGCAACAGAAGGATTAGACATTTTTCAATCAGTGGACACTCACTTTTCGACATCAATGTTTCCGAACGTAAGCTGGCATTATAGAGAATGTACGATTAGCAAAAGGTTGAAAATATCGAACCATTCCCAAAGCATCAAATCAGAAAATCTTACAGATACAAGGAGCAGTTCTATTTCTTCAGCAGAAGCAGAAAGCGCTAGCAGAAGTGCGAGAATATCGTCCACTCTGATGTTCACAACGACACAAGGTTAGCGAGATACCTTATCTTGAGGCTCTAACCATTCGAACTTCCGAGATTGGCCGGGGCTTCGCGCACAAGGACTCTCGAGAGTTTCGCGGTGAGAACACATTAAACCTACCCTGGGTCAGTATCGATGATTATTTTTGCCGGCGCCATTGTAACTGCGACTGTACTATAGAAAATCTAGCGTAATAGGGGAGTAGCTGGTGAGAAGCATGTCTTCCGCGAAATATCCAAAGCATGGCACAGCAAGCTAAGAATCTTTCCAAGTTTCCTGATAGGCAAGTGTAAGCGAGATTGTTGGATTTCTAAAAACGGCTGTGTTGGACAATCTATGACCAACACATTCATCCTATCAGCTAACCAGCCTGTGAAATCTTCCTGTCGACATGTCTGTTTTCGGGCTTTGCTTTATAAAAAAGTTGTTTTGGAATTGGGAAGCATAGCTAGGGATAAGATAAAGAAGAAGGAAAGGTTGTAAGCCTAGGAGCTTGGGGCAGGACTGGTCTCGTTAAACCAGACAACGGCGGAACCTTATATATTCGAAATTCCGCCAACTCACACAGCTCTCTTCGTTGGTCGACAACTCGGGAGGCTGACATCCTATGCGTTAATAAAATTGTCGTTCTCCGTCTGCTGTTCACTTTCATAGCTTTCTTTGCTAATCATGCCTGTCTCGGGCCTGTAGAGCTACTCCGCAACCTGTTATTCCAAAATCTTTGCATAATCCTTCTTAACGCCTCTCGTGGCACATACAGTCAAGTATCCCGACTCTCCGAAGTCGTCCTTAAGCTCCGTCGCACTTACTGCGAAGAAAGCGGAACCACCGAAATGCATGACACCCGATATCTGATGATCCTTAGCATTAATAATAAGAGATGGGCATCTTCTAGCTCGAATTGCTAACGTTATCATTTACGATCTATTGGACTTCCTTCTATCACCAAAACTGTATTTCCCTGTAGTTAATGAAGCATCCTCATCCAAGATTGAGCTATTATATACAGATTCTGGTTCCACGTTATATGCGTTTTGTCACAGAGTAGCGTGCTCAGAGATGTTGGAGATATACCCTGCTAAAAGATACTACTGTTTTTATCATAGCTGTGTATTTAACCTTTCCGCAATGGCCGTAGATAAAGAGGCCTTTAATCTTTAGAGAGTCATGGCGTGCAAAAACGTGACAGTAAAGACTGTATGGCAGGTAACAGGGGGTGTAAATAGTGGGGAGGGAAGTGATGTAAAGTATTGAGCAGAAGGATCATGTTTGGTGGTTAGTTCTTTTTCAATACAAAATTGGCCTAAGCTCGAATATTTAATGGGGCTCGGGGAGCATTAGGTAGACGCATAATGTAATTTTTTTTTCCACTCTTGAACCAATAGGCAAAAAGCAACAATTTCGTATTCGGTTGCCAAAGCAGTTAGATTCGTAGACGTAAGACCTTCGTGTTTGTTTCAAGCCAAGATTGTAGCCAACAATCAAGAGCCCAACTACCATGCATGATATCATCATAATATTTCCAACTTAACTAGTAGGAGCTCTGGATTTACAAACATTAAAAAAGGTTCATCTACCAGAAATGTACCGGTCTTGGGATGGACTCTTCAATATATATTCCCACCGGTATGGTAATAAATATCTCTTTCACAGCTATTAATTAGCTTTATCACAGATCAAATCTCTCGGTGAAATCGACATTGGAGGTCTACTTTCTCTTGTGCAAACGGTCTATATGGCTCCATAGTGCAATAGAAGAGTTATAGCTACTTCGTGAGCTTCCCTAACTGCCAACACAATTTTGTGCTGCGTCTCTTGTTGTTCACCAAGATGCATTAATTGGTTGAGGAAGCGCCACCAGCAAAAGCAACCAATCAACGAGCAGGGAGCCGGCTCAGCTAGAAAACAGTTGAATAATCATTTCATTATTCTAGAAAAGTATATCGATCGGGTTTGAGACCTTTGGACGCCTATTTAGTTTTGTTATTACTTGTGCATTGGAGGATAAATTTAAATTGCTTTTGTAACAATCGAGACATTGTACCCATGCTGGAAGCTTTCGACATATATCGTAGTCCTCACGCATAGCTGAACTATAGCATGACCTCTTGAGTGCTGCCTGGAAGGAATTTGCGTCTTCTTTCGATGTAGATTAGAACACACGACTTAGCATCTCTTATGCAGTAAGTCTCTTTTACAGATTTCACTCGTGTCATCTGTTCGCGAGCAAGACTTTGTGTCAACCAACCCTGGAAGATAATATGTTGCATTCACCCGATTCTGCCGGACGACATTCGGATCGTTGGGTCTACTTACGAGCTTCGCCGGGCTTGGATACCTCTTGGAAACGCTGGCCCTTCGAGTTGAGTGCAAGATTGCAACGTTGGCTTGTCTTTGCTCCTTGGCCAAAACTCGGAAGTCTTTTGGGAAACCAGCACGGAGCAGCCCAGATTTGTTCCGCTCCTCAAAGAGAATGGACATCCTATTTGCGCATTCGTTCGCCGATTTCGTCGTACAAGACGATATTACTGCTTATACTATAACTGCAGCCACAATGCTCCGTGGCTTTAGAACAAGAAAAAGTTTGCTGCACACTTGCAAAAATCCCATTGTGTGCGGAGGTATTCCTGTCCCAACCCGGGCTGTCAAAACGAATGCGCTAGAAAGTCCAACAGAAAAGGTCATGAGAAGACGTGCGTCAAGGGAAACAAACTGTTGTAGATACCTAGAAACCAGCCGCCTGACGGTCATGGTGGATTCCATAGGAGGTTTGGCAAACCTTTTCCTGATTGAATAGAACAAACTATATCTATAATTGGAACCAATCCGAAAAACGGAGCGCTATATCTATCTATGTGCTTGGGGGATCCGTGTATATTTCTTCTGCATCGCTTGCACCAAAGTCACAGCGCAACACGAGCCCTGCCGGTGAGTGTGGGCACGTGATACGATATTGGGGCAATCATATACTGTGAGGGGGCGATGAAGTTAAGAGTTGTTCCCAAGGACTCAAATATTTGGTGAAAGAGACAACATCCAGTTACAAATTGTCCTACAGAGACCCCAATTGTCGATTATTCAATATTTGTCGAAAAGAACTGGGTTTTTGCAATCAGGTGCACGCGGCAGAGAGAATATGCAGGTTGAGTGCGGGAAATGCGAAAGCGGGGTAACAAGGGGGCAGGTAATCTGGGGCGGTCGAGCAATATATCTGAAATTCAACCGCTTGAGTCTTTGAGATAAGAGAAAAGGCTCGAGCAAACAAGAGCACGAACGACTCTTTGATCATATTGATTAGGGCCCTTTCGTCTCAAGAAACAGTAGCCTAAACTAAAGCAAGACGCACTGACGTGAGCGGCTCCGTCTAGAGCTGTGGGTAGCGGTAGACGGTGCCATCCCGCAGGTGCAGTAGGAAATGTCTTGGCTCTAAAATGTGTTGCCGTGCCGGTGGCTTCGCATTGGCAGCTGCACACGTTTTGAAAGAAAGAAAAAATTGAGCAAAAGTCGCCGAAAGATCCGGAACGGACTTTGTACATGTCGCTTTACGAAGCCACCGTCCTTTAAAAAAGAAGGGTTCGGAAAAGCTGGAGACAAAAGAGGCTAACACAGCCATTTTCTCCAATGAAGTCATATATGCATAAAATAATCCTCTTCTCGCCTCCGTTTCGTGATGCTGCCGAGAGACCTGCAGCAGATCGCAGCATGATCGGGTCCAGATGTTTCCAGCCGACGAAAGATGTGTTCTCTGCGTGTCTGCGTTCGAATTCGAAGGCAAGGGTGGATGATAACTTCCGGGGAATTGAACGAAGAGCAACATCGATCGAATTGATACGCTCTACGTGAGAGACCGTATGATCCGCAGGGTGCAGCGCAGGTGCAGAGTAATCCCGTCTTCGAAAAGTCAAGTAATCCCGTATCTCAAAACCAAGATGAGTAAATGATGGGCAAGGGACCTTTTCATATGTATGTACCAATGCGAGTATGTTAGGAATAACAGTGCTAATTCGTTAAACAATGCCCTTTGGGGAATATAATATGTACGCCGCGAGGCATTACGAATGCCTGCTCGATTTGGCCCTTTTGGCCTTCGGGACCTTCCAAAAGTGCGGGATTTTTAGTGGAGCACCTGTTGCACCACGTATTGGGGAACAGACCGGAAAGTCGACGCAGCAGTAGCGTACATTCTGTCAGCAGTTGGGAACTCTTGACTTGGAGTGCGTGAGTGCGTGAGTGAGTGAGTGAGTGGCCTGTGGGGGGGTTTATTTTCTGTAAGATTACACTGTTTTAGCCTTTGTCCGATGGTGAGACCGGGTTCTACATACGCAGCGAAAAAAAAAGATTTGAATGTTGGTTTCAGGGCGCCCGGGGAACGAACGGCATGATCACTGCCAATTTTTTATATTTTAAATTGCCAGCCAGAGCCGGATCAATCGGTTGATACATCTACAGAAGGCCACGAAGATTCGTCTACCTAGTGCGTATATACTCCAAAAAGGCGATGTATTTTAAGCTTTTGGAGCCATCTCGGGGTGCCGGCAGGACGGTGGGGTACGTCGACGAATTGCACTTGCTGAAGAGAGCATGTCCACGATAAATGTCGGCCCACATGCGCAGGCAAGACGCACGAAATCTTGCCATGTTGAACAGCAGAGTGCATCGTGTTGGACGGTCCGTAGACGAGATTTCATTCGCTGCAAGGCATCCAAGCCTCATCCTTTTCTCTTGTGCGGTAAATGATCTGTTAGGCTGTTACACGTTGGCGGTTGTGTGGACGGGATTTGGAGGGTGTGGCCCCTGCAGCCTGAACAAGCCTCCCCACCTTTTCGCTGCACCTTTCCCTTGCTGGTTACCTTCGCTCAATGACATGAAGGGAGAGAGGCGAAGGAGCAGCCGTCAGCGTGGGAGGAAAGAGGGAGAGAGAGGACGCCCTGCCGTTGTATCAAATGTGGTGCGGTTTTGGTAGGCGGTACAATGGTCGGGTTGTTAAATTGCCTCTGCACCCCGTCCTCGATATTCCCGTGCGTGAGCATTCCTCGACTCCTTTTTAATATTCAATTCGTCCCGATTGCCAGATATTTTCGATACCCTCGGAGACGAACACGGGCCTTCCTTGCGACTGGATTGTAGGGACATCTCATTTTATTTCATCATTCTCTGTTCTTTTTTATTTGACAGCCGTCGCGAAAAGGAGGAAGGGAAGGAAAGCCGGGCTTCTCGATCAAACTAAGCTGCGACGACCTGACAACGCTGCAATCTCGATATACTATTATTCCGACGCCTTCAGAAGGCCGAATATAAAATAAACCGTATCGATAATACAACATCTCGGTCGATTGATTAACAGGTGAGGTTGCTTGGTTGATTGTTTGATTGTTCATCGTCTGGGAGTTGGGAACCGTTGGCGCTTCAGAAAATGGGCGGATCCGCTCGCAACAGAGCGGCTCCATCCTGTTGCTATTATTACCAACGATCTGACAGGTCCAAGCTTCTCGTCTTTTTCTTATTGTTTCCTGTCTTCGATCTCTACCATCCTACCTGTTGGCATCGAGTCTGCTTTTGTTGCTCGTTCTTGTTCGCAATTGATATTCGATTGATGCCTTGCGCGAGGAATGCGACCCCTAACACTCTGGAGCGAAATTGCAGGTCGGAAGCATCATCATCATACCATGAGAGACCATTCGTAAAGACGAGATAACCACGACCCTCTCGCCTTCTTCACATCTCCTCCTCCTCGACCTCCTCCTCCTCCATCACCATCATGTCGGCTGCTCCTCGCGCTGTCCCGCCGGGGTGTTCCATACCGTCCTTTCGAGTCCCGACGTCGCACTCAACACATGCCGACTTGGGCCATGACGACGACGACACCGAATCGCTTGCAGACCTGCCCAGCCAGCGCCCTTCCATCTCGGACGACCGCTTCTACCTCCCCGTCTGCTCGCCCGTCGTCACCAACCAGCCCACACCTCTTCCTACCTTATCCGAGATACCGGGTAATTTCCCTTCCTCCAAAGATATCAATGACGCCGAAGCCAAGCCGACACAGCGTACCTCGCCTCTCACCGTCATCCAGACCGGCGTCTTTTACTTCTTCTCCTGCGGTTGGTGTGGCATGACCGAGACTTCTAAGCGTGTCCGAAAAGAGGCCGACCTCGCAAACAAATCCCTTCGCGAAAGATGGGATTACGAAATCGAGAACCGACCGAAGGCGCTGAGGAAGTTGATAAAGACGACTGCGGATAACGTTGAGACGAACATTGTCCCGTCGATCATGGCACGGATGTCACACCATTACCACTATTACACCGGTACGGAGCCGGCGTTGGCAAAGCCAAGGGATGTGATGTCTATGAGCTCGTCAGAGACATATCCACCACAATACTATTCTAGATGGCGGGGCAGGGAGGCTATCCGACAACGAGAAGGCGGCCCTGCTGCCGCTCCTCCCATCCAAAACTTTGCGGAGGCGACATCAGCGACGTACGTGCTGAACAACGACCTCATGTGGATGATGGAACCCCCTCCGGCACCTGTTTGGAAGAGCGATGGCAGACAGGGACCCCGATTGGCCCTCGCCGAGAGAGACGAGATGGCAAAGGAGAAATTTCAACCGAGATTAATCTCAACACCGACTGTGGCACGACCAAAACCTACCATCATGAGGATACCGACTTTGCCATCCATAGAGTCTCTCGCCAGCAGGGTAGCCGAAGAACAGGAACTGGAAAAATCCCTTCCTTTCCCACCACCGACCTTCCAACCGAGTATTACATCATCACACACCGATAGAAGAATATCCCGCCCGCAACCTCTTCTCTTCAATACTGTATCAATAGAAAGCTCAATCTACCGTCCCTCCTCACCAGTTTCGCCTCCTTTCTCCGTCCCAGCCCGCTCCATGTCCTGGGAGACGGTCACGGAAACCACACCTCGATCTTCCACCGATAGAGAGTTTAACAGCCATGCCTCAGACGGCACCTCCTCGCCCACAACAATTTACTCTACAATACCCGTCCCGCGCCTACGCTCCCCGTCGCTGACAAAATCTGCACTTGCCGCGAGAGACGAGAATGGGAATCCTGAATCAACCTTTCTGCCTAGGAGATCCTTTGTCAAGTCAGAACAGGATAACACCACATACAGCAGCAACAACAGCAGCTTTGTGATGGATAAGCTGGTTCTCGATAGGGCGATTCCAGTACCAGACATTCCGGACGATTCCATCTCACCACCTAATTCGCCGCCCAGGTCACCTGGAAAATCGGCCAGAAGACGTAGCATTCCCTTGTCCGGATTAAGAATTTAAAATGCGAATCACCAAAATTCGACCACTGCATTTTTAGATGAATAATCTAAAACCATTCTCTGTACAGGTCACGCACTTTGTCGTGACACCAGCATCAGCGCGATAATTTACAGCGCAAAGAAAGACCTTCGTTGGATTAGCCAATTATCCATTAGCGCGTATTTTCAATTTTTCTCTTTTTCTTTTATGAATCCGAGTTGACATCTTTGGTCTTTTGGGGACTCACGGCGTTTTTTGTGTATCATATTCCCCGGTGTCTTTTCGTTATTTTTTCTACTTTATTTTGATATATATATATATACCGTATTGGGTACGATTACTTGAGCGGCGTATGATGCCGATGGTAGGCTGGAGAATTGAGAATAAACCGGCGGGAGATGTTTATAAATTTCAATAGGGAGGTTTCTTCCGAGTCTCGATGTATATATCTCTCGTTCAAACCCTTTTTTTTTCTTTCATTGCTGTGGATTATTTCTTGAGTGCACTTTAATACACTCTTCATGCCACTCATTTCTGAGTTTGTTTTTCTTTTGAGTTGGATGATTGCTGTGGAGTCTGGTGGTTTACATGACAAAAAAAAAAGAGCGATAGAAAGGCGGCGCATCACCAAAAAGGGAAGCATTGTCCGACAACGAATAGGAATCGCTCCGAGAAGGATTATATCTAGTTTGAATGATATCGATGCACGTCATTCAACCAATGTAATTCGACAAGAAAAGTACTGTTTCTCAATATTCGATATCTTCTCGCATAGTGTTTCCCAGACTTTACACCCTTACATTATGTAACCTAGATATTAGCCTATACCTCCGATACCACCTCCACAATAGGGGACCTATTTAAAGTACCTGAATCATCTGATATCCAGACATTGTTACCTAAACTCTATTTGATGGTGGTAGCGCATCTCCAACTTGTCGCGCCAACGAACCAAGCCACGAACTCCCTCCAAGACGAGACAGAAAGTAGTTAGATCCCCTAGCGCTGTATCTCTTTCTCGAATGTCTCGGGCTCAGCTTCATCATCAGTTCGTGGACCGATAAAATAATACACGACCAAAATGTACAACATCATGAGAGTCGTTCGGTACATAGCTCCGTTGAAAGGCTAGCGCCATGACTGCAGGATTCACGAGTGTATTTGCATATGGCGCTGTCAACTTTATTCCTATTCATGAGCTGGCTAGCCGAGAATCGATTGTGTAGATTGCGCCAAGGGCATGAAAGCCCAGGAACCACCTTGTAAAGGCTTTTTCTTTCTTTCGTCAAATGTCACTCTACCCGTAGGACAGAAACATGCAAAATAGGCAGGTTCTGGAAGAAATTAATCCTACTAAGGCGCTCGACGCTTAGAGTGCCTCCCGACAGGCGATTCCCCAGCTTTTTCTCCTTGAAAAATAGAAAAGAGTAAAAGAAGGATTTCCGAATTCCAACAACTACAACTCACTAAGGAGAAACACACCATGCCAAACGGGGCCACCGAGCAGGGATACAGCTTATAATAGAAACAGGAAGTTGGTAAATATCCGGAAGCTCATCGCCGACAAGAAGCTCTTGGGAAGCATTATCCACCACATTCCAATGTAACCTATACCTGCAGGTGCGGAACGGGCGCATCTGTGCGGGCTAGAACACTTCATGCCTAAAATTCTAGACTGTGCACCTGTGGATCTACTTATATAAGGCTGCATTCTCGACTTCCCAATATTTCGTTTCTGTTCTAATCATCCAGCCAGCAGCGCATTCCAGCACAGTCTCTCGCTATTCTCCAACAACTTTCGTTAAATTTGCTCCTATCACTCGCTTTAATTTTACAACTTATCATTTTCTCGCAAATATGCAAATCTTCCAGATCATCGCAGCTTTGGGATTGGCTAGGTAAGCTATTGATTTTTTTTGGACTGTTACTTTTCGTACGGTCGAAGATAGGAGGGCGAGTTGAAGTTAACGTGATTTGATAATGCAGCTCTGCCCTTGCTGGCCCCGTGAAAAAGCCATGCGTTACCCCATACACCGTCACTTCGACCTGGAGCCCCGTGGTCACCGTCTACAAGGAGATAGCCGCTATCCCAATTGAACTCAACTGCGGCAAATGTCAATTGACCGTTCTTACCAAGACCGTTGGCCAGGTGAGTCGCACAAACTGAGCTTCCTGTTTTTAGATCATGAAAAAAACTGGTGACTGACTCGCTGCTTTGCAATATTTTCCAGTACGGATCCGGCAAGCCAACCAAAACCATTACCCGATCGTCGACGCTCACCCACATTCCAATCTGCGGCATTTTCCCGGAACCAACCCCAGCTCCCTGCCTCACAAAATACACGGTCACCACCACCCTGACCGGAACCACCACCGTCTACAAGGAACTTGCCGCCGTTCCATTGGAGCTCGACTGCAAGGGATGCGATTTGTCGGTTATCACCAAGACCGTCGGCGTAAGTTCACAATCCGATTCTTTCTCGAATTCTATATTATAGATTCGATGAATTTTGGGGTAAGGTTGCTAACGGATTATACTGAATATAGACTGCTAAGCCAACAAAGACGGTCACCAAGCAATCCACCCTTCTCCACCCACCAATTTGCACTTTCTTCCCTACCAAGCAGTAGATATCCTCAGTTTTTAGTACCTGCGAGACAGCACGTCCGCAGACTAATATTATGACGAGGGCGAACAGAGACGATGGTTATGATTATTCGAGATGAAGCGATGTATTATTAGATAATAATGTTTCTTTTGCTATGAGATAGACGTTGGCGAGTGAAATTATAGAATATTCACAAACTTAATTTATATCCTTTCTACATTGAGCCACAGCAGAAAATTGGGAGGACGTATATGCCTACATTCGAGCGTTTCTTACACGTATACGCCGGCCCGTTAAAAGACTCGGCGCTATAAAACGCGTCGGTTGCAACCAACGTGTTTCAGAGAATTAACCGCCTGCATATTAAAATCCACTCAACTAGAGACCAGTTGTCGCACCGGGGATTCGACCATATAGGTATAGAAGAGAAAGCATCGTAAACTTTCGTTTCAGTTCCCCCAACTACCAGAGCTAGGGGTCGATTTTTTACCATATGGTGATAGGGGTAGCATTGTATATTCAATCACATTTAGATAACGAAGTGGGACTCCCTACGACGGGAATGTTTTTTTACTTCTGCGAACGATTTATATTGCTTGGAGTCGTGGAGATACCGGCATATATATCGCTATATCCTGGGTGCTAATATAAATGCGATTGAAAGCAGATTTTGAAGAAACAGTGCGTTGCGCTATCTAAAATATCCGAGAATCGAATCTATGATCGACGCAGCGACGTAGTGTCCGGCACGCGATTCTGACAACGTGTGTAAAAAAGACAGTTAACTAGTGTTATGCTTCATTTGCATACATGCAAGAGTACCTTTACAAAATCAACGACCAGAGTTCATTTTCGTACCTAATATTTATCATAGTAGCAGTCAAGGAGAACTGCGAGACAGACTTTCCCTTGCACTAGCGCTCAATACGGGGACCTCAGAGCGAGCTAGAAAATAACAAACGATATTGGAGGTAAAATCTTATATAAAAGACCGTAGATTACTAAAAAAATATAAACGGCAAATGAAAAGAAAAGTGAATCTAGTGCTTCGGACTTGAAGTTCCTGAACTGAAGGGCGATTACGTGTACTGTGATTATGCAGAAGGCTCCGCGCGGTATAAGACCGTACTCGGTTTGATGTCTCCGTGTTTTAGCAGCTCTTCAATGCGAGAATAGTCTACGAAGATGTAGACTACAGCGCCGAACATTATGCCGGCAAATGGTGCAACTTTCCTGGCTGGTAAGAGAAAATTATTCAGGTCTGGAATTCAAGTGGAGACAGGGTAGGGATCAATGCCAGATTAGTTGAACTAAGAGAATATAGCTACGTACAATTGAGGTATTGCAGCCATGGGAACCAAGCGTTACCAACGCTTGCTGTTGAGTTGACGAATGGTTTATGAAGCGGTACCGGTGGCGCAAGTTCCGTATTGGTTGTTATGCGGCCTCGAAGAAGCGAGGCTTCGTTAGGATTATTCATCGTGCTTTCTGTTCAGTATGCAACATAGATCTAGAGTGATATTAACTTACCGGTGGATTGGTTCTAGTTGGGTTGGCGGTGCCTGAGAGCGGGGAAGCCGGGCTCTTTATTCGAAATAGAAAGTCGGTGCGTCCTGCCTGTCGAAAGAAGTGAGGAAGACGGGCTGACAGAATATGAACTATAGACCGTCCCGGGCTAAGACAACTATACCCCATTCGAGCTCTACGGTAGTGTAAATTGTGCCAAGAGATTTATCTTCATAATAGTATGACAAGGCTTTGGAATATCGGGCGTGAGTGCATTGAAATCTATCAGCCGCATCGATGGAGTTTAGTATACCTTTTCCTCACACCATTATACCATTTTACGATCAATGCACAGTGCTGCAGAGATCTCTGATTACCATATCCATTTAAACACCCAGTCTTTATGGGCCGAAATACCTTCGAAATCAGCGGAGTCAGGATATAAATCAGTCAGAAATAATATCCCCTGTATTTTGTTTCTCTCAGAGCTTACCTCGTAAAGCAAACGCTGCGCTGAAGAACAGATCATTATTGATCTACTCTGTGGCTGCAACACAGAAAACGGATGTACATGTACTCGAAAATGTGTTGCTGTGGTATTATCGTTTTAGGCTTTGTGTCCAGCTTCGTCATGCATCTTGGCCGACCCACAACACAAGGGCATGTCATGTAACAGCAACATGGAGGACATGTAATGCAACAGCAATATATTTTGATATAGTCTTAAACTGGCATCTCGAATGAGCAGTCTGGTTGATGTTGGGATTTAGAAATCTTTTTATAAATGGTTGGTTACGCTCCATTCATCAGCAGTTTTTCTAGTCAAAGTGTTTCCTACACACAGTCCCTCCTTAAGCTTCCTCCGGTTTTCCTACTCTTATTTCAAATAGCACTGTCTTAGCCAATCTCTCAGGATGAAGTTAGCAGTCGTCTGTAACCTCTTGTCATTAGTTCCATCTGCTCTGTCCCACTGCCTGGTGTCAGATGCCTATGGGGATGCCAATCCCCGTATTCACGGCCATGGTATTGGGGTGAACATAGAAACCATCACCGCTAAATTTGCTTCCTCATTCAGTAATCCGGCCTTCAAAAAGATTTCCTGTTAAAAGTGTTTTCTGCGAAATGAAACCGTTGTGGTAAAATGAAATCGGGGAAGAAAAAGGGTCAGAGAAAATGCACCAAGGTTGCGGTATACGACGCCAACTGCTCGAAATGTCGCACGCGAAATATTGATGGCTGCGGAACTACGGTAGCTTATGGAAAAGCAGATATACAAGCTGCTACTTCTGAAATGGTCGCAGCCAAACAGATTCCACAGGTCACAGCAGGCGGCTTCCTTTTCATAAAGATGTATCAAGCAAACACTGATGGCGCTGGGCCATATACTTGCAGACTCGATAGGACCGGTGGAGCAAGCAAGTGGGAAAGTCTAGATAACCCAGTTGTGTCTCCTGGTATACAGGGCGCATCTATATGCGGACCTCAAAATTGGACGATACCTCTCACTATGCCTTCAGATTTGGCATGTACCGGAAGCTATGGAGGCATGGACAACATTTGCATGGTCCAATGCCAGGACGACGCTCCTAATGGCCCATTCGGAGGGTGTATTCCGGTTCAGCTAGTGAAAAAGTCCGCCAGTACCACGCTCACTTTACCCAAATTTGATACCAATCCTCCATGCAGGTCTCACGTCTACAAAAGCCTCTCACGTATGCTCAGATGTATTTCCTCTCAGGAGACCCAGGGTTACCTGCTGCTGCTGTCAAGTATTTGAGAGCCCAGCTTACCGAGAAGGTAAACGTCGACGATTCGCCAAGTGCAGATGCCAAAGGCGACGAGATGGAAACAGATGATACTTTAGACCCTGAGATAGAATTCGACGATATTTCAGAACCTGATGGAGAAGTTGACGATAAACCTGCTACAAAACTACGATTCCACAAAGATTAAATATTTAGAAGCAAGCGTGTACATGTTCTATAAGATATGAACTTAGTCTCGAGGACTGGATTCTGGGACCAAGACTGGTGTTTGACCATGGCCATCAATGGTATTTGAGGTCTCAATTGGTCCCATATTGTATCTAAGTGTTGAGAACTCCGGACTGAATTCCTTCAAACCCCCATAAATCCTAAGACCTTGGCTTGGTACAAAAATTGTGTGAAATTATTTCAAAAACAGCACTAGATTTTTTCATTAAATGTATTTAGAACAATAAATAACCTAACCCTATAACTCATTTAGAGTCAACATTTTAACGTAGAGTCTGCTGTGGAATTGTGCCAAATTGTTGACCGGGTCAGCGCTCCGATCATCGGTTGGTAAAGACGCATGCTATGGCACGAACGAGTCTTGGTTCGACCTGTACCCTAACCGTGAGGCAGGTGGTGCCATATGGCAGGTTCGTCGTTTCTCGTCGTAAATATTTAAAATTTTCGCGTATACATTTATCTACTAAGTATAATTCCGGCACTACAGTGCTGCTTCGAATATGGATCTAGTATTGCCTGGAGAAAGTATTATGTGTTGGTTTGGCCCGAACGGCGAGCTAATGGGAACACCAACCTCTTTTATGAATTCAACCGTTTTGAATACTTTAGAATCCAAAAGCTGCTCCGACGATTTAATCCATCTATATCCCGACAAGTTCTATTAACGGTCGTCCCACACAATTTTCGAAGCAAAATCTCTGGGAGGCTTAGTTTTATTTTCTTCATTTTATTAGGGTGAGATTAAATCTGTCGGCCGTCAACTCAATGTTCCCGATATCGACACTGGGAGTTTGCTGGACCATCCCTGAGCTATCCCCTTTAATGAAGGTACAGCCGCAATGACGCTGCTGGCCGCCTTTGAGAGGAAACTCACAGCGGATCTTGGGGTTCGCTTCTCTGGCCAAGTCTTATTGCATGCGCGGTATTGATCGATTCAGGAACCCAGCTTGTCTGCCTCCGCTTTGAAGCTTGGAAGCGGAGGTCAGGAACGCCGAAAATCCCTATCGGACAACCGTACTCACCCGCCCAGATAGTGGTTCTCCCATGGCGTTGATTGAAGGTCGGGTCCTCTTTAAGAATAGCCCGCCAGAGGACTTGTGCAAATCCAGACCAAATCCAGGGCTTGACCACGACACCAAAATCGTGCGCGGGCTGTGAAGCAGACTGGATTGTTGTTACATCAAAATCTGATTTGACTCAAGATGTGGCTAGGAAATCGCTTGTTTATAAAAGCTGAAAGCCCTCCACAAACTTTCCGCGCTCGATCGCGGGCACTATATGGTCATGGCCAACTTAGCTTGACGTTGTTATCGAAATTTTTTCAGGAACATTTGGACACAACCAAATCTCTAATCTTTTGAGTGGTCAGATAATGATATCAACAATCGCCTTTAATGTCTATTCCCAGCCATTATCGCTCTGTCATCGGCCTAACTGGAGGATTGACAAACCTCCTTCCCAAAGTGCTAGAAAACATGTTGTTATGATCAGAGAATCTCTCCAATAGACCCTTTCTCATGGTGGGGCATTTTTAACACCACCGAAGAATCGAAGCTTTACAGAAGAGTGCTAAGGATTGAGAGGGTCCCGGCTGCCTTTGCCGTAAAATGATAACGGGTACCTACTAAGTACTAGCGAGTTCGCTATTTTTCGGGGCTTAAATTGAAGCCTTAATCGAGAAAGCTTGGCATACATGCAGAATCCGTCAGATAACCATTGGAACTCCAATATTAATGCTCTCGACGCTGCATATGCAATCTTACAAATTAAGAAGACTGATTATAAGATTAGAAACCGGGAGGCTGGTCGGCCAATGCAGCAATATTTACTAGCTTTCAGCGATGCCCTCTACTATCAGAGAAAGAGCGCTTTGAGTAAATATATATGTATACGGCTAGTCTCCGGGGCAAAATCGTTTCGAATGTTAAGCTTATTCTGTTCGTCTGCGTGTAAAAAACTATTCACTTGAGTAATATATCGTAGAGTTCATCCCCATCTCTCCGTCACCATGAAGTCATTTGCTGGGTTATTGATCCTGAGGTTTGACAATATACTAGACCTAGCCCCTACGAAGAAGACTTCAAGATCCTAACTGCAAGGTTTACAAATAGTCTCTTCACCCTCGGCATATCGGCTCAGTACAGCGGTTCGGAGACATCATCATCGAGTTCCCCGGAGCCTTCGCAGCGTGACGAATGCTCTGTAGAGTGGAACCCAACCTGTTCTTTCCTGTGCGGGAAACCTGGCGAAATTCCGACTTGTAGCCAGGAATTCTTTTACAACTCCGAAACCGGTGCTGGCTGTGCCATCTGTCGGAGTACCGCGAGCAAATGTCCCAAAGTTGCGTCCGAGGACTGCGCTTACGTCTGCGATGATACGCTCTCTGGCACTTCGCACAAGTTCTGTGCCAACAAGGATTACAGCATGGACAAGGTTACTTGTACTCCTTGTAATAGCGGAAGCTCGGGCACCACCTCTCCTCCTAGCTCTAAGACCTCGGGAATTGAAGTCGAAATTACTATCTCTTCAGCTCCCGATACATCTTCGGCCCCCGATACCCCAGTCTCTTCTGACCCGTCAAATCCTGAGGCATCCTCGGCTCCTGGGGTTTCTTATGCATCCGATGCCTCTTCGAACCCTGATACGACATCAAATCCTGAAGACTCTCCAGCTTCTGAGACCTCTCCAGCTTCTGAAGCCTCCTCGACTCCTGAAGTCTCTTCAGCCCCCGAAACATCTTCAGCTGCCGTTGCTTCTTCGGGACCTGGTGCCTCTTATGCTCCCGGCACCTCTTCAGCTCCCGTACCTTCTTACCAGCCAGAAACAGCTACCGCTCCTCCTACATTGTCGACATCCATAAAGTCAGTTGGCCCTGTGCCTACGTATGCGGCAGGAAACGGCACTGCTTCCGGAACTGCTCATAATGCGACTTCTACTACCCGTGGACCGGTACCGACGTATACCTCAGGTGCATCAGTTATTAGTATGAGTGGGGCAGCTATGTTGGGTTTGCTTTGTATGATGTTCGCCTTATAAAACTTTTATATACCAAGGTGTATTCTATAATTCGGTGTGGGGAATGAATAACGGGCTAATGTATAATGAGAATGCTGTTAATTTCACTTTTATTGTATCGATGTATTAACATGGGCCATCCATGTATCGGGAATTCCTGTCATAATCGAATGGTAATATGATAGAAACAAGCTATGTAGATACCCGTGTGGCCACCGTTCACAATGAGATCTCAAATCCTTTCTAAGCTGCGTTCACACCGATAATTTATAGAGCCTAAAGAAATTAGTTTTGCCTATAACACAAATATTATTGTCTCCTGAAGATAGTTAAAAACCCTTCAGCGCGGTGCCATACTCCGAATCTTACAACCTCATGTTTGCCATCCTGTCATCAACCGCCGTGTCTCTGGACACTCCTGCGACTGATACATGTCGTTCCCCACCGATTTTGGCACCACACTCATTGCATTCACCCACTCGCATAGGCTGTCCGCACTCTCCAACGGTAAACTACAAGGTGAATGTTAGCCTTTGAAATCACCTCCTAAAGCGCGGTATCAACGCAATTTTAAGACACGTACCGAATGACCGTTCGGGCAAGTATACCAGTGTCCCGTACCCCCTGCTCCGAATTCCACCGCCATCGCATCCCAGATTTGCTTCAGCTCTTTGTCCGAAACAGCGGAGTAAAAGACTCCACCTTTGACACTCTTGATCGTTTCCTCCACGGCTGACTTCAACGGGGCACATCGCTTGGCCGTGTCACATATACCCAAGCATCTATCCAAATCTTTGAGGACGCTATTTTTAAAGCTCATAGCTTCGGTATCCGATATCGCCTTTTCATTTTCTTTGATATGGTCCTTGTTTCTGATCACCAAGGTTGTAAACTTGGCTCTTGCGATATGGGTTTGCACTTCGATTTGCGGAAAGCTTCGATCTTGGCAAATTTGGATCAAAACCTCGCAATATGGAAGAGATTGTCTGGCCATTACAAGCACATCTCGAGCCAGCTTTTTCTTCAAATCTATAGGAGCGGGATTCTTCTCGACGATAATATCTAAATCACAACCCTTGAGAAGAGTTACGCGCAGCTCCTGGTAGGCTCCCTCGAGCCCGAAGCGGTACCGGACCACGGATGGGTTGTAGTCCTCCTGGCTGATATTGTGGCTGCGGCACGCATAGGCCGTGAGTTCGTACACTCGATGGTAAGGCTGCTCTTCTTGTATGACTCGTTTGTTGTACTTCACAATTTCCTGGCTGACCTTCGTTAAAGTTTGGTAGCGAGTTTTAATACTGTAACACGAAGTTTGAGTGAGTCAGTGTCCGTAATTCCAGTTTATAATAGAGATTTGTTCAATCCGAGTATTTTGACTTACGCTTTATCGGTAGGGATAAACTTGTCTCTTGAAGCCTCGAGTTCATCTTGCTGTAAATCAACCCCCTTAACTAAAGCTAACAACCCACTGGTCGAGGTGGAAGTAAACTGTCGGATGGAAGTCTGTAGTTGAGCTTTTTTCACGACTTCGTTGTATCGTGCGGAAATTGTGAATGCCTCCCTACATTTCGGGCACCTTGGTAGTTCGAGCCCTGATTTTTCCACCTCGGGGCTCAAGTTTTCTTGTGGATATTTCCTCTGGATTTTCCAACTCTCTGCTGATTCGAACTCGAAGAAGTCTCTCATGTGAGCGATTCCGTCAAACGTACCGACGGTGTAAAAGTGCCCGCAAGATAAGAATATAATCGGTTCATCGGTTGAGTCTCGGTATGTCTCAAACATCAGCATGTCGACGACAAAGTCGAGAACATCATCGGAGGCGCATTGCCGACAGTATTTCGGCTCGGGGCACCTTTCACCGCAGATCGATGGGCACGGATGACCGCACTCTAAGGTTTTCGAGCAGAGCTCACTGCATGGCAGGATGTTACAGGAGACGCCGCACGGCATGAGGCACTTTTGATGTTCGCATCCCAGGATACACTTCTCCGCACACGGCGGGCACGGATCCTTACAGTTGCTTTTGCATTTGGAGTGAGCGCAGCGGATTTCACACTCCTTTTCGCAGAAACCGCAACTGGACCCGTCGTGGCAACCTCGTTCGCAGGAATGGGTGCAGGTATTGAATGGGCGTTTGCACTGTTCTTTGCATATGCCGTGACTGACGACGATTTTGTCAGGGGATTCTGGGGACGGCTGGCGACAGTCAATGCAACGTTGTAGGCAGGAGTGCCCGCATTCAAGATCACCCCCGCAACGGACTTGACACCGATATTGCTTTGTGGTGACGTCGCGGCTGCAGTCGACCTTGACTTTGTGGTTACACCCGGGAACAACTTTCTCTAGTTTAACCTTACAGAGGTATTGGTCGGGTTTCTGGTATAGGAAGCAAGGCACCTGCGGTGCGATATGACCACATTTTAGGAGGACGTTTTTGATGGGAACCATGCACGGCGCGCAAGGTTGTCCGCACCTTGACGCGCAAGGGTGGTCGCAGCCGGCGAGTGTTTTGGGGCATGGCTCGTGGCAAGGAGTGAGATTGTGAAGCGCGGTTGAGTGGCACTTTTTGATACACGCGTGTCCGCATTCGAGTCGCCATTCGCATCTCAAGCTGCAACCACCTTCTGGGGCGTGGATGACAAAGTCTTCCTTTGATGCGACGTGGATGGGTGTATTTTTATGGCGGTCGCATTCGAGCTCTAGAGTATTACCTACGCAACCATTGACATCCAAATGTTTGATTACATTGGACCACATTGGTACTGAACTCGCGGTTTCCGCATTGCCGATGATGTACATGCCCCATTTCGCACGACTGGTTAAAGCTATTAGCTCTTCTACCTTGAAAAAAAGATTTTGCGAAGCTGGTGGGGTTTCTTACCTCAGTAGAACGTTAATACGATTACTGGTCTTCAAAAAACCACATTGCCCTTCTTTATTGCTGCGAACGAGTGAGATGATGACGACCTCAGCTTCTTCGCCCTAAGTTTACCGATGAAATGTAAGCAAAGTCCTATGACGTCACGAACATATTACCATCAAATCTCCAGCTTACCTGAAAGTTATCAATGGTTGCAATTCTGACAGCTGCGGCCAGGTTTGATTTTTTGACAATGTCTTGTTGTGCGGCTGACCCAGGTTCAGCGTTATCTTCGTCGTCACCAAGACCTTCTGCATCCAGAGCCTCTTGATCTCTACTTCCAATGATTATGTTAAAGGTATTGGATAGCGCGTGCCTTAGTTTGGACATCTGCCCTAGATAGGGCGTCAACACGGCAATTTGGTTTTCTTTGAATACCCCTTGATGAAGAAGATGGGTAACCAAAGCTATCACCATGTCTTGTTCGAACTCGTTCGTGAAGGATGTCGTCAGCTTAACCGCATCTCCTTTCGAGTCCGGATGAGTATGGTTCATCCAGAATAGCCGTTTTTTCATCCCTGGAATCACTGGATACTCTGGTATCTGGTCCATAAGGCCGGGGTATGTTTTGATTCGAATCAAGTCTGCAATGCTAGAATGCATCCGCCGTTGGGTGTTTAAACTCGCAATCGGAAATGAGAGTGCCGAATTTCCGTAGGGCTGTCGCACTAGCCGTTCAAAGAGGGAAACGTCCAAGGAGTACGCTTGACCTTTGTGGCTTTCAACCGAGAGGTCAAAGTTGGCAATGTGCGGACGGAGCTGCTCGTGATCACCAATCAGGATCATTTGTTCAATCGACGGAATCAGAGTTGTGATGGTGTGAGCTTCCAAGATCTCTATAAATTATTATCAAGATTAGTTACGAAGTGCAAAGTTATAAACTTGTATACGCTTCGTAGCAAGATCTCACTTACCTCCGGCTTCTTCGCAAAAAAGCACTTTAGCTTTTATTCTTTCCAGGACATCAGCGTGAAGAGCTAAACTAGTTGTTGTCACGCCTATGATATCTGCGCGCTGGAGCGTTCTTCGATCCCATTCCTTTCTTACTTTTGTGAGTTTTTCGCTCATAATCCGGTGCTTGTTGGTCAAGGCAGCGAGCCCGACTGTTGCATTATGGACGATTTCATTCTTCCAGAACGTTAAAAGTGCATGCCGCTCTACTGAATTTAGGCTCCAGGGATCCATCTCCGTATTGAGAATTGAGCGAACAGATCTTCCAATCTGTCCTGGGAGAGCTTGCCTTCTCCACATGGTGAACGGTTTCCTCTTTTTAGTCCCTCTATTAGTGACGAATCCTTCTTCATCTTTGACTTCTCGAAACAATGGTTCGAAGAAATGTGGGTAGTTTTCTTCCAAGTGATATCGAAGCACACTCTCCGAGTCAGCACCCGTGAGATTGTTGCAATACTCGTGGGCAGCGCTATTGAGCGCTTCTAAACTATTCCTGAGCAACCACATTTCCTTCTTCTCCACACGTGTGTTTTCGGCAGATTTGTTCAGATTTCGAAGGAGGTACTGCTCTAGCCTCTCCGATTTGGATCTTGACCCTAGCCGTATTAGATTTTTGACCCCGATATCTAGGAGGTGCTCTAAGAATTGGTCTAGCGCATGGTTTGTATAGCATCTTGACGTCATAAATATCACAATGTTAGCCTCTCCGTACTTACAAAACCGTTGGTAGATCAATTGAATTATACTCACACACAGATAATTGGACCCAATGACGCCTTGTGCTTGTTGCCGAGCAGTACTTTCACTAATTTGGTGCCCACGAAACTCTTTCCGGTCCCGGGCGGGCCCTGAATCAATCCGACCTCGCGCGAGAGCGCCTTCACAAGCGACACCGCTTGACCGTCATCCAAAGTAGTGTTTTCGCGAAGTTTTCGAACGTTAAAATCCGACGAGCTGGGCTGTAAAGGTAGAGATAAGGTACTCGGTCGAGTAAAGATTGAATTCAATTCGAAATAGAAATTTGGTTTTGAAGCGTATGGCGGAGGCCGCACGGCAACTTGCCTATTGTTATCAGAATCTCTCTGGAAATTGATCGAATGATCCGGTGCGAGCCAGTCGATGAAGGGAATCGCCTGGGTCTTGTTGATACGCTTCTGCAAACCTTGAAGAATTGGACGAAAAGACGCAAGTAAAGTCCTGGGAAACTCGATGAGATCAATTTTAGAGTTGTTTATGGAGGATGCGAGTCTGTAGAGCCAGCCGATATCGTTTTCCCGAACAGTATCAGCGAAACTTAAAATAATCCCCGCTCTCAGAGGGTCCTCCGAAAGGGTTATAGTGGATTGGCCAAAAGGCAGTCCTCTCGTTTGATTATCCCGCCCGACACCGATATCGCCGCGGGTAACGAATCGGTCGGCGACGGTGAAGAACATGGCCTCGTCTGCTTCGTTCAAAATGCAAACGAGCGTGTTGAAATCGAGAATATCCTCATTTGCCCACCAGTCCTTTCGAGCTCTCGCGGTGGCGTTTGCTATCGGTTGGTTGAAGGTTACACCAATCTTGAGCCCCTGCATGGTCAGGCTGATGCCTTCGACTCTGACGTTTTCGTGTACGAGAACAGCAACACCTGCACTCGAGAATCTCTTGACACCGTCATTCTTTTTCCGTCTCGACTTCTGTAGATTGTCTAAATTGGAACGGTTTTCGATTATCTGGCGAAGGGACTCACGGAGGCATCCGATATTGTCTTCTCGCAAAAGACGAAACTGACTATCAAGGAGCCGCTGGCTTCTGTCGAGGTGGAGAGAGTCTCCCCCCATCCTTGGAAGATACTCGGGTTCGATGCTTCGGATTTCTTCGGTGGTCGGGAGGATACGGATATCGGAAATTGAAGCGTGGTCATTATCGTGTCGTGGCCCGAGGGTCGAAAGGTGTCCCGGCAACCTAGTATTAGCCTGTACCGCTGGGTGAAGGTTTGCATGTGCGACGCCTTTCCTGCCACCCGCCAGCCAGCCTGCAAGACTGTTAAAAAGCGAATCGGAAGCATTCTGATGAGTACTCTGAGGGATCAACGAAGGTATATCTTCCCCGAGTTTAAGTTGCTCGTTGATGATTTTAAAGTCTTGATGAAGTCCTCTAAGTTCAGAATTGATGAGCAGATTCTGTTCAGTTGCCTGAGCCAAAGCCTCTTTAGCGACCTTTTTGATACCTTCCTGAATAATTGCGTCCGAGTTCAAGTGAATTGTGCTCTTAAGGGCTGAAACAATCATCGGGAGTATTTCAACATAGAGCTCCGGGTCGACACCCATGAGAGTTCTGGAGTGCAGTAAGAGTCGTTCAAAGAATCGGATACCGCGGGTACCTTGGTGTCCATAAACCACATTGTAGATTGTTCCAGCGAATCTTTCGACGACGATAGACCCTTGAAACTCTGGATTCGTGATTATGCGGAGAAATGGAATGGCGTGAGTGATGAAGCTAAGTGAGCCGAAATTACTCTCGTATACTAAATCGTCTTCCAGAAGTTGCCGAACGTGCTCAAGGTTGGCATCTTCCGCAATCTCTTTGATCACTTGCTGCACATTTTCGACCTCCTTTGCTTGAATGAATCCCAAAGCGCCTTCGATGAAATTCTTCATCTGAACAGGTGAGTACTGACCGCGAACCCGACATGTTCGCCTCCAGCCCTGAAGCGGATTTGGCGGATCTGAAGATCTTGAAGTATTCGCTGGTGTAGTAGTAGTGAAGGAGGAGGAGGCTTGGAGGGTACTTGCTTGTCGGTTTTGCGAAGGGGTAATTTGTCTTCCGCCGACAGAGTGCCCTAATTTACACTTGTCGCCCCAGTTGCAGCTGCGAGATTGCGAGAACTGTTTGCACTGTTGTACTGAAGCTTCATCGTGGGAGTACCTGCATTTGGTTCCTCTTCTGCATTTTCCCTGTCTCCATTCGAAGCAGATCGACCGGGTAGACATTACAGAGGAGTAGATTTTATGGTTTTTTGTTTTTTTGATGGATTCGAATCCCCGGAGGATGTATTTTAAATTCCTGGTTTGAAGGTATGGAGGTGAGATTTATTTTGGATTAATGGCTTGAGGAAGATTTAAAGGTTGAAAGATGTAAAGTATGGTGGGCTGCCTGTACTTTGTGAGCTGAGATTATGGAGAACTATACAAGACGATATTTTCGGAAGCGCTTGGAAGATACAAGCGGTCATTGGATTCTCGGAGAACCGATCGTGTAACAAGTTTCTTCTTGCTCGGAGTTCTCTTTTGAACTTTGATACCAGTCTCAAAGCTAGAAAGCTTTGATGGTTCTGACAATGGTTAAACTGCGAATCATGGAATTTTAGACGATATGAAGACAGGCACTCGCAAATTCTTCAAGAAAATTTTTGAGATCCCTCAAAATTTAACTGTGAAATCTGACGCAAGTTTTATTCATCAGAGAATTATTATACGAGGCTATCATTTCTAGAGATACACACATGTCACACACTCACTGGCACCAAATATATCCTGCGCGGCCTGCAGCTGCATTTATTGCCTGAAATTCTGCGCCAAGATATCGACATCTGGATAGTACCAACTGAACAACACTATGAGCCCATAGCAATATTTGAGCTGCAAAAAAGAATTAAAGCTATATGATTGGTGGACAGGAAGTTGGCATCCGGAGCCGCAAACGATGTCGGTAGCTTGCTGCCTTTCCCATGTATCATTGTGGCACAACGAGCAAGCCGTGGGGGCAAAGGTAACTCTCCTACTTCTTTTGAGAATGAATCACAATGATATTGTCGCAAATAAGACAGCCCCTAAGAATTCCAATAGGGTTTCTGCCAGGCAGATTTGGGCAAAGTTGGTGGGGTATTGTTTGCATGCACCCCGCCTAAGCCAAACGATACGATTAAATTTCCGGTGTCACTAAAATTTGTCCTCGTTAGGATATTAGGCATCAGCCTTCTCGGCGGGGCGATGCAAGTAAAACAGATTATTGTCTCTGCTGCTGAGTAAATTTATAAAATGTGATATGGAGTAATCAATCGTGTTTCAAGAAAGATCCTTATTCCAAGGTGGATGGCTGCAGCGCTGTCTGCTGTGCCGCAACCTCACAGAAACATTACGCATTGTTCCATTGTTGGCGGTAAGTGAAAACAACCCAACAACTCGGGTCGGATCCGGACCTCGTCAGCTGAAATTTATTCAACCTAGTTACTCTTGCGATTCAGGAAGGATTCAATGCATGTCATTGATATTACGACCGAGGTACTGGCAGAGAGCACGCATACTCTGTATACTTCTAGTCCTGAGACTAGGATACTTCGCAATCTCTTTGATCAATACCATCCCGGTTGCGGTGATCAGTCCGTTAGCTGCAAAGAGTTGGCCGAGTTGTAAGACAGGCTGGAAAACTTGCTTGCGGATGAGTACATGTCCGAATTGGCAAAATATTCAGCGATTTACGGCCAGAAATGTCAAATATCGCGCAGACGTGAGCGAAGGCTCGAGCATGAGATGTTGCAGAAGACGCGTTGCGGCGGAGCTAACCCCGACTGGGAAGACACGGTATCTCCGACCCCCCTGCACCCCTGCACCCCTGCAAAGGTCCTCAAAAGTTGCCTGAAGTTCAGAACCCGATCTGATCCTTGGCCTGGCCCAGCGCAGCCAGCAGCCTCGCCCGTCCAGAACTTCCATCGCGGCCTCTGAGCGGATGGCATTGGATAAAACTCCACCCGCCCCTCTCTTCTCCCTTTCCGAACCTCCAAACCGTCCCTCCTTCACTACCGACGCGGAGAGAGAGAGGGTCTTTACCATTATTACCAAATCTGTATTTTGTTCTCCTTACCACCATCTGCACCGCCGCTCGACGGCTCAATCACCCCATTGACTCTCCTCGACGGGAGCTGTGGTTTTGCTCCGCTAGTTCCGGTATTCGTATACCGCAACTAGCTGAGACTCAGGTTCCATCCGCCATATCATTAAGGCGGGTGGTGTTTGAGTCTCGATCCCAATAAAATACCCCGCCAGTCCTTATCATTTTCCACCATTTCTACCTTTGAAGATTCGTATTTCAACGATCAAATCAACCTCTTCCTCCAGAGTCAAGGATCACCCCTTGATCTCGAAGACCACTCCAACTTCAACCTGATCTGTAGTTCTCTAACAGAGTCTTCTGAACACAGCGCCGTTCAGACTTCGCTAGAGAATTACGATAGTGAACGACTAGTTGACTCTAGTTGTTCTAATCACAGTAGTCTGTCAATTCAGACTGCTGCAGATCACGCAGGACAGAATGACTTCCTGCTAGGTGTAACTGGCTCTCCCGCCGGGCTCAGTTGTAAGTCTAGTCCATACATGCACATATTTAACTCATCTCGAGAGTTGTCCATTCATTACACTTGAGCACCTCTGATTCGTTGACTCTGCCAGACATTTCACCAATTCAATATGAAATTCCCAATGAGATTCCTGAATATCTAGATCTCAACCTACCCAGCTCCCAATCAACGGTGAGACAAAACGATCAACATGTCCCATCTTTCGATATCTTTGAAGGATACGGGGGTGAGTAAAGTCCCCCCATTCAGTTTACCGGACGCGCCCACTAACCTTGAAAAGAAGGCTCCTACCCCCTCTCAACATTTGGTAGTATCACAATACCATTTGTACCTGATTTGACCCCCTACAGCGATGGCACCGGTGCAGGCAATGCTCCTAGCGACCGCCGTCCCTCTGTAGTAAGCTCCACTGGTGTCAACTCGTGGGTTACAATATCTGGGGGCTCATCTCCATACTTTGAGGACTTGTCACCGTCCTTTCCCTCCCCATCCTTCTTAGACACCGAAGGGGAACAAATCTCCTCCCCGGTAGCGCAAACTTCAAATCTATCCCATGATGTAAATCTTCTCGCTGGGCAACAGCTGCACGGACGCGGCAAAGGATATACCTGGAGAAAAGACTCCGGGCCACCGAAACCGAGGTCTACGACAGCCCCGAAATCCAAAGTTGTCAAAGCGACGAGAAAAACCGGGATAAAACGACCGCGGCAGCCCCGCTACTTCTGTCCCGAAAAGCAGTGCGGACAAGGATTCACCAGGATGCGGCCGTTCGAGGCACATTGCCGCAGAGCGCATGACACGCCTATCTTTGCCTGCGAGTGCGGAAGGGCTCTGTCAAGAGACGACTACTATGCCAACCATTTAAAGACCGAGTTTCACCGCAGAAAGATCGCGGCACGTCGGGCGGCATCGGATTCGAATTCACAATCACCAAAAACGGATCCCGACCCAACCTCAAGTCCTGTCTCCCTCTCGTCTCCTTAGGCCGATGGCCTCCAAGCCTTCCCATCACGGGCAAAACATCGCGGCAATCAACGTCCCCTGTTTTGCAATCAATACAACAACGCCTCTGAAATAACGACAAATTTTCTCTTCCCGACACACTTTCGATGAATTCCAGAATGAACACAAAATTTTTCTTGCAAATAAACCTCTCCTACCTTTCGCGAACACCAATCTTTAGTCATGTTGCAAGCATCCTATCATATGTCACTATGTCCACCGATATCCAACCCTTGAAATACCCCCCCTCCTACACTCAGATTTAACCAAGAAGAAATCTCTTATCAGTAGTGGTAAGTTGCGGTAGGCCTAGTTGCCGCTATTTTTTACTGCCGGTAAGGGATGCAATCATTTACAAATTCCATTTCTGTACTCTCCTCATCCAAACCTTTCAATCTATCCTGTCTCAAATTTCCTGTCAGAGGCCTTAATCTCTGGTGTATGTCTTTACCCTAGAATCCACAAGTCTCTAAATTACTTTTCGGCATGTCTTCACGCATCTGAGGATGAGCTGCTCTGTTACGCAACCACATCTGATTCCCTTGATAAAGGCACGGCGGGTGCACTTTTCCTGGGGTTGGGTGAATTGTTGTGACGGCGCTTCTCCGCTTCACATTCGTGATGATTTTTGCCTTCTTGCATTTTAGGGGCCTAAGGTAACAGGTATATGCCAGATTTTAAGAACCTTTTGGTAGGGCGTTGGGCTCGGGGTGTTTTTAAGGGAGGAAGGTATGGCTCTGGAATTTGTCCATGGTCGCTGCATTGGTTAGTCTCGTATTGCGACGCTCCGTCAACGCTCCGTCACAAAGCTTGACGGGGCGTCGCAGTGCGAGATCATAGATTAGTACACTCTTAGTTTCAAGGATCTTTTAAGGGCCTAGATGGCGTTTTCAATTAGCGGATGTTTCTGCGTCGACCTAGATCGATATATATATATATGTATGGGTTACTAACCCATTTTTGGGAACCCTTATCGATCTATCATACAATTTAATTTCTCTGATTCCTGATTTGCGTCCTAATTTGGTTACATTTCCTGTGCTCGAGGTCATATATCCAAAACTACGCTCTTTCTTCCAGTTACAAATCGATGATACACGTAAAGATAATGCAAGTAGATATATGTGTGAAAATTCGATTTTAAAATCGTAGTTCCTCTGCATTTGCCTTGTCATCGTGCTATTGTTACATTTTTCTTGAGGGAACCACCGCTGTGATAGTATGATAGCCATACAATACACTCACGAGAAGCCTAAACCCTGCGACTACACTCCGTCGCAAGCCCTCCAAGCGTACTGCGGTTACCCGTTCAGAGTCGGCTGGACGCAACAAATACAGGAAAAAACTTCACCGTTTTAGAACAGCTTGTTGTAACTTGCATGCATCAAACTTGTTGGCTTTCCCCAGCTAACCTGTTGCGCCCAATATTCTTCTCGATTGAGCGATCTTGCCTACAGCCATGTTAGGGCGATGGCAAAATATGACTCGACTCGCAATCGTTCCCGGTCGCCTTTTCGTCAGAAATGGTCTAGCTTTCTTGGTTGGTATTTCGTTGTACCACCTGCGAAAACGGTGGTTGATGAACACCAGAAAGGTGCATGGCAGTACATTTTCGTCGTGAGAAAACCCAAGAGCAGCATACCATAAAGTGGTGGGGCCTCTGAGCGCTTGAGCTCTGTGCAAGGAACAAGGTCTTTCGCGACCCCTCAAGACCCACAAACCCGCATATTGCTAGATTCGAGATTCCCGTTCGACTTTACTGCCATTGTTGTATGAGAGCCTCGAAGCAACGCTAAAACTTACCTCACCCCGAGTGCCCCCGTGCCCCAACAACCCTTGCAAGAACCAACGTTGTATATTGGTAGACGCTCATGATACTTATGAAGAAAGACTCGGGTGATACAACATATAAATACGGGATCATGGATATCGTGCTGGCGGATTTTGCATGTCAGCTCAAATAACCCGTTCCTATTTTATTCCTATTTTTTAGCTTCCTCAAGACCGGGTTCTAATAAATTAAAGGTAGCCGCATTCCAATCCGTGCCACGATCCGACGTCCTAGCAAAATAGCGGCCGCGATGACCTTGTCAAATATATCTTCCATCTAGTCCTCCAACATATCGAGCATTCCACAGTACCACAGTTGCGGCTCCGGTACAGTCAAAGGCTCTTTGGGTCCTATATCTAGCTAATCCAAGGTTTCGGGAAAAGTCCAACCGGTAAATGTACTGGGTTGGTTCTTCCTAGGCCTTGTGCCACAAATATCACCATTTTCCAAATCACTCCTGAAAACATCAAATACCTTCTATCCCCTCAAATATTCTGTCTAGATCTTGCAGACTATTCACCAAATATTTACTGGCCGCCCCAGTGCGCACCCGATCAAGTTGAAACACCGCTCTTCGAATACGTGGACCCAAAAGGTATTCTTATCCGTTTGGGTTCACATCCCCTCTTCCCCCGACCGTATATATCGGGTTTGAATTTGCAATCTCTAACATGTATAAAATCATCACGTTAGAAGTGCTGTTGAACTACGTCCCATATCCTAGGCAAGTCCAACAGAGCTCGAATCCTCAACATATCCTTCAGCAATGCATAGAACCGGCGAGAAGCCCATTGGAAAATATTTTTTATCTACAAGATTTTAAAGACAAGGAAAGCGATGCTCTTCTAACCATCAAAAACGAGGATTCGGATTGTGTTACGAGCATCCCGTTGAAACTGCTACTCTGTAACACAAGTTATACGCCTTCGCCCCCACCCATAGACAGCCCCGAGATATCTGAGTGCGGCAGCGAACCCTCTCCACCTCCAAATCTCAATTTCGAATACAGTGATATAAAGCTGGAACTTTCTGAGAATCTCGCCGCGGAATTATCCGTCGAGAAAGAAAGCGGTACAGGCGAAGAGATTATTGATTGTCCGGCGCCTTCCTCTCCCGGAGCCGTCGTAATACCGGAACCGAAAACGCGAAACGTTCGAAAACCGCCTGCCCGCCGCGTGAGAAAGAAGCAGTGGCCTTGCGAATCACCCGGCTGCCGGGAGACGTTTTCCAATAAAAGAAAATACGAGAGACATCTGAGCAAAACCCACAAGCTCAGATCGACGGAATGCGGCGTGTGCGGGGGAAAGCTCGGGCGCAAGGATTACATGAAAGATCATCTAAAAAGCAGGCGCCATGTGAAGGCTTTGGCCCTGGTGAATTCGCGCAAGCGGAGGTAGCACAGTCGGTTTTCGAAGTGGGGGGCGTTGTGTTATCTCTAAGAGCTTGAGAACGGCCATGCACCACCATCCACATAGTCATAGACCTTGATATCGATTTGATACCAAGCTTCGTATTTGGGTTAGTCAAATGCTTGGACGAGCCGCCTATCGTTGCTATGATCCAATAACCGGGCCAGGGTTGTTACGTATGGTCGGGTTAGGCTTTTCGAGTTCTGAGACTCCGCGGTCCAAATCTAACTACACGATAGATATACAGTATTTTCTCAGCTTCAGACTTTTTATTTTCGTAATCTGTTCAGCTTTACTTTCCTTTCTTTTTTCGGTCATTTTCGATCATTTGCTTGTTACACTCGTTCGAAATAGTTACAAGCTTTTCAGCTTTGCAATCAATTCATGTTGTCTCAACTGCCCCTCTCGATCTAAACTCTTATTTCGTTTTGAAAAAATTTGGTTCCTCACGCGCTTTTGTTTATAAATTCATTTCCTCGATCGTACAAACAAATGTATTGGGCGGCCATGTATGCGTCTCAACTTCACATCTATTCAATCTCCCGCTGAATTGCGGATTATGTATTTATCAGAACTGAAAGTATTCGGCATCAATGTCTGAAGAGGTTGATTATTTCTATACGAGTTTGGAGCCTACACGTTCTTCGGGTTCCACAATGCAATAATTTATAGTATTATAGGGCTTGTAGCTATATTTGGAGCCCGCACATCTCGGGTGCGACGAACCTAGAAAGGACGACTGTCACGCTAACCTCCCATCAAATATCTTTTCAAGAGCAAGCTTAGTCATTTGGTTGGGAGATGAATCTACCATCGCCTCCCCCATCGCAATATCTTCGTCCAACTCAATTTGTAAGAACCTCCTTGCAACATGTTCCTACCAACTAAATATCAGCCAATTACCTTTTCGGAAAATTGATGCATAAATCGTTCCATTTCCCACTACAATCATACTACTTACCGCATAAGCAAACTCTCTCGCCTCCCTCAAGCTCATTTCGGCGCAGGCGCTGACCAAATCCTCCCCTTTGGCCAATTTTATGATTAGATCTTCCGCTCTGTCGATTATGGCCTTGTCAATACCGTTCATGGCAGCGCAGCTATTGAACAGCACGGGTATCAGTATCAAATCCTCTTTAGATGTGCAGAAACCCTTCTCGTATTTGCGTACACTGTCCCAAAACTACTAGTCGACCTCCCTTTCTCCAAAGTATAGAGATAAGTGATTTGGTTCTGCGCGCTCTCCGCCGTTTGGTCCAGCAAGATCTTCATGTGGCCGAACTTGAGAGAGGGATGTGAATTTAGAAAACCATTCTCGAAAATTTCTATAATCAAAAATTAATTTCACTACTTTTGGAGCGACAGGACTTGTAATTATGGGTCGATACCGTGGTAATGTGTCGCCATAAGCGTCTTTGGCGCTTCGGGCCCAAGGTTCAACAGGTGCTCCGCAACAGCACATGCGAGACCGGCTCCATCTAATCGGTTTCAGTACCTATATCACCCAGAAGCTCGCGGATATATCTACCGGTTGATTCTGTTCCTTTGCCAAACTCGTCAATTATCAAGAGAGATCTTCGGCTCGTCAATCTTAGAGCCGCAGTAATCTGCTGCAAATCGATCATAAAAGCACTTTGAGTCTTTGTAACGGATTCTTTGGTTTGGATTCTCGTCAGTATAGCGTCAGTGAGACCAATTGTGGCATTATCGGCCGGGACGTAACTAGGGAGTTAGAGGTTAGAAGAGGCTTCTGGCTTAGTCGAACGATGAGGACATCATACCACCCGATATGTGCCATGTACACGATCAAGGCAACCTGTTTTAGGTAAACTGATTTTCCAGAGTAATTTGGTCCAGTGACAATCATCATGCTTTCCCCTATGTGAGCATCCCTCCCGGCTCCCTGGTCAATGGACTCGTCGGTCTCAGTGATTTCACCGGTCCCGCCTTCAATCTCTGTACCATTAGGAATAAAGGCTGGCACACAAAGCTCTTGCAGAGGATGTCTACCGTTGTGTACTCGGATGACATTGCTATCAGTGATAATAGGTCGTACCCAATTGTGTGTTGCCGCGGCTTGGGCTAGTGATAAAACACTTTGTATATGTTAGCTTTGGTGTACGACCTGGTGCCGCAGGATGCTACTACCTGTCAAGCTCTCCACAGATACTCGAACACGCAAGCAGCATATCCCTATATCTCATTATCTTCTCTTGTAGCTCGTGCAATATGTCGATTTCACAGTCTGGTAAGTTGCAAGTCGATTAGTTCTTGAGCACTCCTCTCTCATTGTACACTGGCAATTACCGCAAATATTGCCAAATATATCGCCTAGCTCCGCATCCAATGCCCTCATCTTATCGCTCTTGAAGTAAGAGTTCTGAGCTGTTCCAAACATCCAGTCCCATCTATTGTTGTCATCATCGTCATCTGTGCTTCCCGAGTACACTGGTCTCCCATCTTTTCCTAGTGGAACGCATATCAGGTATCCCAGTTGCGGATAGTAAACCACGTTCAAATCGAGTTCTAGCTGTTTAATCTCTGGAGGGAGGTCTTCTATGATCTTCTGGGCGACTTCGGTGAGGATATACTCAAAGCCGTTATACGTATCTTTCATAGAATCCAGTTCTTCGTCAATGCCGGATTTAACACACACACGGCCTTGATATTGAGACTCATCAAAGTCAACCTGCATCAATTAGCATTACATGATCTATATCAACAGAGAGTTGTATCATTAGTGGCATACAGTATCATCAATTAGCTTCCCCACGTTTTGTAGATGCATAATTTCAAACTTGTCCGTAATTTTGCGAAAAACATCAATATCTTGGGTGCCAATCATTTCAACAACAAAGTTCCGGAGTTTTATGGTGTTGTAAACGAACTTCAAAACTACCATCAGCACGGTAAGATGTTCATCAGAGAATTAGATTGCTAAGCTCACGTGATAAAGCGAGCTCCATGCTCGTGTAGCTGTAGTTCTTCTCCCTTTGCCTTTCTTATCACCAAACTCCGCACCTCCTATTTCGCCATTTCCCCCGCTCTCTCCTCCTTTTTTCAACATGGTCAAAGTTTTCGAAATGTCCCGTATGTTTTTCAAACACTTATGGATTCCGTTAACCGCATTTGAGTTGTCCGGTCGGTTCAGTGTTTGGATGGCATTAAATCTTGATGCGATAACAGTTGAATCCAGACTTGGCCTCAGAAACATCTGCTTGAGGCATTGATATCCTTGAGGGGTTCTTGTACCATTTATTATGCCGAAAAGGGATAGGCCCCCTCTCCCACGAAAGTGCTGAGCTTGCTTATGGAAACTAGGGTGGGACTCATCGTTGAATATTTGAAGCGATGTCATGGTGTCTGTGTTGATAAACCTATCAAAGCTCTGCTGCTTAGCGCGGGTTACGAACGAAGCTATGATTTTAGAGATGAATGACCTCTTACATCGTGTTCTCCATCGTCCAAAACTTAATCCTCGAAACTCCATATCCATCCGGATCTTTTTCAGAATGCGGGTTTTTTATAATTTTCTTTCTGCGAACGTTAAGCAGAACAGCACCAGCACAACCGACCTAGTATCGAGCGATCCAAGCTGAGAATCCGTGTTATATGAGCGAGAGGAGAGAAGGGTTTATTTAAAAGAGTAGCTTACGGAAACAAAATTTCCCTCTGTGTCGATATAACTTTCTAATCGGAGCATATCCTGTTTGCTTCCTTGTACGTTTCCAGCCGAGGGCCCAAGTCCGAATTCGTCTGCAATGTCCATAGAATCCGTATCATTGGGTGTTATAAGTGTTGCATTTTGATTATTCTTGGCATTGAGTGCCAATCCCGCAAGCTTGTTTCTGCCCTGCTCAACGGAGAACTCTGGTGCTGGTCGAATGCTAAGGTCTACGGTTGGCACACTACTAATTGTGTCTGAATCGTAACTGTTAGTAGCAGGAATGAGACGTGGATGGGGGCGAGGAGGTATAAGTCCACATACCCCCATCATCGCCATTTGAGAAGAGGTCGTCCGCTCTGCTTGGAAATAGAACCACAGTCGGCTGGATCTGAAATCTTACTAGAAGATATAAGTCAGCTAGTTGACTCAAATACAAAATTCAAGCGCTAATTGATGCTCAACAGATGCTCACAGCTTTCTAAAACCTCCTTTGCGGCACCGCCAACAGCGCCAACCATATTCACTTCAATATCATTCACGAACCACAGAGTCTCATCCTCTTCTGTATAGAAGGAGCATCCAAGCCTTCTTCCGCGATAATCGACCGCCATTATTACTTCTTTATCTTCCTCGTCCTCATCATGATCGTTTCCATCCCTCTCATCTTCGACTTCCTTCTCCGGCTCGAAATCATCGTTCTCGGTTGAAGAATTCAAGATACCTAGTCTTGTAACAGCAGCCTGGGGACGAGCAAACTGCATGGTAACATCGCTCCTATGAGGCCCACTTCGTACATTATGCGCCAAAGAGCTTGACGAGGATTCTTGGGGGTTGACTCTACTCGCATATGAGGAATGCAGTTTCGGGGTATCCCGAAACGGAGAGGTTGGACGAGGGCGTTTAATTCCGCGGGAAGAAGGTTGTTCTGAGATCTGAGAGTGGCGGTACCTGGCACCTGGAGGAGAGGAAGTGAATGAAGCCTGCGGGGGGTGAGGCGGACGTGGCTGAAGAGTATTACGAGGCATCCTATCGGGGTCCGAAGAAGTAAATTGTTGAGAATCAAGCAACAGGTTAGAACGTCTTAAGGCTAATGTTAAGACTTCAGGTAGGAGAGTAATTTCATCTAAGACTAGACAATAGCTATGCTCGATGATTTAATCGTGGCGGTAGTCTCGTAGTGCATGCAGACGTCGCTCATAAATGAACACGGGTGACGGAGATGATGTTCACCAAGTTCACCTTCCACGACGGCTTTGACAGCGGAGAGCGTGCATCTACAACGAATGAGCATCACGGCAACACAATCTATCGTTGACGCGTTCGGCTTATACGCGACTGGTGCATCCAGTGGTCAGGCGTATGGAAAAATGCCAACCTCTTCGAAACTGCACTTGATTAACTCGATCAGTGACTTCGTTGGGAGGTTGGCACGGAGTGCTTGATATCAGCCATGGCCGGCTAGGATCCAGGTACCACGAAAAGACCAAGAAACCGTATGTGCCCGTCTCGAAGGCCATACTACTCTGCTAGCGTATACTACCCATCAGATAGTCACTAACCTATTAAATTCACATTGACGATGTCACAACGTACGATCTTTAGGAGGTACAGTTTTCCACCGATGTAACCCATATGTAAGTATGCGGCATTGTTACACTCCCGGAATTACGCCCGGGAGAGACGCCCAGATAGCAGATTCTTTTTCAATAGGCCTAATATAAAATCCTAGGAATGTAAATGCTAAGCTGAAAGATATTGGCATAAATAGAGTTCAACAGTGTTATAGCTTCGATTTAAGAGCTGCTTCCAATGAGAAATTAATCGATTGTTGAATAATGGCATTCTGCTGGTGTTTCCTTGGTGTCAAATGGCGTATAGCTTGATTGCACAATAATCATATCCAAACCCTCCAACATCGGAAGGATTTGAGGCAAAAAAGGCTTACCAAACAAGCGAAACGGGAACTCCCACAGCTCATATATGCAAAACCACATGTGTTCCTAGAATAGATCTCCACCCGCCAGGTGTTTTCAAGATGACAGAAAATTGGAAGGGCTGGGGAAAGAGGCGTAGCGTACAACTTCTGGATCGAGCAGCAGTTCCACCTCTGCATGCCGTGCCTGCAAGTCAAATTGAAGCTTCCATGAAGAGCATACGCGCTAGAGAAAATACACACGAGATTTTCTTTCATGTTGGTGTGTTTATGAGTCGGGGGGAGCAAACTCACCTCAGTTCAACGCGGTATTGATAAGACCAGTTTGGAGTGTCGGTCTTGTGGAGGCGCAACACCCCGCCGGCCAATGGAATATCGGCATCCCAAAGCGGTCAAGCTCTTTCGACTTTGCATTCAGCTTTCAAAAATAAAAAATTTGCACGGAGATTGATCTCGACATGGCGGGGCTCAAAAGAAAAAAAAAAAATTAAAGCCGTATACTTGAGTGTATTCGGTGAGGGTACCAAGTTTCTATATGACCTATAAATACCTCGGGCCTCTGGCTTTCTGTTTTTAAGTATTCAAGTTCAAACAACTTTGTTTCTTCATTCCGGTCGATATATCACCCCTCTTTCAAAGCACATTCGCTTTAGAAATCAATCTCGATTGATATCATTCGTTAATTCTTAATCCGAATTCGAGTCCATATATATTCGACTTTATCCCCACACTACCGATAAAATGAAGTTCTCAGTTGTCCCACTCGTTCTCAGGTATGAAAATAAAGGGAAATCGTTGAACCTACAGTGATACCAACTTACTGACGAACCCGTGTTTAATAATAGCGTCTTGGCTGTTGGTGCTTCCGCCCAAAGCTATAACGGCACTGCCACTGGAAACGGTACTGAGCCGACCACAACTGGTACCCCACCACCAGCATACACCGGCGGAGCCTCGCAGCTCACTATTAGCGGAGCTACAATCCTCGGCTTAGTTGCCGTCATGTTCACCCTCTAGACGGTCACAACGATTGCTACACTATCCATGTCAAAAACTCTCAGGCGAAAATCAATCCGGCAATGGAATTAATACCTAATACATCAATCCTCAACCTGGTTTACTTTCGGTGGTTTAATGTCATCAAAAAACTCGACAAGTGTCTACTTGCTCTCCTAAACAGCATCTAGTTTCTGAGACAGCAGTCCACTGAGCATATTCATTAATGTATTTATCTTGGTGTGCGAAATCGGAGTCATACTATCCCGTAAACTATTTGCCTTCTGTCTTGTATTCGTGAAGTATCAGCAGCTTATGTGTGCATTAACGAGAGCCCGTGAATTTAAGCAAGTATTGCATAGGTGGGGAAACCGTAGTTGAGTATATCTTCGGGACTGCGGGCAATTGAACATCGAGAAGAAGTCTTAATTAGTCCTGGATAGATGCAGACCCGAGTTAATCAGTCTCGCCGCTGCAAACTATTCTGAAATATTATAACACCTAGCCATAACAACAAATTCAGTCTTGAAAATTTTACTTGGGAGAGAAACCTAGACAAGAAGACGTCATTTAAGAAGTAATGAGACGGTGTGTTACCTCTGTTAGTATTAGTACCTGCATCTGCCAAGAGGCTACCGCGTCGACCGTCTGTTTGGAGTTCTCGTGCAAGCCGTGTCGAGCAACTTTCGCTGATCCAGCTTAAAAGGCTGAATTGAGCAAGGATGAGACTTCAATGTTAAAGGATTCGGTACGATCATACTGGCTGTGATACCTGTTGAACAAATAGCAGGTTTGAACAATTAATGCAATTCTATGGGTCGAATTTGTTGACACTTAACAAAGTGTTGTCATCAGAATTGCCGAATATGTTTACACAGCTCAAAGACGTCTGGATTATTTTAACCGTGACGATTAAGGGGGTAATACGGTTTGAGATCTATTAAGTAGTCATATATATGCTCAGCTATATTCTTCATTTGCGTCACCGTAATTCTGATCTCATTCTTAGTTAATATTAATTCGAGTTTAAAAATGGCAACACGAAATGAAAGCTTGGTGGTGTGTTATTTTGCTATACACCGGCAAATCCGGGATTTGGGGCAAAGCTAAGCTCTTTCCAGGAGCGCAGGGTTTTCACTGGGTGCCCGAGACTACATTGGGTGGTCTTAGGACCAACTGGGATTTATCAATTTTGACGCTAGGTCAATTTGAATGAATGTTCTCTTATACGGTTAGTCTCAGAGCTCGGTAACGGAATTCTAACGGCAGAGTATCGCGTCGGAATCCACGGATAACTAGGTAGATATCGATGCAAAGGAACTCGAGCTCCCACGCTATGCACCATATTTTTTGATTTCTCATCCAAAAGTAAAGTGAGAATCCGCTCTGTGTATTTGATTAATCGGATGCGACGGAGATCTGGGCAGACAGGACTCTAAGTTGCAACTATTATTAGGACTCTCCGCGATGCCGAAACTTCGACATTAATAGCGGTGTATGTGCCCACCAGCTCGTCATGCATATATTTAAGCTATACGGTGCCAATTGATTATCCTCCTTTGTATTCCTGTCCCTTCTTTATTTTGCGAATGCCCTAATATTTGCTCAAAACATTACCGGCCATGTCCTACAAACCATCCAAGCGCTCGTGACTACCTCACTGTCCGCGAGAGCCACGCAGAGATCTGCGACCAGACTACACCCATATAGAACCGAAGATTCCAGCATGCTACAATCCACGCACCATTACTCCTCACCGAGAAAGCCAAAGTCCTGGCTCCGACGAAAGATGTTTCTTTTCGAAGTGACGTTTGGTCCAGATATCTTGACACCAAGCGAAAAATGGGCTTTCTACGGCATTCTCGTCTTGATCTGCGGATTGCTCGCTGTAGCCATGATATTTTATCTCCCACATCATTTACAGACTGTTATATGGCGAGCATACTTCTATATCTGTGGTGAAGACACCATGATGACAAAGATCGATGCCCTAGATTACATGGGCTTTAAGATGACAGAGAGTGTCGCAGAAGGTATCGCTACGGTCACAGATACCTCACTCGCGGCTATTGGTCTCTCGTTGGAACGGGGCGACCTGAAGAGCTACATGCGTTAACCACGGAACCGTGGTTAATGAAGGCACCCGCTTTGAGATAAGCGAGGTATGGTCTGCAAAGGTTTTTATTTCTTTTCCCTGCGAATTATAGCAGCAAATTGCCGGATTAAGGGGGGAAGAGTCAATGTCTCTGGAACGCACGTCTCTGGAACGCATTGTTCATTGCACGCTGGCACTTACACATAGCTCGTTCATTAATTACTCATAAATTCCGTAATAACACTATTTTATTCATGATTATGTTATAACAACGAAATCTCTATCACTATAAAGATAAATAGTAGTATTATTGTTATAGCGCAAGGCTACTTTTCTAAGTAAGTTTGGCCTAATTACTCTATAAAATTTCGCGATAGCTAGAGTGGGTTGTATTTCCTTTCCAAAAGTCACCTGCTTCGGGCCTAAGGTTGACTAACTCAGGAGAATATATTTATAATAGTTTCCCTGAGATATATATCATCTAGCTTAGCTGGTCTCGATACTATAGCCCTGAAGTTGTCTTTTTATAGCAGTGTAAGCTTGGGAAGCGCTACGATATCTTCCCGGTACGCGAAACGCGATGACACAAAGCTTCATCCATATTGACTATGAGAAGATCATTATATGTACCCCTCAGAACATATCACACGGTGTTCTAGAGGCGAAGTACACAATGCGCCCTTATATTGAAGAAGGAAGAATTGAGAAAAGGTTTCAGAAAAACGGGAAAGCTCGGGTGGTTCCTCGTAACTCGTGGGATTCAATGTTAGAGCCCCTTGCGATTCAGTTATAATAAGTCTAGCTTTCAACCGTGGAGCTTTGGTCTACGAGACAAAATCTAGTCTCTACAGCAACCATCCAAAACTGTATAAAACAGTTCACGGAGTGACAAGCGAAGGGTTCGCCCACACCATGTGAACCTAGCGATGTTCTAGTCGTAGGTAATATTGTAACGGATTATGGACTAAATTGTTTATAGAATCAAGCTAAAGATCAGAAGGGTGTAATTGCGGCGTTCGTAAATAAGGACATTTGTAGGGTCAAGTCTACCGAAGCACCATGTCCAGTGACATATACTTCACAGCTGCATGGATGGAGCATCCAAATATACGCGCTCAGTGCACTTTGTTTCCAAGACAAATTTTTTTCAAGTTCAAGTTTATGTAGTATTATTGTAGACAATCAGCTAAGCTACTAAGGGAGAGCTGAGAGGTAAATAGATTTCGAACCTTCCACAACGCCGTTTCCAAAACATTCATGAACCCAGATACCAAATAAAAGGGAAAACCGCAGCCATAACCAATACATTATCAATCGGTTCAATCCTCCTCTCTTTTCACACCTGATTTTCTAGGCTTTTTGGCTGCAGGAGGCTTTGTAGATCCACTTTTAGCCTTGCTTCCACGCCCCTCCTTCTCCGGCGTGTCTTCTCCTTCATCTTTCTGCGCCCTTCTCCTCTTTGTTCCAGTCGCAACCTTACCATCAGCTGCTTCCCCAGCAAAAGACATTCTAGTACCACCCCTTTTCGGTTTTGGTTCCGCTGGGGAACCTGGTCCGTGGTGATCATCATCTTCATCTTCAACGGCGGCAGCACTACGTTTTCCCTTCTTCCTCCGTTCTTTTCCGCCAGGTGCCTCGTTGTCTTGCAGGAAAACCTGCGGTTGGTATTTTCGAAGCCAGCAGTAGACACTCATTGGATTTCGTGGCCAATGGTGTTCTTCTTCGGTAGCGGCTGGTATGGAGGCATTTGTCGCAGCAGGGAATTTGCTAAACGGAGGTGACGCGTTTAGTAACGAAGGGGCCGTAAACGTGCCGTCTTCTTGATGATAGTGAACAATCGTGCCGGGGGGTAGCTCTTCGTCTTCGATCGGGTTTAAGAAAGGTGATGTTTCCCGGAAACGCGAAGGTGTAGAGCCACGTATATACTCCGGCTCAACTGGAGCTGAGACTTCGCGCCGTCGGATAGGTTTGTCGGCTGACTGAGAAGGAGGGGTGAGAGGCCTTGACGGGTCATGGACGACACCGTTGGGCGTGTACTTTGGATAAGATTGAGAAGGTGAATCAGCGGAGGGTGGTAGATTAATAGGTGCGGGTATGCCTGATGTATCAACGTCCATTGGTTCAGGTTCCACAGTCACGGTGGGGTCTGGAAGGGATGTCGACGCCGGTTCGACTACGTCGTCTTCAGCATCTGGATCATCGATGAAGAACTTCCGCGTCTTGAATTCTTCTAGAGTCCCAGGAGACATCATACGAGGAGGCGTAAGTGTAGAAGGCGAGCCGATGTCTTGGTAATGTTTGTGTTGGATATGAGGATTGGAATTGAGATCTAGTAAAAGGTCCAGGAGGCGGCTATTCGGGAATCTAATCAGCATGGCCGCCAAAATTGGGGCATATCAAACAGTGATACGCACTTGTTCTCTTCTGTTATCCGTTTGATAGTGGCTGTAGCGACAAGGTCTTGCTTAAAGAGCTCGTCAGATCGCTTCATCACTCCCTCAAACTTGTGACGAAGCTTGCGGTATTTTTTCCTGCGGAATCTATCAGCGTCCAGTCTAAAAGGATAATTGTCGTAATACCGGCGGAATCACGTACTTCCACGATTTGTATGAGGCTTTGGGTTCTGCATCGTGGTTCGTTCGCTCTGTGGCACTGTTTGATATCTCCATTTCGAGCTGATCGCTGAACGCGCTCCAATCCAAGTGTTTGGATGGGCCGTGGGGTGTAGCAAACACGTCCGGCAACGTGCGCAGGTTGAACGGGAAGAGATTTTGAGAGGTTTGGATGAATACGGGGAGCGTCGATGATAGTTATCGCGCGGGCGAGAGCGGAGGTGTTGATGTTGATGTTTGACGATGAGAGCGTGAAAGGGAGGAAGGTTGAAGTTGCCGAAGCGTTATCGAAGTTTGTCCACAACGTCACCAGCAGCGTTTCGGACCGCGAAAAATACAACAACCACAACACAGACGAGTCTTATACCCAAGCCAGTTTCGGATTACTATCAATCACCTCAGTCTCCCGGTTGGCAGTCTGATCTTGCAAGGAAAATATTCTTCTGACTAGAATTACTTCCAAGAGGAGGTTGCAGCCAAAACCACCACCACAATGGATTTGCTGCCAACCATTCAATTCAATAGCACTTGGGCGTGCGCTGATAATTGGCTGAACAAACGAACGGCTACCTAAGCCAATAGGGTCATGAGCCAACCCATATGACCCTCAGATAAGACAGTTGTCACGTCGCTAGGATACATTTTAATTTTCTCGCATTATAAAACCTGGCATCTCAATTGTATATATCGCAGGATAACAATCACTTTACACATTTTATTATCCTCCATGGTCTCTCGATAACTGCCGTCATGGTTCCTGAGATCATTGAATTTAGCAGCTCGCCCGATTTAATCCTAGACTTCACCCAAAACGCGAATAAACAACGAGGATTTGTTTCATCTTCGTCTCTCACAAATGCGTCCGATGTCTGGAGACGAACGTTGGACCGCGACAACGCTTTACGCAACCTCCCAACAGAGTTGATTTCAGGCAAAATATTTCGAGTCCTATCCTTACCCGGCTTCCATAACCCAGAGTCTATTGTTATTGTCATGCACATTCTGCATCACAGAGCGAGGAAGGTCCCACGGTCGGTAACCTTTGATCAGTTGGTTGATATATCAATCATATGCGACAAGTATCAACTTACCGAGTCATTGGTACGGTACCGATATTTAAATAAAGTAGAAAAACTTTTGATTCCGGGATGAATAGCTAATCAACGTCTTTTACAAGTTACCATGGCCAGAGTTTTGGATTGAAGACCTGATCAGTGAGAAATCATATGAAGGCGATGAACGATGGCTTTTCATTTCTCATGTTTTCCCCGATATTACGGCAGCGCAACCGCAAGCTGCAGGCATTTCTTCAAGACTCGTTCGAGAATGCTGCGGTTGGACTTCTAAAGACTCGAGCTATTTCATCAAATACATCGAGCGAGAGAGCCAAATTATTCTAGATCCCAAGGATCGCTTGGTGGTTCGCGCAGACCTCATCCCTGCATCACTGCTAGGTAAATTCCCGGATACAATCATAAACAGAGTCTAAGCTCTTCCATAGTTTAGTCATGGTTGATTATTTGTCTGCTAACAGCTAAGTTCAGATGAAATCTGGAATAAGCGGAAAGAATCCCTGGCGAAGATGATAGATTTCACCGAAGGATTTTATCGGGCTATGACGCTTGACACCAACAGCCAGAACAGTATGAGCATCCCGTTGTGTAGCAACCAATCTTGCATCGATGTAGCCACTGGCTCTCTAATTCGGTCTATGAGAGAACTAAAACTCCCGATATATGCACCATTTCCTCCGAACGTCTTTGTAGATCTTCCACTATGGTTGATACAGAATCGGTTGATGGCTTTAAAATGCACAACAATCATTCCCTGGAGCAGGATAGACACAGCAGGTCTGTTCCAACACATGTACAAGCTGCCGACAGACGATGAATATTACCACTATCGATTTCATTCAGATTCGGATTCAGACAGTACGGCTGAGTTTTCCGCAATATACTTATCGGACCCATCTGCAGGTAATTACCCCCCCTCGCTTCATACTCAAATCATAAACTGATTTTTCTTTGCCGTGTGCGCAGAACTTAGTATAACAGACCCAGAAGGTTGGGAAGACTCACAGGAAAAACACGATATTGGTAAGTCCGAATGTGGCATCGCGACCAAAGTAAGATCCTTTCATGGTCACATTCGCAAGGTTTTGTGATACGACAGAATATATAAATCTCTAGATGTTTTACGAGCATTCCAGAGCGGCATTAAGACTCTGTAGACAGGTATGCCGTTCGACAATTACGTCAGAATATCGAGGTTAGTACCTGTTAGGCCAGTTCACAAAGCTATCCGGCTTCATTGGTGACATCACAGCATCCCGAGGGATTATGATGACGGTTTTGGATTTCGCTGCTCCTCTTTAAATATATGTTGAATAACGTTCAGAATATGAGAAGGTAGCTTATAAAGCCTTTTATGCGGTCTTCAAACGAAACTACCATCTTATTTTCCTATTCAACGACAATTGTGTCGATGATGAGCTCATCGTAGATCAAGGCTTTGATTTTCGCCGATAAATTCTAGACCGAGGAGTTATATCAATCTATACGGTTAGGCCTCAATTGACCGAAACTTGCTTAGAAAACGGGGAATATTCGAATGCTAAAACTGGGATATATCGTTTTATTCATTACTTTCAGACTTTTAGGACCATTCTCAATCCAAGAATCCAAGAGCCAGCTCTTATTGTATATCTACCTTTGCCGACCCCAAAGATTTCCAAACCTGTTCGTCACATTACCTAAGGTATTGTTATATCCGTGACGTGGTACTGACGGTACGAATGCTGACGGTATTAGCGGTACTGGCTTTGCCCCCACCATTCTACTCGCTCGGCTATCCGTATAATATTTTTGAAGGCTCTCCAGATTCTCTATCCTGCTCTGAAGCCTCCAAAGAGGTACCTCTTTCCTGATGCATGATCCACAGTACATTGTGTCAACTTCCCAGTCGCTTTGGCTTGCAGATCCCATTGTAGACGCTATCGTTGGCTCAAAACATGCTGCTCCGCCTTCCGGTGCGCTTCTGCAGTGTGTATTAAGCTGTCCGCCGTATCCGTAGCCCATGTCAATCTTCGTTTCATGAATATCGAGTAGCAGTTGCGTAAGCTTTATCATGGCTGTATCAATCCTTTCGCTCCGGACACTTTTGATACTATCTAGAATATACCTTTTGTCAGAAAACGTTCATCTGGTAACAAGGATTGATGATGCCGGGCGGCTCTGAAAGGGGTCAAAACGGACAAAAAATGGGCTCTGGGATCAAATCAAAATAGACCCTCAGAAGTTTCTTCTCCTCGAGACCTTTTGGGTCACGGACCCCATCATCGGTCTCCTCCATATCCCCAACAAGTTCTTCAACCAGCATACTGCAAATTCTCTGGCTGAACTCTTCACAGCGCTGAACTCCGGGAAAAGCCTGTTGGATGAATATCCAATCTTCACATCCTTCTCTGAGCATCTGTTCCGGATACCTCGACAAATTCAATGCCTCGACTGGAATACAGTTCTGAATCCAAATATCCGCCCACAACTTGACCGCTCTTCTTAGATTGTACTTGTCACAGATTACGGCGATGGCGAGCAAATCTCTCCAACCCATATACTGTGGTACGTTGTCGATCTGAAAGTGTATTATGTTCAATACCGACCCCAAAGCCGCAATATCGTCGTCATAAAGCTTCAGAACTGTAATCGGTGCACCGTTCAAAAACGCTTCTGGGAGTGGCTTGAATCCATTCTTAGGGTAGAGCATCCGATCAAATACCTGAGACGACAATCGTAAAGTTGCTCGAGAAACTAGAAACGCATATTGAGAGGCTTGTTGTTGATCCTCGAGCTGGATCATAAGGTCGGGCTCTCGTGTAAACCATATGAACTGCATCTTAATTGCAAACTGTGAGGTTTTCGTCTTTTGTTTTGGAAATGGCTGGCAGCTAGCGCGCTATAGCGCAGTGCTTGGTCTCGAGGCTGTAAGCTGCGATACTTCAAGATGTGTTGATTTGTGTATGCCGGTGTGTGCAGTCCTCTTTTGAGCTAAAAGTACGTGATACGACTTCTAGGCACAGACGAATTTGAAAAATTATATATTTTAACCAGATTATAAAAGAGCTGAGGTGTTCTAGGAAGACGATACCAGCACAATAAAAGAGCTTCAATTTGGTTTCTCGGCTTAGATTTGAACCCAGGCTTCTTTCGATTCTCACGAGCTCACGCCAAGTTGAGAACCGCGATGTTGCCAGTTTCGCTAATTCAGTAAGTCACCCCGTAAGGTTGTGAGATACTATTTTAAGAAGGTACACATCAAAGTGCATCCTGCTCACAGAAACGAACAAGATCCTTCGTGACCGGAGGCGCAAGACGAGCTTTGCCAACCGCTTGTCGTGGGACATTGAGCAGAAGCGGAATGCAAGAGACAACACGTTGACAGGGCTGTGCGAGTCTCCGCCTCCAAACGCGGGCATTGCGGCAGTACAATGACCGACCAACTGCATTGGGGGATTTCGCGCCCTGAAAGCGATAGTAACACCTCAGGGGCATACGAACTGCGGAATTATATAAGCTGCTGATTTCATTGGATGTATGAACGCGGCGTAGACTAGAAACCGGGCTGTTCTTGCTATTGCGCTACGCTAGCTACGGCACGTACGACATAAATGTCAAGTTTAGGCGGCTGTCAGATTACCGGGGTATGAATCACTATCCATAAAAAGTGGCGAGGCATGGTACTTGCGTTATTTAATATTGAGCTTCCAGATCGTGATACTTATCGCATAAATACTAATATATGATAGGTCAATTGCGCAAAATTCAATGCATTAATGTTGTTCCAGCAAAGCCTCCGGCATTCACCTACGAGAGCGAAAAAAATACGAGTAAGCAGCGAATGAGATACGATATTCAAGGTTGATAGCATCTGAATCTAGGAGAATTTCCTTTGTTTTGACTATCTAAAACAGATCCCTCAGTAGAAGGCTATCTGAATTTCGCTTCGACTGCGCTATCAGTACCACAAACAGTTAACCTCTGGACTATTGTTTGGATCTCATTCTACTCCGCGCTTCCGTCGTGTTCGATATCATAGCCTGATGCGTCATCCATAAGATTTCCTATCAGCCTTTTGAAATGATCGAGATGAAAATTGGTGGACAAACGCGCTCCGCCTGGATACCTCCTTGACCTGTCTGCAGTTCAATTTTAGCCGCTGGTGGGATACTGTCGCTAAGTGAAAAGTCTCTGAGATAAAAGCCTTGGACGGAACAGCCAATCGAAGTCCGTAGATGGCCGGGCTTGTTCGTCATATCATCATCCGTGGGAACGAAGAGTAGGGTCGAAAGTGTTATCTTTTGAAACTGGGCTGAGAATTTCCAAACTGGCCATTGAGATAACGAAGTTGATTTATGCAGAAGTATGTTAAACAATTTCAGGGACTGTAGACACCTGATCAAGGATCCTCTAGCGAGGTCCGCGCAGTCCGTATTGTGGCACCTCATTTCTACTAGCGTATCAAACTCCGCAATGCCCATTTGGTGACAGTAAGTGAGAAACAGTCGTACCCAGGAAGAAAAGTAATCTCTCCACTGTTCAATAATGCACTCTGAGCATTTTTTCTTTAACATTAGTAAAGCGACAGTATGATTACTCCATAACAACGCTGCGATGATAGTAATGCGTACCTGGTATCACGACCGGAATTTCGTCTTTCTTGATCTCGAGAACCACTGGACTAGTATCACTATTATTGGAAGGCGAATGACGAAGAGTTATTTCAAGGTTATCTTGAGATCTACATATTTCCGTAACCAGCACTTAAGAAAGATTTTTGACGATGTAGCGCGAAATAAGAACTTCATTAAAGACACTAGCAACCAACAGCCAGGCTTCACAGCCGGGTACCAGAATGCCACTATCTGGGTCTTTGAAGTGAGTGTTTATCCACCGTGATGCGTGTGAAATAGCTAATGTTGTCGGGAAGCTATATCTTTGAACGGTCACCGCCAGTTTTTTGAGTTCTTCAAAAGTAAGTGTTTGAAGGACTTGATGATCGTTTCCGTGAAGGAGGTTCAGGATTATTATCACTGATACTGTTTCGCTCTCATCGACGTGAAAGTGTATGACTTTGAGATACTTGTCTCCGTATCCTTCGAACTGGTTATTCTTTGTTTCCGGATGTAAGCTTGAAGTTCTGGTCTGTGTTGTGGACGTGCATGTTTCAGCAATCAGACAAGCTGCTCGAACTTTCGAACTCATCCGATCTTGTAGATATATGACTGTGTCGGGGTGATCACTAATCATTTCAACAGGATAGTTGCGTTCTTTGACTTGTGCAGCGAGGGCTGGAAACTGGGACTCCATTATCCGAGCACTGAGGCAACAATAAGGTTATTAGGGGGTTGCTTATTAGATATACTTATAGAGCTAATATCTCGGATAAGGTGCCGGAACCATGATGTATGACAAGTATATATATAGTGTAGAAGCATTTTTCGGGTTAATACTAGTATACTGTGTTGATGTTCTTCTCGCTGTCTTCAATGCTGATACCAGAACCGAGACTGGCTGATACATACTATTGCGTTTCTAAATTTTTCCCTTTGCAATTTAAATATTTGTCGACATATAGTTAGATTGACACAAGATAAACTCAATGCTGTTTTAGCACTTAAAGACAAACTGAGCGCTTCAGAGAGCGGAAATATGAAGATACTGGCACAATATTTCTGAGCCTTCGAAGCAGCATAATAATGCACTCTATTTAGAAGTTGAATACAGTTTGATTTGCTACTATATAGGGTATGGAAGACCTGTCTATCTCCTCCAGATCTTGTTGCATTGTATGCGTTGAGGTCTTTGGGCCGGGCGCCCGGAACCCAGTTGACTCCCCGGCCCGAATCCCAGCAAACCTGGTCAGGGCTTGGCGCGACTGCGGTTCAAAATTTTGCTTTGGCCTTGCGACAAAAACTCTCAACTTTTTGGTGCTCGAGTAACATCGTCTACTTCCTCCATTCCTTAACAAAATTTCTGCGCCGCTCCTGCAATTACCTTTTATAATGGCAAACGCGGCTTCCTCTACCCCGGATGCATCGCCGGATCGAAACTCGAAAAAGCGAAAGCTTTCTTCCGAAAACCCGGAGACGGAGCTCGAAATCGACGTCAATCTCCCAGAGCCACCCTCCAAGAAAGACCTCCGCAAGCTCAAAAAGCTCAAGTCGAAAGGCGTCGATACGGATGCCCTCACCACTGCCAACGTGCAACTCATCGATCGATCAAAGAAGGGCGCACAGGAAGGCGAAACACCAGCCGGCACTACCGCCAACACCTCGAAACGAAGTCCCTATGGCGTATGGATCGGGAATCTCAGCTTTTCTACTACCCGAGACGACTTGATGGCATTCTTCACGAGAGACACCAAGGAAGATGGCGAAACCGTCGATGAGGGTACTGACGAATCCGTTAGCGGTATTCGAGAGAAGGACATCACTAGGATCAATTTGCCAAAATCCACGAAATTCAAGAACCAGAACAAAGGTTTCGCATACGTCGATTTCCTCAGCGCTACAACTTTATCGAATGCTCTCAAGTTATCCGAAAAACTCTTCAATGGTAGAAAAGTGCTGATCAAAGCATCGACGGATTTCAATGGTCGCCCGGAGGAAGATAAGACCAAGAAGAACGACCCCGGTTCGATAGAGTCAGGAAGCAATCCGCCCTGCCGAAGTATTTTCGTCGGGAATCTAGGGTATGAAGTAACGGAAGACGAGGTATTCCGGCACTTCAGCCCAGCCGGGAAGATAAAGAAAGTGCGATTCATGACCTTTGAAGATACCGGCAAGTGCAAGGGCTTCTGCTGGGTAGACTTCGAAGAGATTAAGTACGCCGAAAATATATTTTCTGGCAAGATAGATGGCGTAGAGCAAGAGGAGGATAAAGATAAGGGTGAAAAAAAGGAGGACGAGGGAAGCGGAAGTGGAAGCGATAGCGACGGTGGAGATAGACCGCCGAAGAAGCAAAAGACCGCCGATAAGAAGGAGAAGAAGAAGAAGAAGTGGAAACCAAACCCATATGCTTTCATGGGCAGCAGAAGGCTAAGGTTGGAATACGGCCAAGATTCAACAACAAGATACAAAAAGCGGTTTGGAGATGGCAAGACGGAGAATGGCAACGAAGGGGCCAAATCGGATTCTGCACATAACAGAAAAGGAGGTCAAGAGAGGTTTACAAAGAAAGAATACCCCAAGGAAACGAAAACTGTCGAACAGAAGCAGGTGGAGTCGAGGCTTACCGGTAGGATTGTGGAGAGTACTGGCAAGAAGATTACTTTTGATTAGTTTATATAGCTCCTTCTTCAACCATATTACGCTATCTAGTATTCAATACATACCTTCACAGCTATATGGCTGTCAGTTCTACCAAGATATTAGTAAAGAAGATGAATATTATGGAGGCTTCTCCGCAAGTAAGGCAGAGTTTGAGTTACAAGGTTAGTTTCTTTACAATCCGCCTGTGATATGATCCGCTTGATATCATCAGCGATACTCAGGGTTCTATAACAGAAGCTAAGTAGTTATGTTACTTTTTTCAGACCTCAGCAGCAATTGCAAGCAGAAAAATAAATGGCGATCTTGAACAACTTATGGATTAAAGGTTTTCGATAAGGTGGATGACTTAGGTGACGTTGATTATAATTATCTCAATATTTTCGAATTCGGTAAGATAAGAGGGAAAGTATGTCTCTAAGCTTTGGATATACGATTGTACCTTGTCAATATTTATAATAATTTTCCCGTAATTAATTGATATCTTAACACTGTTTTCCAATATCACATATTTGGAAGCCCAGCAGAAGTACAACTTAGAGGCACATTAACGGGAAACACCGCTAGGAGATAAGCCTGCCAATTTCTATTCTTCATATCTACCAGTTAAACTAGGCTTAAGAATTAAAACTCAAGTACATCTGCCGTATTTCGATTGACTATAAATCATTCAATTAGCTTTCGGTCAAGAGCCTGGATTGAGACCATTATCGGAAATGATCCTTGACTTACCAACCAGTCCCACAGTGAGATGTGGTAGTTCCACTATGAATAAAGGGCTGTTAGCTACAATGGCGCCTCGAATTTCTCTTCCCGGTAAGAATCTATGCAAGCCGGGTTGGTTTCTGAGATTGGGGAAGAATCGCCATATGCATACCAATATCCACCAGATGAACAACACATGTTATCAAATTGTCCTCCAACACAAGTGAATGTAGGGGATCCGGATACCACGCCGCACCGACCGGCATTCGAGCTGATGTTGGTTGTCTGGCAAGCCGAACTCCATTTTGTTTGACTAATTTTTAAGACCGATGAGCTAATTAGCCATGCTTCATAGTATTTGGAAGCATTCTCTTTTCTAAAAGAATGATATATGCCTACCATCCTTCTCCGCAGAAAACACCCGTTTTGCCACAATATCCCGAACTGGAACAGCAGTTTCCAAATGTCGTCCCCGCGCAAGTGTAACCTTTAGTACCTCCACAAGATCCATCGACGGAAGTTGGAGTTGCGGCAGGTGTGCTTGAGGTTTTCGTGCTACTACATGTATACAAGTCATGTCAGCGTCTTATCCATGTGCATAGTTTTCGTATTGAAAATACGCGTTAATTCAAATGCATTCTCGATCTCGCACGTCTACACGTATGTAGAGTTAATATGATTCCGTACCTGACAGAACTTGTTGTCGAGGGCTTAGTAGTCGTGGTTGGCACCGTGGAGCCGCCAACAGGACCAGTAGGAGGCAGAGATGTCCAGCAGGAACCAGCTTGGCATTGTTGCCCTGCGGTTGTTGCGGGTTTGGTAGATGTGTACGGTGGTGGCGAGCAAGCACCTGCAGCGCAATTATCCCATGCGCAGTAGGTGGTTCCGTTCCCGCACCTAATGTTCCCTCTTCAATAAGTGTAGACGAAAGCGAGGCATAAAAACGACTAACCATCCTGCATTCGAACAGCAAACGCCGAATTGTCCTCCACATCTCGGCTGCAGAGGCTTGATCCCACATTTGCCATCTGTACTCCACCCGGTCCCGTTTACGCAGTTTCCTCCAATACAGTTTCCGATCCCGCAAAAAGTGCTTTCAGTCTGCTGTCAGAATTGATATGCGCTGGTTCAGTTCTCCTGATTATAACTTACTAGCCGCTTCCACACCTATGTTGATTGTAAACTTCTGTTAATTCTTGCCATCTGACAGATATAATCCGTCTGTACGTACCATCCTGAAACGCTACAACAGCTTCCAAACGAAGAGCCAGGGCAGACTGCATTACCATAACTTGGACCACATCTTCCATCAGTAGATATCGTATTCGACACTCCTGCAAATTCAGATTGTAAGCATCACATTAACCAGTAAAACAACATAAATCAGTTAGACGAGCATACCTGCTGCTACGCAGTATGTTTCGTACGGGAGAACACCTCCGCAACCTGTAGTGTTGACAGTAATACTTTTATCGTAAACGCTTTGCCATGGATTCAATGCAACAAAGGCACTCGCTTGCAGACTATACGTTGTTAAAATCTGAGCGCAGGTCGTGGTGTTATCTGTAGTAATCCAAAAGCTACAGGACGGTGTTGCAGACACATCGCGTTCAATCAACACAGCGCGTGGAAGAATTTCGATGTCTAAATCTGTTTCGATAGCGTTGACCTTACTCTGACATTGGAGCAGAATGAAAGCAAGGCTAACAGCCTGAATGACTGGCTTAGATTGTAAAATATTAAGCAGCATGGTGAATCGAATAGATGTTCGAACGTTCACTTGCTGGGTAAGTGCCGTAGGTTGGCGGCGGCTGTGGTTCAGTCAATCAGAGAAATCGGAAGACAATATTAATGCCACGAGTGAGGAGAACAAGCTCAAGTTCTTTGATATTGGACTATAGGACTTTGTTATATCCGTATGTAGTCTCGGGCGAGGCTGTTAAAGCCGAAAAAACAAAAGTATCACGGCCCGGTATATATATTGAGGTATATTGACGGCTCCGCTCTCAACGGTTTCATCTGGATGTAACACAAACCTCAATACAATATCCTAGGAGCGCATTTGATTCTGTAGAAGCTTTCTCAAAATTGGCTGCCTTTCGACCGCCGTTTAATATGTAGAATCACTATCGGTATTTCTTTTTGCCAAACTTTATATGCTCGTAAATGCATGAAATGCATGCCAAGCGAGCCAACTTTTACCAGGATACTGACAGGCTATTTAAGAATAACGGTCTCGGCCGACTTCAGCATGGAAACTAACCTAGCAAATTGGTATCTCCAAGTCAGCTTCGGCTTAAAAACTCTGACCGCAGAAACCGGCAGATCCCTCTTGGGGTTATTAGATGAGTATTACTGAGTAAAAATCCTCGGCAGTTTTTTTCTTAAACAAATTAATTGAATGACAGAGCTCTCTTGGCTAAATAGGTAAGCGTTACCGAATAAATTCCCGGTACCTTTGAGGAGACGGGGTTTTATCCAGTTAAAGTTCTGTAGGAACCTTTGACTTCATCGAAATGCTTACTTTCTTAGCCCCGTACAGCAAGAAAGGCAGCTGCCAATTTTAGCTTAGCTACAGACTGTTCCACTGTCTGCGACTGGTCCGGAACATGGGTTATCGTATTCCCTGATATCGATTGAAGTGCCGATCGATAAAAGAGCTTGTATAATAGACCATCCCTGTAAATGGACCTGCGGAGAATGAATGGACCCACACGGACCGTAATTTAATGGCGCATCGCATGTCTCATTTTTAAAAACCATTAGGTTTTTACAAGGCTCAAACAAGAAAAAAGAAATAATCTTGTACGTGTTTATTAGCCGTTACAAAAACTTTGATGTCAGAGATGGTATGGTCGGATTACCCCGGGTGGAGGGATATGGTACTGGCGATATCCTAGAATGTTCACGCGAAGGATCATCATACAAAAGGGGACTACCCCAAGTGCTTGCCCGTAAATACGCTTCACGCAGCTCGCCAGTAAGACTTTGCCTTGGTCTTTAAAACATCAATTGGACTGCGCTTCGAGCAGTTAAAAATTCAAAACCCAAAAGTTGTCGCTAATGCGGCATAATTGGTATCAAGATGGTAACTAAATCATCCGTCATGAAGAACGTTATAACCTCGTTTCTTCTCTTTTCAAGCGTCTCTAGCGGGAGAAGCTTGTTCAAGGAATCGCGAGATTACGACTGGAACTCGACTTCGTTTTCTTTAGAAAGGAGACAGGACAACGGACCAATACAATGCTCCAGCAGCACTCCTTGTGCAGATGGTAGCTGCTGTAACTCGGTAAGAACATCTGTGATCTGGTATTTTAGATCCGCATATGAATGAGCATGAACAAAAGTCAAAACATAACAAGCTAATATTCAGTATCAGCTAGGAAAATGCGGATATTCGCCGAGTCACTGTAAACCAACCGCGCCAGTAACGTGTTACTCCAACTGTAATGCAGTTGCCATGTGCGGACAGTATTCTTTAGGTGGCACTCAGAAATGCGGATTAGATATATGCTGCTCTTACTTTGGATGGTGCGGGGTAAGTCTTCTTCTCCTCCATTGCATTGTCCCATTAGGAACCTACTTCGTCCTACACATCTTCTAAAGATCGAAAGTTTTGATTTTTGAGGGCTAACCACATCTTCTTAACTTAAGACTGAAGAACTTCACTGCAAAAATGCGGATCCGAAGGGAAATACACTACCTTGCCAAGCAGGATTTGGGCTGTGCCAAGTAGTACCGCCACCATCCTGTGGGACAGGAAGCGGAACTGCAAGTGGTGGGAGGAAAATAGGATACTATCAAGTCTCGTAACTGAACAAAACGGTCCAATGCTATTAACTCTTCGTTTTTATCTCCCTGACAATAGCGCTAATCAATCTGGACTTCTGTTATCGTAGAAATATAAGAGCAAGAGTTTGCAACAAAGTGGTGCCAGATCAGCTTATTACCAAAGGCTTCACACAACTTAATCTTGCTTTCGCGTAAGTGGATCAACTTTGTAAACTTTATAGAACTCACTAGATGTTGGAGCAAGCTAACCAATTTATTTAGCTCAATCAATCCATCAACTTTTGAAGTTGTACCTTGGGATTACGCTGATGAACCATACTACTATGCCTTCACAAATTTAAAATCCGCAACGTAAGTTCAGATAAAAGAAAGCAATCATTCAAGCGATAGTCCCTTTAACTGAGAGTTACCATAGACTGCAAACCTGGATATCTGTAGGAGGTTTTGATTTCAGCGTATGTGTGTGCCCCATAGCTAGTGTGTTAAGTCTTCTAACCGGTGTGACATAGGATCCTGGCCCTACGCACACAACATGGTCAGATATGGTATCTTCATCTGCAAATCGGCAGAAGTTTATTTCTTCACTTGTGAATTTTATGTCAAGATATAAGTTTCAAGGCGCCGATCTCGATTGGGAATACCCAACGGCACCTGAGCGTGGAGGAAGGTCAACGGATCCCCAGAACTACGTTAGCCTTGTAAGAGAGATGAGAGCAGCTTTCGGCACTAAATACGGGATAAGCCTTGTGCTGTGAGTGTGAAATCTTCACTTTGCGTTTGTATAGAGAGTTTTGTCACTGGCTCAGACTGACGATGTGAAAATCTATAGTGCGCCGGACTACTGGTATCTGCGAGGTATGGACCCAAAGTCGATGGAACAATACGTAGATCACTTTGGCTTCATGTCTTATGACCTTCACGGTATGCCGCTTATCTTAACCTTCCAACCTGGTGGGGGCTTAATTGACTTGGTGATTTGGATATATAGGCTCATGGGATGGAAATAATCCGGTATACTTCTTTGCGATTACTAGTCGTGGCAAAAATTGCTAGCCTCGATCGTTGTATAACTGACGATATTTGGTTGGTATGATATAGACACTTGGTCCTAAGATTCGCCCACAAACCGATATTCGAGAAATTTATAACGACACAAAACCACTTTGGTTCGCAAAGCTCAATCCTGCTAAAATCAATTTTGGCGTAGCGTACTAGTAAGTAAGCTTTAGCATGGTTCAAAATCAGAGCAGTAATTAATATTTTGCAACCGCTAACTGGATAACTCTAGTGGTCGCGGATATACCGTATCGGACAAATCCTGCAGTAAGTGCAAATATAGACTGCATAACATAACCCTATAGATCTTCATGGACTAAAAATGCGACCTTAACATAGTGACTTTGGGCTGTACGTTTAGTGGACCTAATAAGGCTGCTTCCTGCACTAATTTTCCTGGTGTGATGTCTGCTCGAGGTATGGTAATGCTCCACGAGATATTCACATCTCTTCCGTCTGCTCTTCCGCAACCTGCAATAAATTGCAATACATACTAATATATTGGCCATTTCTACTTTTACGAGAATAGAGATTCAAAACATCAGTAGTAGTAAAGGCGTCACGCCTACACTACTTTCGGGTCCAATGATCAAAGAACTTAAATGGGATGACCAATGGATTGGTTATGACGACGATGAGACTATAAATATGAAGCTTGGCGTAGCAAACGATCTCTGCCTCGGAGGATCGATGGTTTGGTCTGTTGATTTTGATGCTCGTATTGCTGACCGAGGTGCTCCGGTACAGCTTCCCCAACCTGGAAGCCTGCCGCCTAACTTTGTGGTCGGCAGCGATCCAAATATTGTCACAGGGGGTGATTCATTTGTGGTTGTCGCTGCTGGGTCGCAACTAGGGAGCGCTGGGACTGCAAGACAGTATCAGTGGCGATATTACGGAATTAGAGAAGGTCAAACCGTGGATTATTCTTTCCTGTTTGAACAAGACAACAATCCAATCTCGGTCTCAAAAGCATTGTCAGCAGGGTTTGATATCAGCGCAGATAAACTGCCTACTGATATTACTTACCACAGAGTCTTTGGAAGAAGGTGCAGCTACAACCCTAACGGTGGAAACCCTGATGGTGGGAGCCCCGACGGTGGCGGAAATGGAGGGGGCGATCCCGGTGGGACTTTGGAATGTTGGGGTGAAGGAGCCATTTTTACTCCCACAGCTTCTGCTTCAAGGACGGCCACTGCTTCTTCAAGCCCTACCGCGACAGTGCAGTGTTCTAAACCAAGCTCTTCGGTGGCATTTTGCGCACCGCAGCTTAAAAACTGTGGCAGGGTTTATTCCGTTTGCGAAATTCCACAACCAGACGTTGCACCGCGAGGGCTTCCCGGAATCCCTGTAATACCTCCCATTCCGGACCCTTCTCTACCAGACCACCTCATAGGACAAATGAACCGTGTTCCGCTTATGCTTCGATATATCTCGGTTGCTTGGATGATAGACCGTATTCGGCCAGGGATTAATTATGGAGACCATGTGCAGTTATTTTATACTAGACCCCTAGTTGCCTTATTTCAAAGGCGTGGTCTTTCTGGAATTGCACAGGTTGTTGCATCACATCGCGGTGGAAATGGCTGGCTAACAATCTGGGTGAGTTTTTTGCTGGTGCAATACAAGTGTCTTTCACCCCTCAATATATTAGGAGCTAACATTGGTGTTTTCTTTATCACTTCAGGATGGCTGGTACAGTGATGATTTTCCAAACACCAACGACCCTTATATCAACTACTATAACCTCAGCCCGTTCGGATATCTTAGAGATGTCCGTATTACCGATCCTCGGCCAGTTCTACCTCTAGACTTTTATGAAGCTACCGATCAATACTACTTTTTTAGTTTGATGTCCGCCGCATATGCTATGTCAGCTCGTGGAACGGTGGTTGTTCTTACAGATGATCCACGCAGGACCACGATGACCGGAATCTGGGGGGGCGTCGAGTATCGTATCCTTACAAACCTAGGATGGACCGACCGATATGGCAACACGGTGAGAAATCCAAACGTGGATCGCATCATTGCGACAAACGAAGATGAAACAGTTGTATATGTGATATTCGATCGAAACGATCCGAGCGTTACCGTGACTTCGCCAAGGCGCTGGAGCGGTCCGTTGCCCGATGTCAACGGAAGGACGAAGAAGAGGCAGTTGTGTGGGACAGGGTGTGAACCAGATCATATTCTCCGATGGCCAGTCGCTAGGAGTGACCCGGAGAAGTTCACATACTTAGGAAGGTCATTCTGGTATGACTTTTTCGGCTGATGATTTTCTGATTAATGTTATTACTCCGGATGATCGAGAACACTTGAACTATTGCGGTTCTAAAATATGGCCAAATGTAGTTTTGAAAAATGATACAACATGGTCAGAAAGGGACCCTGAGCGGTGAATGATCCTTATCTTGATAATATATGAGATACATATACGAAGGCAGTTGTACATAAACTACGATAATACGGTCGCAATTGCAATATTGATCTCGATTGATTCATTAGAAGTAGAATGAGACTTTGCTAAAGTAACGACTATTGTAAGTGTTAAAGTAATTCGAAAATCTAAGAATGTTACGATAGAATGCAGTCCCAAAACCGAAGGAAGAATGAAGCGATTTTGATACGATCCGTTCAATGATTCTTAGCGATCTATTTCTTCTTGGAAAAGTCGGAGATTGATGGTCCGGGGATAGGAATAGGAAGCGAGGGTTGCTTCAAGCAAGTTTTGGAATAAGCATGAATGTACCACCATTTCCCATCCAAAGACCAGTCGATGTCCCCGAGGTAATAAACTGCAGTTGCTTTCGTACCATCGATCAGTCTGCATTTCGTTTCTTTGTTGGAATAGTCGGAAATGAATTGATTGATCATAATCTCAGCGATTCGAGCGACTTCAGAGCATTCTATATTAAATGGTGTAGACCGGGTGACGCAGAGGGCGATACTGGCATCCTTGTAACAGGAAATTCTGGTACAGATGGGACCCTTGATGGAGCAAACACCGCCAACGAAATCGTGAAGGTCTTTCAAAGCCATTATAAGCTTGGCGATCTGGCCACCGTAGGTGTCTTTGGCGGAGCGGGAACAAGAGACTTGGTAGTAGCCGACAGCGCGAGCGAGAAGGGTTTTGGTTTCGTCGGACAATTCGGGGGAGACTCGTCGAACGGAATGGTAAATCGCAGCGTCGAATCCGGAGGTATTCTCGATTTGGATTTTGATATCTTGGAGAGTGCCAGAGAATGTGTGATTGGCACCACCGGGGGAGACGGGACCGGTCCATTCGATGCTATCGACAAACCCGGGACTCTTAGGCGAGATTTCACCGTTTGGATTGGCGAATAGAGGATTACCGAAGCAAATATAGACCCAAAAGCCAAAGCAAACAAGCATTTCTATGAGAATATTGCGCTTTGCCATCTTGTCAATGGATAACCAAATTTTAATTGAAGTTGAAGAGAAAGCTGTAGGAGGGGTCTGATTAAATCTCTTGATCGACGGGAAAGCAGATTTTATTTTTCGAATGACGATGCTTTTTGAAAGTATAGATAGTTTGAAGATTGAATACGTCTGTTTGGTCTTTTTATACCGTTGCAGCAATTATAGCGGTTCCTTGCACACTAGAGCGTCCCACGTTGCTATAAGTACTTCATGCTTCCGGGACTACGTTGAACTACATCCTAGATATGCGCGCCTTTAAACTTTGCCTGGTTCTACAATGTAGCCGCTCTACTGATATAGCACCTTTAGTCCCCAATTCCAGTCCCGATTATTCAAATATTCTATTACAATACAGTAGGGAGCTTTGAAGGTGTAGTCACCGAGAACTACACGAAAATAGAAATGCGTATATCTCCTTAACATGAGGTATAAGTAGACTTAAATTGTAAAGAACTTTAACTGCTTCCATTTTAGAATCAGAGTTTATACAGCTCACAGAATCATAATATCCATTCTGGTAGACCTCATTTCAACTCTCATTATAAACTCATCTAAAAGATCATTAATTATTTATTAGCTTTATAATCATAGATGTAATACTTTTTATTAAGGTGTCTAATATGATTTCCTCCCAATAGAATGCATATCTTGTTCTTCTCCCCTGATATCTCACCCATTCTTATATCTACATTCTGTCCGCTCGAAGGGGCTACCAAAACAGGTTCCTGGAGGTACTGCCTCGCGTGGTATCCGCTGGGAACCAAATCTTTATCAACTTCCAGCTGACCGTTTAAGTTTTGAGAAATAGCCTCTCTGTAAATTCTAGCTACTACCCAGATGCGATGCGCAACTTGTCGAATGGGAATAACCTTGGGATTTGTGACTTTGAGAGAGTCGCATACAGTCCCACGTATCTCGGTATCCAAAATTCGTTTCTGGTAGTTTTCCCAGGGCTATGAGAGTTATTTGAGGCTTCTGATAGCGATATTAAAATCCGCAGTTTCTTTCTTGCGGTTATCAAGAAGGTCATGCTTGGTTGTCTCCTGATTTTTGGAAGATTCTAAGACACCAATATCACATTGATCAGAAATACCCTTGGGTGTAATCCTTCTATTGCAGATGTCAACGTGACCAACCCGATTCCATCCAAGGACATGATGTCAAAATCCCTAGTTCTAGGTATCCAAAGTTCCAAAGTTGGCAAACTAAGAACTAGATAGTATGCCGAGTCTTATTAGCTCCAGCACTTTACTCTGAAGTTCCTACAAGCTTGTGTAGTAGCCTCGCTAATTAGGTATGTACCTTGAGCTTTTGCAATCCTCCCTCTAGGCAACGCCTTCTATATGCTTCGGAACAAGGAAGAAAGCTGCTCGATCTGACTTGTAAGCATCCCAAACGAACTCGAGCTCCTCCATAAGTTCCTCTTTGTTGGGTAGTTTTTCTTTCCGTAGCGGGTTCTCAAACTCCCATGCTTCCCAGTTGAACACAGGATCTTTGAATTGTGTCTTCATCCACCCTTCGAACCCGTTATTAAACTCATTGAGATCGTCAAAAAAGAACTTTTTGTGCCGGGAGGTCTCACACGAGGAGTGCTTCGGGCGCGCGGGATTCCGTGCCACTCGAAGAAGGTATCGCTTCTTGCATTCTTGTGAAACCGTTTCATCAAAGCTTTCGGTGCTGGCGGTTTCTGGGACGTCATTTTCAATTTCATCGGCCGCATCTAGTACCGAGCCCAAGCAAGAAATCTGATCCAGCGGAAGCCTGCCTTGGTAGCTCGTTCCTTCCTCTTGGATATCCGATTGTGGGGGCGCAGAAGATGTCGCCGTAGTCGGTGGAGACAAAGATAAAGATGCGGCCGACGAAGAAGTCGATGTTGAAGACTCTGTGGGAAGGTCATACCACATAGGTGTGGTTTCTGTTCCTTTACCCGAAGACTGAAGAAGGCCTTCGAATAGATCATCTAGCGGTATATCAGGCGTACTGATACCAAGGTACGAGTATATAGAATCCTGAATGTCGGTAGGTCCTGGTTGTTCCAGCTCTATCCGAGCCTGCTGAATCTGGTCCGTTGATATGCTCGAGGCTCGTCCCATAACTATAGAGCTTATGATATCCCTTGATGCCGTGGATTCGGGCAGAGATTGTGATATCAGGGTTGGGGATACGGTAGATATCGGGGTTAAGCTGGTTGAACTGGAGCCCGTACTCCGACTCAAGTGTCCTGAACTCGATTCCCTCTCCTCCAGGCAAAAGCTTTCATCTCTCGGAACGGAAGTTTGTTCTTTCAATTGTGTTTGGTCGATGGGTTGTAGGTACCGGCTTTCGGGGGTATTTTGAGAGTAGAGATAAATTTCGTAGGGATCATAATCTATAAACAATCAGCATCAGCATGCTCAAAAATTTGGTTCTTTGATTTCTAGACCTGAGAGGACTTACTCGAAGGTGGTATGGGCCAAATGTTAAGAGGCCAATCTGGGTTGCAGTATAAAAAGATCTCGGACCAGGATCGCGCCTGAGATATTTCAATTGGCACGACGCCACCATTGAAGTGATTTCTTTTCAGATGCTCCCTAGTGAAGTCAATCACGCGAATTGTTAGTACCGTTGCTTCAGCACACTCTGCTCCAAAACAAGATCATTCCGAAATAAACAAACAAATATAAACAGCGAGTTCATCAACCTACCTGATACCAGGTAAATCCTTTCTATTTTTCAAAAGACAATTCGGGTAACTCTCAGGCTGACCCTTTGCGTAGGGGCAGGCCAGATTTTTTCTCAGATCCTCTACACATTTAAATGGTTTCTTCTTCCTGGGAGGCTCAGAACCGTCCCTTTCGTTATCGTCACCATCACCACTCCGCCCACGTTTCATGGGACGAATATTACGACCGCGGCCGGCACTTCCACTATAAGTCGGCCCATTAATAGTATTACGACCTCCGGGGCTTCTATCTTCATTGCCCCCGCATCCTTGGTCGAAATTCTCAGGGTGATTGATGAAACCCATTTCGGATAATACTTGAGGCCTGGGTAACACCATGAGGAGGAACTGTAACAGACCCGCTTTTAACTCCTCAGCTACATCATCATCTAATTCCTTTTTTGATGCCCGAGAGCCATCATAACTTGACATACAAAGCGCTTCGGCTAGGGGTGGGCCGTTAGGCTTCGAAATCTGGGTTGCGGGTATTGGGGCTTCATGGAGTGAAAGGTCATGCACTGCGATTATAGCATCTGACAGCTTTTTTCCTTCGTCCACTAGAGAACAATTGATTCTCGTACCCTCTTTGGCACATGCAAAAGTCTGGTCACTTTGATTGGGCCGTACATCGCCTTCCTGTAACTCTTTCTTGTAGACTGGTTTGCGACGAGGGATTTGATTTCCCGGCGAAGATGACTTTGGCGACGTCGAAGGAAGACTAGGAACAGGTTTTCGAGTGATTCGGGTGAAATCTGTCCGTAAAGGTGCCGGTGTGACATTAGATATCTTACTCGGACCTTCCTCTACTTCATGTTCATCCCACGTTGGCGAAGAGCCAGTCTGAACAATTATTTTGTTAATCAACTGCGACCTTGAGTCCGTTCTTGCGGGTTGTAATTGTTTAATCGCTGAGATAAACCCATTTCTAACGTCCAGAGAAGCAGTCTCTCCAGAACCAGAAGAGTCCAAGCCTTGGCCCCATTGGTAAAAGGCGACAGCGGAATTTAGGAATACTGTCATATTGTCCCGCCCCAATAAAGATAATTTATCAGCCGGTGAGAGTCCGCCATCGTCGCTGGTAAGCCAGTTCTGAAGCTCTGTTGAAACCTTATTAACCTCAGGGAGGTTTGAACTCGCCGCAGGATTATGATTAAGACTGGTGTCTATTTGTCGGTTTGCATTATCCAAGAAAGAATTCTGTTCATGGAGCCACTCGGAGCTGGTTTCCATCTCGGCTACCGGTGGTGGCGAAGTGGCAGGAGTCGGACAGCCTGTAAACCCAAAAGGGTGTGTATGATACGGTGCCTGGATTTCAAATATTTGGGGACTCTGAAATGTAGGATTCGAATATTGGTTTGAAAACGACGTAAGCTTTGTGTCTAGCTTCTGGTCTTCGACGAAACAGGACGGTAATTGATGCATATAAGGGACGAATTGCGGGTGACATCCTGGAGGAGACGGTGCTTGAGCAGGTCTGTAGCTGTAATTATCGCCGTTGACTCCATTGCCTGTGGGATAATTGCTGACACTGTTGTAGTTCTGGTAAGGGTATTGGTCAGGTGAGTTAGAATTGCTGTATGGATAACTCGATCGAGGACTGGGGCTGCGGTAAGAGTGATAGGCGGAATCACGTGAGGACGTAGACGACATCGAAAAATTCGATCGTTGATACCCCGAAATTAGTCTCGCAAGGTATCCCGAAAGCCGATGTTGGTCATTCTGGTTCTGGTTATAGGGAGGAGACCGGAGAGAAGAGTCAGCTGCGTAGCTACTCTGAGCAGAGTAGCCAAAGCTTTGGTTGCTGGCCATAGTATCGATACGTATCCTTCTCCTTTTGGATCGAACCTCTACAGTTGCCAAATGTATTTATCGTCAAATGTGCTAAGCGAAGTCCAGATTCGGCAGAAGCTTTCGCGTGCTTGAAGAACTGTTAGCGATCAGGTGGAGAGCGGATGAACTAGTAAGGAAGCCAAGCTGGAAGCGCCAACATTGATATTTCGTGACCAGCGTCGTAGTTTGTAGCATATGCGTCTCGACGTTTCGACTTCCGATTTCCGAGTGTTGATTATTAAGAGGTCATAGGGGACGGGGTTAAAATGTCTGAGATTGGAGCGCAAGAATAGACAGAAAATGGTTTAAGCATTTTGTCTGGGAGTTCCCGGAAAAAGTCGTAACGACATCCCGCTGAAGTTGTCACACCAGCCCTCTCATGTTAGCTAAGCTAAGCCAAGTACTGCAAGTCTTCGAGTCAGGCGTAATCAATAATATGCGGGCGCCGGGCCATGCAAGAATTCCAGCAATGTCTCGAGGGAAATGACATCAGTTTCGAAACAACTGTGAAGAGAAGAAACAATCCGCGGCTCCGCAAAGGTATTCCCGACTTGTTCATTGTCACCTTGCTGGATCCTGCGTTGGTCCCAGTCCTGTCCACTGGTAGAAGCTGCTGCGATGCTTTCAAGGCTGCGCCTTGCGATTGCTTCGCAAAAAGTATCTCGGTTACGCAGCCAATAAAATAGTCGTAAGCATCGCGCTGCTTGTGTGGCAAAAACTACCAGGCCGACACTGCCGGGCACCGCCAAGTTAACTTGAAGCAATTGGGGATGGATGGCCAATCGGAACCTTGGAGACTAGCAACCCCTAACGACTGGGATCAAGAGCAGACTGCGTTGCGCGTTGTGTTTAGCCGGTCCCGTATCGCGAAATGCGATCCAATTCGGATCACGCGAAGCTTAAAATTGGACACCTGCTTTGCTATAGCAGATATCTGGGGAAATACATAAGCACGCAAAGCACGAAGATCTGAAAGTGGCCTGCTTCGCGTTTGCTGGTAGCGAGATCTCGAAACTAATGAAGACTCATAAAGCACGACTTTAAACAATATATCGCAAAGCTCTGGGTACCCTGCCAGTACAGCTTTGCAATTGCTGCTCTCATCGCCTCAACTTAAAAAAATGTTCACCATTTTTGTAATATCCCATCGTAGCCATAGAGCGAACAGTCTTTCTCTAGCAAGAGGTATAAATTCGCTACTTGCTCTACTAGGCTCCAGGCTTCCCAAATTTCCCCCTATTCTTCATTCCGTAACCAGAACACAGGCTATCAATTATATCAATCTCTCTCAAAGCGTCCCCGAGTCTCCCAAAGAAGAGCTACCGACATATCTAAACACATCCTTTGGCATCTATAACACAGGCTAGTCTCGACAAGTACTTTAATAGTGGTTCACTGGACATCTTTTCCTTTGGGATCAAACCCCAGGTAATTAATCCAACATTCCAACATTAGGGTTCTCGAATAGCCTCCAGCTAGTTGCTTGCATGGCTAATACTGATGATGAGAAATTAGTTATAGGTGATAATCACAATGACGAGCCGTTACTATCCTTCAGATATTAATTCCGGAATGCCATCAATCTTAAGCTGCGAAGAGAAAGACATTTTCACCAGCAGCAACATGTCGGAGCTGCATCATCTTAAACCCGAAGCCCACCCGAATAATCATAAAACAAGTACTAGCTATAGTCTCACTGACTTTGACGAGATCGATTATTTTCTTCGAAAGCACTCCTCACGTCAGTTGGAAGGGGTCGAACAATCAGACTGGATTTATGGAAGCTCAAGATTTTACGACACAAATACGGAACAACCATTGGCACCTATTCCTCAAGGTGAGAATTCATATTCTTTGAAGCTTTTTCTAAAATCGTCGAATTCACAAATTTAAGACATCATATCACATCTTTGGATCGTTTTATCTGACGGGGAAATTCTAACCTTATATAGAATCCGAAGAGCTTTTGTGGAATATTACGATGAATCCTGCACTTGTGCCAGGCGTCGTTATCACCACTATTGAAGAAAACCTAGGCCGGGACCATCAAAATGCCACCAATAGCATGAGAGCTTCGGAAAACTCAAGAAGCTCCGTATCTTATACACCAACAATCGCCACCTGGAACTCATATAACACCTCGCAGCACTCGAAGAATACGTGTGGTAGTAGACTAAAAGATTAGGGCGGGCCCTGCAAATGTACGAGCGGTAGAAGCCAGAGGTTCGGGGCGTTGTGGCGTTACAAAGTTCAAATTATGTTGTATTTTCTTGTGTTGTGGTCCTATCTGTTGAACGGGAGACCATCGTTTGTTTATATGGTTTGGTTATGAGTTGACTGGTGCCACGGCTGGTGGGAGTTTATATCCAAACATTCTGGAATTTGGGACATCAAAATTACATTATTGATGAAAGATGAGGCTATGTTGGAAGTTTTTGGCTTTTGATTATTCTCTTTAGTAAATATTGGAGTACTCGCGAAATCTCTTGTTTTTTAATGTTTTTTTTTTTTCAAATATAGCGGCCCTGCATTTTTCTTCATTTGCTTGCACTTGCAATAGAGTGTGTATGTTGAGAGAAGCTGCGATCGTTGAGAAGATTGTCTGATCACTCTGTATACATGTATTGCTCGATACCAGTCTTTTTCGGAAAACATTTTCTTTGAAGGTACTGGAGGTGCCACCATCGATTGAGATACAGCGCTTTGACCTTCTTCTATGAAAACCCTTACTCTGGTAGGCGAGGTTTGGCTGGAGCGAAAATATTTAAACCAATAATTTTGAGTTTTCTGTTCCTTCAGTTGACGGAGATTTAAAGCTGACCCCACGTCCATGCAGGTGTGACAAAAAAATTGGCACCAATGATTCTCGGCAAGTGGGGTTGGCTTGAATGATATCAGGGAGACCGAAAAGGAAAATGACAAAGTAGGTTCTTGAAACCATCCGGCTCCCCGTTGAATTTGCTATCAAAGCATTTATCTCTCTTCTCGCTCTTCAAACAATCCTAGGTCGAGCTGCTCCCCACCCCCCTTCAAAATTGCATTAAATAAAAAAATAAAAAATAATTTACAGATCGACTGAATTGGAAGGCACTTATCAAGACTGATGGCTGCAAAACTAGTTGGGTCAAGTATACATTTAGAAGTATAGAAAATGGAACAGGGTTTTGATAAGAATTGTCACAACTCGGGACGAAGCGTCTAGACTTTTTGACTGAAATCTGGTTCGCAGATTTCAGCCGATGTTGCACTGCAGACGCTAATTCAACACCACGCTGCAATCGCGATGTGATGGTCCCAGACTCCCAGGCGCGCCACGCATTAAGCCTGTGGGAAGCCTGCGCTGCCAGCTCTTCGCACTTGGGACAGTCTAGGACTAATCGGCGTGAGGTATAAGCAGAGTGGATCTACTACCTGCCACTAACACCAATTTCCAGGAAGAACCCCTTTGGTGTGGATAGCTAGTCATGCATGCAGGCTTTCGCTTTTTATTCGCGAGCAAGTTCGTGATTTAGCAGCTTTGGAATTGTCGTTGATATGTGGGAGCTCGTTCCCCGGCCTAGGACACTCCAATGCTTTTGGTTATTTGATGTTATTCACCAACCCGTTCAAAATATTTCGGCGAAGAGTTCACAAGTACTATAAGTGCCAACCCCCAGTATCCAAGGGCAAAGGGATCAGCTTTGACACCTTTATCTTTGGAAATTCTCAAAGGGCTGGCGATATGTACTCACCCTAGAGCCTCGTTACAGAAGTAGGTCTCTCAACATCACTCTCGGTTTGGCTTATAATTAGCGAGCCATTTATGAAAAAATCTCAGAATCCCTGCATGTATGCAGGTATCGATAAAGATCTTATTATGATAACAGTGAAGATATTTGGGAGCGATCTTTCATTTTGTTCCTAATTTGGATTTACTACATACGTACCTCTAACTTTGTATTTACATAAGTGTGTGCGTCAATCGAAATCGTAAAAAAGGCAAGTGGGATGCCCTGTTTTGCGGAGAAACATGGTTCCACAACGGCCGTTAACGGGTGTTGTTGGGTTACTCTCGAAACGGGCTTCCCGGACACTCCGAAGCCACCGCCCAAAGTGTTCAAAACGATCTCACCGTCTGTCAAAGGAAGCCTCTTTCTTCGCTTGAGACATGCATGGCACTCGGGAAACTGCCCTACCGTGAGTACATTACCTACCGCGGTGGGCGCAGATTTGTACTTGTATACCTCGTATATGACTCGATAATTCGCAGTATACTACTGCTTTTTATATATAGATTTATACCCGTGTATCTCACCATGTATTTCAGTACATGATCAAACTGCACAATCCAGATATCGTGTTGGAACGTCTAAACGTGTATCTCTGTCATTTGATCTCAGGGTCCTACGGCTGAGATTTGCGCACTGTTCCAGGGATTTCGCATGCCTGCACTAAGAGCAATATAATAGCGGATATTAATGCTCCACCAAAACATGGGACGATATCATGGATGAGTGGCCGATGTGGGTCGTATTCAGCTCCAGTCAGGGCTATCTTTGGTATCTAGCAGAGAACCCGACGCCCGAGCCATCGCAAACCACTCTGTTGTATCATGTTTCAGAGCCCATTGTGGCGTTTAACGCGAGTTCCTACATACTATCGTCCGTTTTCTCTGGCTTGTCAGCGAGGCAGTTGACGTCGGGATGCATGGTCCTGCGCGGATTCAATGCTCTGATCTTGATAAAAGGCGGGTCGGGGACGCCTTTCTCGCGCATTTCATCGACTCGGTCTGTAACAACCACTGATAGCTAAGGATCTCAATACATAATGCTGTCTCCAAAGCAGTTTCTTAGCTTTACAGCGCTCTTGGCTATTCTTTTGCAGCCTGTTGCAGCTGCTCGTATTCCGGGGTGCGATGCTGATAACTGTCTTCGAGGTTCGTCCAACAAAACCTTATGCAGCTCTGACAAGCAATTGGCTTTCCATATTCTAATATATTCACACTTACTACAGCGCTGAGAGGCCTCGCCAGCACGAGCTACGAGAAGGTTTCGACGGATTGTGCCGGCTACGTTTGGACGACTATCACACCTCCACTCGTGTAAGTCTCCAGACTCCTTGATATCAATCTTTTCGGCGAGCTGGATTAGTTTCAAACATCTCGACTCTCTTTCTTCATTTTATTGATCCAATGAAGAGCCCGGCTGACCATATCCATACTCCAAAGTACCGTCTACGCGACTGACACTGTCGCTCAAACCTTGCAAACGGTCGTGCCATACACAGTTACCGACACCACGACCCTGACTGATGTGGAGACAGCTACAACCATAGCATCCGGTGATGCCAGCCCCGTTGTCGTTACTGTAACCGGCGCCGACCCCTTCTCGACCACGGCTCCCGCCCGTAGGGACCTCTCGCCGCGAGCCCCCGGTCCTCTGCCACCATACGCGAGCGACTGCACGAGCGCGGCCCGCTACGCCAGCGCGTGCTCCTGCTGGGGCGCACCTGCCAGTTCAGTGACGGCTCCGACACCGACCACAACCATAACCCTCTCGGTCACGACAAAAGTGTACTCAACGAGCTCGCAAGCGGTCGCTACCCAGTATGTTACCAATACGGTGACAGTATCTTCCACCACTACCGTCGCGGCCTCAGCAGCAGCAACGTTCACCGCTTTCGCTATGGCGATAATCTCTGGAGGCGATCCGGCCGGCTTTCTCTCGGAGGGCACCGGGTTTTACGTTGAAACATTCTTCGGCTGGCAACCTCGCATCAAGAGTGACATCAACCAAGGTGCTGCGATGCTCTTGCCCGACGGTAGGGTCTATATCGGTTTCATCAACTCGCCGTATATTGCCGTCTGCAGGAGTACGACGGACGACGGCACCGGTGAACTCGTCCCGGACACCCAAGCGATCGTCATGGTCCAGAAGTCGTCTTATCAGCCGGGAGCGAGCGACCTCTTTTGCGGTTGGGGTGCGGATCAGATTTTGAACTGCCACTGCACTTCGGGCGGGGTGCTGTACAACAAATTCACGACGAGGGTCGATCTGGGTACCAGTTGGTCCGAGATCACACTGAGGACGCCAGATTTTGTGTCGAATCCGGCGACGTACGAGGCGGAATCCGTGGCAACGATAAAGGTTTTCGAAACGAGCTACTGTCGCGATAGCACGAGCATTGTTTGTGGCGCTTGGGTGAACCCCAAGCCTTTTTGAATGAGATATTTCCAAGCGAAGTGTTGGGTGTGTGAGTAAAAGGCGCTTATTGTATTCAAATCATATTTGTAGAAGGTTTCCAAACCGTATCCATCAATATTAATGGCCTGTTGAAGGCGTTTGGGTTTCATGCCTATGGTTGTTGTTGTAGTTGGACCGTTTGTGTGTGTGTGTGTGTGTGTGAGGCTGGTTTCGAGACCAGCTGAACCTTTGGTTGGTAGTTAGTAAAACTCTAGATTTATACTCATCTAATGGGGGCGGGTAAATAACACTGTAGCTTTAGTGTGGAGCAGTCAATAACTAGACTACACTGTAGCTGTAATGACAGTTAGTGGATTCCTTTTTTCCAATAATCATTAAAAGACCCAATTGAGACGTGTACCGACCATTAAATTATCATTATCATCAGAACCTCATCGAAGGACAATCAATGCATACCAAAAACCGATCCTCAGTCTAACTACCAAATTTCCCCAAATCGCTAAAAACAAAACCAAAAAATCCCACATTCTTTTTTGTGTAAAACTCCCATGCCGATTCCGATATCCCCTTACAAATTAATCCGAAAATAAACCTTCCAAAATGCGAAATCCACTTAGACAATCTTGTCAGTGGTATCTGCTACCCAGCATTCATCGCAATACCTAATCCACTCCAGAATCTCAACCCCCTTGATAGCTTCCCTATCCATTTCCCTCAAGGTCCTCCTCCACCCTTTCATCCCGTCTTCTCTCCAGGCTTTGCTCCCGCTCCCGCTCGCAGCTCTACCGCCTCTCCTCCTCCATCCCTCCCCTTCTTCTTCATCCTCCAAAATAACCCCCCACATCTTCTTCCCAATTCCCCAGTACCTCAACCTCTCCTGCGGCTGTCCGAATTGTATAAACCGATCATCCTCCAACTCTATCCGTTTGCCCCAAATCTTATTCTTCGTGGGCAACGGGAGCCCCCACTCAGGATTCATATTTTTGCTCTGGGGCTCGTTCAGCACTATGAGGGTATTCAAGTTCCGTAGCCTCTTAAGATACGGTGGGAGGGTGGAGATGTCGTGATCCTAATAAAGGGTTCGACGTCAGTATACATCAGATCGGCAGATAGAAATTGCAAGGCGAGAAAAAAAGTTGGACATACCCAATCTCTCCACAATAGCGCCACGCCAAACTCCTCCAGACCCCAGCACGTGCTCAGCAGATTGTCCAGCAAGCCCTTAGTCATCTGCCAGCTACCCTTCAACAGACACCGCTTCAACCAGCACCCCATCCCCGGTTCCAACAGTGGTGCATCCTCCAACACTGGTTGTGCAATGGTACTACTTTGCCCTGGGCTCAAGGCCGTTGGCCCGGGAGTCTCTGGAGTAACCGCAGTTGCACTACTACTAGTGCTAGCCGAGCTAGTGTACCTTCTCCTCTGTCCGACCCGCGCACCACCAGTAATCATCCCTACCGCATCATTCCTCGTATTCAACGACAAGTCCTCGCCACCCCTGCTAACCCACCAGTTCCCACCCGGTCCGAAACTATTATTCGTGCTTTGCACCCAGAAATCCGCCTTTTTGGTCAACACCACCAGCTCCTCCAGCTTTAAATCTCTAAACTCGGTATCGAAAATCTGCTGCCATGGTTCCTTTCGATCGGGTGCCAATGGCAAGTTGTCCACCACCATGCTATTGAGATTCTTCGGAAACACCATGCTGCTGCCACCGGTGGCGACATTTATGTTTCCGAGATCGCGAAAGAGACGTTTACGTCCGTTATAGGGGATGTGCAGACGTCGTAACGATAATGGGTCGAGGCGGTTAAATTCGAACGAAGAAAGAGAGCAGTTGTCCAGCCGTAGGGATGAGAGGTGGACTATAGGCTGCGCGGGAATCACAGCGCCGGCACCGCTACTCGAATCGTCGGGAACGTGCTGAGAACCGTGTGCGGCACGGCCGGTGTAGTCGTTGATGAAATTCTGACCGCGGTCCCGGCCGGTTAATTTGACGCGGATGTCCAATTCTTTGAGATTGGGGCAGTGGGAGATTATACACCATATTTCGACGCTGCCGGGGACGGTGAAGCGGTCGAGGTGGTGGCGGCAGGATGCCAGGAGAGAGGTTATGGTGAGGGATTTGAGAGTAGTAGAGGAGATATTGCCCCAGAGAGGGAGAAAGCGAGGTGTGGATTGGGCGAGACGTCGGGAGTCGCAAGAGTAGGCGAGGATTCGGTGAGGGTTTACACGGATAGTGGAGATTGGAGAGGTGGAGATGGCGGCTTCGAGGCCCGGAAGGGCGAGGTCTTCGATGGATATTTCCACACTATATTGAAGTTAGTTTCAAAAGGTCGTTAGATTGCAGTCCAGATAGCAGGTAGCTCACCTTTTCAGCCGTGGTAGCGTTTCTATTAGATACACGAGCTGGTTTTTGGCCATGTCCTGGGTGCGATCATTGGTACGCTCGCTGTCTTCGGGGACGATAATGTGACGTAGGGATTTGACGTGGACGGCGCGCTTCTGCCGGCCGGGGAAGTCTTGGAGATCTTTGTAGAGAAGGGAGAAGAGGGTATCGGTCGGATCAGCGACGCGATACCAGTCGCCGGAGCCACGGGAGGTCTCCGAGCGAGTATCGGGCCACGATTCGAAGAAAATGTCGCGATAGAGGTGGGGGAGGCCGGCATCGCGACATTCGCGGTTAGCGAGGCAGAAGGCGAGCAGGTCGCGGTGAGAGCTTATCTGATAAATATCAGCTTTTGCGATCGACGGTAAGAGGGGAAATGTGTGCACTCACAAAGCTGGCAACGACGCAGAGGACGTCGTAGGGAAGGGCGACGGTTCGTTTGGCCATGACTGAGGCTCCAGACGAAGGTGGCGATGGTGTTCAGGAAGCGGTGACGTTGGGAGGCGTTGAGGTGTTGAAGCCGCACGTCCAACCCCGCCAAACACACACGCGAGAAATACGACTGCGATAACAACCGGACCGGACGACGGACGATTGGTCGAATTGATGATGATGGAGGGGTGGTATTTCGTATTCTGCGAATGAGATTGGATGCGAATCTCCGCGAATCAGGGCTAGGTTGGGCTGGCGACATCTGAAGGACAGCCTTCCCTCGTCTGGCAATTGCGCAGCCAACGAGTGCGAAGTACCGCCAATTGCAACTGCTCAGAGCTAGCCGGTTGGCGAGTCTCGTTCCGCTGCCTCGGGACGCTGTTGCCTGACAAGGGTTCTTAAACTGACCGGGTCCGTTGCAGGGTTTCGAGCTGTATCCTGGCGGGACATATCAAAGCACAGGTTGTAGGTGCCATTAACTAAGTAGAGTTGCCAACTACAGCTAGCGAACATTTCATGCTTCTGCTTCAGGTAGCGACGCTTTATAAGCTTACCCGCCAGGCCATCGCTGGCAATATGTTTGTTCTGAGAGACGGAACAAAACAGAACAATTACAAGATCTGAAAGAGCCTAGATATTCGGAGAGTTTGACAGAACAGGTTCGAATATCCAGAGCAGAGGTAACAACCAAAAAACCGTGTTCACTGCAAATATTTATTTCGCATAGATATAAATATTGAAGCTAGCGGTTTATCTGGGTGCGACGTGGATGGATCATGCCAGTCCGTTAATTACAGAGCCCATAGGTATATATGTACGGCATCATCAATCCCCGGATTGCCTTGACATCTTTTTATACGGCTTTTGAATCAGATGCTAATGCTCATATGAGAGTATACTAAGATAGCTGGTATTATGGGAAATTTATAGTTCTCGGGGATTACAATTGATTTCTTTAATTTCTAGAGACGGACAGTGTGACCTCAAAAGAGGTATTCGGGAACATGAGATATTTGAGGCCCAAATCTTCAGCAGGGTAGAATCAAGTAAATTTGATTTCGTCAACAAGAGCGTGGAGTTGAACCTCGCGACTGCTACCCCTCAATTTAGCAATTTTCATGAGTTCAGCCGGTTTCATTCCTCGCACATACTCAATCACTGCCTTGTCCACATCCTTCCTTTTTTCGAGTGTTTCTACTAGTGTGTCCTGTAAAGCTTGTCCTGCATTTGGGCCGCCGAAAGTGTCAAAAGGCGATTTTTCGGCTCGCGGGCCTCGTTTATCCAAACTTTGACTGAGAGTTGACATTGAAATAGCGGAGTTGCTCGACGGAGCTAGAGGGGTCGACAATACTGAGGTTGTAAAGAGAAGAGTCGATAGAATAATTTGAGTAACCTTCATTGTAGATTTTGAGTGGTATCCCGACAATGGGAATTCAAGGAAAGATAGAACGTAAAGTGAAATGTGGAAAAGGCTGTGAGCAATAGTCGCTGAAGGGAAAGAGAATATGAGAAAGTAAAATTTTAATTCTATCAGATCCAAGTTACCAGAACTTGAGATTGAAATTAACAAAAGAGAGAAAGATTATTGAATGAATGAACCGTTAATGTACTGATCTGTAGAGAATGAGAGGGAGCGCAGCAACTTATAACTCATACCACCGTCTGCTTGTTCCCATGGGCTTAATCATAGCCCCATACTTGTATATCGAGCCGAAGCAGGCAAACCTGGTTAGCAAATCTCTCCTGTAAGATACTGTTTTCAGGGTGGTAAGTCCTCAGGTAGTAAGTGCTGAAACTTCGGGACCCTTCGAGAAAAGTAACCTTCGCGCGAAGGAGTTTTGTTTCTTTTAACCCAGTCACGGAGTTATATCCCGAATAATGATTAGTCTCGAGTTTCGTCCCGTGCCCAGACCTCCTACCGGCGGGTTTATCATGCGGTGCAACCTTGCGAGTTCAAATAATGATGTAATAGTATCTACCGCAAAACATATTTTGTAAGGCCTTGTAGTTTACTAACCACAATTCGGTGAGCTAGTACGATCTGAGGTGGAATACGATCGTTTCGATTCGCCAAGGTTTTTATTCTCCTAGTCTCTGGGGGGGGGGGGCTCCGGGTGTTATAACCTAACCGGAATGCAACCCCGTGTCACTAACTCAAATGGGAATTGGCTATTTTCCAGTTGACAGGAACTACGGTATATATAGCAACGATAGAATCAATCAATTCATCTTTCTTCTATCATCAAACATCGATTTCAACTCTCGTTCATACTTGCTGGCAGGCTTTCCATTCTTTTTCAAAATTCTTTCTAATTTTTTCTCCTTCAATATTTCATTTTTTCCTTTATTTTCATTTCTACCTTTTATTTCTTTATACATTTTTTCCAAGTTCCGCTTAGGTTCGGGACTTTTTTTCACCTTTAATACAGAGTTCCATTTGCTTAGCTCATCGGGTTTTTTTTAAATGGTGAAAGCTAGGTTTCTCGCTTTAATACTTTCACTGGCAGGTGGAGCCACAGCTTATCCCGCTACTGGAGATCACTCATCACGTCCTGCCTATACAGAAGGGAAGCCTATCAGAGTTCCCCCTGCCCGGCTAGAGCACGTTTATCCCCAACTGGCGAAGAGAGGCGATGATCTCTCCCGATTAGACCTCCAGGATGAGATTAGGTTGATATGGCATGAACTTGCACGTAAGTTGCTTTCTCGAAAAGGATTCCATTTACCTGGGGAACAGTCACTAACCAACATAATTGACAGCCGGCGAGAGGAGAGTAATGGATATGAAGGTTCAAAAGCCGCATCCTAAACATCAACTTCTATCGCTCGAAGATTTCGACGATCTCACCGAAGAGATAAAATGCAAAAGGTCTAGAATTGAAATAAAATTTCAGAGCCAAATTGCCATCACCTATGCTAGCCAAGCATGGGGCCTGAGGAATAAAAGAGATTCCGAATATTTTTACGTTATCACCAACCACAACGGATGTGGTCCCGAGGCGGACAGACATCCATACAAAGTTACCGCGATCGAGTACAATCCGCGAACTTTAACCGCCACCCTTTTCACGGAGCAATCGACATGGCGTGAAGTAGCCCTCAATCATGAAATGTCCGCCTCCAACCTTCCGCATTATTCACATTCTAGTTTTCTGGGTCCTCAACAGATAATTAAAAAGAGAGATGCACCATTGAGCGGGAAACCTTCTCAAAAGGATAGCAAAGACGCCAGCAGCCCTAAATCAGGTACTGCAAAGAACCCCAAGCCGGAAACCGGCCTCAAGGTTGCTGCTCCTAAGTCTGCCGCAAATGGAAAGGCAATCGATGACCTTAGTTTATTTAAACTTAAGAAAGCCAACACCGCCGCCTTAGTCGCGGCTTTCAACGAAGTCGAAAAACATTGGATTGAATTACAACATATTCCTGCAGCCAGCTGGGACTTCACTACCCCCGAAGTATTTAGGGACATTGTTCTCCGAACACCCGAAGAGAGAAATGGGAACCCTGCGACAGGGAAGCTCAAGCTTGAATGCCTTGACTGCTTCATGAAAGGCAGAATTAGCTTCGAATCCTCCTGGACAAGCAAAAACGGAGCTATCGAAAATCACATATACAAGGCCAAGTATGCTCTGCAGGGGAGATTCGGTGTTGACGCGACGATTGAAGTCAACATAGCGGACGCTTATAGCCCTAAGCCTGAAAAGTTATTTTCTCTCGACGCTTTGGTCAACCCGCTTGCCAACCCCTTCGTTGTGGTAGGGCCAACAGCTCAGGTAAATGCTGGATTGAATGTTGATAAGTTGGTTGGTACTGTGGAGATGAAATACTCTTACGACTGGGAACTTCCAGAAAGTTCTATCGAGTTCAATAAAAAGTTTCCCGAAAAAAGCAAACGCCAGGACATTAAGTTGGACACCAAGAAAATGAATACCCATCACGAATTCAGTGTCGAGAAGATAAATTTGGGAGGCACTCTTGCACTTTTCCTCCAGCTTGAGACGGGAGCCAAACTGTCTATTTTTGGTATGGAAGCAATTGAGACTAAGGCTGGTCTGGAAGTCAATGTAGGAGTCAAGTTTGGATTTGAAGCTGGTATGCTTGCTCGCAGCTCATGCCCAAAAGTAAAAGAGCTGGGCTCCACAAAGCCAGAGGTAAAAAAGGGGAAATCATCAACTGAGCCTCAAAAGCTCGTTGGTTTGAAAGACGCCGCTCTTGCCAAAGTAGGCAAGGACTCAGTGTCGGGAGTTAAAATTGTTGCCAAAGCGTATTTTGAAGTCGTCGCGGCGGCCACTTTACCCCCAGTCGTACGAAAAGTGGCTAAACTTAAACCCGAAAGCTCACTCAAATATAAAATATGGGAGTCGGAATATGAGCTTTTGGGGATATGCTATACAGGCCTGCTAGAGAAAAATCGCGATTTGCAAGCTTTTGTGTGGAATGATGTTGAAAAGTCCCAGGAGCTTAACACTATTAAGGACATAAGTAAAACTGTGGAAGTTGTTAAATCGTCCCTGATTGATACAGCAAAATTCATGGGTGACGGTGGGATTCGTTGGGCCCTGCGCACTCCTAGCGATGGATGGACATATTAAACCCTGATCATAAATATGATTCCTTTGTTTAGATATGGAAATATTCACTAATTCAAAGAAACTTCAATCTGAATCTCTTCCTTAAGAAGAATTTGGATGCTCTAATATAATTTAGTCTGAAACTCAATAGCAAAACCGTTGAAATCTAATTACACTGTAGATCTTGCTGAGAGCTTTCTACATACCTGGGGCCCTATGTAGACGGGAATTCCTTAGACACTTTAGTTTGTGGCCGCCATTCAATAGATGAGGACTATTTTATTATAAATGCACTTAAGTTAGTCTCCTAATGCAAGAAAGTAAATTTGGCATTAATTTGCATATTTTTACCCTGCCATGGAATGCATCGAATGCATTTTGGTTACTGTCTCTTTTAGCTCCCATTGGAACTTTGTGAGCTGCAAGCTAACCAGTTATAATGCTGTTTTGGAAATCGAGACCTATTCATCCAAGATAATATCGCAATATTAACCTGCCTCTAACTTTATTATTACAAGGGGTTCAGAAGTTTTTAAGCTACTAAGCAGAGCTCCGAGCCACGTGACTACATAGACTTCACCACCCTCTCTATATATATATCTCCAGCTGGTTTGGCTTTGAAACAACGCACAATCCCCAACACTTTTCAACACCTCAAAACTTTTCACATTGACACATTGTCTCGTCGAAGAGAAGAAGCTAGACACAAAGACACACAAAAGAAGATGCACTCATTTGGCGACAAGGCCTATTGGGACTCCCGCTTCTCCTCCAACCCCCTCCAATTCGACTGGCTTCTCCCCGCATCCTCTCTGTCCTCTTCGGTCACCACCTCGCTCTCCTCTTTCCCGGACCCTTCGATCCTCCACATCGGCTGCGGCACATCCGATCTTTCTTTCCATCTCCGGAATTTAGTATCCAACCCGAGCCGGGTGTGCAATATAGATTTCTCACCGGCAGCACTGGAGGCCGGGAGAACCAAGGAGAATGCTGAGAATGATAATAATGGCAATACCGTAGGGGAGCGGATGAGATGGGTTGCTGTCGATTTGTTATCTCTAACCGATGTGGTGTCCTTTAAGGGTAAGTCGGAGGAATTAAGTTACAGCGTGATAATAGACAAATCTACTTCGGACGCTATATCCTGCGCTGATGATGTGGTCGTTTCTTTACCGTATGCTATAAGCACGGTTGAAGGACCGCAGGGGTGCTCTCATGAACGGAGTGGGAGTATCCATCCTATGGTCGTGCTGCTAGTGCACGTGGCGTACTTGGCTGCGAAGGGTGCCAAGTGGTTGGTTTTAAGCTATAGCAGCTCCAGATTTGACTTTTTGACCGGCAAGGCGGATATAGCTTTGCAAGATGGGTTTATCGATCATAGGTTACTCTGGAGGGTAGTAAAAGAGGAAGCGATGGATGCGCCGGACGAGGGTAACGGCGAGGGGCGCGTGGTCGGAAGACCCGTCGTGAAGCACATTCTATACACTCTCGAGAGGACTGACGTTGAAGTACACGCCTGCTTCTGTTTAAACGATAAGAAAGAAGGATGATATTAAATGTATACAATCTATCAAGTATAATACATTTCTCGACAGTAAACTACTCAATTAACTACAAATTACAATGTCTGTTATTTAACTAGGTGACTCCGCCCTCCCCCCGCCCCTCCCGATCCCCACGCCGTACCTCCTCCTACCGTCGCTCTCCCCTTCCGTCCACCACCCGAACCCAAACATATACCCCGCAAACACCTCCTCCCCCTTAGTTCCCCCTTCTTTGCCACCGCTGCCCCACTCCGCTCCATCGGGCACCAACCTCAAAACATCGCTACCCGCCAGATAACCCCCCACCGTCGCGATGCTGTTGCTCTCCCTCGGCAGCAGGCCTGTCGCCTTGACCCCAATGTAAGCCACCACTGTCGTAAACATGACAAACGCGAGTAGCACCTGCAGCACCCTCGTCGATGCCTCGGACTGCACCAATCTCGCTCTGGCCGTAGTCCTGCTCTCCCCGCGTATCCTCTCATTCCCATCCGTCAACGGTATCCTCCCGTCCTGCGCTATGGTCTGAGTAGCCGTGATGCCGTACAGCTTTTTCACCCCACCCAGCAGAACCTCCGGCACATCCAGCTCGGAAACAGGAATTCCGTCCTTCCCGTAGACCATTGCCTTCATAAAATCGTCCAAAACGTCGTTACTCTCGTCATCCACGTTTACATTTCCAAACGTGTACCCGGGGAATACCGTCACGTTGGTAAACCACCTCGCCGTATCCTCCATCCTCGCTGGCACGGGCGCCGACGCATCGATCGTAAAATTCGGGAGAAGGAAAGTACTCGTCACATCCAACTGTTCGATCCACCCGTTACACAGCAACGTCGTAAAGTTTGCAATCTTGTTTTTATCCATCCTGCCGTAAAAGACCGCGAAATCGGGACACCCTTCGGCGAACCCCATCTGCAGTAGTTGCCCAAAGTGTCCCGTCACGGGATGTTCAAACGTCTGCGTCAGGTACGTGGCGTTGCTGTATATGAACCCTGAATTCCCGCAGGCCCCCGGCATGCTGATGTTGACCCACGCGCTCACGGTACTCAGATCCCCAGATCTGGCATCTGCCGGGTCCTGGCCCAGACGGAGTTCCTCATACCGGGATCGTTCCACGATGCTGCAGTTCAACGACGTGCGCACCGCGGGCGCAGAAAGCGTAACGGCGTCCGCGGCTTCCGCCACGGTATCTTCGGGCAGGCTGAGCTGACCGAAGGCCAGATCCTCGTAGGTCCACCGGGGGTAGGACAGGTTGCCCGTAACGATCAGGCCGGAGATGATGTCGTCCGTCGTGTTTACGCTGTAATCCGGGATGGAAGTGTTGAACCAAGTCGTCCGCTGGACCGATAAAGTGCTCGTCTTGCTGAACAGCTGGGAGAAATAGAGACCCGACACGGCGATCGTGAGCAGGGGAGCCAGCAGCACGGCGAACGTGGTGGCTATGACGGTTACGTGTTTCTCCTTGATGGCGTTCCAGAGAGCTGGGAGGGTCAGTTTGCCGTTGGGGTTGTAGAGGATGCCGCGGCTGGCCACCGTGCTGTCCGCTCGCATTGCTTGGTACGGGGCGATGCAGCGGGTGGCGTAATCGAGCATGTTGAAGAGGGTCACGATCGCTACCATCACGATGGCGGGCAGGTAGACCCACGTGTAGTGCACGTAGCCTTCGAGGGGAATGTATGCCAAGCCGTTCTCACGTTTCGATTTCCGGTAGAGTACTTCGAGGACCACGATTATAGCGATAGGGAAGATGACGAGCGGGACTATGACCCACCATTTCAGACCGAGTGGTTTCCACCAGGTGTGCTTTTCGGGGGTGGGGAGTTGTCCTTTGCTGGTCTCGTTAGAGTAGCCTTGATTGTGGCCCGCGGCGGTGGGAAAGACGTCTGTTAGTTCGACTTTGAAGGTGCGGAGCCCGCTCGCGGTCGAGGATATGGTGGTGTGGAACCGGTAGCGCTGGAGCCAGTCTTCCAGTTGCTTTTCAGTGAGGTTGGAGGTACCAGAGAGGGACTGCTCGAGAGCTTTGCTGCGGGATAGAATGGTGGCTATGGCGCCGATGGAGCTGGGATCGCGCGGGGCGACACCGTGGCGGGGAACCATGACAATCAAAAGAATCGTGATGATGATCAAAGTCGCCACGATCACTTCCATTACGATGACAGATACCGGGCGAAGGATCAACCGCTGCTGGTACTTTGTCAAGGTCGCATTCACAAAATTCACATTACCAGCTACCACCGGTCTCCTCAGCGTCGCAGCGGCAATTTGCGCCGCCAGAGCGGTGTACAGATCGCTCGCGGAATTTTTCAGCACATCCGGGTCCGTGTAGGTGGTGAAATTCAGATCCGGATGGGACGAGGCCATCAGCGAGAAGAAGGGGTCGAACGTGCGGTCCCACCCTGTGATACTCAGCTGACTGATGCCCTGGTTCAACGTTGTCACGATGCTATCCGTCAGATCTTTGGCCGTGAATCCCGGTATGGAAGACGGGCCCGCCAGCGGCTGCATATCCGATATCTCGGTGTAGTCGTTCAGCCTATTATTCGGTATCGTGACTTGGTTCCGCCGGAGCGTGTACGACGGCGTGCAAACGAACGCCGTATAGTTTCTTAGCGTGTTTGTGTAATTGGCCCTGGTGGAGTAGGTCATGGCCACGAACAAGCGACTACCCGCGGCCGGGTCTTTGATCTCATCGCAGGTCGAGTTTTGGATGCGAGCATAGTACCCTTGCTCCGTGGTGTTCCCGAGCCACGAAGGGGCGTCCAGTCTGATCTTTTTCAAAGTGCATCCTGGCGTGAAGGCCGTGGTGTTGTAGAATTGCGACAGCGGCGTGATCTCTGTCAACGTGTCACGATCGTCCGTCCAGTTGAGACGGGCGAGCTGACAGTCGAGTTTGGCGTTGAAAACGTCGACCGGTACCGAAATGGAAGCCACGTTGTCCAGCGAGGCGTTCAGAGGATTGGCCAACGATTGAATGGCGTATCGATAGCTGGTACCCGCCGGATACGACAGGTTTAAAGATGTCACGCCGAATATGGTGAAACTCGCCCTCGAGTCCACCGCGTCCAGGTTGAACCCATCCGCCGCGAACGTGTTTGCGTAACGCAGGAAATCTTGGTCCTTGGACTCCAAAGCGGTTCCCTGTAAGATGAACAGACCCGTCGCGAAGATGGTTGCAATTTTCAGTGTAGCAAAGGCTATCGCGGACAGAACGACCAGCCAGTGTCTGTTCTTGCACGCAACCCAGAAGGCCACGGGCTGGAAGGGCGAGATGTAGTCGAGAAGAACGGACAACTTTGCTTGTTTGGGGCCCGACGCGAGTTCCATCCACGGCATCAACAGCTTGAGCTGGTAGTCCAAGTGCCGCCAGAAAGCGGCCAGGATGATGAAGACTAGAGGTTGTAATAGACGTGCATCAGAATATGGAGCAAATGTAACCTCGCGGAACGACCGGAAATTCGTATTGAGAAACAATAAAAAATTTAGAAATAAAACCTTACCTGCAGTCGGACCGTACGTCCATAAATAATGGCGGCTCTCCCGCTCATTGCTGAGCCCTTGCTTCTTCTTCGAAGCAACGTACAATCCGATCAGTGTCACGAATATCCCCATAAACACGAGCAGGAATATCAGCAGCGACCACGGCCGGAGGACCAGCGGCATCCAGCCCGTGTGCACCTTGTTGTGCCGGCGGATGCTCGCGGTCGAGGAGTCGACATGGCGGGCGTCGGTGGGAGAGATGTTGAGGTCGGAATCGTACTGCTGCTGCTCGTAGATGTTTCCCGACTTTTCTGGAACGGGCGGGTTGGCAGGAAGGCTGGACGGGCCGTACGGTCGGAGCTCGTATTCCATGCTGCTGTCGTGTGTGCGTTTTCCTTCGCTACCAAGGTTTTTTTTCGTCGACCGCGAACGAGAATTCCGACCGCGCGCGACTTGGCAGACTCCGAAACAATATCTTGGGATCGATATCGATATATTTGAGTCCCGACGGGTGCTCGAGAGGAAATGTCGAAAAACCCACCCACAAAGTCGAGTCCCACCGTTCAGAGGAGACTTTCGTAAGCCTTTAAAGCCTCCCGCCAGGTTTCAAACACTGGGGCTGACCTGGGAAAAATAGAGGCATTCTGGGAATTGTTTTTGCCATCCCATATTTTGACTTTCGGCTTTTGGCTTTTGACTAGGGCTTATCGGGACAAGGCGTGAGACCCGGATTCTGCTTGGCGGCCGATTGGTCTCCGCTTCGGACGGTGGAGCGGTGGGGACGATATTATGTCTGGGGAGTCGGCCCATGCTTTTTACGTGAGACGTCCAGGGAACGGCAGATAATTGCGATAAGACGAGCCCAACCCGAGTAATCGGAAACTAACGTTCTCGCGCATCTTTCGATACCAAGACTTCAGATGGTGAATGGGCGTCCTCTGGTGTAGCCGAACAGGCCGAACAGCGCAGACATGCAGAGTAGCCTCGCGAATTGAGACCGTATTGGGCCACCCTGTTAATCATGAGGCTTGATTCGTACGGCCAAAAAGTATCCCTTGGACCAACCTCGATACGGAAAACTAGACCATTCCTTCAAAAGGTGCTCAAGTGGCTGATCTTCGAACCATGCTCTTGCATCTTCAGAAACGAACCTCGGTCTGTCAACTCTCGCAATGGGTCCATGCCGAATATATATCACAGAGTTCCTCGACTTTGATACCAGCAACAGCAGACCATTTTACATTCGATTTTCGCCATCACTGACTACCACAAAGTCTGCAAACTGACACCCTGAAACTGAAGGCATTACCATTGAAGCTTGGCAACGGCTGCTTCAAGAACAAACAAGCCTTTGCCCAGAAAATCAACAGCTCGGACCAACATAAAACAATATCTTGCTTTCGGAGAGCCGACCCATAATGCAAGCAGTCCGGAAGCCTTCTATCCCGAAATCCCGACATCCTAAGGTCGTTCATCAAAAGATCGGCTTCATTGAGATATGAACGTGGCTGGCCACATTGCTCTAACCTTTCAAGGGGTTGATTTTGGGACTCACACTCTATTTTGCCAGGATTACGCTCAAATCGAATCCCAACATCGTGTCATCTGAAATAAATCGCTGCGAAATGTTTGGGATGATTAGTCATCTCCCCGACTGATCGTCCGCTTTTTCGATTTTCTGGAAATTGGGCTTACCACCCTCACGTTGGGTTTTGCAAGGCGACCCACCGCTTACGTGTTGATAATATGTACCTGACATGTGTATATGAAAGGTGCACATGGTGTTATTATATTTGGCAATTATTTCCCAGGCTGATAGTCTGGGCTAGTTTCGGTAGGCAAGATTGGGGTTTTCTTATCGTCCTGATATTGAATTCACAAGTAGATGGTTGACCGACAGCAACTCTGAAACCCCGTGAAAGCAGGTACGTGTGCAATTATCCGTTCGTATACGAGCAGCCTCCTTTGCCAAAATACTCGACAAACTTAGAATCCTGCTACACGAGCTGCCGTTTTGGAAGATGTATCAATACGGTGGGTTATAGACTAGATCGGACCTCAAAGTAATCAAGGCAATATAGAGAAGGGGCGGTCAACCATTTCACCTCATTCTTCAAAATGATACTCTATCGCACGAAGTCCTAACGAGCGGCATGATGTGCTCTTTTGGCTCCTCGTATCTCATAATTGGAATCCCGGACCCTATATCCTTGTGGTCTATTACTTCATCCTCGACTCGCGGCCAGCCCTCGTCTTCGGTATCACCGTTATATATATCTACCTGCACCATCATCCCAACGAATCACTAAAATTACCCAGTACTACAGTCCTGTTTTTCATAATCCCATCCAGCTTCTTACACCCTGGTTTTCCTCTACTCTGCCCTTACACTTCGTCCTCACTCGCAATCTAATACGGTACGAAAACATCACAGAGAGAAAATTCGAGGGAGGGCATCTGGACGAAGCGAAGGATTTCAAAGTGTGATAGCTTCGGGGAGAAACATCACAATCTCACATTAGCCCCTACTCGATCTTTGCTAATCAACTAGGGTAATTATTAGTACATTTTCTACGAAAATTGGTAGCTCCGAAGTTACCGGACACACTTATATACTATACACATGTTAATTACAGTTTACGATCATTGGTTCGAGGGTCTCTTAGGGTCTATATAGGCGTAGAAAGCTTGCAGACGTGCGGAGACAAGTCTACAGCCGCGCCCAGAGCACTTGAGAAGCACAAATTTAAATTCACACTTTGGTATACGAATTGCTCGATGTGCGAGGAAGATATATGCGATTTCTAAAATACAATACAATCTATCGAAAATTCAAGGAAAAAACCGAAAAACATAAAGTCAAGAAAATTGAGTCCAAACACATATGTATATATCTGTTAATCCGTCAAGTCAATAGCTATATACCCTCAAACAAGGGGCGCAACATCCACATGTGGACCCTTATCGGTCACGAGGAATTTGCCAAAGTCCTTGATGGCTTGTTCGCACCTGTTGGTGTTGGGATTACCACCACCGCAAGCCATCGCAACAAATTCGGCGATTTTGTTTCCGCCTATTTTGGCTCCTATCGGACTGATACCACCTGGAGCCGGGGCTGCGGTAACTGATGCGGAAGCACCGATGAAGAGGAGGACGGCGAGAGTGGAGAATTGCATTTTGAAGATTATTTTCGAGGGGTTTTATTTCGTTTTGGAAGAATGGAGTATGAATTGGAGGTTGGTGGTTGAGTTGAGGCTTGGTATATTTGAAAGTTGATATGCCGAAAGAAGTCGAACTTGTGATTGGACTGTAGTATTGAAAATGATAAGAAAGAGTAAAAATGGATGTAAACCAGTACAGCCAGAGAAGAATGTATTTGAGATTGGTTATTGGATGATGCTTGTGATGATGATGATGAAAAAGAAGTATTCCAAGAAGACAGAACAACCTGTATTTATAGATGGATCGATTTCATGTTATCATCATCATGGCGATTTGCCAGCGGCCAGCCAGACCATGCATACACATGACAACTGCTGAAGCTTCTCGAGGTGTTTTTTTTTTTAACGCTCCTGCGTTGCGCCACAGAGGCTTCATCCTCCTCGTCTAGTCTCATCGCGCCTCTTCACAACCTTCCTCACTCGATCGCAACAAGTGAGGCGTTTGATCTTGACTTTTCCACGCCAGCCATTCCATCAGGATTTTGTTATTCCCAATGAGAACCCTTCTGCGAATGACACAGATGATATTATATTTTATAGTTCCTTAGGAACTCTCCGCGAATAATTGGAAACTTCGGTGCACAAGTGATACAAGTCAATAGTTTGCTTTGGGAAACCCTGCATGCTCATCGATCATTCGAATATACAATGCCCACGCGTCCCGACTCGAGAAGGGTTACACAGCCCATACCCGAGCCAAGATTTCTTGTCGACCTTGGTACAAAAAAGCTTGAAAACTGAAATTTGAAACGCGGGTGGTCTCGGAAACGCGGGGTGGTGGTGTGGCTCTCGCCTTAAAGGTAAGCGCGAAACATCATCCGCTCCCTCGAGGTGTCTAAGCTTTGTGACACAAGGGGAGTCCATATTGCTGCTTTTTAAGCTTTTGCTTCTGAAGGAGCTACATACTCCATATTGGGGACTGAGGAACCCCCCCTGAGGTCGGCCTTCTGCGATGTCGGGTAATCATTCCTTAATACAGCGAGATATGGTCCGTTTAGTACCGGTACTCAATTCGATTCGATTAACAATGCACACGTAATAAATGATGGGCGTATATGCAAGTGGTAACGATACTGCCTCGGGTCGTTGAGTCCATGCGAAATAATACGCGACAACCCCCAGCATGAACATGGAATATTCTATTACAAGAATCAACAGAGTTCTCCATTCCGAATTTATATGTTCAATGCAAGAATTTGTCTTTCTGCGTAACCACAAGCGGAATGTGCAGAACCCTGGCGGTACCGAGGTTCGAATCGCAATCAAGTACAATGTTACACCAAATAGTTACCAGCTGCTACTGGCAGTACACGACGTCAGTTGTAGGAGAACACTAAAGAAATATGAAGAATTTCATCTCTCAGATCATATTTGTATCTCCTCCTCGTTACAAAACGTAGATGTGGTATTTTCAACGGAAGTATTGATTTATAATAGTACGATGGCACACTGCTGTTGCCAACTTCAGAGACCGTCGCAACGTATATATCCGGTTTTCGTATTTCAACTTTACTTACAAGAGGTTAATTTGTATACCTATTACCACGCTGTTCTTCTTCAAGAAGTCGGATTTCAACCTGAGACCTTCTACCCCCTCAAAATTGTTCTCATATTAAAGCGATCCCAGATCAAATATCATGCTTCCGCACAAGCTGACACGTGACCCCCCAATAAATCTCCTCATAAACCCTCAGTGAAACTACAATGAGTCCACGAGACACCAGTGAGCTCAAGTATCCCGAACAACGGATCTGAACAAATGACCCTGAAACTTGTGGGTCTAGATGTTGAAGACTTACAACTATGATACCGAGTACCCACTTACCGATGCGAGTTCATCGACATTATAAGATGGTAGTTTACCGTAGAGCTCTTCGTAGGCGCTTCGGTCGGGCAACGGAGCGTAGTGTTGCTGGCAATCTTCAATGGGTATCTTAGTATGATAGCTCTCTCTCATAGTTGCAGCGGTAGGCCACCGTTACGACTAGTATTTCATCTACGAGAAATAGACTTTACTCACAGTCTAGCACTTCGGTGAAGGAGGCTACCGTTTTATCTTCGAGATAATAGAGATCGCTCTGGGGCGAAACGGCGCTGATTTTCCGGATGGGGGTGATACCGACTGGCTTGGAAGTTTCTCGAGTCATTTCAAAAAAGGCTGCAGATGTCTAGAAGTTATTGCTAATTTGTGCAATGACGGATTGAACTATGCGGGGACAAGCGATTTTGAAAAGTCTCCAAGCTAGAAATTTGGGGGGCAAGCCTTAAGTACGCGTCGGAAATCTGGATTTATTCAGGTGCGGCAATTGATTGACCAGTGGGACGACGATTCGGACTATGAAAGTGTAATAGGTTAATGGGGACGACCAGCGGCCTCGATAACTTGAAAGGCAGAGTAGCTCTATTGCTCAAATAGTTTGAAATATAGACGGTCGGATGACAGCAACTGAAGCATCTCACTACGAGATTACAAAATGACGTATTTTTGTGAACTATGCAACACCCCGCAAAAGCTAAATTCCGAACGCTTGTTGGGCACCCAGTGACAGGAAACCACATTCAATTTGACCACTTCAACTGTCTAGGGTTATCCACCGATTATCAAACAGTACATGCATATAAATCCCTCGATCTTTCTAAATATTAACATTTTTCAATTTGATTAGTAAACTAATACAGTGTAGCAAACGTCAATATGCCTCTCTATCTTGCTTGAACAACTTCGAATCCTGAGGAGATTGATTCGCCGAACAATCTGGAATCTCCATTTGTGCCTTTGTCCCCACGGCCACATAAACTTAAAGCTACGAATACAGCCATAGAAAAAGATTATCATGGGCTCTACCGGCACCGAGCTTGAGCAGAATGGCTTACATCCGAGACGCATTGGCTATAAAGCAGAAAATGTAAAAATAGAAACGCCACCGGATTTATGACCTAGAGCAATCATATTGTCACTGACAGCCGATCGCGAACTTTTCGCTCTGCGGTTATGTGGGAGCCAGATAAGTCTTTCTCCATCTCGAATCAACCATTCATCTTCAACTCTAAGGATCTGCTCGGCCTTCTGCACTTCTATTTCTCGAGAAGATATAAGACGCCCGCTCGTCTGATATAGAAAGTATCCCTCATTGGTATCAATGTTGAGATTTTCGCCATCCTCCGAGAATGACAAAGTATGGACCCCCCCTATGACGGAGAATACATGAAGCCTAGCTGCTATATTAGTTTCCCCAGCTGTACCCCTCATTCTCCTAGTCCAAGTCTTAAACATTCTACCGCCAGGATAGGGTGTAATAGCTTCGGTATAATATAGATAACGTTCTGGTATTTGGGATTGGGCTCCCGTAGCGACGTCCCATAATGCGACTGTCCCGTCTGAAGATCCCGATGCCAGAATCTTACTGTCAGCAGAGAATACGATGGTCGTAAAAGGTTCTCCCCGCTGTTGCATTATTAGTGGCGGAGTCTCTATATATATATCCCATAGCTCGATCGTGTTGTATTGTGCTAATGCAAGGGTTTTTCCGTCAGGAGAGAATGCGACGCTATCAGTCCTTTCTCCAGTCTCCCCTAATATCTGCAGCAGGTTTCCGGTAGCTACATCCCACAATGAGATTGTTCCATAAGAAGATACTGCCGTCAGGATCTTGCAATTAGGAGAGAATGCAAGGAATTTAACCGATCCTACACCTCTTTCCGGTGTTTGTAGCGGTATTCCTGGAGCTATAGTGGTATCCCATAGCTTGACGGATTCGTCCGATGCTGACGCCAACACTTTACCATCAGGAGAAAATGCAACGGAATTTACGCTATCGTTATGCCCCTCCAGCGTCTGTAGCAATGTTCCTGTAGCGGCATTCCACAGCTTGACGGTTATGTCTTCCGATGCTGATGCCAGCACTTTACTATCAAGAGAAAATGCAACGGAAGTTACTATGCTGCCATGCCCCTCCAGCGTCTGTAGTAATGTTCCCGTAGCATCCCACAGCTTGACGGTATTGTCGTACGATGCTGATGCCAGCACTTTACCATCAGAAGAAAATGCAACGGAATTTACGCTATCTTCATGCTCTTCTAGTGTCTGTAGCAATGTTCCCGTAGCGGCATTCCACAGCTTGACGGTTTCGTCGTCCGATGCTGACGCCAAAAATTTACTATCAGGAGAAAATGCAACGGAATTTACGCCATCTTCATGCCCCTCTAGTGTTTGTAGCAATGTTCCCGTAGCATCCCACAGCTTGACGGTACCGTCGGACGATGCTGATGCCAGCACTTTATTATCAAGAGAAAATGCAACGGAATTTACGCTATAGTTATGCCCCTCTAGTGTCTGTAGCAATGTTCCCGTAGTGGCATCCCATAGCTTGACGGTTTTGTCTGCCGATGCTGACGCCAGCACTTTATTATCAAGAGAAAATGCAACGGAATTTACGCTATAGTTATGCCCCTCTAGTGTCTGTAGCAATGTTCCCGTAGTGGCATCCCATAGCTTGATGGTTTTGTCGTATGTTGATGCTGATGCCAGCACTTTACCATCAGGAGAAAATGCAACGGAACTTACGCTATCTTTATGCCCCCCCAGCGTCTGAATTAAAGCATCCCAGTCATCTTGGATCTGAGGTACTAGGTTAACCAAGTTTGTCATGCTTTCTGGATTGTATAATTCCCTGACGATGCTTCTCATTGGGGCAAAAGTAATAGCCGAGCAATAGGCTTGCAAAGGGGCTTTGGATATGGTATATTGGTTTAGAAGAATGAACCTTCCTATGTCGTAAATGAGCCTGGATAGATTTTTACCGTTGTGGACCTGGGCAAGTCTATTCTAAGAATTTTCCCCTTGAGCAATGGATTTTGACAGACTTACGTCGACGATAGAACTTAAGGACTCGACCGCCTTGATTACCTCAGAATATATATTCAAAAGACTAGTTGCTTCAAGCCAGTGCAGTAGATGTTTTCGAAGAAAATTGTGCGTTCGATCATTATCAATCGACTGACGTCCACTTCGGACGAGATGATACACCCAATAACGACATGCATATCGGAGCTCTGGATGCAGATGTTTTTCTATTACCCGTCCTTCAACCTCTGATTGGAAAGTTCCGGGAGAGCGTAAGTTGCAAATATCTTTTCTCAACCCGGCAGAACCCGATAATAACTCGATACATTTACCTGCAATCATCTCGTGCGATTCCTCCTCGTTCACCCAGAATGGACTCTTTTTCTGGAGCGAGCGATCAAGGAGAAAATCGCGGAAAGAGAGATGAAAAGTTCGGATCGGGGTGGAGCGGTCATCGGATACATCAAGGACTGAATGGAGCTGCCTCAGCCTGGAACTAACTATGTTTTCCGAAAGAGATAGCAGGCGGGCTAGGGATGACATAGAAAGTGGACTTGCAAGATTAATGATTGTACCAACTATTTTTTGAAATTCTGAGAATATTCTCTCTTTTTCTGCGGGGTCGCGACCAGAAACTAGTTGGTTTAAAATTGGGAGATATGTCTTTTGCAACTGCGAGACTTGCCAACCAGTTTGTGACTCGAGAACCACTTTAATCCGTTCATTAGGATCCCAAGCATCGTCTCCGATAAAACGACAAAGGGTTGCAGCATATATGAATAGCGGTATCGCTATCTCAACAAGCTTCTTAACTATCTCGTCACCCGGCCAATCTTGCGGAATGGAATGTTCCTCCCTGATCTTGGAGAGTTCGTGATTTAGAAAGAGCGATATGTCTTGCTCAATCTTTGGCACCTCGTGCAAAATGACATCTCTGTATGTGCTTTCAGGCAACCTCTTAAACGTGAGGCGAATGGGAGGGTCCGGCCTACTCGTTAAAAAGACCCGCACATCTATACTTTTTATGTCTTTTAGCTTGGAAAGCAGATTTATTATGAGTTGTTTCTCTTCTTTCCTTTCGCACTCGTCTAGCGCGTCTATTAGGACAACTAATCTTGCGCCACGGAGCACCGGGTTCATTTCGGAAAGGGGTTGTAGGATAAGTTTAGTGAACTGCTCTCTTAGCGCTCTGCTGGAAATACCAGGATCTGTCTGTATCGATTCCTGAACGCTCGGCTTTATGCGGGGCAACCGATTTACCAGTTGATTGGTAATCGTCGGGAATAAAAGGCCACCATGGCTGCGATCGGCTTCATCTCTCTTAAAGAAGAAACTGGCTCCAAGCTGACCGTTTTCTTGTAACAATCTGGCTACTGTTCGAGAGATAGTAGACTTCCCAGTGCCAGCCCTACCAACTAACCAGAAAATGCTTTTCCCGTGCGGATCCTCCACCCATTGAGAGATTTGGTTCAGAAGGTCTACCCGAGTTCCTGGTAAACACTCTGGCTCATTTTGGTCCGTATAACTTTCAAAATCCGCTCCTTGGGCGATCGGTAGATTAAGTTTGATACTTTGGGCGTAGTTGCTCTTATCGCTACCTATTGTTCATGGTGGAGTGGTTAGCGACACAATATATATATAACTTAAATTAACTAAACTGATATTGAGAGAATAGTTCGTACCTCTAAGCGGTAGTCGAAGCAAAAGCTCTTTGGCAAAAGCTGCAGCAGACAATGCCGCATATGGTTGCCATATCTTGTTTTTGTGACTATCAGAGTAATCGCAGATACCTCGAACCACTAACGAAGGTAGTTCGTCCATCAATCCTGCAGCTTCCATTTCAAAGCACAAGACCCCTTTCTCCTTGACTAAACATTCCCTGGTAGTACCGTGTTTCATAACCTGATTACCGGAAGCGATCAGCCCGTAGTGAATATATGGTTGGTTATGTAAGCGGAGAGGCCGTTTGACCACCATTCCAAGCTCGCATAGATCGCAAGACGCGTATTCGGGAGGGTGATCATAACATGCTTGGAAGAGACAGTCGCTGTCGTTTGGCGGGCGAGCGAACTCTTGAGGAACGGTCCCATTTCTCAGGGAATCAGATATAATGTCGTCAAGACCGGAATTTGGCTGCAGCGAATACTGTGCCTTCAATTTGGATAGTGCTGTGAGGAAGATTTTTGGCGGCTTGTTCAGGACCCCAGTTTGGACGAATCGTCCCTGTTGCACCGTCTTCCCAAAGTCGTACTGCAGGACCCCTCCGAACCCGGGCACCGGCTCGCTCACAACCACATCGCCCAGCCTGATGTCGCGTTGGGGCAGTGATGGCGCTCCGCCTGCGATTCCCACGATCAAAGCAGCTGTTATAGATGGGAAACTCCGGCGCATATGAGCACCAACGTTCGCTGCAGATGTTTCGCCGTACACACCTGACGGAAGGCACGCGATAATGATATTACAATCGCCCACCCGGCCAAATTCGTACGCGTTGTCGTCTCGCTCATCCTGGGGAAGTGGCGGGTGTTGTTCGTCCAGGACGGCCACGGCTGCTGTGAACTCCAGAGGCAAGGCGCATATCCAGCCTATTGTGTAGTCATCGCGATCAAGCGCCGGATCCATCTGAGATTATCGTTCGGTCTCCGAATCGTGCTGCAAATTACAAGTCTGGACTCCAGATAGCCCAATAGTCCGGTTTGGGGCTTGATACGCCAAACCCCACTATAAGCGACTCAAGAATAAAGTGGATGGTAGATAAAGCCAGCGCATCCGCAGATAATAGAAACTCTAGAAGGCGGTATGTTCCCATATGGCTATCAGTGGTATTCCTCTTGGCGGCAAGGCTGACTTCTCCCATCCTGCGTCTTATCGATAACGCAATATTATCACAGCCTTGCGGCAACAAGGCTGTACTATATATGGGCATCAATTCATCCTTGCAAGCTACCAAGTTTCGCGTTTTGTTGTATGCCCATTATATACGCCAATCAGAGCAACACTCACTGCAGCCTCGAGACGCTACTCGCTGATGTTTCCTCATGACATAGTAGCGTCAAGCTACACTATTTATTGGTAACACCGTCAAAAAAGTCTTATTTAGGCAGCCATTGGTTCCTTATAGATCTGGGTACACAATCAGATGCAACAATGGGATACATTGAAATTTAAAACTTCTTTGGTCCTGAAAGCTAGTATCTTCCACCAACTAAGAAGCACTGCGTATTGGAAAATAGTTAGCATCGATCAGTCTCAATAATTATAAGTCAATTTCCTCGGAGCTTCCAGTAAATACAATGCAAGATAGGCCATTTTACAGTGGTTCCTAGCAATGTGTACGCTATTGTTACGTTTCCCATCTTCTATATTTCACGAAAAGACGTCTTCTCGAAAACACCCCCGTTTTTAACTTAGTGAACTAGTTCAACATGCATAGATCGTATAGTCTCGCCGCCAAACCCACTGCTTTGCACCGTATGCATGTTGAGCGAACACATTGATAGTACGGGTGGAATCTGTTCCGGATCAATTAATTACTTCGCATTGGATACAACCCCCACCCCAAAACAGCGAGACTCATACATAGACGTCTATACCCAGAACTCCCTCAAAAGAATAACGAACCCGAACCCCCAAATACAAGTCTACTGAAACATAACACTCTTAACTCTCCCTCCCCACGCTTTTGGAAAGAAAGTATTGATATCGATACACGCCCCCGTCTCATTCATATTTGGAATCTTCCCAATCCTAGAGTAGGCTGGACACCCCCCCGCCGAGTGCGCCACCGGTACTCCCGCAAAGTACCCCGAACCGGCGTTGATCCATACCGATTCGGTATAGTAGTCAATATCGATACAGTCCGTCACGGAGGGCCAGTGGGTGTAGAGCATCTCCCCGGTACTGTGGGTTAGATGTAGGTTAGCGGAGGAACATGACCAAGATTGGTTTTGATCCAATGAGCCGAAACCCTGTGCATGTAGGGTTCGTGAACAGGGAGTGATGAAATGTAAATACCAATTACTGGTGGGATACTCGTCAAGAGCTATCGTTTCCCATGCTGTAGCTGTGGGAAGGATTGTCGAGAGGATGGTGAGCAATTCGATGGTGAGGAGATGCATGGCGAATGAACGATATATGCAGGAGACGCTGAGGGTAAGGCGCATTTAGGTCTTTCAACTTGAACTGGGAACGGTCCCGAAGCTCAGTACTCTTGAGTTGAATATACTTTTAGCTGCAAGTGAGTATTTTGAGCAGTAATAAGATCTCAAGATTTACTGCAAGATGGATGATGAAGTTGGTTTTAGATCCAAGCAGACGAAGAAAGTCATTCCAGCAGCGGATATTTAAATGCCTAGATCCATTTCGCCTCCCACACTTGAGACTACTTCAAACCTTACCCTTATACAGTAAAAACCCAAACGCATCACCGTATCTTCAGCCAAATTAACCTTTTCGATTAGTCTCGTTGTTAACCGCTCCACACTAAACTTTTCGATACAAAGTTCACATCCCGCATCCGTAAGTATATTGTGTTGACTTCGTTGCATCTCGCCTCAACGCCAAGACAGATTGCCCACATTCAGTCGCTCCGCAGAGCCGCATAAACATCACCACCACCACCAGCCAGCTCTCCTCATATCACGACGACCTCGTGCAATTCCATCCCGGGGAACCCTCACGTAAACCGTCACAATGTCCCTCCCCTCCAAACTCCTCATCACCGTCTCCTCCTTCTTTCTCGCTCACGCGTAAGTCTTCCTTTCCCTCCCATCTATACTCTCAGTATAGAACTACACCGCAAGCAGTGAATCAAGCTTAACCACTCAAACAGCTGCTACTCGGCCCACGAGCACTCCCTCATCTCCGCTACCGCCTCCCAGTCGGCCTCACCGTCCTCCACATCATCGACAACTTCCACTTTACCCTTGGATATAACCCTCGAAACCTTAATCTCCGTCTCCCTCCTCCTCATCGGCATCGTATCTTCGGGATGGGAGCTCAAACCGATCAGCTTACGTACCTTTGCGGGAATGCTGGAGAGCGGGAGGATACTTCCTGATGGGGTCGACGCCAGCGCTCTCGGGAAGGGGAGGAAAGGGAAGGGGGTATTTGATGGGCTGGAGGAGAGGCCCGGGTTTTTGGATCTTAGGGTACGTTTTTATCCTGAGGGTTTTTTCTTCTACCTCGGGTGATTGGGCGTGGCTTTTTGTTTTAGGGTTATTCGGGGTGTATTGAATAATGCTGACTGGTTGTGATTAGAAACAACGGAAGGAGTTTGCGGAGTGGGTGAAGACACAGGGTGATAGTTGAAGGGTACTGGCGGATTGGATTAAGCGTAAGCGAGTGTGGTGATATATATCGTGCTCCATAGCGGGTATTGGAGAGGGGATGGTAGATGTGGATATCTTGGTTACAGCATATTGTAATGAAAACTTTAGATGTAGTAGTAATGCCAAAAGCATACCGAATTTTACTTTTAAAGCTACAGCGACTACTGATATGCGTACGAATGGCATACTTGGGAAGTGTCGACTTGATCAATTGGTTATTGGTAGCAGCGTGAATTTATTTTTATTTGGTCCTTGTAGCAACTGGTCTTGATAAACAAAACTCTCCCTTATGGTATATCTAATATCGCAGAAGGACAAAATATCAACTATCCACCACCACCACTTATGACCCCGAGAGTAAACAAATAAATCAATATCGTATCACGGCCGTCACGCACACTTTTTTCCCCTTCAAAAAAAGGAAGTGTACAAATGTAAGAAAATGATATGTTTACAGCTTCTGCATAGCAACGATATCGGTACTCTGCACGTGGTCTTCGTCCTCGGCGATCTGTTCCTGGAGCTCGTCGGTAGAAATCTTCTCGTCCTCGACGACCAAGTTGATTTGTAGCTTCTTGATGCCGAAACCGATGGCGACGAGCTGGGAAGCACCCCAGACGAGACCGTCCTTCTCGATGGCGCGGACGTTGGCTTCGAGCTCCTTCATGTCGCTGTATCGACAGGGTTAGTTATTGGACAATCACGTAAATGTATTTCCGAGTTGAGGAGACTTACGTTTCATCGTCCCAGGGCTTGACGTCCATGGTGACAATAGATTTGGCGGCTGGCTTCGTCTTCTTGGCCTTCTTTTCGCTGCAGGTTGTAAATTGTATTAGGATTCACCTCATTATGATAAAGCAGTTTATAGTGTATCAAGAGAAGAAAGATCTTACTTGTACTCCTTCAACCTCTGCGCCTTCAAGGCTTCAGCGGCGGCATCCTCCTCCTCGTCATCAGAGCCGAAGAGGTCGACATCATCATCGTCTTCTTCAGCAGGGGCGGCGGCGGCAGAAGTTGGAGGTGGGACTGGGGTAACGGCGTCTGGGCCGTAGCTCGAGAGAGGAGTTGAGGCGTCGCCGGTGAGGGTCTTGAATTCCTCAGAGTAGGTCTCGACGTGCTTGTACCAACGGGCGGCGTAGGGGTACGTTGTTGGGTCTGGGAGAGCCCCGACGGCTTTGAAGACGGTAACATCGGCCTGGGAGGGGGTGTAACTACGGTTTGAAGTTAGCTTTCATGTTTCAACTGTATAACACAATGATTGTGAAATGGGGAAGGTGGGGTAAGGATCGTATTGTTCGTAACAAAAGTATTTTTAACGATGGCCAGAATCAATGGTGGGGCATGTTATGGCCGCCTTTCAAAAGGCCCAATTCGCTTTCATACGATCGAGCAGAGGGAACTGAAAGATAGGGAATGGTAGAGGGGTACATACCCCTTAATGTAGCTGCGGGTCTCGAGCCAGCTGTTGAGGGCTATCAGAAGAGTCAGTAATGTTTAGCTGGAGAAGGTATAAAAAAGTGGGATGGTAAATTACCGCTCTTGCCAGTATCGGCGACAAAGTCTGTGAAACCCATTTTGAATATTAGGCTAGTGAAAGCTAAAAGGGATTGAATTTGAAGTCTGGAGTTGAGGTTGGGAACGAAAGGATATCGATGGGAGTCAGAGAGGGAGACGGATAGATTGGTGGGGACTGGATGCTTTTCTGTTCTGAGGGGTCGTTCAATTAATTTTTTTTTTCTTTCCTTCTCTGCCCCGCCAACACTTCGCCACAGCCACAGCACGCACATGTCTTTTTCGGCGGGTTGTGGCTGGTGCGCCCACCTTCCGTTTTGTGTGTGTGGCTGGTGGAGCGCACGAAAATTTTCGCAGTATAAATTGGCGGCTTTTCTCTCCTCTCCCCTTCTTCTTCTTCTTCTCTTCTTCAATTAACGTGAGTCCTCCAACCCGCCCTAAAAGAAATTCAGGAAGAATCAGAATGCTAACAATCGCACAGAGTAGTGGATATTATACCTACAATATAATTTTCTACCATGGGGGCTCCGTCTCTGACGGCTTGCTGAGGACTATTCTACTCAATCGTGGATTTTCTTCCGTTCCCGGCCCCTTCGATAAGAGTCTCTCCTTGGCAGGAGAGCGGTCGGCTTCTTTTGTTACACTCGGGTTTTCTTTCAACTTGCGGGACCGGCGACAGCTGTGTTCTGGGAGTCGTGGGGATTTGGGGATGGGAGGTCGGATACATTCTTTCACACTAGACGTCGGATTCGCTAGAGGGATTTGAACAGTACCGTTGGTTTTATTATTGTGAACTTGCCGTGATTTGATTTGGTTCAATTGGTCTTGTAGTTAGTGGGCGCTGTTGATTTTGGGCACGTGGCGGTTGTACCTCATCGTTTCACGTAATAAAAATTAGACATTCTTCATTTTTTCTTCATCTTTCATCAATTCTCCACACAATTCGTAAACCTGATACCCTTCTCCCCAATTGAAAACCTTTTTCGTCTTGTGTTCCCGCGTTTCATTCGTAGTATTACAAGATGACTGGTATGTGACCACGTCCACAGGCAGTAGACGTCGACTAACCTTTCTATAGGCGGTACGTCTCCCATGACACATCACGACCGTCTGAAAGACGACCTCTAAGTTTTTAATGTAGTATCACTCTGGCTCCTACCACCACCCGGGCCGCTTTCCACAACCCTTCAAACTTTGATCACCACGACGCTTCCCAAGCGTATTCCCGATCCAGTCCGTACGTCTCCCCTTGTCACCATCGTTCACGCCCTCCACTTGTTAAAATCAACACTGATAACATCATAGCGGACTTTCAACCGCACATCACAATATCCTCTTCAATCTCCCTACCCCCCACTACAGACTACCAATCTCTCCTTTCCACTATTACTCTCCCCTCTACCCGTCCGGAATTGATTTTCAAACGCCTCCGCTACGGAACCGCATTCTGGACTAAAATAACGCTCGAACTGGAAAAGACCTCATCACTTAAAAGTCTAGCGGTAGCTTGTCGTGCACATATAGTCCCGGGGTCTTCTCAGGGAGAAGCGGAAGGATGGGTGGAGGATTACAACACGCCGGCGGAGAGTGGGAGGCAGGGATTCATTCCGCATTTGAGCTTGGTTTACTGGGAGGGAAATGTCAACGGTGATGGGTACGAAGGGCTGAGGTTAGAGGTTAGGAACGACGTGAAGGATTCCGGGGTTGAGACCGCGGAAGGAGAAGTGGGGGAGATGGGTAGGTGGGTTGGGGGACGGTTGGTTCTGGTTGATACCAGTCGCAAGGTGGAGGAGTGGAGAGATGCGATTTTGGCTGAGAGAGAAATTTAAAATGATTTCGATACACCACGAGATTATGGAATGGTGAGATGAGATACATAATGAGATGTCAATGCTGATATCTCGGGTACACGTTGTGCAGACTCGAGGTGGATATTAGATACACACGCTGTCTTTTCGCTGGCATACTCGTCAATACCAATCGATGCTGTAGGCACTACCAACGAAAAATTGACACCAGTTAGCCAAAAAACACAAGATATCCAACTGAACATTTGAAATGGAAAGAACTTTATGCATTTATATTGGCCGCCCGTCGTACCCAAGTATTTTCTAGTCCATAGCATCGCGATTCTTTTGACTGCCCAATCGGACATAACACCTGCATGAACCGTTCCTTCGATCACCCAGCCATGCGCTTTTACGCGACAGCCGAACTTTCGCCAGGCCAACGGAATGTAACAACGCGCCTTGAATTCCTCCAACGTCACCTCTTCTCTTCTCCACAATCGCACCCTCGAAATCCGCACCCAAAGACGAATATTTGCCTCCGACGTATGCATACACGCTGCGATATCCTCCGGCGACCGCATTGACGTGCCGTTACCACCGTAAACGATCGTACACACCAGAAAAGTTGCATTCTCGTGAACTGGACGAAAGGGGGATTTCGGGCGCAAAGATTGGCTTCTAGCCTGCGAATACTCCGAAGATAGCACCGGACAGCAAGCGTATAACCGGAATACCCTGACGGGAACCGCCTGACTTGGAATATCTCGAGTCTTGAGGTGTAATAAGGGACGAATTTGGCTGTACAAAGGAGAGGAGACGTCTCAGCCGGGGAGAGAATCGTTCGGCGTAGCTTGGGAATTATTTAGCAATTGAAAGATTGGAGAATCCGCAGGAGAAGGATATAATATAAAATACGGTACGGTATATTTGACTTTTACCTGGGTTTATTTTGGTTGCGACTCGTAATTGGTGCTCTTGCTGGATCGTTGCAACATGGAAGAATCAGGCACATATGAGGGGACAGCGCGGAGAGAGAGTGGAGCTACGAGGAGGAGAGCTGAGGGCGGCGGCAGGCTGTATATAAGAACGGAGACGTCGAGACAATTGACAGTCACAAATTGTTTCCCTCGCTGCCGTCTGCACGCTGCTGGCTGGCCTCGACCTCGGCCATAAAAACCCCCGCCCGTCCTGACTTTCCTTCCTCCTTCCTCCTCTTCTCTCCTCACCATCTTCACAGTCTTCTTCGTGTATAGCAAAAAGCCTTCTTCGCATCAAAGCTCTCTCATAACAAACCTCCTCATAACAAACCTCCGCACAAATCCTATCATCCGTCAATCGGTGTGCTCGCATATCTGCTCCTCTTCATATCTACCTATCTATCCCTCCTTCAAATCTTGGTTCCCTGTGGTCTCCATCAAGATGAAGTTCCTGTGAGATTGCTCCCTTCCGCTCCCAATTCCATTGCCCCGCTTTATGTATTGGGTTATTCCTGTTCTTCTTTTCCTTCTTGTTGTCAGCATCGTGGACTCGATGTGCATCCGAACGGAATTGCGATATCCATCGCCAATTGCTTCGATGTTCTCAACGTCCATTGGTTGATGATTTCTCAGCAACGTTGCAGGAAAGAAAAAAAAGAAATCAAGAAAGATTGTGTGCTAATTCCTTCCCTTCTAGCTCCAATACCATCAATTTTGTTGTATCGCTGTTCCAAGCGGACGCCACCGCTCAGCCTGCACAAATGACAGCAACTACTACCTATATCCGCGGCAGCTACGGTTGTGAGCGCGAAGTCCTCGATCCCACGGATCCAGAGGCAGAACCTGGCTCAGCTGAAGAGTGGAGCAGGTATATCGAAGAACAATCAGAATCAGAGATCGTTCTGACCAGAAGACTAGAGGTTCCATGGCGTCCTCAGACATCTCGTACACCAGACCTTCCCCTGCCGTTCCGTCTTGAACCCCCCGCACCTCCAAATGCCACAAGCACTCTCGACCTCCCAAGTACCCTAGATCTTGGCTTCGATGACACTGTCATCAGCCAGGGACCGGTAGAGCTTGGAAATACCTCCAAAAAACTTTTGTCATGGTCCGAGATAAACGAAACCGTTCGCACAAACAGGCTTCTTGCCCAAGCTGAGTTTGATGCTCTCGAAGATGAGTACCGTCAAGACCTCCTCGCACACGGCATCCCAGTCCAATTACGAGATACTTTCTCTCCATCCCTTGATTACCAGGTTGATGAAGATCAAGTCATCAAAGACCTCCAGAAGATGAACCTTGAAAGTTCGAACTGGTCGCAGCAAAAACTTGCAAAGCAAAAGAAAGCAGATTCCCCATCTCCGGATGAGAAGGCGCTCAGGCAGCTCGTTGAGCTCGCCGCGTACCACAGTTCCCCCGAGTACCTTAGACGCAACCAAGAAATATACAAACAGTTGGAAGCCCCTCCTTCCGATAAGTACATCCATCACCTCAATCCCCCTCCACCACAAGACCTCGATCTGGGTTACAATCCCCTCGCCGGACAGCAGTTCATGGCTGCGAAGTCCAAAGAGCACGAAGAAATCACAAGCAAGGTGCAGTCCTTGGAGAGACTGGTTGCCAATACCAGCGACGAAGTCCACAAGATCAACAAGGCGTTGAACAACTTTCCAAGGTACGAGATGGAGCTCGAGAAGAAGATGCAACGAGAGCTTGAAAAAAATCAGGAGAAGATCAGAGAGGCGTTTCGAGAAAAGAAGAGACAGGCCCTAGCCAAGCTTGAGGCGGAGAGGCAAAAGAAATTAGCAGCCCTCAGAAAGGCGGAAGAGAAGAAGAGAGCCGACGAGCTCAAGGCTAAACAAGAAGCCGAAAAAAAAAAACAGGAGTTTGAGAAGAAGAAGCAAGAAGAAGAGGAGCGTCAGCGTAAGGAGAAAGAACGTCGTGACCAAGAATTGGCCGATCGTCTCCGTCGCGAGAAGGAAGAACAAGAACGTCAAGATAGGGAAACAGCTCTTCAAAAAGCCAAAGAGGCAGAAGAAGCTAAGGCGCACGCAGAAGTCGCTCGCCAAAAGGCAGAACATGAGAAGAAAGAGAACGACAAGAGACGCAAGTCGATCGAAATCCAAAGCGGTAGAGCTAGCGATGCCCAGGCGAATGCTGGAGCCATTGAGGTATATTTAATCCTTTCTTTTCCCCTTCACGACCTTCAGTATCTAACGTCGTGTCTTGTGCAGGCCGAGATAGAATCTCGCACTCAAAAAGTTTTGAGCACCATGCCATACGCTGGTCAATTCATTGATAGAATCAAGAATGAGCTACGCAACCAACTCGCATATCGAGCGACATACATCAATGCGATGATTCGATTGGCTCCTAAGAATGTCCAACAATCTGTCGCCTCCAGTGCTGACTTGTTGAAAAAGTTTGACAACTATGCCGACTTTCGTCTCCACATGGAAGAAGTCTTGCTTCGATCAAAGCTCATCAAAGCCGTGTACAACAGTGGAGAAATATCAGATCTCAAGTACAAACTAGCAAAAAAGGTGACTCAGGCAGTTGGCACCAAGAACGGTTACCTCACAGCCGCAAGAGAGGAACTTGCGATCCTGAACGAGTTAGTAGCCGAATTGGAGCGAGCTGGTATCCAGAGCACCATAGCAGTCGATGATTTCGCTCTCGAACGTCAAGTCAAAGAAGGAAAAGTTGCCCCCGCGGTTCTCTTCCTCACCATCTACAACTTCATCAAGACAATCTTGACAAAAGCCATTGCCGAGGGCCCAGATAAGCCTGGCATGATGAAGGCGCTAGCAATGATCTGCAACGCCATCATCGGCGGCAGAGCCAAATACTGGCCCTTCGTATCATTGACCTCCCTCGTATACATGCGTTTTTGGGAGATGGCTCCCAGCGTTTTTGGGGCCATGGGCCTGCCCACAGACATTGGGTACAGGCAGCTGGATGGATCCGGCGCCCTGGAGACATCTACGGATGTCAACAGGCGTGCGGAGGTGGCCGTCAGCCTGTTTTGCCATATGGCAATTCTGTAAGTTGTCCTATTCACTCCGCACCATCTTTACCATTGTTCACTTTACTAACATTTAATTCACAGGCGCCCGTCTAACGTCAAACGGGAGCAGGTTCTCAATATCACCGACGTCCTCGGCGTCCTTGATGTCAACCTCGCAGTACCCCAGTACTTGCGCGACGAGCTCCACTACGTCAACATCCGTGCGATCATGACGATCGCCCCCTGGGAGCTCCGTACCCATCTAGGGTATCCCGGGGTGGTAGCCCTCACGGACCGGGTCCTCGCGTTTTGTCGCGAGGAGAGCAACCCGCAGCGCAAGGCGTTTGCGGCGTTGCTCGAGAGTCAGCTCGACTCTCTCCGGTCCGAGGGCTACACGGATCGTAGCAAGGAGTACTCGTGCGACGAGTACAAGTACTGGGACGAGGGAGACATCAAGGATGTCTACACCAAGAGGGCGTCGGCTGGGGAACCTGTTTCCCAAGGCCAGATGGGCGCAGACCTGGCGGCCACCAGGTGGCGGATCCAGAGGGAGAAGGACGAGGAGGAGCGGTTCCGGCCCTCAGCGGGTTCGTAGGGGGACCCCTGGCGCTGGGAGCGCGACGGGGACGTGGCCATGGGCGAGGCCCCCCCATAGGCGCTGCCGTTCCTCTTCTTTCTTCTCCCTCTGTTTCCGCGGGGGGGGGGAGGGGGGGGTACTTTTTTTTCTTTTATGTTTTGTTTTTGTTTTGTTTTTTTCCTTTGTTTTTCCTTTGTCTTTCTTTTTTGTTCTTTTTCTTTATTTCCTTTGTTTCTGTTGTTTTTAACGAATACTAGATGGAATATGGCGAAATAGTCGGGCGTTCACCTTTGTGTTTGCTTTTGTTGCGTTTTGCTTTCAATCTTATGGCGTTATTGCAACTGAGTGTGGTTGGTTCGATGGAATTTTAGATGTTATTTCCACCACGACTGTGTAGTATTGAGAGACGGCGGGGAGCACGTGCGGTGGGACCTATAATGTAGATGGGTTGCGGGCTATAGATGCAGCATGTACACTATCATCATACATATTATTAGTTACTTAGTCAGACGCGATATGTTCATCGTAAATTCGCTCGCACTTTATTAAGAGGTACTAAACTGATGGTGCATATGATTTACCCGAATTTGTCAAGTGAAGGCTTCAGCCGCCGCCTAATAGGACATATGAAAGTAAGATACGCATGCAAGGTGTACGAGTGCAATTCATTCCTTGCGGGAAGCGAAAAGCTCGGGAGCAATATATATTTGAGAGATCAGCACTGCAGGGACTCCGTCAAATTGCTATAATTCCCCACCCTCAAACAACTTTTTTTCGTACGTTATAGATGACTCGCACGGGAATCTTGTGGATGTATATAAATCTCTTCAGTTCCGCGTTAGAAGTTAGAATAAATTTCAGTTATCCGTTCATATCGCATTCACCCGAATACGTCAGCTGTCTTCGAGATTTCCTCAACATCTTGATTATAATTATCCATTCTCCCATCCTACACGATTCCTCTATCATTTGAATCTATCTAAATTTATAAGACAAGGCAAAGACAGAGTCCGGCATCCATTGCTCCCTTCTTACCGCATCCCTGCATGACTAACAAGCTAGCCATCCGAATAGTTTTCGAAGACGACACCAAAGAGAACGAAAAAATGCGGTCTATCCTTCTCGCCATTCTCATCATCGGCGCATCGGCGGCTCCTCTTTTGACAGACGCCTTAACCAAAGGTATAGGAGGCGCTACTGGGGGAGCTCCGGGTACGATATCGCTTCCGGGTGCCGGTGCCGGCGCTCTGAAGAAGAGATTGAGACTTGAGGCCTCTGGCGACATTAGCGAAGGTGCTGCAAAAGCTCTCGCCCAGACAGGTCGAAAGGAGTAACTTGATTTTAAGCGGCATGATTTGCGGGATGTACGGAGTATAAGGGGCGAAATCTTATCAGATTAAATTCTTGAAGTGGGGAGATTCAACAGGTTGATGTTTTACTCCGGCTTGCAGATGAGATCTCAGGTGTGGCGAAATGTCAGTTCGAGATTTTCGGTTACATATATTTCTGACTCCTGTTCATCAAGATGGCGTGTTTTGCGATCAAGGAAACATTTGTATGTACATGTACCTTAGAAATATTAAAGTTACTGAAAACTTAAAAAGCCTACTACTTTCGCATCTATTGATATATATGATCGCAAAAATCTCTCTTTCATAACGAGTCCCCCGTTCCGGTACCTCTATAACCTTTCAGCAAGGGACAAGGTATAAAATTATTCTCCAGAAACGCAGCACCGAATAGCCATCCCTTTGCATCATTCACGTTGAGTTGGAGCGAGTAGACCGAGGAGTTTAGGAATACTTTGCCCGCTACGGGGATCGGTGAGAATGGAGGTCGGGTGAGAGACGTGTTGAAGATGCGAATTTGGTTATCGCAGATGATGCCGTTGCCGGTGAATGGCTGGTTTGTTACGTTTCGGACGCTAAAAAGGGTATGGGAACGGAATGTTAACCACGTGGGGTTCTTCAAATTATTTTTATCTGGGGGGTAACGAGAAGACCTGATCAGTGAGGCTTACAAGTTCCACGGGATATCCGCAGCTGAAGGCGCTAGTTTTAGGTACCCCGTCGGCGAATTTACGCCTACAACTTCGGTAAAGTTAAAGTAAACTTGACCTGGTATGCTAGCTTGGGACGCAGATACGAACGCGTATGGATCGCTGGGTGGGTCTACTAGTGCCGGTGGGGTGAAGAGACCGTAGGCAGTGAGGCCGAGGATACCGACTACGTTCAGATTCATCCAGTTTACCGGGGCGTAGTTGAAGTTCGAATACCCGTCGTTGAGGAGGTCGACAAATGGGAAGGAGAGACGGAAAGTCTGTGGCTGGAATTAGCTCTTCGAAACCCTTTTATCTGCATTTTTTAAAAGAAATAATACGGATAGGGCTTACGATAAAATCTGGGATGATGATGCCAAAGCCGTGTATGTCATGTTCGATTTGCGAAGTTACGACCAACTGCCCATGTTTTTATGGAATGACGATTCGTTAGAAATTCAATTTTTGACGGTGAGTTCAAGAGAAACTAGATAGACGAGGAGGGTGTTTACGGGATACATATCCGCTGGCCATCCTGGCAGCAATTCTTGATATGCTGCAGTTAGAATTCCATATTGCGACGGGATTCTCGCCCTGGCCTCAGCGAGAGGAATCGGGATGACGGTAAAGGTACTGTTTATTGTCGCCGTAACGGGGAGCGGTCCGTACACGCTGACGAGAGGATTAGGCTGCGACTGGCTGGCTGGGAAGATACCCGGGATTACCAGCGCGGAGGTGAGGTGGGTTATAAGGCCCAGCGTCGCCGATATTGAGGATTTTATGAATAGAACCATCTGAAGTTATACAAAAGGAGGCGACAGTCATTTCTCGGGTTCAGAACATGGGGGTCGGTGGTATCTTATACCAATCCAAATTTTACCGTGTAGCCAAAACAGCCCTGACAGCTGGAAATTCAAGACACTGCTTCTCGGCAGATTATTGGGCTCGCCAGCTGGCAAGCTTCAGGTACCCGAACGGATCAGAGCTCCCCTCGAGCGCGAAATGTGAGCCGAAATACTCGCGAATCTAACCAGATCTGAGGCAACTGCGATCTCGATCCCGCCCCGTCTCCACCCAGTTAATCGAACACGAGGCTGCTTAGTGGGAGGGCTGAGTTGCGATTGGCTAGCCGTGGCTCCAGGACCTGCAAACAAATAGGACAATTGTTTTACCCTTGGTTACAAAACTGAGAACGGGTTCTCTTTTTGGATCGAGCACATATATATACCTAAATTTTAGCACTTTCAATTCTACACCTACAGCGAGAATAATGGTTCAACAGGTGTCAACCGTAAACGCACGTGCACAACAACCAAGAATATGGTAGATGAATCTTTTCTTAGTAAGATTTTGAGCTTTTAAATTCATGACGAACTCTTGCTAGATTCCGCGAACGCTGTGTTCTGGTTAGAACCTTTCATGCTATCAGCTCAACCATATTCTGGAAACCTAAATACTCTCAATTCTAGACTTTGGAGACGGAGCGGTGAATGATATAACTACCGAGTACCATCGGTTACCCTTGCAACTGGTCTCGAAACCCGCCTCACACAAAAGCACCTTGCAACCGAACTAGCAGTACACATATATATATAGAATCTACGTAGCCGCTGGTTCCATCAAGAAACACTTCCTGCCCTCCACCTCTAGTTTCTCCATCGCCAACCACCAAAACGGCGTCTCCTCAACTACCTCCTGTCCCTTCCTGATGACCGTCTGTTTACTCACCACAATGTCTCTCTCGGGTCTCAAAAAGACGGCGACAGAATATCTCTCCCCTGCTCCATCCGGTACCACAACCGTATGGGCCGTCGGCAGCACCGTTTTTGTTCCAACGGCAGAAATACCATCCAAAAACGGATCTTTCCCCTCGGTTGCCGTGAAGACGGACATCAAATCACCGGCTAGAATTATAACCGCATCTTCGACAGGTGGGGCGTAGTAGATCTTTTCCTGTCTACGATTCCAGACGCAGAGTCCCGAGGGCTCAGTGGCCGTGATGAGAGTCAACACGTCGAGGTCTGTGTGCGTTTCAATGTGCGGAAGTTTCGCATCATTTGGCTTGTCATATGTCATATCATTACCGGTACCGGCAGTGCTTTCCGCATTGCCAGTCGACGTGAGTATTTCTGGTGAATAATGTAAGTAGCGCATGGTGCTAAACCCTATGCCGTCGACAATCTCCCTTGGTATACCGTTTTCTTCTCTTCCTTTCCCGTCTATGAGGTTGAATTGTCGGCAAATCTGCTGCAAAATTGCTATACTCTGGTCAAAGTACTCCTTCGTGGCAGCTTTAAACTCTTCATCGTCGTCATTGTCGCCAGGTGCCAGTATTGCTTCCTTGGGATTGTAGTCCCACCATTCCCTCCCGCTGCCCTTGGCATTGTTATAACCCCTGACTGTGGACTTTGAAGGATCTCGGAAGAGTTCTTTATCGCTGTGTGTTAAGAGATGTCGAGCGTGCTTGAACGGTGGCGGTGGGAGGGGGCTGTCGGAGGTATTGAGGTAAAAGGCGGGGAAGGAGGCTAGTGTATGGGGGATTAGGGGGAGGTCTTGTGGGTAGTGGAGGATGGGGAGCTGCTCTGTAGGTATGTTCGGTGAGGAAGATGGCGAAGACCGGGAATTTGAAGACGCATCATGGTGCGGGGTTAGATGTCCATCCGGGTCTTCCGTAGTACTTGGAGACTTCTTTACTTCTTCTCCTTCTCCTTCCCGTTGCTCTTCCGTAGATTTATTTCCGGGTTTCTGCTTCGCTGACGAGTGCCGGCCGAAAACAATATCTTGCATCTGGGATTTAAATTTCGACGAGAACATTTTGACAGCGGTGTTAGATATAGATGTTTAGCTGATACGTATGAGTGTGCCCCACACTGTGCTCTTTCTCCTTTCCCCTCTTCTCCTCTTTGTCATCTCGGTCTCGCCGTGTCGGAGTGCCATTCTCGACATTGGTACAATAATGGGAGTATGTTAATAACCCGATAAGTTTCGGATGAAAGATCATGTCCGACGTCCGTTGTGTTGCATGTTGGCTTGAAGCCATGACAAGGAACACGACTGCAACCACTAGTATTATCGGCATCCTAGACCGATCCCGCGCGAAGTATCATGCATCATGTTGCCTTACTCCTCGATCCTTCCAAGTCAATTTAATCTTAATTTTTCAGAAGAGAACTTTCGACGCGAAGCGCAGCCCTTGGTTGGCAACCCGGAATATCAGAGTCGGCATTGTATTATAATTATGATAGGCTTTCTGGGTGCTTATATATACCAATCAATATCTTACGAAGACATGCCTTCCTTCCTTCGACCTTCGAATATCGCACATTCCTTTATCTTAACCCACGGTCTGATCTTTCGCACTTACGTATACCTACACATCTGATGCGCGGAAGGAAGTCTTCGGGAGAACTGCTGGCAAATCGCCTGGACAAGCCGCGTTTCCCTGAAAAGTTCTGGTCTGTCGCGGGTTGGTCTCGGAACCAGCCTCTCGCGGGTCTATTTTCGCCAGCGAAGTTTTTCAGAGCGCGGGCCAGCTAGCTCTGATCCTCCACACTTGTAATTGGCTGACCCCAGATCGGCCACGGTAAGCCTCCATAACCAGCATGAAATTTGTGACTTGTATCTCAGATCTGCATTTGGCACGGTCAGCCTTCGATGCTAGCGATTTCATTTACCATCCACACACCGCTAAACCGCATAGATACGCGGGGAATTAATTTTGCCACGAGGAGTTCGAACTAGCAGAGCTTGTCAGTATACCCTTTTTTCTCTTTCTTTTTCTTTTCGCCGCCGGTACAAAACTGGCGCGTAAGCCGATCAAACTGATTGATTGTCACTTCGATGTCCTGGCGACACTTCAAGACTATAACACTATCTGGTAACTCGATTCGGGATATAAATAGCTTTGGCGACGGCTTGGGTGGTCGTTCCTCCAAAATATGCAGACATAAGGGACATCCCAATAACCAGGTTTAGGTATATTCCTCATCTAACCTTATACAGTATGGCGGCGCACGGTGGAAATTAGAGTGCTGTTGCGCCGCAATCCAATGAGCCCAGCCCGCCGTTGTACAGATATCTTCAATGTCGTCGCTATAGCAAAGTCTGTGCCCAGAGCGGAATTCCCCTTCTTTTCATGGATCTAGGAAACCCAGCCGCGCCCATCAGAATATATCCAAGCAATTGAAAACCCGATTTGCCTAAGTGTAGATTTCAGCAATGGAATATAAATATCAAGAAGATTTCACCATCAGTACGGATATTCTGCACCACTCAATATCTTCCCAAGCCTACTTTACAGTGTCCATAGAGATTTTCTAGCGCATCCGCTATCACTCTCGCTTGTTAACGCCTTACGTATCCACTATCCTCTCTTTCCGCAGACTGGCCCGTTGATAGGTATTCTGATATACACAATGAAGTCTTCTATCGCACCCCTCGTTCTTGGGTAAGGATATGATCCAGGCACTCTACTTGTCCATCACACACGAACCAAGGGAAAGTTACTAAATCTATTTCATTGATTAGGATTTTCGCCCTTCACGCACATGCTGAGACCAGCAGCGCAATCGGATACGTCGCTTCCTCTGTGTCTTCGTCCGCTGCGGCCACTGACACAGGGGCCCCTGACCAGGTTTGCCCTGCCACCTATGATCCAGCTTGTGGTTGGATTTGCTCGTCTCGGACTACTGGATACAAGTACTGTTTGGATCAAGGCGGTGTTTACTGCGACGCTTGCCCCGGGAACCCAGTCCTCATCACAACGACTGAAGTTCCAGTTTATACATCTGCAACCTCCTCAGCTCCTGCGTCCACCGACACAGGGGCCCCTGACCAGGTTTGCCCTGCCACCTTTGATCCAGCTTGTGGTTGGATTTGCTCGTCTCGGACTACTGGATACAAGTACTGTTTGGATCAAGGTGGTGTTTACTGCGATGCCTGTCCTGGAAACCCAGTTCTTGTAACGACTACCACCGAAGCCCCAGCTTACACATCTACAACCGCTTCTTCGCCTGCGTCCACTGACACAGGCGCCCCTGACCAAGTTTGCCCTGCCAAATTTGATCCCGCTTGTGGTTGGATTTGCTCGTCTCGGACTTCTGGATACAAGTACTGTTTGGATCAAGGTGGCGTTTATTGCGATGCCTGCCCTGGAAACCCCGTTCTTGAGCCGACAACTACAGCTGGGAATAACACGATTCCTTCGTACACTTCTCAACTACCGTTGCCGACTTATAGCTCCGGCGCATCTGCCGTCACTATCGGCGGGGCCGCCATTGTGGCTTTTATGTGCATGGTCGCGGGTTTTTAAATTTCTTTCGTCTATCCCCATGGCACGAACTAGTATTAATGATTACGCCAAAGTTTTAATGGGGTTGGAAAAGTTCTATATACATGGGTGGATTGTCGGATTGGATTTATAAGGGAAATAGTGATATTACGAAGAAAAGGAGTTTTGTCTTGTGTTCGGGGCAGTGGGCAATATGTACAACGATAGTATTACTTACTTATTAATGGTTATAAATAATGATATCTAATGAATATGAATATATCTATGCCAATTCAATTTTCAGTCGAATCTTACCGAGTGAATAGGCGATAGCTTTGTAAGATTGACACTAATATTGTTGGCCGCCGGGACTCCCCTGCATCATGAAAACGTAATACCAACGGGAACAGGAGAACTAGATCATGTTTGATTCCTTCAACACTTGTCGCTCTTAAGATCTGTTAGCAATGCGTATTTCATGAGAAGGTGTATTTTATGATTGATGACGTACTAGATTGGTATGAATCAGGTCATCCTTAATTCGGCAAGGCTGCGGTGTTTCGCCACAGGTTCGGAATACCCGGATGCTGCGCGAGTTGGTAAACATTGTCCATGCATGTAGCTACCCGGCCTGGCAAATATCGATATATCCTGGCTGCGCTGCCCCGCTGCATCGACATAATCATTGCAGCACTCCTACAATTGTAATATTGGATATCTTACCGCAATTCGAAACTCTGTCCGTCCATGGACTTGGTAGCTCCGGCCACCCGCGATCTCCTCGTCGAGTTCTGTCAGGACGTAAACGGCTGGCACGACCAAAGCTGTCGGATAGCCGAAAGCGCTTGGAATCCGGAACCGACTCCAGAAATGACGTCCCCTCCCGATCTCGGAGTCCGAATTCCTTCGCTCGCAGAACCGAAAACCGCTGTAATCTCACGCTTCGAACGTCTCCCGGGCGAGATCAGAAACGAAGTCTACGCTTACCTCCTCTGCCCCGCGCGCAACACTTCGTCCGAGCGGAGCCCCACGAATCCCTACAGATACAAAGGATTGACACCCACGAAGACCGGGAACGAACCCGACGACAGCGATAATGACGACGATGTCGAGCTCGTCGTTTACGCCAAGGGGAACGCTGTCCCGAAACTGCAGCGCATAAGAATTTACCATGATATATTGCGGACGAATCGGAGGATTTATAGGGAAGCACACGGGTATCTGTACACGACTTGCGGACCGGTCTTGAAATTGACGGGGGTGCCGTTCAACACACCCCTCTGTAGGTTGATGGGAAGGTTGGGCTTCAGGTGGTTTTATACGTCGGGTGTACGAGAGAGTAGGATCGAAGGTAGCGTCGGGACGTTGAACTTTCAGTGGAAGGATTGGGGTGGCATGCAAGCGGAGGTTTACACCAGGAAACAGTTCCATCCGGATATTGTACTGCTGGGTTCGCAGGTTGGAGAATTTGTGCGGTGGTTGCAGGTTTTGAGTACGTTGACATGTCCGTATGGTGCAAAGGGAGATGCTGATATATATATTATACTAGAAATAAAGGATACGCAGCAGCGAGAGCTGTTCCTGCTGAGTTTTAGGTTTCATAACCCAAGGAACGTATTCGGTGAGCCCGTTGGCGATAGCGCGTCAGCTTCCAGGTCTCACTGGAAAGTTTTGAACGAGTTCAGAGCCTTCAGAGGAACTGGCGTGATCTATAAAGGTGTCGAGGGGTTCGATAGACAGTACGCAGGAAAGCTGTTGAGTTTCATGAACCAGCCGATAATGTGGGTTCGCGCCGAGATCTTGAGGATAGTGGACCTCTCACGTTCCATCGCGAAGCCAGGTATCAATATCGAAGACGACTCTGACTTGGTGGATGGGTTTTGCCGCTGGATATTCATCGGTGATCTGATCAGAAATAAGATTGAGGGATCCTACGAACACATCGTACACTTTTATCCCCGAATGGACGACTTGTCTCCGCTACTCGCACTGAAGCAGGCGTTTCAGATCAGCTTTTACAACTTTGCAAAGTGCTTCTTTCTGATGATTGTGAAGGATTTACTGCCGGAAGCGCTAGGGATACGTGAGCCGATGGATACTCTGAAAGATATATGCCAAGACCTGGACGATCTTACCGGGCAGACGATGGAAGTGAAGCACGGGGAAGGTATCGGACGGGTATACGTCCTCAATTCATATCAGATTTCGAGAGTGCATCATCTTCAGGCGATGATATGTGTCTATTGCCAGGAAAAGGGATTATTAAACAAGGGTATCGATTATTTTGATAAATGCGTAGAACATGCGGACGGAGAACGAAAGCAGATGCTTGAATTTCTTGCAGAAGCGGCAAAAACATGGAGAGAGGATGGAAGCAATGAGCGAGTAACTGAAGAAGTAGGTAAAGCCGGCACGTGGGAAACCTTGGCGGTTAAAAGCAATCTACAAGTATTATCTACCGTTGTCAATGGACAAGCTAATTCGAATGTAATCGCTAGTTGATGGAATTCTTGCTGCAGGTCTTTCCAGAAAGTGACCTGGAGATTAACACACCGGCGCCGATGAAATCTTCAAGGATTGAATACGAACGGAAAGTGTTAAAACAGTATGGCTACTTTGGTGATCTTCTAACAGATAGGTTTATTCAGCATCCACCCGAACTGCCAGAATCTCAGCTGAACCCACCAGAAATTGAAATTGATTGGGAGCTTTACAAATCCTCAAAGACAGCAAGAAAAGTCTGGCTGGGAACTGGAATGGACAATCTATTTGTGGCTGATCGTTAGTGTTCCGAAAGAGCGCTGAAGCTTAGAAAATGCAATTTTTCCAGGCCTTGAAAACGAATGCCCTACTATGATGGTGACTGGAAAAATGAGGTCCATTAATGTTGACACGATATCTGATCTCCCCGTCCTCGAGCGGCTCAAACATTTATTTTATGAGTGATATGGCAATATAATGGATTGAATCGGCTTTTGCTGTAATCGAGGTTGCGAAAATTATCAGCAATCCAAAGCCACTTTTCATTATCCCTTTCCAGAGTTCCAGAGAGAGCACTGCTGTCCACAGTCGCCGAATGCATCCAGTCTTTATAAAACCATTAGATGCGTCCTTCATGTCATATTTATCGCACGAGTGTGACGGTATTGTAAAGCTCATGGACCTTATGTGCGACTGGTACCTCCATGGTCTCGTAATGCAGTAACCCAAAGCAGAGGCTCAAAGTTGCAAGGTCATCTACAAAGGTGGCTACTAGGAATTTTGTAGAGTGTGTTTCTTCAGTTGGGAGCTTCCTAAGGGTGTATTGGGGTTGAGCAGTTTCTTCCAGACCAGTTTTTGGCTTTCCAGGTAGTCGAATGATATTCTCGTCGGCAAGGGTGGGGTTGGTAAATTACGGAATGTGGAAGGGTCTAACGATAGTACGATGGTGCTTTGTTTCGTTTATGGTTACGTAATGATCAGTGCATAAATTTTGCCTGTTAGGTCTGATTTTTAATAACAGCGACCAGAAACCGTGTATCTTTGGCTCGAGGTAGTTTCGAGGCACGTTCGAATCAAGATGTGCTACATTATCCCGGGAACTTGACAGTATTTCACTATATATGTATAGAATTTAGTACTACAGGTATTTTACACTTGAATGGTCCCAAAAGTTTATCAGTTATAGAAGTTGTTCTCGTTGCCAATCATAAGTCTGGATGGTAGCTAGGTGGAGTAAGATAAGTGGACGTGGACTACATTCGTGAGAAATAGGTTGCTCATCATGGTGATATCTATCTTAAGGTTCTATCTAGAATTCAAGTATACGCTCTAACAGTCTAATAATGAAAGAAGAGCCAATCGCAGTCATTCCCCGGCCATGCCACAACTATACAATTGAGCGTAGTCTCACAACCAGCGGCGCCACCCAGTCTCATCAACATTCCCTCCAGCTGTGTTGTGGTTGACCAGCGTTGCAGGGTGGTGAATATGTGTTGTGTGATAAGAAACATCTCTTTGGTTTTCGAGTCTGATCAACACACAAGATAACTATCGCAGCTCCATAGCTGCACACCTGTGTGCAGGATAGCCCAAGGCGCCAAAATCTCCGCCCGAATTCAATCAAACAAGTCGCTGTGGCCGAGTGGTTAAGGCGATTGACTAGAAAGACTCGTTCTATCCAGTTATCAATTCCTTTCGGGGGCACAGGTTCGAGTCCTGTCGGCGACGCCATCTCTTTTTAATTTTGATTGTTCTGACCAGAAAACTATTGAAAGATTTTTTGCGGAAGTCATTCCCTGGTGATATTTTTTTGGTGATGCCAATCCTTGCTAGCGTGTCGGGGTTGGCCTGTCGCCGGCCAGGTACAGGGCTTCAGCCATGATGGGTTGTCCGAAACAGGAAGACTTGTTGACTACATTTCAAAATTGGTTGACTTTCGGATGCGGCTGACCGGTACTTGCAGTCACAAATTTATTGTATTTCAAACTCCACTTTTCCTGTTTCTGGGGGACTGGTGCACTCATTGTCACCTGTATCTGGGTTTTTGACAGATTAATCAATTATAATGGAGTTCAATGCTTATATATATACACGATGGAAGCCAAGTTAATTGCAATTGTTGTGCTGCACGTCCTCTTTATACCGAAGCCTTTGCAAGACGGGTACGCCGGGGCGTGCGCTGCGCTGTGCGACATATATCGCCGTGGAAGTCTTTGATACAAATGTTTTCGCACGGTTGTAACGAAAAACCTCCCGCCAGGCTTCTCCGAGTTTTGCTTTGTTCAGGTACGGAAGCAACACTGTAATCCCTTGAAGATATCCGGTCAGATTCTCTTCATCCCGGCTGGAAGAATACTGGTACAGCTCCAGAGATTTGGTATTCCGGAAGCAGGCAATTTGGAGATATTCCTATACATAGATATAAAAATCAGTTTCTTGTCATTTTCGGCACGGAATTTGTGTTTGATAGTCCTTACCTTGATATCCAAAACTCTATCTCCCATCCAGCAGCGAACGACTAGTCTTTTGACCTTATTATAATCCAGTCTTAGCCATCTTTGTGTGTTTTTCATTGGACCTTCAAACCCCAGCTCGACACTCTCAACGTTCGGAAGCTCGATATTGGGGACCGGAACATTGTTATTGATTTTGATGATGGGTATTTGGTTTTCAAGGACTTTCCCATGAATGCCGCAGCATTCGCTCGATGGTGACGTTCCTGGGCTTCTCGGTTCCGTTCCGACCGTCAGCTCAAAAGATCTGACACTCTCTTTAGATTCAGCTAACGAAATATAGAGAGCTTCGAAAAGCCTCTCATTATATATTTCGTCATTTAAAAGTCCGTGAAACGAAACGCCAACTGTTGTAATCTTTGCTGGTACTTTCTCTTCGTCTCGATCGAGGTTCCTCATAAAATCGGCATAATCAAACAAGCATGGCCGGCATCGAATTCGAAGGGTTTCAAGCGCTGGCATTTCGTATACTGCGCTACGAATAGCCTTGAGAACAATGTTAAAGTCGAACGGAATATCTTTCGGCGCTTCAAAGGTGAAATTGCGGACTTGAGTGCAGCCATTCAGCAGCCAGAAAAAGTCGTTGGCTTCCACCTCCGTGAAGGAATATTCTCCGTTTCTGAAAAATGAACTCGAGTGCCCAACCATCTCGTGGGTTGCATCTTCGAAAGTAAGCTTAAGGGATCTGTAAAAATTTGTCAGAAAATCTCGTGATGTGGATCGGAGCAAATTACGCTACATACCTGACCATATGCCTATATCGATGGAATGTGTGCAAGCCCTCGGATTCGCCAACTTTACATAACAGTGTAAATTTTGGGATACGTCGGAAGGCTAATTTCAATTCAAAGCTGGTGTAGATACTCTCAAGTACACACTGATGAAGTTGCGAACAAGTCTGCGCCAAGTTGGAGCGGTCTTCCTTCGCGAGATCGATGTGGCCAACAATTTGTTGCACTATTTCGAACGGCAAGTCCAAAATCCCTCTTCTTGGTAACCTTCGAAGGCTGGATGAGAATATTCCTCTGAGACTGGATGTTGATCGAGTCTTTGATTTGTTCCTGACAATTTTCGGTGGCTGTCGATCGACGACATTGCTTGGTTGTGTAGCTCGGTTGGGTTTGGTAGATGTGTGGGGGATTTGAGGTCCCGCCGAGTTTGGTCGCGTAATAGGCATGATTTGTTGGTTGGTAATGATTGCTTGAATTAAATGGGATCCAGTCGTCCCACGGTAGAAGGTACCCGGCCCCTTTAAGTATGAACTATCATCGGGTGTTAGCTGTGATACATATGTATATTGGAGTCTGCTATATACTATTCATTGAGGTAAGACTGGCAGGGCATAGCTATCTGTCACAGCCTCCAAGTTTCGCTGTCCCCCACGGAGAAGTGTTTAGTGTAATGATATTTGCTAGTTCTACCAATCGTGCTCCATCCCTCGAAAGCCCCTGGGATAAAGACGCCGATCATGTAGGGGCTAGCCTCATGATACTCGTATGATACTAGCCTCAGAGTGCATTGCCGCGATTGGTAGTGGCTTCCGCGGAAACAAAAACGGCAGTCTTAAGCCAAAGGGGGGTCAAACGCATGAGAAATCCCCTCGAAATCGGCAAAACATGCGGACTGATTCGCTTCAAGCCACGCCCTTATGCGGGGGGATAGTCGAGCCTTGGCTTCGGCTTGGTGCTCCGCCAATCTCATGGCGTGTGATACTATGATATGCATGACGAGAACAAGACAACCCGGTGGAGGTTCGATCAGACGTTCGTTTTAGCCTTTGCTTCTCAAAAGTTAACTTTTTTTTTTGTCTCACAAGTCTCCGTCAAATCGCGAAGGATATTTTATAACACAATGCCAACCATGGTAGCCGCGCATATGATGCATTTTGACGTCGAAGTGGTGAAACGTAGTTAAGGGGTCTATAAACCTAGTATTTATTGATCCCTGGTTGTGTGTTCGGCGACTACTCTTCCAGTTACCATATATGCATATGAGCTGCTAGTAAATCCAAGCAAGATAACTCGGTTCGTTCCCGCATGCACATGGATGCACACCTCGAGCCAATCTCGTAACTAGACCACCAAAACGAAGGAATAGAAACTGCGCGGTAGAAAAAGTAGCGTTTAAGACCTAAGCGACACTTGCTAGCCGGTAAAATTTAACATAACGTCGCAGTATCATGACACAGTGGAGCTATCCGACCCCTCGCTCGACTACGTCGGTTTACACACCCATAGCCTGTGCGTCAACCTAATAACATGCTCTCAAACCTGATAATGTAGTGATCAATATCGGCTCCATAAGAAGCGCCTAAGTCTGATCAAGAAAACCCGCTTGAGATTTGATCTCTTAACGCTTAGCAATTTATAGAGCGGGTGGTATGCTATTATGTTTGATATATTGCTTTCTAGATCTAACCTATTAAATTTATTAAGTTCCTAAGAAAACGGCAAGTTTAGTTTTAAATTTTTCTTGAGATCTTTCAATGGTGTCAGGAATGAAGGGTGCCTACCAGACTTACAAGCATATAAGAAGGATGAGAGCGCGAACATGCATATATGCATACGTGTAGGGGCGTCTTTGTTACGACTGGACGTGTAATATACTATGTAAATTATTGATTACCAAATGGTTTATTTTAACAAATCGTCGTTGAGTCAAGGTTCTAAGAAAAATTACTGTGGCCTAAAAAAAAATAGAATTAAAATAATCTAGAAGATAAATCTATAGAGTAAATTATTGGTCCTGTAAGCTTTAGCCATTGGGTTAGTTTCGATTCATGACTAATACTAATAGGTTACAGCCCCGCCTGGCCGGTTCTGTCTGCGCACTATAAGCTCTCTTTAGCTAAGCTGTCGAATATAGAACAGAAGCTAAAAAAAGTCTATGATGGTCGAATTTTAAGCATTGATGGTCCTTCTCTTTTTTGATATCGTTGTATTTCCATTCTATTTCGTTGACGTCATCGAGTACGTACTAGGCCACAAGGGTTCAGACAGACACCAAAAAAATAGATTTAACTCTCACTACTGTAACCACCATCACCACCCATCATATTATTGCGTTTACATTTCGTCCGATTCATTGTGTTGTTAAACTGTTGCTATTCCTATGATAATCTTTGCGATAGCGGCGCACAGCAGTTCGGTTCCATACGTGCTCCAATGAAACCCTCGCATATTGCCAAGAATTGCCCCGCTATAGCATCGCGTCAAACCACCATGAGCTCAGCCGCATGTCAGCACACGGTGCGCGCAGAGAAGAGAGTTACACAAGATCAAGAACCCTAGGCCTAGCAAAAGAGACCCGGCCGTCATATATACATCTATGCTAGCTAGTCAAATTAATATATTAAGGTAGACCATCGGTGAGCCATCCGAGAAAATTAAAGTGCATATCTATTGATCCCTTCTTGTGCTACGTTACCCCCTTCCCGCCGTGTTCGCCAACTTCCAATCGCCATATTGATTTTCGATTTCACGCTTGGTTTACGAGAAAACTTAGTCTCAAAGTGACCCTCCACGCATTATGAGCGGTCAACAACGAGACTAGAGAAAACTGTCCGTCTCCGACCCCATTCAACAATACAACTTGGCCATCAACCTCTTCACTCTGCTGCATTGCAAATTATAATATAATATTATTCTATCCCTAATCAAACTTTAAATCACTATAAGCTAGTGTACGGTCATAATGGCCAGTAGTGGATATAATCTAAGATCGTAAGTAGCCAATGTATTACTATTTTGCTGAAGCAGTCACTTCTAACCGTCACCGTGCTTTCGAATCATGAAGCTGACTTTTACGCAGTTCTGGCACAAATATCTTTGCCAACCCGTTCTTGGAACCAGCCTCTCCCTCAACGGATACCGACCTTGGCTTATTCCTTCCTCATCATAACCTAGATCTAGATCCCCCATCACCGACGTGGGCCTCATCATCATACCCGATCTCAGAGACAAGTCAACCTATCCCATCACGGTTGCCATATTCACCGGCCGTCACGGTTCCACAAACAAGCCAATATGGAGAACCACGAACTATAAGCCCAGTGAATAGCCCCAAAAGACCACTTCTTACCGCCGAGAAGGCTACCAATGTTCAGCTTCACAGACAGAAACTACAATCAACCCCTCAGATCATCACCCCAACATTCAATTCGTCGCGTCGGTACGATTGCGAGCAGTGCTCGTTCATCACTGGAAGTATCAGGAAATATGGGAGTCATATGAACCAAGCCCACAATATCAAAGCCTTTGAATGCTTGAATTGCGGAGCTACTTTTAGTCGAAATGATGCTCTTAAAAATCACCAACTCCATTCGTGTAAATCTGGAGTCAAACCCCGAAGGCCTTCACTCCCATCATCCCCCTCCTTTAGACTTAAGATTACAGACGCTACGGGGCCCGTAAAGCTACAGAGTCATGTAAGGGGTTTCTCTAGGAAGAGAAGCCGCGGAGTGCGCCTCATAGGTTCATCCAAAGAAAAGTCTTCACCCGACCTGGTGTCTAACCTGGAGATTGATGAATCTATAGAAGGATATGCTGAAGAACGAACTTCAAAGATCCATTGGCTTTACGTTTTGTTGCAATTTCATTTCTTCCGAAGGATGGCTATCAAACAAGGGTCTGTATATTCGCCTTCTAGCTGTACACTTAGCTCGGAAAGTAGAGATTTACATCGTGTCGATAATTTTACCAATGCACCAGCGGATACGAACCCAAAGCCGGGCGGTACACCAAGTAGCGACGTAGGCGCCCAAAAACCCCAACTTTTGGCCCTCGCTAGCAAAGCAGGGCGAGGGCAAACACGCAAACGGAAACTTCCCGATGAAAGTGATGATGGAAAACGCGACAACGGTTCCCAGCCGCCGGATTTCAATAGCCAAAGCTCTCTCTACCCCAAGTTTTGGCAGCTGGCATGTCCCTTTGCAAAAGGGGACCCCGCTTCACATGCATCCTGCTTAACTATCAGCAGGCAAAACCTCGCGGGTGTTAAGTAAGTTTGCCGATAGCCTAGAATAGTGGCAGACGCGTCGTTTTCACAGACTAACTTTCGTAATTGTTTAGAGAGCACATAAAAAGAAAACATTTTCGCGGTGTTCTGCCACCCGATATACTTGCCGTTAAAACGTGGAATGAAGTTTTCGACTACTGCTGCCTGAACTGGTCCTCTGATTTTCGCCCCAGTCCTTGTGAGTATTATTTCCACTACTTTAACTTGTTGCTCCATTCTTCCCTGAGGTTTCCGGGAATGTCTCTTTTGATTCTAAATTAGTAGAGCATTGGGATCCAATACTAATATCTTTCTATAGATGTGGATATCTTGAATTGTTATGAATATGCTTTACAGGGTCCGGCGATCTCTCCCCAGATGGCATCAGTCCCACAGAATCCAATACCGCCTTACCAGCGATCCGACACCACTTCGTCTAGCATGACAGCGCACAGTCCTGGAGATACCCGTAGATCCGAGCAAAACAGGGTTACAGCAATAGGAGGGAACGGACAGGATGATATTCCATGGGGAGACTGGACTCACATCGTTAACCCGGAACGCCAAAATACTACTTCTGGGTCACACGATCTAAGCTTGGTATCCGGACAGGGAGAACATATGATGGGTACAGAAATACCAGAGATGGTCGGAATCAATGCAGTTCTTAACCCGCACCTCAGCTGGCCATTACAACCTGATGGATTAGCTGAACTGCAGCAAGTCTCATCAACGCAAGGCGATCAGTCTAGAGCCCCCGCGGATGTTTCTCTACACACGTCATACCCAATTATCTTGCCGCTATCAAATCAATTTGGTGACAGCGGTGCTGTAACGCAGGGTTCTCCGTTGAATTATTGGGATCAAAATTATCCAGAGGGTCGGCTTCTACCACAAAATCATGCTAATGCTCACGGTACAATCGTCGTCCAACCGTTGGACACTTCGCCATTTAACAGCAACGGACCCCTCGCAGCTATGAGCTCGTATCCATCAAATTACCCGTCGTTTTCCCCAACCCTTTTAAGGCAATCCCGCCTTTCAAAATCTTTTCGAACGAGTGTCGAACCCAGTATAGAGCCATATGTGGTTTATATTACATGGCCAAAAAAAGTTAGCCAAAAATACTGTTTCGCTAATTTTAAAGAATTCAATAGCGGGTTTCAACCTTGGCTAGAGCGCATTTTCAAAAATCCAGATTTTTCTTGGGACGCGATGGAGTTTTATCACGATCCTGAAGAACGAGACGTGACGTTATCCTCTCTCGAAGATGTAGCGAACGAATTGGACGTATGGTTTATTCGAAAACGTTTAAACAAAGCTGTATTAGAACTGCGATTAAAGGATAAGGGGGAAGGACAAGGCGATCTATAGGTTTCAATACGGCACTAGCTTGAATTCGACTCATGTATTGATCTCTTTCATTGCGTTCCAACTCTCGCTCTACCCACCTACCAGGTGCCTGCATCCCAGGTCTCCAAAGCTGTGGTGACCAAATATTGGAGGCTCATTTTACCCAAACTTGGCAAGTGGTAAGAAACTACCCGAGTTCCTTGAAGGATTGCAAAATATGCATTTTGTATCTCGAGATCTTCCCACCATTCCCTAATAACTTAGTTGTGCTTATAGCTTTTGCTTATTGGCGCTGTGTGCCTGGGCTAGTTGATAGTTACAAAGTGGGTTATCGGTTCCAAGCTCGCTGCCAGCAAATTAACACCTTGTATTGTTATCTTTTAGCTACTCCCGCAGTCTCGTCACCAAGCCCTCCAGCTAATCCCGCATACTTCGAGTTTTGTTGTAACTTGCGCGTTGTGTCACCGTTTACGCGTAGGTTTCGTATTCAGAGTTTTGCATACGTAAGACCTATGAGAACCTGCCCGTTCAGAAACCGGCAATTGAGTCTGGTTTAAAGACCAACCCGGCACTTATTTTCTGTGATCTAGACACAATATCCTCATCAACCTCAATCTGTCAAATATAAATATAACATGCCCTCTCTTCCTCTTACATTGCAAGTCAAGGCAGGGTAAATTTCGGTCCAAAAGACTCTGCAATCTCCGATTTATTACTGCCTGTCTAGCTTTATTCCGATAAATTTCTGCACTGGAAATCGTTTTCAAAGTATGGCGACAGATAAATCTCAAAGAATTGTTCTCATTACAGGGTATGTTGAAGATGCGGCGGCGTGGTAGGTCGGTTAAGCTGATATTTGAGGTACAGGGCGAATCCAAAAGGGATCGGGGGTGGTCTCGCCCGAGAATTCCACAGTAGAGGTTTACAGCCCACATATAAAATTCATCCCCGAAAATAACCAAGCGAGAGCCCTAATTCTATTTTATAGGTTACCGAGTTTTTGCTACCGGTCGGAATGAATCTGTTCTCTCCGCGTATGCCAGGTTGGGAATCGAAACCCTGGAGCTCGACGTAACGGATTATAACTCCATTGAGAATTGCAAATCTGAAGTTGAAAAAGCTACAGGAGGCAAATTGGACGTATTGATCAACAATGCGTATAGAAAATTTTCTTTCCCGTGCTCCTTGAATAAAACTGATGTCTTTTATATAGTGGAAGGACCTGTGCGGAGCCGGCGCTCGATCAAAAGCAAGATGATTTGCGAGAGGTTTTTGAGACGAATACCTTTGGTCCCATGAATGTAACAAAAGTATTCGGGCCTCTGCTCGTCGGGTCAAAGGGCAAAATTGTGATGATTACGAGCGCTAGCTCGTTGACATCGGCGCCTTTCTCTGGTATGCGAATCCCCTCCGAAAATTATGTCTTTTGACTAATATTCTAGGTGTCTATCACGGTTCGAAAGCGGCTTTGAATCAGTATAGCGAGTCCCTACGGCTTGAGATGGCACCTTTAGGGTAAGTTGCTTTCTGATGGTCTGGATACTTTACGTTTCACTAACCCGTGCCATAGAGTCCGAGTAATCAGAGTGTGTAAAAATGAAATATTAGCCTATGTCACTATTAAAACTGACATGATTTAGATATTTGTTGGCGGAGTTCGTAGCAATCTGTTCCGTGCGGATCGCATGCCGAGATTTGCAGAAGGTAAGTTTTACGAGCGTGCCCCTGGCTATCTGACTAAGCTCATTTTCATTTTTAGATTCTCTGTATAAACCCTGCGAGGCTAGCTATCTGAAGATTCTCGAGGAGACCTACCGTAAGTATATTCGGCAATAATGGGCTGCACAGTTCCGTCTAGTTGCCCGTAGCTAACGCCACAGTAGCAAAAATGCCATCTCCCGACGAGTTTGCGTCGTCGATAGTTCCGAAGATCATCGAAATGAAGAGCTCTGGAGATCTGTGGGGAGGATATCTTGCCTCCATTACTTGGTTTATGTTGAAGATTTTTCCCGGATGGTTGATGGTGCGTATATTACCAATTGACCTAAAAGTAGTACTTTGCGCTAATGTTCTCCCAGGACTATGCACTTTCTTTCCAGTTTGGACTGGGAAAAGTCCACAGCAGCTGAAATTTGTCGGCATTAATCTGCATCGTTATTTATATTTCGTCTTATATAAAGCAATTAACTCGGCCGCGGCTGTCTTCTAATCGTTGTCAAACATAGAAATCGAGATCTTTCGAAGCGGTTTGTTCAGCTTAGGTTGAGTCCGTTCCGCGCAAAACCCTCGAGGTCTCCATAGTCTACTTATATTTGCTCTTTGATTGTGAGATCGATCAACCAAAAATAATCATAGTCCAAGAAATTCGAAACCTGATTTGATCGCTGTTCATATTCATAGCTTCATCCCCAGCATCATCTTCCATACTCGCTGTACCATCGTCCTCTAAATCTTCCTAGTCATTGCTGGTTAGTACTCTTGCGGTCACCCACCGTAACTATGTCCCTCGCCCCGACCACCATTTGTATAATTCCGAAATTTCTCGTGTGCCAGTTTTACTCTGCGGTCTAATCGAATTCTCGTAGCCTCTTGAGGCCTTTCTTTCACAAGTGCACCAATATCTCTCGCGAGCCCGTGTCCGTCGGCCGTACTTTTGTTGGTGTTGTGACAAATGCAAATTTGGGTGGATACAGCCTCGCTTAGCTTACTGGTTATGCCCAAGAATCAAGATGTTGCGGCTGTCCGCGCGCCGACGGTAACTTCAGTCCCTAATCATGTGTTTTTACATGGTTACACCGGGCGCTATGGATTTTGGGGACTTGCCGTAACTAAAATCCACATTCAAACTAATGAGATCAATTTCGAGGTTGATGATACTGTCCAATATCACATATTTGTATCACTGTGAAGTACAGGTCGCATCAGAGACCAATCGCACAGACACCCCAGTCTAGTCTAGTCAGGGGCCGGGGCTGAACTCGCTTAGTCTGTTGATATATTGCCCTCTCGTCAGAGCTAGGTCTAGACCTGAACAATCAGCTTTCTATCGAGGGAAAGCCCTTTAACCCCATCATTCACAAGATAACTCCGTCGAATATAGGGAAACCAGGTCAACTCAAGGTCCCTCGGAATCTACAGCTCGCGCGCGCAGACGGATGAATATAACATACAACCTTATCGGAACCCAACAACAATGCTCGTCCGAACCAGCCGAAGAAAGAGCTCCCTCTTCTTACTAATACTTCTCAGCTGTGTATTCACTTTCTTCTTCACCAAATCCCACGATCTCCTTACCGAAACAATACCTATAGAAACCGACGAACAGCCGCCGGAACAGCCTCGCTCACCGTACAATGAGAGTAAACTGGCTTTATTACTCGAGAACCGCGCGTTACCGCAGCTGAAACCTCTGCTGATACATTTCATGGCTGTGGTGCCTCCCGAATGGCCGTTCATGTTTATCGGATCCAACATCTCTATCGCACATCTCAGAACGTCGCCAATAATCAGACGGTTCGAAGCGGATAAGAAGATAACCATGAGACTGTTACCGGAAGACGCCGTGATAACCAGTCAGGAGGAATTGAGCAGAGTCTTGACGAGCGAATGGTTCTATGCGCAATTGCTCCCTGCGGAATGGCTCTTCTTTTTTCAAACAGATAGTATGATCTGTGCCAATGCCGAAATAAGTTTGAACGACTGGGTTGAGAAAGGATATTCCTGGGTGGGAGCACCCTTTCTCAATAGCAAATTCGGAGGTAGGTGCCTTTTTTTCTTTCGGCACAGTTTTTTTCGGCCCTTACTGACCATTGATACTGTGGTCATGCGAATAGGGAACGGAGGCCTCTCTCTACGACGAGTATCTCATATCCTCAAGGTTCTCAGAGCCCAAAGACGAATCGAGGGCGAATTACACGAAGACAAGTGGCTTGCCGACCGCCTCTACCATCTCCCCGGTTCCAATATGGCAACCAGCCTAGAAGAGCTGCCATTCTCCGTAGAGGTAATACCGTATGAGAAACCTACGGGATATCATACAGGATGGGGAGGCAGGCTGCTTATGAAACAGGTGTGGGAAACAAAAGAACAGAGAGATCAAATCTTTGAATATTGTCCGGAGATTAAGATGTTCATGGAGCTAGTAACGGAGCCAGAGGTCGGTAAATGCGAAAAGGATATATCCAGTACCTTCCCCATGTAAAAGTGCGGAATACATAAAGAAGCCATGCAGGGGCTGGGCTTCTTCAACACGGCCATTTACGGGAATATGGTTTACCAATAGAACCTTAATCTCGTCTCATGAACAGAAGACATCACGCTGTTCAAGAAAGAACCCTTCAACCTCCTCCCAAAAGCTAAACCCACAGACTGCATTGGTTGTTCCAATCATCTAGCATGATCCCACAAAATTTTAACGTTACACCATTACAACCAAACCAGCCAGGCAACAGATCACGCCCAGCATCCAAATCAACCCCTCACCTGCGCCCAGAAACTTTCGGAAGCTCGTACACTCTAAGATCAACTATCCAACTATCCCGACCTCTCGTCAATAAATAAGAACCCAACTTTCTGATTATATACCCACTATCCCTTTTATATTATTATTAATCTTTATTCTTGTAATTATTATTTTTACCTCGTCACTTGCTGTTGTTTTACCTGATGTATCTGTCTCGTAAAACCAGACCTCCAACTGATGTATATACTCTTGAGAGTTTTTGACTTACAATTCCTAGAATTATGGATGCGAATATTACTTCTAGATTTATTATTGCATAGGGACTGGCTTTAGCCAAATAGACCCCGCATTATATATATACATTGAGATCATTAAATCAGAGAGATCGAGAATCCAGGTAGCCTCTTAGTTGAGATAGCTATATATATGGATTGGAGTCTATATTTGATCATATCGTTAAGACAGAATTTTGGCTATCATAGAATCACAGCAAGAATGCGGCTCCAATTCCACCAGCAAACATGCTAGCAACCGTCACGAAGCTTGAGATGCTCATGGTTGACATCCCGCTGATACCATGTCCACTTGTGCAACCACCGGCCAAACGCGATCCAAAAATCATCGCGAACCCACCGAGAACTGCCGCTTGGGGTCCAATACCAGTACCCGTCTCGGTATTTGTTGGTGCGTACTGTGAGATGAATTTCGCCCCGGCAATAACACCGCTTGCAAACACGATATTCGACAGACCCGGTCCGGACTTTCTGTCGAGAATGCTCCAAAAGTAGTTGCCGACATCTTGATAAGCGCTCGAAACACCTAACGTCTTTCGTGTGAAAAGCACCGAAGTTGCTTGGGCGACTCCTATGAGCAACCCGCCGATGATAGGGTTGAGCCAGTAGTCCCTTGTAGGCGCCAGATACGTCGCAGCTGTGATCATGAGCAGACAGAGGAGTTCGTATACGAGGACGACAGATCCCGTCGAGAATCCCGTTCGGTCTTGCACCGTATGATTTCCGTTATTCGGTGTCGGTTGAGAGCGTCGAATCGAGCTTCCGATCCTGGCGAAAGCGATACCCGCGAGGACTCCGCCTATGGCAATGTTACGGGCGGCTTTGATGCCCAGTGCCAACTGAACGAGGACCGTACCAGGACAGGCACCGGTCAGAGTCATGCCGATACCCTGTAACAGTCCACCGACAATGTTGGCGTCGTATTTAGCGAACCAGCCATAAGATGAATCGGTACGATGTTGCAGTCTCGCATATCCAGAACGATTTGCCCCGAGTATTATAATTGCACTGCAGGCACTTGCGGCGAGAAAAGACTTGAGCATGTGGAAATTCGTGAGCCCCATTTGTGATACGATGACGGAAGGCGAGTGGACCCCGGATACTGTTACGGCAGAGCCGAATATGGCGCCCGAGGCGGCGCTGAGGAGGAGCGAAGCCATGATGTTGTTGACCAAACTCGCGGGAAAGTTGATTTTCGAGAGGGTCTTTCGAATGGACAAACGATCGGGCTTTTCTTTATAAGTTCTGCAGGGCACCATCTATCCTTCATCTTTGTAATGCTGTGGGTCCCCGAACACCTCGGTCCAGACTTCACAGAAAACAAGAAACCGCAAGAGATATGTTGCAAGTCCAAGACACCGTCCGAAGTCTGATTGGTCCGAAAGGCACCCTTGCGTGACGGATCGCATGGATGTCACCATGGACGCATCCACTTGGCAGCCAAGACGCACGAGGCCGCGAGGGTCGAGTCTCGCCTATTCGACCCCACACCTCCATCATCCATCCCCGTCATCGATCCAAGCCTGCATTTGAGAATCCGAATGTCAATATGGCAGCCAAAGCGAAACTCAACGTTCACAGTTTCCCGCGCCCTCCGCTGCTGGAGCTGGTCGCCAGGCACCTGGTCATAAAGTGGAACGGGCAGACGCTCGCCGATACAAAAGCGGCGTATTGGGTTTTGGAGACAACCCACCCGCCAAGTGCGCATGCATTCCAACACCACAAAATGCCATACTAACTACTACCCAGCATATTATCTCCCACGCAATTCCATCTCCGACACCTTTAACCTCACGCAAATCCCGAACAAATCGTCGTTATGTGAATGGAAAGGTCGGGCGACGTATTGGGGCATCACAAATACCGCGACCGGCCAAACCGTCAAGAACAAAATATGGAGCTACGAGTCACCCACTGCGACTTTCGAAGATATCAAGGGATACCTATCCTTTTACGCTAACGATGTCCCGTGGGAGTGCTTTGTTGACGACGAGAAAGTGACACCCCAAGAAGGCAAGAATTTCCTGATATCCACGAACCTCTCCAGCCGCTAATGGTGCCTACCACAGGCGATTTTTATGGTGGATGGGTTACAAGTGAGTTGGAAGGACGGATGAAAGGTGGGCCTGGTACATGGGGATGGTAGCATGTCGATACCTTCTTTTTAATTAGTCTTGTTGTAATTGTCTCTATACAATACCAGATTAGTATTTCAATTTCTTCATCTTGCCTGATTCGAAAGTTATTATCATTTGATGCTTCAAGGGTTTGTATCACCTCCAGCAAAAGTATGATTTAGATCCAAGTGTAGAGACATCGATAAATGATTTTTGACCAACAATTTGATATTAATTTCGGCCAGGGACCCACTTCAAGAGAGCACAACACAACCTCTCAGGGTTGCGCACGTTGCATGTTGTAATTTACAAAGCTAGAATTGCAATTTGAAGCATATCAAAAGTCTGTCCATATCTTTCTATATAATAAACAGCCGCCGCCTATATGATGATAAACCTACGCTTGTGGATCTTCTCCAAGTTTTGCATATGTCGTTTATGAGAGAAGTATTGATGAAGTCCCATACAAAATGCGTCTTGTAACTTACTCGGACCTTATAATAAGGTTGGCGTATCTTATGATTGGCCTCCAGCTTGTGAGACGTAACTACAAAAATTGACTGTCTTACTAAATTTAATTGCGTAGATTCTCATAGCATTATTTGTTCTAAGACTATTACAGCGTTTCAGAAATCAACAAATACAGTCCGAAAATTGGTGCAACTCCGATATCGATCGGCTGCATGATTCTGAATTCCAAGCTCAAGGCCCATTAACAACTACTCCGAGGTGTTTCGTGACATTGAAGTTATCAATCGCAAGACTAGCAATTGAGTTCCCAGCCCGGAAGAGCGTATCAAATTGTGACGGCAGACTGAGAGGCGTTTCAATCTTTGCTTTCGAGATCTTGAACTCGAGCGAAACCAGATCCGACCATCCGCTCGAAAACACGAATCGAGACATTCCCGAGACTCGAAACGTCGTGGGATCCGCAATATCTAAAGGTGGCTTTGCTGTGTACTTGACCTTTGCTGTAATCGTTTGAGCTTGGTTGGATCCCGGTGCTTGATACTTGGTGCCAGTGACGGTGATTTCGCAACTCGCGGGGGCGACTATTTGCGTGAGAGGGTCAGAAGTGAGAGGCGGTACCGGTTTCCCTTGCGTGATCGCGGGGACGAAAACGCAGGCCAAGCATATCGTGCTCACATCGAAACTCCTAAAGCTAGGGTTGCCGTCTGCGTCCGGTGCGATCTTGATACCGACGGTTTGGCCGCGGTCGACGGTGCCGTCTTGGAAAGTTTCGGCGAAACGAACAATGTAGTGAACTGGGGAGCATGGCCTCAAAAGGGAGGTTTTAAGTGAGGCGATGCTGACAGTATCCTGTGGTAAATCCTGGCCCGTGATGACACTGAAGTCGCCTAGATCGAAACCTAAGACTGGGTCTTGAATGCGGCCAGTTATTTGGCCAGTTTGAAACGGGGTACTTTCAAACTAGATATCAGTCAAACGAAATTTAGCTGCGGATCTCTGAAGGCATGGGTAACTTGTTGTGTATGGGTGCTTGGAAAGAGAGATTCTCTTACGTTCAAAAGAACTTTTTGGTCTTGGGCAAAGACCTCGATTACACTCGAGAGAATGCTCATGAGAACTAAAGATCGGAAATAGGTCATGTTTAGAAGAGATTTGGGCTAGCTTGGTAGATAAATATTGTGAATGCCGTAATCTCAATTGTGTGACTACTATAGTAGTCTGGAGAAAAATTGGCGTTAGTGATTTTCTGTGCAATATTAATCTCCGTCATGGTGCAGGTATAGTCGTTATATATATATCAGTGCGATTATACTCCAAACCGTTCGAGACCCCTTCGAATTCATGTTGTAACCGCTCACATTTGGTCAGATCTAGACAAACTTCTAAGAATCGCTGTCCCACGTCCAACATTCATTCAATTGCCCTGTAGCATTGCACAAGCTAGCTAAATACGGTATTTGGAAAGCATGTATCGATACTTTGTTAGACGATTCCAGGGAAAGTTGGAATTTGCCTCAACTCAATCTTTCCACTGGCTAGACCGAGCAGTTTTCGAAAGTATCAAGCAAGGAACCTAGGATGGAGAGTCTAGAATTTAAATTTGAAGATGCCCTAGGCTTCTAAGTTGGAACGTGTCACAAACCAAGCCGATGCAGGTGTTCGACCGGGATCTGAGCCGGTGCAACCTCAAATGCTTATTGGTAACGCACGAATTGGCAACGTATTAACTCCGTACGAGCCTTCGAACTTCAGAACTCAGTGTCATTTCAAACATTACTCCTCACAAACGTAACTTTTCTAATTTATTTATGCTTATTATTCAGATTTGCACAGGAGGCCATCAAACATATCGTACGCTGTCCAAGCCCAATATTCGAATATGGTGCTCTTTCAGGGTCTTTGCTACTGTCTAGGCTATTATTCTACCTTTCAATATCGACCTAGGTAAACCCCCCAAGTTGGAACTATCAGTCTGCAAACTACCCCAGAGACGAGTTGTCTCCAAGCTTCATCCAAAATACGGCATTGATGGTATTGCCATTTAGGTGTTTGGCGGTTTAACTACTTGGTTGCTGCTGAGAAGAATGAGCTTTTAGATCAAGGGCAAAAACATCCTACATATATTACGAGTAAAGGATTTGTTCTTATTTGTTAGGATCACGAATTTGATTGTATTCCATCCGAGCAAGTATCTAAGTAGAAATACAGATGTTCAACCCGCAGCTTCGCAATCCCATGTTATACATGTCTTGTATTGTACCAGAAAAGCTAGAAGTTCCACCAGGAAAAGTCGAGCTTTCTAGTAGAGGCGCTTAGGAGGAGACATGGAAGCCTTGATGGTCAAGCTTCCAACGTTCTGCCAGCCCTTCTTCAACAGAGAGACGAGGTAGTTGATGGCCAACATGATGTTACCGATCAATTGATCCTCGGTCATACCGACGTTTCCGACGGCGACACCCAAGCAAAGAACCTTCTTCAACTGGAACTTGATCGTAGACCTGACATCCGTCAATTTACCCGCGAGATCTTCATTATGCGATACCGGGGTTGGGAATTTTCCAGCTACACCAATATTAGCCAATGTTTCATTTTTTTATAAAAGTATTATTCGTCTTGATGTTAACGTACCCTTCGACAAACCAGGTCCTAGGAGACGAGGAATCTGCTTGATCAAGTTCTCGGAAGCGATGAAGGCATCGTACTTCCTGGCGAGCTTCTTGATCAACTTCTTGTTCTTGTTGAGCTTCTTCAAATCATCGACCGACATGGAGTCGACACCGACGTGCTTGGCACGATCAATATCGTGTTGGTCACCGAGGATGCAGACGCTCATGTTTGGTCGGGGAACCTGAGGCAGCTTGACGGTTCCGGAGAAACGCTTGTCACGCTGGGGATCATAGTTCTTCAAGCCGATTTGGAGCTCGACGGTCTCCAAGAAGTTGCGCTTCTTGGTCTCCGTGCTGTGGGTGAGGAGTTCTTTGACGTTTCCACGCACTCCGGCTGCATATCGAAAGTAATCCAGTCAGCTTGATTCCGGCGCCACTTTATGTCGGAGAACTCGCAAAACGCACCGACTGAGATTTTTGACATCTTTAATGTTGCAGTCTTCCAGACGAATAACCGTATCGATTCGTTTGGTGAGGATTGGCGATGGTCGTTAGTGTCGTTACAATGTAATTGCAGATGATATTGAATTCGAGATTGAATTTTTCCCTAGACTTTTGACAAACACAAAACTAACTAATTTAGGCGTAGCGTGACGGGGTTAGGGCAAATCTCGAAATCCAACAGACAACACATTATCAACGGGCTCCTCGCAACACAAACTGCGCGTGCAGATACCCAACAACGGAAGGGATATCAGACCTTGTCCCTGCCGGCTGCCCATGCCAATCTGGTATCTAGTTTACATTTCGAGCATCGCAAGAAATTTAGAAACAAGCGCGACAAAGGTAACCCAATTTTCACTTGCACCTCACCTTTCTAATCCAAGTTCAATTATCTGCACACTGAAAACAAATAGCTAGCGACCCGCGAAAATGTCATCCAACCCCACGGCTGCTTGGCCACTATGTTTAGATAGCGCGGTAGAATTCCAGTCGACTTTGCCTGAATACTGTCAGCTGCCTGCTCTACATGCAGACTCGGAAGGCGCCGTTCATAGCACACAACAGAATGAAGTCAAAGGTACGTCTTTCCGCAGCACCTTGATCACAAGTAATCTTAGCTAACAGAACCACTCAGTTCCCAGCTTGCAAGCACCAAAACAGTTCTACGAATCTCATGACGTGAAGGTTGTGTTGGATAACAATGAAACTTACTTGGTCTCCTCACATGTTTTATCAATGGTTTCAAAAGTTTGGACTCGGATTCTCAATCCAAATGGTTTCCAGCTCTTGGACACCGAGTGTCTCGACTCTAGCGATGTCTCTATGAAGGTCATGCACCTTAAAGATGACGATCCATACTCTCTAGAGCTAGTCTTCAGCATAATTCACTTCCAGTACCACAAAATTCCCTCAGAGGTTGATTTCGATCAGCTTCGAAAACTAGCAATTCTTTGTGACAAGTACGAAATCCGAAAGGTGATTGGTCATTGGGCCTCGCAGTGGTTGGATAAAATTTCTGGAGACGCGACATCCGCTGAACACGAGGACTGGCTTTTCATCGCCAAAGTTTTGGAGCCCTCAATGATGAAGGCAAGAGATATTACCAGCAGCTTGATCTTAGAGGTGTCTTCAAAGAGCTCCTGTGGAACTTATCTCATTCGGCAATCGTCATTCTCCACAAAAGGCACTCACGTAAGCCTTGAACTTATGCCAGGTTTTCTATTAGGTGATCGACACGACCCCACTTTTTAAGATAGAATACTTTGCTTCTCAATGACTCTGCTAACTCGGTTTATAGATTATGTTCTCAATGAAAGATCAAAAGCTATAAAGGAAATAGTCACGATGCTTCGAGAGTTTGTCAGTAGCATGAATGTGATAATGAGTCCCGAAGGACTAGAAACAACAGCTTCCAGATACTGCACTAGCCGTGCTTGTTCGGACATCGCCCTCGGATCTTTGATCCGCAGCCTTAAAATTCTCAAACTCTGGCCGCTAGTGCGTTCTGGCACCCCGGTTGAATGGCATTGGTCGTTGTATGCATTGGTAAATCGGATTTACAATATCAAAATGACCACTTTGATATGCAAAACAGGTCAGAATCAACAAGCACCCAATCCACCCTTATACGACACAATATCCAATTGCCAGCAGGTCGCTTTCCCCAAACCACAGAAATCGAAGAAAATCACGACGATTTCTACGGACCCGAAACGGATCTATTATAGTGAGTTTGCTGTACCCGTGAATCTCATCGCAGAATATGTTTATGAGTATCCTGCCTCGGAGCTCTACTACGATAGTAAGTAAATATGCCGGACCCTTTTTATGAGAATTTTAATAAGCTATGGATTCTGACTGCTCACTACTGTCACGTTCGGTCTAGGTAACCTGAAACCTTGCGCATCTGCGTTTGCTCTTGCTGATCTAATCAAAAAGTGCAAGAGAATTGTAGACGGGATTATAGATGGTGGGTATGAACAGCCAATCGGAACAACGTAGAAGTACTTAGGTACTTAAGCTGGAAGCCCCAGGAGTGATCACCACCAGAATCGAGCCCAGCATAGAATCTGAAGTTTCAGATTGGAATGATTTAACGGATGAACGAAAGAATGAAAGAATGAAACTACATCATCGCTGATAAGACCCGATGAATACTTGACTAGAGATACATAGCCGACAGTTATGCTTATCCCTGTTTCAGATGCATCCGTTCGTGACTGCCAACCAATCCAACATCAAGATCATTCATTTTCAGCAAATCGTTTCTTATACCCATTATACTCATAGCTTCATCCGATATTCTTTTGTAATTATAGCATCAGCCACTTTGGCAATCGCCATCCATGTATCTCACAGCCTTAAATTGTCTCGTTGCCTTCGAGCTCTTACTTTAATACCTAATCTAGCAAGCGTGGAAAATTGGTGCGTAGAGAATGAGCAAGGGTATAAGAATTGCACTCTTTGATCTGGCCGTACGATTTCTCGTATAGAAGCATACTTCCAATATATTTGCCGTAAGGGTAAAGCCCGGCCTTTGCGTTTGTAAGCTATCCACAATATACGGCTGGGAGATAGCACATGTCTCCTTGAGCAGTTTGAAGGCCAAGACTCCATGCTTCTCAACACATTATTGGCCCTAAACTGGCAAAATTGGTTCCACACACCCCGTCTAGTTGAAACCGTTGGTTAACTGGTCCCATAAAAGTTTAGGTTCCATTCTGTTGGGCATATTATAGGTTTTGACATTTTCGAAGGACCGTCCCGAGCAGCAGAACAAAAAAAGTTCCAGCAACACCCAGAGTTCTGGTATCTACGGGGTCGGGGACTTCACTATTCCCCAGAGCGAGACATCGAAAACGAGCTAATCCCTGTCGCTTTTTGATATACCACCGTTAGCTTCCGGGGCCATGATCAAGGGTGCAGTGCCGCTGAGGCCCTGTTCAGATGGGGTAGGTGGAGAAAAGCGATACTCGCTGATGAGGAAACAAGGGTGTTCGTCCGTTTGACCAGCGGGACACCAAGCTTTGATGTTATGGAGTTTGCAAATCGATATTTCCCCCATGTTCATACAAGGGTACGCATACAATTTCTCTGACGGGTCAAAACTCGTTCGGTATGTCGGCCAATTATTCTGCCTGAGGGTGCAAGTCGTTAAATGCTCCCCTATCTTCCACCAGGGTCTGTTACGGACATAACTAGGTCCTCTAAAACAGGCCGCTGGCATGCTACGCGGGAGCATATCCGGAGCTCTAGCTAGAGCAAGACGTCGTTTAAAAAGAATGAACTTTTTTCCAAATACAGAATTCAATACATTTACCTAGTTTCAAAAGCCGCTGTAGCTCTCTTTCCAGTTGAAAAGCTTCAGATACAGCATTTAAATTTGCCTACGTCGCAATAGAATTTGTTGCAAGCCCACGTCTGGATTAATAATGCTGTCAACATTACCAACATAATTGGCGGCTAGTCTTCCGTCGGGTTTCAATACGAGACTAATGGCGGTCGCTTACTGTGGGCCTGTGAAAAGTGCTGCATACTCATAACTATGCCATCAGGGTTCGGCTTCGGAAAATATTACATTCCTAGCGGATATGCATGTTTCCTTCACGCTTAACTAGTTTGGTCGCTCTAGGAACCGAGGTCGCTGTTCTAGGTAATCAATAAAATTAGCCTGGAGACCCCGCACATTGTGTCGTGGCTACTTAGTAATTCATATATGGCGCCACTACGGGCAAAAATGGAATATTCGTGCCGAAGAAGGCGGTCCTGATTTAGGCCGATTTTCATTGGTTGCTGACAAACATAAAATCTGATGGATTGGGATCATTGGGCACAAACTAGGAGGCGCATTGACAAAACACCCAACATGTGCCCATTGGAAAGCCCCCACTCGTAATCAGAAACTAAAAAGCAAATTGTGTCCTATAGATCGGTTCAACCGAATCTTCCAGTCGAGCTGTGAGCTAATCAACGCAATCCAGCATTGCTTATGATATCACCAACCAGTCAATTGTAGATGGCAGAACCTCTGGCTTCAGTGACGTGACCTTCAAGTCTTCGTTTTATATAAATACTCCGATAATCACTGTACAGTTTCCAGAATCATCATCAAAGCATTGTAAACAGTTCAGTATCAATCTCTCACATAACTCCTTACATTCACATTTAATCTGCATTCCCAGAAATTAAATTTTATCATTACTTTACACTATATCCCATCATAGCCATGCCTTCCTACGCGATAACAGGTGCATCTAGAGGACTCGGGGTAAGTAATTGATACCTGGGACCTTCATATTGATTTTACGATTGCTAATTGTTGATGTTTCGTGTGAACAATAGCTCGGATTCGTCGAGAATCTCGCCCAATCTGCCTCAAATGTCATATACGCCCTAGTCCGCAACCCCAACTCGTCACCAAGGTTGACCGAGCTAGCTAAATCAAACCCAAACATCCACATACTCAAAGCGGATATAACATCTCCCAAGGAGCTTGCCGAAGCGGCAGCTTTCGTGGCCAAAACCACAGGCAAACTCGACGTGCTGATTGAGAATGCTGCTCTCATTGTTTCTGATAGCGCCCAATATGGTCCTCTCGATTTTGCTGGCCAGCCAGAAAAGACGGCAACTTTCGAGAAGGATCTTGCGGAGTCGGTGACAGCCAACGTTGTATCTGTCGTTCACACTACCAATGTATTCATCGATTTGATTCGAAAGGGAGATCAAAAGAAGATTGTAGTCTTGAGCACAGGAATAGCTGATGTTCCCACCATTGTGAGGTACGAGGTGGCTGGTAACATTCCATATGCGGCTTCCAAAGCTGCTTTGAATGTCGTCGTCGCAAAGTACGCCATCCAATTGAAGCCAGACGGCATCACAATCGTTGCACTTAGCCCTGGACTGGTGCAGACTGGAATTACTGAGGGTAGGTCCTATTGATCCGCAAACTTACCTGTCGCCCCTTCCCAAACGCTGTTGTCTTAAAAAAATGGCTCATACTAATCTTTGATTAACAATCAATCAGAGTTCCGAAACCTTATCGACGGTTTCGCAGAAGTTTTCAAGAAACACCATCCGGAATTCGAAAGGGCCCTAACCCCTGCTGAGAGTGTCAGCAAGATCTTCAACGTTGTTAACGGCCTCACTGTGGCCGACTCGGGAAGGTTTTTGAGTCAGAATGGCAATCACGACTGGCTTTAAAGGTGATTTTGAAGTGGAAAAGGTTTCGACCTGGGGGCATGTCTATTAATATTTAAATCCCTATTAGAATAAATATGAACTATCAAAGTTTTCTCCTGTATTAAACTCAATATGAATGCTATATCTTTTTGAGGACGGCCTTCGGGCCTGTTCTCAATATATCAATATTTTCAGCTGCCTCGTTAGGGACTTAGGAGCTACGATCTAGTACTGTACGTGTGTTGGGCCTCGCGGATTCTGGCTGATAAATACGCCCAACACATTTCACGATACCGTTGCGTCGATCAAGATGTCAACGGGCCAGCGCTTCGATGCATTTGCCTTAATAATGATGAAAACAGAAGTCGGTACAGAAGCTTCAGCGTATGCAATATTGCCTCATTTTGCCACTGCATTCAATGGCTTATATAATCGTCTAAGTGTCTGACAACCGCATTTGGCGGTTTTATTAATAATTAATCCGTAGTTTAACAATTAAGGAAAGAAATCCATTCGAAGCTTGGAATCGGCATCTTGATGTAAAAGCGGAATTGGAGAGATTTCGTCGCACCTTCGTTACAATTGGTTCCCTCAGAACTTATAACGAAGGTACCGTTGGGCCATCTGCCCCAATACTTACTTCGGAAAGCGGCTTGTTATCAGCCGCATCCGATCGAGATTACCGAAAAGATATCCCTGTCTATTGTCTCAGATCTTGCATCTCCCCTACGCAAAGGTGTAGCGGTGCTTTTCTTGAAGGGTCCCTTTGTAGTCGGTGGGTGGCTAGCCAACTTGACGGCGCCATTTGTGGAAGCCACACAAAATGCAAATGAAGATCCCACAAAATCCCAATTGCGGTCCTATATGTAGATAACAGTGCCTAAAGTTACTGAGTTATTCATCTGGGAGAGAAAATGAAGGGATTCGAAATAGCCGGGTGTTGCATGATCTTATTATTTGAGGTTAGTATCGGACCTTCGAGACTAGGTTAATATCAGCCTACCAAAGATTGCATATGCATGCGAGATTAAAGCGGAGAAAAACAGATATATTTTTCACTAAGAGGAATCAAGAGTTCAGCCCTTACGTCGACCACGGCTGGCCAGACGCATGACCGAGCTGAGGCAGAACTCTACGGAATGTCGCTCCACCGTGGAGCTCTTGTCAACGAGACAATCATGTCGCAACTAGGCTTAGTGCTTCCTTAACGAGAGTGGCTATCTCCAACCTTAATTTCCCCCACCATATTACAGGAAGCTAGTCTCAGTAACTATAAACTTTATTGGCAAAATGTCGATCAAATATGCTCGCTCCTGTCTTGAAAGGCGCTTTGGAGTTGCCTAACTTCTATCCAGCCGCAAAAACCCTTACCCGCCGCCTAGGTCAGCCAACATTCTCGATCCGATAGGTCCTCGCAAGCCCGCATATCAGGATTACTTGATCTCTAACCAGAAGGTTCTGCTGTGAGAAAGGCATCAGATCCTTTCCTCAGATCTCTCCTGCATTCTAGCCTAGTAACAGAACCATTCTTTCATTTCAGACGCAAGGGTTAAGAACTCTTTCGCAAATTTCAAGTGGGCTTTTATGATGTACGAAGAAACTACGTCATGAGATACGTTACAGTCGACTGAGTGGACTCAGTCTATTTTGCAGGTTGACCTAATCCTCTAGGTCTACCTAAAATATTATCTTTAGAAAAGCAGTTCCAGAATTTTACGTATAAAAGCCATGATTCCCTTGAACAAAGATTCCACCAAAATTCACTAAAAATATCAAACCCCTTCAACACCAGACCCCACCATCACACCACAGAAAGTTGTTCCGGTTCTTTTCCTCCAGTAAATCATTCAGAATGAAGCTCCTCGAAATGGCAGTTATGGCCTCCCTCCTTTTCGCCAGTTCCGCCTATACTCTTCCCCAACGGGGTTCCGGGAATTCCGGGGGTTCCGGGGATTCCGGGGATTCTGGGGATTCTGGGGATTTTGGGGGTTTTGGGGATTCCGGGGATATCGGGCGTGGAGGTTACATGCCTTGTTCCAAAGCCGGTTTCTTCGGCAATGCAGCTTCATGTTGTTCATTTGATATTATCGGCGCGGCAAGTCTTGGTTGCAAGCCCCCAGGTAAATATATTCATTATAACAATTATTCACAGTTTTGGAATTGAGTGGAATTTTAGCTAATCGTTTCTAAAGCAAGGAACCCAAGATCTCCAGCTGAATTTCAAGCCCTTTGCGGTTCACGTAAGCCTAAGTGTTGCTTCATCGACCCTGTACGTAACCATTTCTTAAATAAAATACCCGTTTTACTAATTTTCTATTCTATAGGTTGGCGGGATTGTGAACGCTATATGCCCAACCCCTGTTGGATTTTGAACAAGACATTTTGTCTTATAAAACAAAATCTATATCTAGTTTGGAGCATGGTGGTTACCACTCTAAAGTAACTTTTTTCTCCCTAAATTTTATTTAAGGCATCACTATCAATGAAATCAAGTCTTGACAGCGCAATTACTTGTATTTTAATTTGTGCTACACCATTCCCAGCTCTGCACTACTGCACTTCCTCAAATAACATAGTATATAATATGACTAAACAAATGATCAATAGTTAACCTTTGTTTAAATGTTTAAATGAGATCTTAGGGTCTCAGCTAGTTAGAGTCTCCTCTATTACGCTTAAAGCCCTTATTCTGATATATCACTTTGGCATAGGCAGGTGGTACTGCTCTTGCTTTAAAATAATTTTATTCATTCCTTTCTGGTGTTGTACATGCACAGGCTATTGTCGGAACTGAAGGACCATATGCTTCAAGGCAAACATAAAGGTACATTTCCTTTAGATATCTTCATAAATCATCGAGCATATACTGCTCGAACCTACATACGTTCAATGACTATAGAACACTGTTAGGTAGACGCTGCGCTCTTCTACACTTTCTAAAAGGAGTAGTATATCTGTGACACTCCTATAATAACTTTTATTATGTCGTATGTAAAAGTATATATCCTTATTAATGTAAATGACTTTATATATACAAACAAAATTTATAAACTTATGATCCCTTGGACTTCAGGGCTATTATTAAAAATTTAATTCTTTGAGTGAAAGTTATTATACTCGATTCGTCAAACCTAGGGACGCTCAATCTGATATATATATATACGTATTTGTTACTCCATAAACCATCCAAGGCAAACGAAAAATTAATTTCTGGCCTCGAGGCTATTTGGTCTCTGACGAAAGTGACTAGGGGTTCTGTGCCGCATGCCGCGCAGCTAAGTTGAGTGCTTGCGTTCAGCCGAATCTAGATTCAATGCAGAGGGTGTTTCAGAAAGCGCGCGCCGGGGCTTTGCAATATAACTGTGGTATTATGGACGAGAACTACCTATCTACCCTGCCGAGCCGTCTTAAAAACGTCCTGTTTTCTTTCCATTCCCCCTCCCCATCTTGCTGTCTTCTTGGGTCCGCTATCAGTTGAATAATTCCTCCGACCAAAGCCGCGCTGCGGTCTTTTACCCCTTCTATATCCTTATTTGGATCTTTCACTTCAAATGTCTGTAGAACTAGATGCTTCGGGGCCGTGGCCATTTGCTTTTGACCAAGGCGCCGACCAACAGTTTACCTTCGCGGAATATCGCCAGCCACCTTCGGAGCTAAAGCCAACGGAGAAAGAAGAAGCGACTGGTGCCGATGGCGTTGATAGCGATACAGAAAACACCAAAGAGGACGAGGCAGAGGACGAAACCACAAGCGATGGCGAGCCAATCGGAACGATCGGACGAGCAAATACAGCCGCCGAAAAGCTGTACTATGACCCTCCAGATTTGAGGGTTATTTTACAACACAATGAAGATGTCCACACTTTCTTGGTGTCCTCGCACGCGCTCTCGACGGCATCAAAAGTCTGGAGAAGAATCATCAATCCTCAAGGATTTATGAGCTTGAAAACAGAGCCATATGGACCTGACGGTGGGACGATAAAGGTTATGAACCTCGAAGGCGACAATGTAGCAGCCCTAGAAGTCATATTCGATATTGTTCATCTAAAAACCGAAAACACACCATCCACTCTTTCTTTCGATTTTCTTCGCCAAATCGCTATATTGTGTGACAAGTACGAGTGCGGCAAAGTCCTCAACCCGTGGCCGCGGATGTGGCTGCAAGAATATGTAGAAAAGGCTACATCCAGCCGCTTCGAGGATTGGTTGTTCATCGCTAAGACTCTGGATCCGAAAAATGTGAAGGCGAAGGAGATCTCCCGAGTTCTTGTACTCGAGTGTTCTTCAAAGAGTCACTGTGGGAGCTACCTCCTACGTTATAGTGGCTTCCTCGCAATCACAGGAGTAAAGGTTAATCTGGATCTTATCCCAGACAACATCTTGAGTATGCCGACCCCACGCCACGTCTCCCCTCTCCTCACTTTCGTATTTCCCTAACGTTAATTCACATAGATTATATCTTGAGGGAGCGAGAGAACGCAGTGCGGGATATTGTCACCCTCCTTCGGCAATTTGTGAGCGAACTAAGCTACGACGTTGGACGATTCGATTCTCGGATACCTCCCTCGGTCTGCTCCCATGATCCGTGTTTGGACTTGGCCGTTGGGTCTTTTATCCGCAGTTTGAAAAAGCAGAAGCTCTGGCCGTTGTTATGCTCTGGGACACCTCATGATTGGCACGGTTCGGTTTCAGCTCTGGTCGATCGAATACAAGGTCTCAAAATATCAACCCTCCTCCACAAAAAGGCGACCAGCTTTTCGTCTGGTAAGGCTACTTCTAAGACCGTATCAAGCCCGGCAAATACGTCTAGTTCGCTATTTGGGAATCAATCTAACGCGAGTCAGCCAGCGGCAACAGGTCTCTTCGGCGCACAGGCAATAACAAACACACCAAGTCCTTTCGCGGTACCGGCGTCCACCTTCGGCACAATAACGACGGCAACTAGAGCACCGGGTGGTTTCGGATCGGTGAGTGCTTTCGGATCGGTGAATGCTTTCGGAGCACCGAGTGCTTTTGGTTCAGCGGTTCCAACAGCCGGGGGGTTTGGTTCAGCAGCCCTAGCACCCGGAGGGTTTGGTGCCTTTAGTTCCTCAGCGACTGGAGGGTACGTAGCCGCTTCCAACATTTTTAATATAAATATGTGCGACGTACAGCCCCTCTAACTCTAACTCCAACTCCAGTAGTTCTAATCCCGCGCCATCTGGAACACCGCAGTTTGGTCAATCCACGACCACCTCCACCAACTCGTCAGCTCAAACGACCGCAAGCGCCCAGACTTCCACGATATCCCAAGGAAAGGCCGTAAAAGTGACCAAGTTGTTAACACACCAAGCGCTCGATGGCACGGACTATTCTTTTTCACTCGGTGACGCTTACGCTGCGACTATAGAAGACTTGCGGTATGACCATCCAGTGTACGCGGCGAACAAATATGATGGTACTTCGCAAATCTTAAAACCCCTTGAAATCCAAGTCTTTCTCTAACTCGTGTCATTTTTAGAAAAGTATCAACCATGCGCTTCAGCCCTAGCATTGGGAAAACTCATTAACGACTGCAAAGAAATTGCCAAAAAGATATCCAAAGGTGGCTACGAAGAGATTGCAACCTGACTACTATAATAAGCAGCTTCCAGTGTAATCTCATCAAACAGTTCGATGAACATACCCAGTCTCAACGCAATGGTCTCCATTCCACTACTTTAAAGTCTTTCGTAAAAATATATATTTGTGCACTCTGCAGATCTGTATATGGTAGATTTTGCCCTCGACAGGCCTAGGGTCCTGAGACTGAAAGCATTTACCAACTTATACTTCGGTCTATCTACCTCGTCTTCGGCTCGAGCAAAATCCTGCAGATTATGAGGGACTAAATAACCCCACCGTTCACACCGCAGTTACTTTTACCAGATGGCAACCCCGTCTTTGGTTCATGGATTTAGAACCGGAGTTTAAACTCTTTACCATCAAGTAAAGCGTGACCTAATAATTCGGAAAATACTTGACTGGCTCGAGATTAAACTAGGTTAGATATATATATATATATATATAAACTGGTGTTTGTGTGAATATCATATGGCTAGTGACATGGCTACTATTCAGTCTCAATGGCTAGTAAACACCACTGACAGTCCGAACAGAAGCCGATACTGTCAGTGCAATGCCGATCATAACAGACAATCTGCATTACTATTACCACCGAAAATCATAATTGCGTAGACCTACCTGCTTAAAATGCTGCACTGCATGCAGCAAACCTTTGGCGTTACTGCTGGCTGGGTAACGAAGAACTCATGATTGCCTATATTAGAATATTGGGCTCAAAGATTTTGACACTTCGGAGCCTTCGCGTCTCGGTCCTAATGTTTATTTTTGAAATAGGTCTTTTGAAAGACCTGGTATAGACACATTCCCGTCATCACTGGTTATACGCAATTGTGGCCATGCATTTTAAGGCAGGTGTTGTTCGACCAAAAAATCTATTATGTCATGAAGGTGGGGCTATTAGTCCCCCGCAAAGCAGCCCCGCCAACAATTCAGGCTTCTGGCTTATTAATATCCCATACATATCAACCATATGCATAGCGGCGTTAACGAAATTAACGAAATTAGCGGAATTTGGCTTCAACTATGTATTGATAGCTATCACCTATCCAATAAGTCTCGACAGCATCTTGCGCACGCATATCGAATCTGCGCGATAACGTTACATCTTTCTGAAACAAGGAATATCAATCTAGCAGTTACAAGTTGGTCACCACGTTCGGTAATATATAAATAGGCTCAGTACAGCATCATTTGAAGACTGACCCCATCCTAGATTCTGATCTATAGATATCGCATTGGCATACGATCGGTCTATACTGCCTCGTCAACCAACTTCAAGGATTGATCCAATATTGGGTCTCTGATCTCGGAAATTTATTTCACATTGAAGCAACTTTGAATTCAAGCATCTCAATTATCATTGTTGTATCCAGCATATTGCACAGTTCGAGACAATGGCGCAAAGCAAAACCTCACTCCCAGTAATCCTGGGTACTATGACCCTCGGCGAGAAAAGTCGAATTACAGATCTGGATGAATGCAAGAGATTAATTGGTATTATACTAGCATCAATCTAGTATCTTCAGTGTTTCTTCTTCTAACCTTTACGGACAGAAATATTCAAATCTTACGGTCACAACGAACTCGACACCGCCAGAGTATACAACGAAGGCACTTCTGAAGAATATCTCGGAAAAATCGGAACCGATGGTCTCATTATCGCTACAAAGTTGTATCCAAACGCGAAACCTGGACAAGATAATAGCAATGCCGTATGAATCTCCGCAAATAAAATAGCTTATGCAGTCACATTTTCTAACAATTAAATATTTATCTACACTGACAGATCACTCATACTCCCTCCTCTATTCAAAAACATGTTCCTCTCTCCCTCTCAGCCCTAAAACTCTCCACCGTCGATCTCTGGTACCTCCACGCCCCGGATCATACCACGGACATCACAATCACCCTCCCCGCAGTTAACTCCCTTTATAAATCAAACGTCTTCAGGTCCCTGGGAGTCTCAAATTACAAAGCTTGGGAGGTCGCTCGCATCTGCGAAATCTCACGAGAGAACGATTTCCCACTCCCAAAGGTCTATCAAGGCGTGTATAATGTCATCCACCGAGAAGTAGAACCCGAACTGTTCTCTTGCTTGCGCCACTACGGTATCGCCTTTTACGCCTACAATCCTCTCGCCGGTGGTTTCTTCACCGCCACGGGTCCCAAGAGCGTGGATGGTGAAGTTGATGCCGGTACCCGGTTCGATAACACGAAATTTCAGGGACAGATGTACAGGAATAGGTACTGGAAAGAGTCTTACTTTAAGGCGAGAGATTTGATCGAGCCAGTTGCGACGAAGCACGGACTTACGCTGGTGGAGGTGGCGTTGAGGTGGATTAATCACCATAGTCTGTTGAAGAAGGAGAAGGGGGATAAGGTTATCATTGGGGCGAGTAGTGAGAAGCATTTGAGGGAAAACTGTGAAGATTTGGAGAAGGGTCCTTTGCCGGAAGAAGTGGTGGAAATCAGCAACCAGGCGTGGAATATCGTGAAGCCAGATTGCGAAACCTACTGGAGATAAGTCAGGTTTAAGGGGGGGTTAGCACAAAGGAAGAAAAGAGGTATTGAATTACGACTGCGACATGAAATCGGCATTTTAAAAAAATAAAAACTTTAGCAAATACATAGCTGTCCAAATATTTACTTATGAACAGTCGCCGGTCTAGCTTCAGATTAGCTTTAATCATAAGCAAATTCGCAGCATATACTCCTAAATTTGCCCCCAAATGGAGTTATAAGCAAATATCTACTTACCGTATATAACTCACTTCTCAGCAAATTGGATAACATATCCGTCATTATCGTCATACATCTCGTAAATCAGAATAGAAAAGATACAAACGGAACCCAGGCTTTGCAAAGTACAAGAAGAATACTTTCGTAGATACATTCATAAAAAAGAGTTACAAGCCAATGAGATTTATATAAAAAAAGATATACGAACCATCCACACCACGGAAAAGTGAGCAGAGAAAACTGGCTGGCTAGAGTGGAATCTAGAAGCGCTGATATCTATCCAGTAGAACCGAGCAGGAGGGCGCCTTGTAATACACTGAATATACACGGTTGAGGAGTAGATTATTTATGGTTTCCGGAAAATTGGCTATAACACAACGGCAAAGCCTCCGAAGCAAAATTCACCTCACTGTACTCGCCCCAGTTTCCTCCTTTATCCTTCTCACCGGCTTTTTAACCGTCCTCCGCTGTTCAGGCGACTCCTGGGGTCCTGGCGAAACATCCATTCCGTCTTCGTCCTTCACCGATGGCCGCTTCTTCTTCTTTCTTAACCTCCCCGTCCTCCTCATCTCAGCTCTGGTCGCCTCGTCCAATAGATTCATATCATCAGGTCTGCTCCTCAGCCATTTCATCCTCGGCCCACTCTTACTCCTCTCGCTGACTTTGAAGCCATATATCTTCATCTCGTATTGTTTCCCTGTACCGACACCAGGCGCGATATTTTGCGTCGCAAATCCGTTCAGGTTACCAGGCTGTGGCGGTAGAGTCACACCACCTGCTCCCACAGAAGGTGCCGCCGTTGGGGCACTACCAGCCTTCCTAGCAGCTGGTGGTATCTGAGCAGGCGTCTTGTGGCTGGGCGCGCTATAATCGATATCGGTAAATGTCATCAAGAACAGGCTCGCAAAGCTGGTTCCAAAGAAGGCCCCGTCAACCTGTTGAAATCTCGAGTTCGGGGGTGTGTAGATATCCAGACAACAAGGACAGAACAATTTGACGGTATCCATGTTGGGAGTATCCGTCGAACCGCACGGTAGAACGCGGGCGTTGTTGCAAAACACACGCGGGCAATGGCCGAAATGCGCGGCCAGGTACTTTTCGTACATTTGCTGCATTCCCGGACGGGATAGGATATATCTCTGATGTACTAGGCCGTATAGTAACTCCGCCGAGCTCTCGATAAGAGCGATGTTTCCAGCTCCCGAAGCACCCATCCTAGCGGCCTTCTTCCGGGCAGCAGCACCGTTGTAGGCATCACTCTCCAGGTCCACTTCTGACGCCTCGTCCGACGAGTCATCCGGTTCGACGTCAAGTATCATCTCCAAGGCTTCCTTATACATTGGGACAATAGCGGATAATCCCGTGAGATTGAAATCATCTTCGATGAACTCTTCAGTTACTTCTGCGAAATATTCATGGCCTATGACGGAACAAAAGTTTGATATCCATGATTCGGAGACGAGAGATTCCTCTTCGTCGTCCTCCTCTTCTTCGCCTTCGACGTCTTCTTCTTCCTCGGCTTCGGAGACTTCCTCCTCCTCTTCCTCCTCTTCGTAGTTATCGGTATGAGGAGGGTCGTTCGAGAAGACCGGGTGGTCTGTCATTTTGGCTTCGGATGCGGTCGTGATGGAGGGATCTAAAAAACCGATACCAGGTGCGATTAGTAGTGGATTCTGGTGGTAAAAGGAGGGGCGGCCGGCGATGGGAGGATCCAAAAAAGGCTGCCAGGTGGCCTCCGCCTAGCCCACTCCCCGCAACAGAGAAGGCGTACCTGCTATGATGCTTGCTCCACCAGATCTCCGCCTACCGGCTGTCGAAGCCACAACCGCGGTGAATATGTGATCAATGGTGGTGACGTGTTATGGGAGTTGACCCAGCTGAAGGGAGCGCAATTTGGGGTGATGTTGCACGGGAGTGGTTAGGTATCCCGGTTGCGACGATGAAGCGCGGGCTGGGGATGCTGCGAGGAAGCTAGGGAGGGAGGAGGGGCAGTGGAGGATCTATATGACGAAGCAGGAAGTAGCTCGCTCGGACTGCAGCTTGTCGGGGTGTGGCGTGGATTCCTGCAGGCGGTCGTTCTATCAAATCGATAACAGCAGCACCGAAAAGAAGAAACCAGCCTCGCCGTTGCCCTCACGTGACCCAACACATCGATCAGCAACGCAGTGTCGACACCGCAACGCAGACCAGCCGATCGCCGTATACGTCCACTCTCGATCTCAACCCCGTATCCGGTCCCGTAGCGTCAAGATCTTCTTATAGGTGGACAAGTTATACGTCTACGGGTTACCGAATTCACGGTGCCCAAGACCGCACAGACTAGCAACCTGCCATGGATCGTAGCGCATTCGTCTTTGATTTATTGATTCTCACCAATCGGTTGCCAAACATTCTCAGTGCCTGTCGACTCGTCAACATTTCGCGGTCAAATTCAAATCTCAAGGCCTTCGAGTGAATGAAGCCACTCGCCAGCTATTCACAGTCCTCCGGTCCTACCAGACGCGTGTCCGCATACATACTCCACGAAGCCTGTTGTATTACGAGCTATTAGAAGGCAAGAGAACATTAATGAGCAAGATTTTCTACATCCTTTCACGAAAATCGCGAGCATTTCACGCCGGATCAGGTTACGTAACAAAAAATGTTGGGTTGTAGATGATTGACTAGGACCTCTTTTCGGGCAAAAGTGAGACATGACCCATGGCTACTTCCGGTCTTCGGTCGAATTCTTCAGAGTCGAGTCATATGGTCAACATAATATGTAGCTTTATAAAGCAGGGTGTCCAGAAACGTTACTTCTGTGAGTAGCTTCGCCCGCAGGTCTCAAGTATCCTGGATTCTGTGCCATCGGCAGAGATATTTATCTTTAAGCTTCCGCTGGTGGTCGTGGTGTATCAAAGGAAACATATCGGACGAAAAATTCTCAGCTTCGGAACTTTAAAGAAAAAGTATATAGCCTAGAGAGAGGCAAGCATAACTAACCACAAATTCCCCTGTGACGTTCTCTCAGTACTATCTTTCTCTCAATTAGAGGCCCTCTATCCCAGTTTTCTTTGAATAACGTTATAACGGTTTGTTATCCCAGTTGCCATCGCGGTTGGAGCGGCACAGTCAACCTGTGCCTTGCAGGTGGATACGACAAAAACCCAGTAATAATTCCGCGGTGTGTTGCGAATATAGCTTCCTATAAATGGATCCCTACTCTTCCTTCGTCTCGGAGGCTGGGGATATACATTGTAGCAACAATTGCAGTAATATTCCAGGCAACCAGGCGAAAGCTCCTAGGGGTTCTTCGGAGCCTCGAGAAGTCGAATCGGGTAGGAAAACTTGCGGGATAAAAGATATTCGGGGCTGGCGGCGGGTCATCCTGCATTTCACTCCGTCGTAAGTCCATTCATTCACCACCGCGAGAAAAATGCAACAGGACAAGGATGTAAACCAACGTGTTGTCTCATCGAAGACCAGAGAGAAGAGATGTCTGGATCTCTGAAATTCTTTAAGCCGGCTCTTGACTAGCGATAGATCGTTCCGCTAACAGTGTAACCCGCAGATGGTTCTCCATAACCATGGGCACGGGCATCGTATCCATCCTCCTCTACGACCTCCCATACAGCGCTCGCTGGATAGAATACATCGCCATTGCGATGTTCTGTCTCAACATCCTTCTCTTTATCAGTTTCTCCATAACATCACTTCTGAGATACACAATGTTCCCGGGGCTGTGGGGGTTCATGATCCAGCACCCGGTCCAATCGCTGTTCATCGGAACGTTTCCGATGGGCCTGTGTACAATCATCAATATGATAGTTCTCGTCTGTCTAAACTGGGGTGAAAGAATGCTCACTCTGGCTTGGGCTTTGTGGTGGACAGCTGTCGCCACTTCGTGCGCTTGCTGCATGTATATGCCCTTCGTAATGTAAGGTGGCCCATCCAACCTCTTAACCCAATGAGAGGAGACCGAGAAATTCCGCCGAGTGAGAACAGAGTGAGAGGCTAACGATGTTTTATCGCAGAATGCACATCCACGATGCCAAGTTGAGCTCTATGACAGCCGCATGGCTTCTTCCCATCGTATCTACCATCGTCGCAGCAGCATCTGGCGCCCTCGTCGCAGGAGCCCTGACCACAAATCACCCTTCTCACGCCCTGTGGACTTTGATAACCTCATACGTCCTCTGGGGCTGCGGTGTTCCTCTAGCAATGGTGGTTTTGGTCATGTACTTCCAACGCCTAGCCCTACATCACCTCCCGACCCCCGAAGTCATCGTCTCCGTCTTTCTCCCCCTTGGGCCTCTCGGATCTGGTGCCTTTGGGATCATGAAGCTGGGCGAAGTCGCAAATGTTTTGTTGCCGATAACGGGGACTTTGCCGGCGGTGAAGGACGGTATGGCCGGTGGTATACTTTACGTACTGGGTTTTGCGACCGCGCTGGTGATGTGGGGATTCGCGCTCGTGTGGCTGTTCTTCGCTCTGGCGAGTATAACGAGGACAAAGTTTCCGTTCAATATGGGTGAGTATGAAGAATGATACAATCTGATTTTGGAGTTCTTTTGTAAATTCTTTCTTTGAGAAGCATATTTGAAAGATTCTACAGAGTTTGAAATGCTAACATGTGGCTACTGCACAAACGGTAGGCTTTTGGGGATTCGTCTTCCCAGGTATGAATCACTCGTTCGCAGTCACAACAACGTCCCAAAAAGTCAGGTGCTAACTTGGCATGTCTGTAGGTGGCGTCTTTGTCCTCGCTACGAGCCAAATTGCCAAAGAGCTACCAAGCGCTTTCTTCAGGGTTCTCACAATGGTCCGTATACCAAAAGGATTCCCTCCCTTCGCTGCATCCCCTTTTGTCAAATAACCAATCGCGACTAACAGAAGACCCTGTAGATCTTTACCGTGATCATTCTCCTCCTCTGGATCTTCGTATCAGTTCGGACTATTGAGAAGACGCTGACAGGAAAATTGATATACTCCCCTTGCGTTCAACAATACCACGAGAATAGAATGATGAAAATACAGTGTAAAGATACAACTGATGTTAGGTGTGGGAAATCGAACGGTCCAAGCGCGAACGTTTCCGGAAATTCTAGTAGCCAGGACGGGATGTTGGACGGCACTGGCGTAGCCGGTAAGGCTCCGTAAGCCAGGCCATCTGCTAATTTAATGATTGGTTTATGTTTTGGCTTGGTTACATAACTTTGCTTGCAGAGATTGTCCACTCACTATAATTACCCAGGTAATATTAATTACCTTGGGCATTAATTTGGCACGGGAAGAGATCTGATTCTTTGAACGACCGTAATATCAAATACGGAGCGTGGTCTTATTTGAAGGGGCGTAGACGAAGTAAGAGTGGGGATAGTCAGATACGTGGACCCACAAAGTTATACGATGACAAGAGTCCAACATGCGGCTGAGAATATATCCGACGTGCTGCGAAGAAGTCATAGTATACTAGTAACGAATGGTGGTTTTGAGATTGGAGAATTCTGCCTGCAGCTCCACAGAACACGCAGTGTCCGTCTCACCTCAATATTCGCCTTGGGTTAATCCGAATTCTTATAAGGCAAGATATTGTCGATAGTAATGCCTGCAAAGCGGCAGCGAAAAAAGGAAAAATTACGTCTGGAGACAAGGAAAACCGGATGTTTCGTGATAGTCGGGTAGAAACAAACCTCAGAAGTTGTAATTACAATCCAATCAAAGATAAACAGCAATAGCGAAATTTTGTCGCCCCCAGCCGGAATTATGTTTGTCGAGGGAAACTAGTCGGCTACGTCTCACGCGTCCGGTGAGGGGATAATTTCTTACCCATTTTGAGATCTCACGGGGCTCGGCAATTGATATCTACCGCTAATTGACCTACCACACCAAAATGAGTTTTTCCATTTCTCGGGCGCCAAAATCGTGGGAGAACAGTCGTGCAAGTCTGATACTCGGATTCAGGGACGTAACAGGCTATCCGGGTTACACGTCAGTGACCGCTGGTATGTCGTGTTTTTTCCCCAACCTCGTGAGCCTGTGGGGGGTAGATTGCCACACATGATAATCGGTCTGCACTCCACGGCCTGTGTACCGGCATATACCGTCAAATTAAGCTCTCACACATCAAGTAAATCCTGATTTTTGGTTGTTCCCCATGTCCCTTACTTCTGTGATGCTTCAAAACCAAATGCTAAATGTATCCTAAAACCTGGGAGGGTTTTAGAACCATGTCCGACTATAGCGAACCTCTCAGATATGCCGACGTGGCAGAATTACAACAAAAAAACCAGGTATCAGGAAGAATGCACGAGCTTGAGCGCAATCCTGTAGCTCAAGTATCTGATACTTTTCATCAATACATGATGGTGTAACTGGGGAAAGGCTTGATTTTCCAACGGTATGCAATGCATGTCGGCAGAGCGAACGGCAGAACAAGAGCCTCATAGTATCCTGCATAGAGGTATAACCCTACCCAGAAAGATACATATGCTACGTAAACGGTATACACGGCTTGCTTTTCATGGTTACAGGATATACCCAGTTGGCCCAATGAGACAAATACCACCATGTGTAGTCGCGGCATAGCTACTTGATTGTCTCTTTCCTTCAGATCAATCGGAACGGAATAAACTGATGTTGGACAAGGAAAAAATTTTCTTCTTCTAGTTCACGGAATCAATATTGAGAAGGGATTCTCGCATTTTGAAACCTTTGTTCCTGACGGGGTACTGTCCAATCATAGAAGATATGTCATGGATAAATGAGTGATGGAGAAATAGGGGTGTTCGTTAGAGATACCTCGAAATGCCATCTAGGAGGTACCACCGGGCAACTTGTCCCTGTTCCAAGTTTGTGCTAGGCGAGCTCCCGAGATGGAGATGATCACAGGGCCTCGAGTTCGAGCCTTGGGATTCGGGCTATAGCATAGGGTGTACCGCGAGCCCGGGCAGACAGATCACGATGCCAACCGGTAACTTGCCCAGTATTAGCTACCATCTATAGATCTACGCCGTCATATTCCTTTCATGAAAAAAATCCCCACAAATGATTATAAAGATCTTAAGATAGAAATTTATGAGAGGCTCAGCACTAAAACACCTGGGAATATACCGTATAAACCCCAGTAGCTTCCTGCCGTAGGTGATTATCAGGAAAACACTAGATTTGATCAAAATAGGCAGCACCGCAATTTTCGAATTTTCTACTGTCTTAGAAACCCGACTGGACGAAGGCAAATATGGAACTAAACAAAGGTTCAAGCCTATGTTGTCTTTTTCACCTCTTTGAGAGCCAATCAGCTGCGTCAGCAGGGTGCAGCGTCGAATGCCAGATGCCGCTCATATGGCATGTGCTTACGTGCGGAGCAATGATACACACTTCAAAAGGATAGACAAGAATGGAAAACGAGCCAAATGATTGGAACAGCGAGCGAAAGGAATGCGGCTGTGGCTGTTTTAGAAATTGAACCTGGTCGGTGGGTCCTCGATAGAATATTCGAAATATTAAAGACGGTAGACTTGATGCTGTCTGGCCCTTTTTACTCATAATGACAGTATCAAAGACTAAGAAATATGGCCTGATTCATGTGGCATGTGGGTATTTTAGGTTATTCAAGACATGAGAGTTAAAATCCAGTGCGCTACTATCGGAGCAAGGCGAAAAGGGTTTCGGATGCTTATTTCCGTGGGCTAAGGAAATATCGGGGTAACTTAGTGATCATATCCGGATCCGCCTTGTGAGGAAGTTGGTTTAATTCAACGTGTTGACATATGTGTTCGGCTTCAGTAGCGGTGCGGGAACAATGGCATGTTCCCGGTATACACTGGCTACTTTGCAAATTTGATAAAAAGTTTTGTCTCCGTGACTCAGGAATGTCGGTATTCGGGACATCTGGGCCCTGTTCGAACCCCGGAGAAGCTTCTCGTGATTCTCAGAAAGTCGACAGACATTCGAGTCGGTAATGCCGGCGACACCGAATAGGGTAGGCGATTCCCTCGAAGAGCTTTTTGATCAGGTAAGCAATTGTGTTGGCTTCGTAAGTCCAACCGCTTCAACCGAGCAAATCACAGGATCCCCAAATGCTCGTCAACTCAGCCGCCGCGCCTTGATCTATCTCTGGGAATTATCTTGGTGTGCAGATGTACAACCCCCCGAGATTTCGTGGACTTTCGTAGTCTTTCGAAATGATTTAAGTTTTGTACTGCAGTTCAGCCTTACGTCGACGTTCAACCTCGCCGGTCCACATGGTGGCGGCCATGCAAACCACTGAAAAAGGATAACGATACACTTTGGAGCTTTCAGCTCCACCGAATTAGGCCTTCGAATGTCATAGCTCTGCTCGAATAGGTTCTTGGCTGGACCCACTTGCTGTTATCTTAAGGCCCTATTAATGAGGCCCGTATACTGTTTGTTACTCACGACGGAATGACGGATGTGCCCTGCTGGTCAAGCTACTCACTTAGCTACCTGGCAAGTTGCAACCGTGACAGGTAGGGTAGACCATAGTAAGCTTTTAGATGCGACATTTCGATTGGCTCCCATAGCGGGTCTGGACATATCTTCGAGAAGGAGGAGATGTCACCTTACCAATCATGATTCAAACCACATCCTGGAGTCCAAACCCCGTCATACTCCTCATGTGGCACATATGCGTACATACATGCACATCTCGAGTCTTTTGACTTTGGAATATTCTAGTCGATCCGCTCCCGATCACGCAAACGGTCGCCACCCTCGGTATATGGAAAAATGACTACTTTTAATTTCGGGTGGCTCGCTGGTTATCTCAGTGTTTTACAATTCAGCCTTACAGCCAAGAACACTTCTGCATGCAGCTTAATGAGGCAAAGAATGGCGTCAATGCAAAATATTATCACCCGAGGTATTACGGTAGCCTCCACCGAGTTGCTTTGCTCCGTTTGACTTTTGGTATTCCTGTAGATAATGCACTTGCCCGGCACAGTTCATGAATCACAGGCATCGCTGGCGCGTTCGATGGAGATCTCAGCTCGCATCCAGCCCAAGCGGGCCTCATTCTTGCAGGTTCGAAAACGCACTTCGAAGCGAATATAGGTGTACGTACAAGTCCACGAGGAACACGAATTTGGAGCAATTGAGGGAAATACTATAGCTCGAGCTATAGCTGCACTGTTGTGTCCCCTAAGCGTCGGAACCCAAGATCAAGTGACACAAAAGGCAGAATTTTTCGAAGGTTTCGAGACTCGCCTAAGTCAATCAACCGACCCCCATGTTCTCGCCTTCAGCCCTACAAGAAAAAAACTTGCATAATTTGCGTGCTTGTCTTTGCCGATATGATCTGTAGACGAGCATTTCGAGTCGACGGGGAGATATCACTGGCTTGGAGGATATCGCGTACCCTAAGCCTTGCTTGTAAAAAACAATGTTAACATGTTTGCATGATTGTGTTCATCGTGACCGTATTCTCGCAGAGAAGATCCTGTCCAAGTTGACTTTTTGATCGGCTACTTTTCCTTGCCGCTCGTATCAAATCCGCAAGGCTGAGCAAAAGCGCAGGGTGTCTTTGGAATACGAGTCTGCGAAATGGGATGTTCCCAGTTCCACCTTTTAATCTGGTTGGCAGACGAATGGCTGCGTTTTGCCACTATATTTAGCCCTCTAAAGAATCTTGGCCAACAACTTCTGCCCCGCTATCGACAAACAGCCTTCGGGACACGTGGGGTTTGGAGCTAGAGCTGGACAAGGGAGGTGATCAACCTCGGCATCTTGGGACCATGATTGTGCTACAGTGAGCCTCATGAGGCCCTTTCGAAATAGGTCAATGATTGCCCGGACCCTGGGAGCTTCTCTGCGCACTTTCGGATTTCAAAGATCGTGTACCCGTTCATCCGTCGAGGCCGACGAGTTCCGTCCCTCACAATTCGGCAGGAGCGAGCTAGGTCCCAAGCTCCCCTGGGCTTCAGGGACGATCATCAGGGATATAACTCAGTATTGTGAGTTCGTCCATTTTTCGAGAGCATGGGATTCACACTTGTATCTGGTACTTTCACTGCAGCTTGGCCAAGAGAGTATTCTTGTAAGAAATCAATTAAGATTATCCGTCGGAAATGGCTTGGCTCTAGGCTCTAGACTCCAAAGTCATTAGCAGATAATAATATGGAATACTCATGCCACTTTCTGGCTGATGGTTGAAGAAAAGATCATCATAAGCTGCTCCAGTAGTAAATGGGGATTCATCGAAAAGAACAGCTTCAAACCAAGAGCTCCAGCGATTGTAACTCATTGGCTCGCTTGCCAAATGTAACGCTCCAGGTTCAAAATGCTACCGCGAAATTCGCTCGTGAGCGAAGGAAGCTTTGATGAACTCCGTAGCTATTGCCGGAAGCCCACTGTCGTTCGGCCGCCTGTTTGGAGCCGGAATGCACATGCGGCGAGAGGAGGATCTCTCTCTCTCCGCGCACTCTCGCTAATGGAAGCGATAAATGCGGCGAACAGAACCCGTTTCCATTTCGCAATGCGTCCTTGGCATCCTTTTGAGATCAAAGAACTCCACAAAACAGATCCTAAGACGCAAGAGGATACAAATCAAGGGCTCTACGGATGAACAGCGAATACACGGATCCGAAGACCAGACAGGCTACTGTGAGTAGGAGCGCACGAGTCATTTTCGCGAGAAAGAGAGAGAGGGAGAAAGAGGGGAGTCTCGAATCTCGAGTGCAGAGAGGCCTATTCGAATATGCGCGTCCTACGTGTTGAAATCTCGAATGTGGACTCCAGATGCCGCCTAGCCAGGGAAATCCGGGAACTCCGCTGGCTCCATATCGATAGGCCCAAAACTTGGGTATGGGATCGTGATTGCCAGCTACCTAATCGATAGGAAATTTTCTTTATCAGCACCAACGTCATACGCACTTGGAATGATCACAAAAGAGAACGATCCCATTGCATTGACGGGTACCCAATATCGTCGGCGAAGCGGTTTGTTTGCCCAGAATGGCTTCGAAGGAGCTCTGGAGAAGCTTTCTCGAACTCCACACGGCTCGCCATGTTATGCACACTTTGCCCAGCATTCTCGCGAGTTTTACACGCAACGAGAAATAACCGGGCCTCCGACGTGTGACGGTTGCGACATATCGCCGGCCAACTCCTTCGAGAAGCTCATAGTACCGTGCAGCACGAACGAGCGAATGCAGCGCAGTGCAGTGCAGAAACGTAAACGACGATATCCGAAGGAGCTCGAAAACAGCTGGATTGAACACTGACCGGCTCGTTGTGGGGAAGCTTTTGCCGTCGAAACCCAGTTTGCTGCGCTGTGCTGTGCTGTGCTGTGCGATAGTATAGAGCTCACGGCTTACGATCCATCGAGATCGAGCGTGTAAACACCTCCTTCAAACTCCCTTATGCAAGCGTTCTCTTTTACGATTATCCTATCTTTAACGCAGAACCCCGTAAACCTTACATTGGCATGCATACCATTTTTTGGTGAGTTTTATTTCTTGTCCTCTCACCTCGTGTCACCATATATCGCAGCAAAGAGAAAAAAGTTTAATACTAGTACACTTTAGCGGCCAGTAGACAGCTTGTCGAGATGCTGACGCTGTCCCGAGCCTATTTCCGGACGGATGTCGCTGCGCACAGACATCGCCTGCATCAGATGGGGAACCGCAGAGAGCCCCGCAGCGTACATATTTTCCAGGTACCGCATGTGCGCCCGTAGACGAACACGAACGACACTCCCGGAATACCAAGCTTTTCGATTACCAGCCCACATTTTAAATATCATCTTTTTTGTTCTGTGGGCCAGAGAATGTCGGAAGGGACAAGGGGGCTCTCTGAGAGAATCCTGGTAGAATATTCGTGTTCTCCACCATAAAAGTGCAACCCTTTTTTGGTTTGCTCCGCGAGCATAAGCTTGAGCACAAAAAGCTATCGCAACACGATGGTACAATCGTTCTTCCAGGATATTCCCATCAGGAGAAACATTGGGGTATGTGGAGGTATTCCTCGTTCTGGTTTCAACAAAATTCAGGCTGAAAATACACCCTCCGTGGTTGCGAGATATGGGTCCCCTCTCGGTTAAAAATTTCGGCTTGCTACAATGGACGATATGTTCAGCAACCGTATACGAAATCGAAAAAGGTATCACAATTGAGCTAGTTAAAAGCTGTCGTCGATACTATATTGAAAACGTTCTAGGGGGCAAAAAGAAGTGGAACCCCCCACGTAAACCACCGAACTGCTGCTCCCACTCCAGAGTATCTTTACCGAAGCTGAGGTTAGCGGGAGTGGATACACTCGGATCCAAAATAGCCCGCATCTGGAGATATTAAATGCTCAAATTTGCGAGAACTCGAGAAAGCAAGAATGGGATATTGGAGCCTAGTCTTTTGCTAGAAGACACGAAAACCTGACGAACGGGCCAGCCTTTCGCTGCTTATGTCAAATCTCGTGATATTATCTAATACTGGAGTTTACTCTCTAAAATCCACGCGAATCAAAAGAATGCTGATTCACTTTGTCGGTCGGAACATGAGTCGTGAACAAAAAGCGGGCCAAACATGTTTCGCAAATTTGAAGGTCATTTCCCTTTCGCGGGTTGGATGGGTCCGCCTGTCAACGAGAGAGAAAAAGTACTGTCCGGTTAGTAAGCTGGCCGGGGAGAGCAAAATCAACACTTAGAAACAGCGTCCCGGACATTTGTGGCGATCATCGCCACGTAAAGGTGGGAGAGGGGTCCCACTTTGACGATTTTTATAGACATGTACCTCCTCGTAGGTCCTTTCGCGGCTGAGCCGGCCCCAAAGTCTCGAGACGAACCAGAGGATACCTTGTCGCTGGTATGTCTGTGTGGTGTCTGTGTGTTCACGAACCAAAATATATATCAAAGCTAACGCTTGATCTCTTGGATTTTTTTACCCGTTTCGGAAAAGCGATGTGGGTCCATGGGTTTGGCCGACACGGTGGGTACATGTCTCCGGAGGGGGTAAAGGCTCTAATGTTCTGTCCGGCGTCCGGAATTAACGTGCAGGCATGTAGATTTATGTAGGGGACTTAGGCATGGTACATGAGTTGGTAAAATTTGACGGGTTACTCATCGAGGTACCCCGTCCTCGAGGTTTGGTAGGAATTCCTACAAATTCTGACAGCTCGGTACATTACTGATTAGTCATGCAGGCCACTGGATTAAATGATTTGGAAGGCACTTCGACTTCAAGTTTTTTTTGGTAGATAAGCCGGCGCAGCGATAATGCTTTTGCCAACCCGATTCATTCGTCTCGCTATGATGATTCTAGCTAAATACAAGATGAGGAAATGGTATGATAGTACAGAGAGACATAAAATTGAAACTGAACAGACAGAAACCCAGAAACCCATATCATCCAATAGAAAACAGAAATTTAAAAGTTCAACATAAATAAAAAGGTATCTTTGAAGAAGCGAAGGTAAATAGAAGAGCAATGGTATCCCAAATAAAAAGCGAATGTAAAAGGTGCTATACACCAATGGTTCAAACGAGTGACCAGCCTTTTGAAAAGGTTAAGGGTGAAGTGAAGAGCGTATTCGTGACAAAGGAAAGCTTTTTATAACCATGGTACCCACATTTCGCCAGAAGGAAAAGAAGATAAAAGGGAAAATGTAAGAGCGAGGTAAAAGAGATAAGCAAGTAACTCCAGCGCAAGATGCAGAAAGGAAACCCGGTATTAGGCACGTTGTGTTTTTAAGTCATAATCGCAAGGAAAGCTTATGGAGTAAGTCCCTGGTTCTGCGGGAGCTCATCGTGAAGTTGTTGTTCTTTCCAGAAATCTGCCCATTGGAGGACGTCCTCATCAAGGAGCTCGTTCTTAATGCCGTAGAGACCATCTTCAAACTCGCGGTCTTCCTCGCCGCCGCTGATGTCACCTTCGTGTTTTGTTCCAGCGTAGTTGCTGCTCACACTACGGGTCATGTCGGAAGCAGGGCTGGCGGCCATTCTCATGTTCCAGTCCTGGACGTATTGCAGGGAAGTGTGTTCCTCTGGAAAGTCCCAGGTGGGGTTTTGCCACGATGGCTCACCAGTCCACAGAAGATCCTGCTCGGTGGCGAGGTCAACGATGTCCGGGCTGATTCTGAGACCATCAGTAAATGTTCCGGATGGGTCGTAGTTGCCCGCCATGGCTTGGTGAAGATATGGGTCGTATGCCAGCTGGGAGGTTTCCATCATCTCGTCGGGGCCAAATGGGAGAGGAAGAATTGCTGGAGGGCAGGAGGGGTATGCCTTCATTGGGTACGCCTGAGGCATACCGTCGGGGATACCGTAGAATCCTGGAGTTGGAGGAGATAGCATGGTGTGACGGCGCTCTTGTTTCCTTGCCTGCTGGTGGTAGATTGGAGGGCTGTGGAATGGAGTTTTTGGCTGTGGGAGGTGCGATAGCGATCGTCTCTTCGCCTGCTGGTCCTGTTGGGAAGCGGATCTCGAGAACATGTAGGCGGTCTCACCAGGAGACGCTCGGGATTGCGGTGGAGAATCGGTTTCTGGGGAGGAAGCTCTGTTTTCGAGCTCGAGGAGTCTTCGCTTTAACTTCTTGCCTACAATTCGCCATCTCATGTTAGTTTTATGCGCGCCTGCGGTCACAGCGGATTTCATGCACGTACGGTAGTTGCGCTGGGCAATTCTGTTCTGTATCCGTCGTCGCTCAGCGAGATCTGTGATTTTGGTCCAGTCCTCCTCAGGTCTCGCCTGGCTGAGCGAGCTATTGCTGGGACTCTTGCTGCGCTTTCTAGGAGCCATATCTGCGGGCATTGTGTGCAACATCTGCGTCGCGGTGGGTTCCGAGTGAAGCTGAAAAAAGGATTGCATTGGGGTCGTGTGAGGCTGATGTGTTGTGTGTTGGAGAGGACGTTGTGAGAGGGCCGAGGTTAACGTTATGATGTCCAATGTGTTTAGAGTAAGGAGCTGCTGGCTGAATGATGAGAGAGGGAGAAGACGGCAAGGCGTGTTTATTTATGATTTCAAGATGTAGAGATATAGAGATATCGAGATATATATATATATATCAATAAGAGAAATGCGGTGTGCAGATGCGATGCGTGTGGAAGATGCAGGCAGGGTACGTGACGGAAGGACGCAAGTGGAAAGAGATGGATGGAAAGACGAGATGCAGGTTTGAGGAACTCGACGGAGGAGGAGCGCTCTTCGACGGTATATATCAGTCTGTCAGTCTGTCTGGCGACTGTTCTTGAATTCTTGCTTGTGATGCGGTTCTGAAATGACATCCACAACGACGGGAACGAGGCTCTTTTATCTTAAACCAGCGGCAACGACTTAACCAAGCACCGCACCGCTCTCCGCTGCAGACAAAGTTAGCAGGATAGCATGCATCAAACTTGAAGGTGACCAGGGTGCTCTTCCTGTCTCCTCGTCCTCGTCCTCGTCCTCCTCCTTGTATCGCCTGGGGCCCATGTCCGTCTGTCTGGCTGGTTGGCCGGCCTGCCCCACGAACGGCACCGCCGTCACGAAAAAGGAACTCTCCACATCGCCAGAAGGGTGTGCATGCAGCAGCAGCAGGAGCTAGGAGCAGCAAGAAGCAAATACCAGTACCGACGACGAGTCCCACCAGGAATAAATAACTTGGGAAAAGCAAGCAACCATCCTGCCCCATCATGAAACCCTGCATGTCAAATAGGCTTTCGTTCAAAGGGGCCCGTCGTCGAGGTACTCAGTACAAGTACCGCCAATTTGCGATCCTGTGTGCCTGTCTCCCCAAATTGCTCAGGGCAAAAGAGCACAGGTGGCCGCTCTGATTGGTGTGTTCCGCCTTTTTCCTTTGGCCCTTCAATGCTGCCAGCCAGCAAATTTCAGGGTTGAAGGCTTCCCCGTGCGTCGTCCTGTCGCCTTCCAGAGTGTTTTGGAGAGCCCGCCGCACAATTCCATTGGCTGCCTTGTCTCCCAGCTCAGGCGTTCCGCCCGGGAGCTTACCGGGGAACATCTCCCCCCGTGTCCGTGGGCTCAACCCCGAGCAGCCCGCGACCGTTGATCGCCGGGCCCTGACAAACCCCCTCCCCGGATACGTATTATTAGCACAGGCTGAGCATCAACATTTGTGGTAGGGATTTTCTCGATTCTGTGCGCCCTTCCTTCCGGCTTCGTCGCTCGATTACATAGCACCGGGGCTTTATCGAGCTACGCCAGGCAATTTGCAAAGCTCCAGCAAATTTCTTGCTGCTGCGGATCGCCCTTCCGCATCTTCACTGACTCGTCTGTTACCCGTTTGGCAGCTTTTGAGCCCCCCTCAAGCGCAGCCGTTCAGACCCAAGACCCAACCTCCCCAATCACAAGATCGCTAGACCCGCTCGAAGGTCTCGAGATTTGAGTATCTGGATCATTCTTCATAGAACCTGGTGTCCTCGTATATCGAAATTGCCGTCTGCTTGAGATGCCCGATTTAGAAGACCTGCTTTCCCAGAAAGGCAGAATAGAGAGTGCCATTAAAATTTTCCTACGAGGCGAGGGCCGACCCTTGACCATTCACGTTCACCCAATACCATAGATTTTACCTAGCCAAGATTCGATCTCAAGCTATCTATTCTCCTCGTAGCTGAAGGTGTTCCTTTCGGCGAATGAAGGCGAAGGGCTTACCGATTGCTGAATCACAAACCGCTAATATGCTGCTGCTATAAAAATCTCGACATGTTAGCACAGCTGCTTCTGGGCAGTTGGTGTTTGTCATGTGTCTGCATGTTCGGCTCCTCCAGCCAATCAGGGCATGCAGCAGCAACGTCGCCTCTTGATACCTTCAACACCTCTCTTCATTCCGTGCAGTATTAATATAAGGCATATCCTCAGTGTCACACTGTCCAAACATTGACAGCTTCGACTCGCCCTGTGGCTGCAGTCTTTTTTCTTCAACGGAACACTCTATAATAGGGGCTTCATATTGATCAACTGCAATCGCGGGATCGCTTTTGTGCTGAAAAAGTGGAGTCAAGCCTGCAAATCGTGGCGGCCGCCGTTGTCCCCGCCTGGCAAGGGACCCCTCAACGACATTCGCAGTTAGCGAAAATTCTTCAAGAGCGCGTGGAACTGCCAACACCCAGTTGTCGCTTGCTTGTCCCCTTTATTTCGTGGGAACTCCGTGTCAAGGGAAAAAGAAGAAGAAAAAAAGAAACACGTTTCTGGGCGTTCGAATTTTCAAAGTTTTGAACAATGCGTTTGAATGCCATATGATTGTTTTCCGTTGTGAGGTTTCGAGATGCTTGCGAAACCAAGGTTGGCCCCTGAAGGTTGATATCCGAGCGACAAGTATCGGTAGTGTTAAGACGGAGATATCGAGGCTCTGAGATCGGAGACACCATTTAGACCGGGGAAGCAGTGCCTCATGGAAGTTCGTATCTGCCTGCACGTTCTATAGATAAATCAACGTTATAAAATGACCGAGGCTCGATTCGCAAATTGGAACAACAGCATGCTAAACTAGTATTTTCGTCACCATATCACGAGTTCATTTACATGACACTGGCTACTAAGTATCCAAGTATATGTTTCCCTTCAATTCTGAGCCCATAGCTGCATCGGCGTATCTACAAGGCCGATTGAACGAAATAATTTGGCCACGTGAACGTCTGTTAGGGAAACGGTCTGCCAAATATTCCCGGTGTCCGCTAACGGAAAATCTTTCGTCGCGGTTTACACTCCGATTGCAAATCGTGATATCAGTCAGGAGTTTGTCAGCGACCCAGACCACCCAAAATTTATAATCAAACCTTTCATAAAGGGTTTAGTACCCTTCAGGATGAATTCAATTGCGCAACGATTTTCCATCTCAAATATCTGGATTGTAATGTTGGGCACAGAGCCGGCAAATGAAGTGCGCGAGCGTCAACACATTGAGGCTAGTCGAAACGGCTGGCCAGAAACCAAAACGTCAAAGTTTCTTGTGACCTTTCAAGGCCAGGAGGCGTGATTTATTACAATCGTGATGGTGTGGATTCTACTAGAAAAGTGGGATGGCCCTATCGCATTCAGCCGGATGTCGTCTGATACGACAGAAGCTCTGTCCACACACCTTCGGTCTTCTAGGCATCCACATTTCCCACAACTCAAACCGGCCTAGGGACAAAGCGACTGGGGGAGTGGACGTGCACGAGCCTTATAGGAATCCAAAGATCAACAAAGACACCCAAACATGGTTCTTCAGATTAATCGTTAATTTGACGCTTAAACGGAGCATTTTGTTGCAACCGAAGTATGGCACTTTTCTCAATACGATTGCGTATAAACGTGTCAAACGGCCTTACCACGCTTACCATATTCCCAGTCGGTTGAAACACTTCAGGATGGGTCGGGATCCCGGCTTATTCCATATTGCTTTCGGTTCCAAAGCACTTTTGGTTCTTCCATTCAACATTCTTCCAAGATTACGGCAACTTGGTTTTGATATCGGAGTTTGTGAGACAACGGCTCCGACACGGCTTTCAAGGAGATAAATCGATCCACTCTGTGTACCGTGTAGTAGTGCGACACGATCCTTTTTGCGAGTCAGTGGAGGGCATTAGTGTGTTGAGTATCTCAAATTCGAAAGCGGGTCAGGTATTCCAAAATAGCTAAGATATATTGGATGGAACAGTAGATTGATTTACGGTGGTCGTATACTCCTGTGGGCCAGCTGCGGCAGCTGCGTCTAGCTATCGAGCTTGATATTATTCTTGGAATGTTGTCTGGTTTATTTTGCGGCTTAGACTCTCACGTCGGTCGGGACTGTTGGGTGGGGGAATATCTATTTTTGAATCCCGGGTCGACAACAAATACATGAGACCTCTTACAAATTTTGGTGACTGGGGTGGTACCCCGGTTGATGGAGGCCAACACCGGGAAGGCCCAACACCGGGAACCCAGAACCCCGGGTACCTTTTTTCCTTTCAACTTCAATACCAACCACCCCGGAATCGCATGGTTATTTGAGCCTCCCTCTCTTGTTTTTGATCAAACTCTGGGATCACCCCCAAAAATCCGGAAATACTGTTACAAAAGGGGTAGTAGGCCCGCGAACACGAAATACCAAATCATCAAGCGGTAGCGCCCAGTCCAAGCCATACTACTATACTACCAAACTCACCCGTCGTCCAATAGTAGTCAAATATTTGATTTTTACGGGCAAACAAGTACTAGAGTGGGAACAACTAGTTGGATTTCGGATAAACCTTGTTGGATAACAGAAACTACGCCAAGTTTCCGGATCGCTGTGCGCTGTCACATAAATATAAGGTGTTTCCTTGAAATCGACGATCGCGAATGGGACGATATGATGAAAGCATGGTGTCAATGTGCACCGGCTGTTGAAGGCATATATTTTCCAGCCAAGAACAGCCGAAACCTACTGCCGGATTCAAGAGCGCATTTGGCGTGGTAGGCAAGATTGGTTCCTGCAAGGAATGTACGCATAGCTATCCCATCCTTAATATCTTGTAATACATTCACTACTAAGATCGTAAACATTTGAATACGATGATTAGATTCCAGGTTACCCTGTATTTCGGTAACAGAACCTAACACCCTAGAAGCCGATATAGGAAGAAAGCAAAATATTGGAAGAAAACCGAGAGCGATTTTGCATGAGCTGAAGGGTTCCAATGTCATCAAAAAAATGGAGGGAAACAGTTAAGCTTCGTCAGTTCCTTTTCGGCATCTTTCATGCACTTCCCATTTCACGCCGGAAGTCGGAGCAATGTGGAAGGAGGTGTTGTTCTCTTCGGCCGTCTTTGCATTCAAGGTAGATTGGCGATTAGTTATCGCTTATCGAATCCAAGGTTTCGGTAAGCCGCTCGCCGCAGATGATCATATCCGCGCCCGAGAGCTCTATTGTTTGCTTTGCCTAATGATTCTTACATTTATGCTTTCAAACTGTGAAAATTTTTTATGTTAATTGAGTAATTGATATAATGGGAGTAAATGCATGCGTCTATGCTGAAAACGTCATCTATCGCAAGGAGCAGGTCCTCCCGTTTCTACCCACTTCAAGCTCCACCTTTTTTTTGTTCCCTCATTCGAACATTCCACCCCAACAGTTTTGAAACTTGAAGAAAGATAAGAGAACCTGGTTATTCGGATTTGGCCGTTCAAATAGTCCATCCATTAGAACTCTTTTCGTTCAAAAGTCCGAAGGTTTGCGTGGGACACCGCTGCACCCGCAGGGAAGGTTAAAAACGTGACTCGCTAAATGCGAGTTGAGAGGTTATTAAATCCAATAGCGGGCGATTACCAATCTCCACTCCTGCCGTGTGAGAGTGATTATGAAATCTTGCAGTGGGAACCAGCACGGCACTTACGTGCGCAAGGCAGCAAAGTTAAGGGAAACCAACAACCAATCTGCTAGCGTAACGCACAGATGTTCTCCGCACCCACTTTTACCAAGAAATTCTATTTGCACCTATGGGAAACATGTATCGAGTAAACGATGGACAAAAAAAAGGGTGCCATACGAAGCTTCCCAGACCAGGGAAAGGAGCCAAAGCTTGACCATTTGGTAAACTCGTCCACTGGACGTCCGACAGATGTGTGAGAATATCGAAAGAGAAAAAAAAACGGGGGCATATTGACTACCGACGCCGGTCGCAAAAACAAGTCTACCAGAAGAACCGCTCCGAACATCCACTTTTCATAGGCTGGAGGTGAGCAAGTTTTCATCCGAAAACTGCCGGCATAACCTTAAGCACATGTTGGACGTACTCACTTGAACGCTTTTAGAAAATAGTATCGATAAGCTTGTGCTACTCTACCATATCCACGCGATCTACCAATTCGGGAGGGAACTCTAGGCAGAATTATTTGCATGTCTCTGAGCTAACCAATCAAGGAAAAAAAACATCTGAACGGGCCATCGTCGTGGTTGTCGTCGTCGTCGGGCAACGTCATCTACTATATCCATCCACCCTTGACATAGAATGTAACAGTATTGTCGTACAAGGCTGGGAAAAAGTAAAAAGCCAGCTTCAGAAACTCCTACTTTCTTGACCTCGATAGAAGCTGTCGGTAGTTGACGGGGTTTCCAAAAACTCCATTTTCCGATGTTGATCGAAAAATCTGGAATACGGGCCAATACGAGAGCCTCAACAGGAGAGGAAAGTCAAACGTCATGGCTCGGAAGATGAGCCAATAATATGATGGAACACGACAGAGGTGCTTTTCGGCAAAACAAGCCTCCAAGAGGAAAGCGAGGGAAAGGAGGCTCTTTCACGGGAAGGCACACACCCTTGCTAGCCTCCCAGAGCCTCATAAATTCGTTCGGTTGTGCTGCCGGGCCCGAAATGGATGGATGGATGCTGGAGATCACGTGTGTAGCTCTCAGTCACGACTTTTTTGACTCTTCCATAATTTCACTAGCGAAATCTTGGTTGATAAGTGGGCCACTCAATCCCCTGCCAGAGTGGGTCACTTGAAACTTGAAGAGGTCCCAGCGTCTGCAGGAAACCCAGTTGAACCATTCCACTTTAGGCAAGCAGGCCTGAAAAACCACGCAGGACGGGAAAACTGGTGTGCTGGAGATGACAGGGGCCCAGGCAGCAAAGCTTTTTTTGATAAGTTTTGAATAGCAGTAAGTCGGAACAAGCATCGCAAGAGCTTCCATGAGAACTCCTTCACAAACTGCATACAGACCCTGTTCGTTGGCTTCATTATTCAGAATATCTCACTTCTTACTAAGGCCGTGCCAATGTTCTAAATATGAGATGCCCTGCCCAACACCATGACAGATAGACACGGAATATCAGTAGCTTTTAGACCATGAGGACGTTCACAGCCCAGCGGGTGAGGCTTACTAGCCCCGGGCATCTCCTTCGCAATTTTGGAGTATCGGCACGGCCTGACAGATATCCAAGACAGGAATTATTATGAAGCTGAGAGTGGTTTCGAACGTCGTGTATTGTGAATCGTGAGTCGTGATGTTCCCACGCGGCGGAGGCTCGATCGGACGGATGCTGCAGGGGCGCCATGTGTTGCTCACAGAGAGACCACATTGTGATTCTGGTACATTCGTCGGGCAGCAAATTTGGAATCAGGAACTCCGTATATTTCACGATTAAATTGAGCCTAGCGAGCGGTCATTTCCGTATACGAGCTCTCAGGATCTAGATATCCCAAAACGCACAGGTGGAGAGCATTGCGGATGATATGGGAAAGGTTGGGTTGAAGCCGTTGCTCTGGGCAAGGGTCCCGAAGGCAAAAGAGCTGCAAGCGTTGGAGCCAAATTAACCAAATTTCAATACCTATGTACACGGGCAAACGTGTCACGGAGTGCGGATTGTAGTCTGATGTTTTTTTATTTTTTATAAACATATGCAAGCCAACCAAAGGGACAGTATCCTGTTGACGGTCCGGATAGTGGGAGGACGACCAAGACGCCTCATCCGTCGCACAACCGTCGTTAAGCGATTCCCGCACCCCTCGCCCTTCTTTTCTGCTGCCAGTGTATGTAATGGATGGGTTCAACATGTTTCACTCGCCTTTTCGTTCAGCCCTAGGAGAAAGTCTCAGCCCTGGGAGAGGGGATCCCCACAAACGACGTTTTCCCGAGGTCGCCGACGCGGGAGTGTCTCTTCACTGACGTTATTACCTTACCAAATTGCAAACAAGAAAGCTTCTAGACGTCACGTTATGTTCTTCGGGTCTCGACGGGAACTCATTCTCTGTTCAAGATCACGAGAGTAGAATCGCGGGGCTTTCTCCCTTTCGACGGAGTTAGCGGTCTCCTTTTCGACGGATTCTTTCGGAAGAGATTATAAAGCTCCATAGTCCAGACGGTCGGTCGGATGTTTGGGGCCGATGGACTTTTTGCTGCGTGTTACCAGACCGGAGCGCGGAGGTTTGTCTCGCCGAAGCTGGCAGTGCTCTGAGGGGTTCCCTGGGGGGCGGGGAACCATCACCCGGAGCCCCCTGATCAGAAGTTGGGCCAGTGCTCGGGAACCGAGCCCAAAGGAACCCGGGGCGCGACGATGGTATCACGCTCGCGAGAAACAGCAATAATAAGAAACTGCTTGCGAGCTAAGTGAGCGTAGAGCAGTAACAAAATTAAAATATGATTCACAAACGAGAAGCTACGTACTCTCCGATAAGGCGCTCAATGAAACACATCGATTCGCAATCATTGTAGCCCTCATGTTCGTTTTTCTTGCTTTGTTGGTCAAGGTGTTACGAATTAGGCAGGCAGTTTTTGTGGTTTCTCCAATATCAATGGTCCCAGCAAAAACTCTAGTTCAGCCCTGCTGCTAGGAGGCTTCGCCTTCGCCGAAAAGCCAAGGTTAGCGGAAACGATCTTCCCTTCGGCGTATGAGGAAACTTGAATTGGCGATCATTTGACGCAACAGCGCCAGATAACTGCTTTTTCGAACCGCTGCTACGGCGAGGTTGAGACTTATCTACAGCGAGATAGGTAGTTCGCGAGTGAGTTTTTTTTTCGGGGAGCATTGCAGGGTCGAATTTGCGATCGATTTGGTAGGCCTCAGGTACTGGGTACTTTAGAATTGGCATGTACCTGGTACGGCATGCACGACCCTACAACCACAAGAAAACTGCCAAATATACTACGGTACCCGTTTCATCGGCTGTAACAGCCGCAGGGTAAGATAGACGAAGACCGACTCCGACCACAGGCTCACAAAGACGAATAATGAGTCCCCAATACCATTGCATCGGAGAATTATTGCATGGAAAAGGCGAACAAAGCGCTTGCAGAACGAGAAATCGGTCGCAAATATCAGAGGCAAAAGATTCCCGGACAGGCCATCAACAGGCCTTAACGAGTGAATACGAGGTGACTCTGCTTGTCATTTGTATTTTCCTTTTTCATACTAGGGCTCAAGATTTTTTTACATCATAAAATGATCAATATCGTCTATGATTCTACCACCAAACTCAATTGTATTTTTAATAATTCTCAGGCGTCACAACACATGTCACCGCTGCGAGTAAAATGTAACCAAGGTTTTGAGTTATGAGGTTGCCTCTGAGTCCTTCTAGTTCGATAGACCCCTGTAGAGCTGAAGCACAAGCACTGAGCGAACACCAACGAACCAATCCGTGGGCATAGCGAGCATCCCGTTGTTTTTACTAGCAAGCGAGGGAACGCCGGTTATACGTTTCAACTATCCGATCAAGGTATTGTCAAATCTGCACAGTAAAGAAATTATAAAAACAGTTTACTTCCGAACTCGGGCCAACTTTAGGCCAAGGACGCTTATCAGTTTATGCGGGAAATTAAAAAGGGCTATATGGCTTTACCGGCGACACTCCGTTTGCAGTATAATCTATCCATGAGGACAGTGGACACGGGAAATTCTCACAGTATATGTCTATATCCTAGCTATGCTCTTCAGTTCGTCTTCAGCAGATGCCGTTGACGGGGTTTGATTGGCCGTCGATGGCTGCACGAGCGGATCCTGACAATCCGGTCGACATATTTTGCTCCACCATCAGCCCTATAATCGACACAATATTTTCAAGTGGCGGCATCGTGATCGCTAGGCTGCAACCAAAAGTGGGGAAATAAACACGGCTAAGATGCGCTGGTTCCATAGAGGGTGCGAGGATAGCATTCTTCCAGTAACTGGGGGTTCTGGAGGCTCTGTTCCTATGATCCGAAAATCGACATTAGGGTTCCATTGGTAGTGGGTCACAAAGATCGTGTACAACTGATACCCCTTTATGATATGATATCTAGACCATACGGAACATTCTGATAGGGGTAATCTAGACTGTTTGTTGGAGCAGTCCTGAGCATATGCTGCATGCACATTGATGACCATTATAGTCTCTTATTCTCAGCCGCACATATGTTATTATTTTCAAGCTTATATTGTAGATCTTACGGACCATCTACAACCCAATACGCTGCTAGGCGTATCGTACCATTCTATTGAAAGTTGTTGAGGTCTGGATAATGACTATCCTCCGTTTCTCAACAATCGAAAAGGCAGTTTTTGGTTTCCTTGTGATCTGTTGTTGCAATTCGCGCTTGCCGTGCCTTGCAGAACGGCAACGCCGAAGACAGGTTATGGCCCATGTAATAGGCAAGCAGTTTGAATATATTGAAAATTTTGGAGTGCCCCATGAAGACTTATATGCGCTGAATGACAATGGGTCGCAAAGTAACACCCTTCTTCGAATTTCTAGCTTGGTATCACGTTTTGCTCTCGACGTTATTGTTAATTTACCGTGCTCCCAGCCATTCCGCTCAACTCTCACATTCCACAACATCAAGATGTGTTGATAAATCCTAAATTCGCACCAAAGAAAGATACATACCCAAATCAATTGGTCCTTCGTAGAGTACTTGAAGACTCGATCCACTGCTACCGTTGAAGTCTATACTAATTTCTATGAACCTCTATAGCTCTAGAGCCTCGTTAAAATTCCGCTACGGACTACGGATCACAACAGCGCAGCCGACAACACTGCGGTATCTTGCGTTGTGCGACGTTCATAGCACGCTCTCCAATATCAAAACGGCGGGCAGAAATCACGATCGCGATAGCGTTACAATATCTGCATTACTTCCCCCGTGCATTGTGTTTTCCTCGCCATGACAATACCTTCTTCCAAGAATCGTACAGGCTCGGGCTTTCACAGGGACCGAGCTTGCAGTCGAGGACTTCCATCAGCCGTGAGGCGTCTACGATAGGCAGATCTTCAACCTATTGCTCCGTTCAATGCATGCACTGCTTCCTTGTTGTCTGTCTATAGGCTCAAAACTAGGAGCTCTATCGATGCCATTGGGCCCCAACGTCAACAATAGAGTCTTCAAGAGACCACAAGCTAGGCAGTCTAGAGCAGTTGCTTTACTCTGACAAATCCGATGAAATGAATGCTTAGGCTAACATTCATGCAAGGCGAAATATATGAGGGCGTGCACCAAGCAAGTCGCCTTCGAAAGCACCGGTCGGGTCATATCCTCGATTCGGAACAACTACTTCTGATTAGACGCTGCCGGAGGTTCACCAGAGGTGTCTGCCTGTCATCTCTGGCCGCTGTTATGGTCGGGCCCTTAGGGAATGAGAAATCATACAGGCGGTCTTCACCAGAGCTGACCGTGGCCGATCGCTCTACCGGAACCAGAGCCTAGGGCCCGTCGACGACATTTCGAAGGCTTCGTTCCGGCATCATCGCCGGTAGCTCGTTTCAGCATCATCAATTCGCCATGGATCACAGGGGGATAGTTTATATCGCCACGGTACAGGATACCTGTACGATCCGCGCTCATGGGTCCGTTCCTGCAGCTCGCAGGAAGCTTCAGTGTATCACAATCGCACTTTTCTGCAGTTTCAAACGTCGATGCGATATGAAACCTCTCGCCCTTGCATCGGCTTGGACTTGTAACCATCGTTTGGAGTTGTTCCAAGGTATTGTTGGTTACATGGGATCCACAGTGCACAGTAGGTGCAGTTATACGCGATAGATATAGATATAGAAACCACGGCAAACTCTATATTTTCGTGTCGCCAGGATTGGATATTCTGTGACATGACTGCAGCTTCCTGCTGGGGTATGGGGTCACGGTGCAGTGGTTAATGAGAAAGGGATACCCGTCTACGGACTCTAGCACCGAAAGGGGGGGGCATCTACCTACACAGCCTACGGTCAATCCATGATAGTGTTATTTCAGGTGTGTTGTGCGATCCCTTCAAAATAATTCGAGCGATAGCTGATGACTAAACAAGCCACCCTCAACAAATCTACGGTACACGGAGGTATCCCTGTCGCCATCTAACTTTCTTGGCTTCGTCTCCATGTGCTAACATTGGATCGTTCGCTAAAGTTAGGTACGGAAAACGTCGGCAGAAATGGCCATCTTCCGTGTCTTCTGTACCGAAGGAGTTCTTGCCCAATTTCCGTTGGGGGTTTCCTCTGGTACTTCGGGCTATACTCCATTCTACATGCTTCATTGTGAGCACTAGGTCAGCATATGTAATAATAGCGAGGGTTTCCAAGATCAGCACGGATTGCGAGCTGACTTCAACCGCGAGACCTTCTCAGGCGCGTGTGGTCTACACCGAAAAATAAAAAGCTAGCGGAGCAGACTTGGCAATATTCATCGTTTTGTCTCCACTATTTTGCGTTACTGGAAAACTTCTGAGAGTGCGCAGAGCTCTCCTCGTCGCTCAACGATCCCGCGCATGCAGAACGCCTACAGAATGCATATCTGCATGATACCATTTTTGTCAATCTGCGCTCGGCCACGTTGACGTTTGGCGAAAAGAAACAGGTCCACTCGGTTGCTCCCGTCGAAGCAAGTCTTTGAGCTGGGTCTTTTCGCGAAGAACCGTCCATTTCATCGAAACGACGCTACTGCTGTGAGCATGTCCCGTGTTTCTATTGTAGGAAACATCACGTGGGAAAAAAGCTTGGCCCCACCTTATCGATCTGGGCTCTAGCCTCTGGGGTTTTGAGATCTCGATACGCTTGGCCAGCTAGTGTAAATCTTTTTTTGGCCTTCTACAACATTTTTACATTGGTAAAAAGAACATGGCTATGCTTGTGATAAACTTTTAGACTTGCGTTTCCACAGGGGTTCCATCTTTTATTGCCCTCGCTCGATGTCTTTCCGCTCAATATCTTGCACAGCTTCCAGCACAGCACTGCCAATTGCGAAAGATAGCAACACAAGGGGTGGAGCTTGGTCAAACGCTGCATACAGACAAACCGTCGAAACCTGCGCCGACAGGTCCCAGCTACCAGAGTACCTCTGTTTCATGTCTGAACTTATGACAGGAAAACGACCACGGTACATCCCAGGCCCCACACCCACACCCACTGAGAAGAAGTCTCGGGCTCATATATTGTGCTCCTGCAGTCGAGTTTAACCTTTGGGACTGATACGGATTTATCCTAAATCAGCAAACACTTGAAATCGAATGGCGTAAAACGGGCTTGTAATATAACCCCAAGCTTCTCAAGAGGCTGTGCTACCAAATTTAAAGTATCGCTACCCGTAAATAGACACCTTGATGTCTCGAACTGCCGGGGCGACAAAAACAGCAAACAAAGAGGTTTGTATTTTCGTCTTCGGCCCCGAGAAGCGTGTTTACCAATTCGAGGAACATTGGCGGTGTCGCCAGATTTCCAAGCCCTCTTTGACTCTGTGGTCGATATTGAAATTGCGCCGAACCTTGCATGAAGCTCCAGTTCCAGAAATATGAACTGATGCGGCACTCCCAAACGAGCCAAATTCATCTTTAGACACCATGTATATATCATCTGATACCTGTACTCCAGTTCTTCCCCCCGCAAAAATTTACTTCGGATAAATCTTGAAACCGTAGTTCCAAGTTTCCAAAATCGGCTGTGAAACTGCATTGTACTGGGATAATAACCGAATCTGCTGTCAGATACAAAGAAAGAAACGTAACACTACGATAGATTATTTCGGTTGCTGCATTGCATCACGCCTATCGGGCTCTAGATGCCTTCGTTCGCCGTCGCTGCATCGTATCGATGTCGCGCATCTGTAAACATCCTGGTGTTGTTCAAACGGAGATGAGCATCGGGGGGACTCGCTCTGAGAATGGAAATAGATCCAGGCGTTCCTTCCTGCGCGAGTTTTGCAAATTTGGTCATACAGACTTTACACACACACACACATCGCTGCCTATATGCCTTCTGACAAAAAAAAAACCACCGCCGTCCCAGTGCAGCGTCGAATCCCCCTGCATAGCGCAGAAAAATCGCCCACAACGAAAGACCCCAAAAAAAAAAGTGTCAAACATGTATTTATGTACCATCGTATACAGTATTTGCATATGTCAACACGGGCACCTACAAGAAATTTGCCTAGGGATTAGGTACCTGCCGCATCTCCGTAACTTGCTCGCAGCACGCAGAAAGAAAGAAAAAAAGAAGAAAAGAGTGTGCTCCTTTGGTTATTACCTGAAGGCAGCCTTGTAAGAAGTACCGAGTACACGTTCAGTCGGGGTACCGTTCATAGCAGTGTCTACAAATCATAGCTCCCGAGAAGCATTGATGTCCCCATGCATCCGGAACTCGACCTTCAGATTCCTGGCGACGATTCCAAGAACTACTGGGGTACGGGGTCTCGAACCCCCCCGAACGCCTTTATCAGTCCGCCTGAGATCGTTTAATGATTAGATATTGAGGGAAAATAAAACCAAAAAACAATCAAAAACAATAATACCAAGTTTTATGCGTTCAATTCAACCGTTAGACGTTATGAGTTGCAATACCGGGAAAATTTTTTTAAGGAGTTGCCACAAAAGGTCGAGAATGTATCCGAGCTTGTGATTTCACGTCAAAATTCTCGGTAGATAAATTAATACGAACTCCTATATATTCCGTTACACGGATTAAAACCACATGATGCGAAGTGCGAGTTTGAGCCTAGATCCATGGGCTCTATCCTCAATCGTACATGCGTACATACCAGATATGCATAGGCAATTTATTTCCAAGTGCACGTATTGATACGCTCACGAGCCCACCTCCTTTGGGCCATTGCATACCCCCTTGAGCCTTTCATGGATCAACCCCGCCCTTAATCCTCACATAATATGTCACACCCAGATCCAAAGCATTGACACGATATGCAAAATTATCGGACATTAAACCTTTTCCTCTCCGCTCCGGTCTTGTTTAACGGTTCTTTTTTATGCCTAAAAAACCCTCTCGGAGGCTGCGGCTCATTTCGGAAAATGAGGGGAGGCATATTCTTTCGGGTACCGGTCACGGATTTTCTTAGTATATTAGGTTATGGGAGGGTATAGCATGAAATCAGATATATCAAATCAAGGCAATCACCTTGGGAAGGGATACCAGACTAGCAAACCGGATGGTGTCTACGTAGCTACTCCTCATAGGATCTTCTCCTCCTCAAACCGCTAGAGGCCTTTGTGCCCAACCTTACGCTCCAGGATAAGTGGCTCCCCCAGAACTCTTGATATGCATGTGCGGCTCAAGAGACGTTGTCTTTCAGCTGGTTTTTGACACTCGAACAAGGGGGGGGTAGTGTGTTGAGTGTTAGAACACCGGATATTATAGGTCACGGGCGTTCGCTCTGAGCGGTTAGTCAAAGTGCAACAGATTAAATTAGCAGGGATTCTAGCCAATCTGATAGGATTAGATAACAAGGCAAAAGTCTTGTTCCGGTTCTGTTTGCCGTGCTTTGGATATAGGGGACAACGACACGTAAATTATATGCCAACTGGGATAAAACTGGCAGACACGATCCTGATAATACCTATGCATATGTGGAAAGAGGACTACTAAGAGCGAAGTCTGTCTTCAATCTATTTTCGACTTCGAGGGCAAAGAACAGCTGACAATATCGTGACTTTGGGTATTTTGAATTCAATCGCCACATTCTTGCGAATTCCAAATATTCTGTTGGCCGGATTCTGACTGAGCCCCCCAAATCGAAGCACCACAGATCCTTAGCTCTCGGGCTCATGCGAAAACGCTAGAAAGATCATTACACTGAACCAAGCGAAGATGAAGCTCCCGTAGCAGAAGCCCATTCCGGCCCTTATTAGTAATCTCTCACCAAGACAATATAACATCAGAAGAAAAATACGAGAAACAGGTCCACTGTCTCAACCCGAAGTTAATGGCAAAGACAAAAAAGCCAGCCGGAAGTGTGGCGATGTATCATGAATGTAACCGTCTCATAAGTTTTGCAAGCGCATTCTTTAAAGCACGTGGGAACGATCTCCTTCCATTATTGTAGAGGTGATTCTCACACCGCCTAGACCCGGTCCAAGGGGTGATCAATCATCACCAAGCTTGATCTCCTCGAAAGATTCCTTGCTTATCCGGGTACGCGTATTCAGAAGGTTCGCCGGATCAATTATTTGACTTCCCGACACCTTTCTAACGGTTGCATTAGCTGGTAGGATGTTGAAGGTGGAAGAACTGAGTGATGAGCTGGATTTATTCTTGAGTAAGTTGTCCGCAGCCGTTGATACTTTCCATTGGTAGTAGAACTCTGCCATATTGCGCCAGGTGAAAGCGATTGTGCAGACGGAAAGGGCGAACGCAAGAAACAGAATCCAAGGTAGCCACGAGAGGCTGAATCGATGCGAGTTGCTCTTTTTCTCCGCTGAGGTACCCACGACTACAGCTCTTCCAAAAAGATTCTTGGTAACCAGCGTATTGATGTGAGTTTTAGTTTTCGTAATAACTTGCGTCACTGCTGGGTTCACAACTGTGACAACGGTATTGACTGTTACCTGTGCCTGCCTCGTTAGAAGCGTCTTGGTTTTCGTTACAACTATCGGGTTAGTAATCGTAATGACAGTATTGACTGTAACCTGTGCTTGTCGAGTCATGAGTGGCTCATTGCTGGTTGGAACTGCAGCAACAGAGGCGTATGGATCTGCGAGATCGTTACGCTCTATAAGACTTGTGCCAGTTGGCCATTGTTGTGCATAGTTCCAAGATGAAAGATGAGAAGCAATCAACTGCAGTCCACCCACTGCAACTGTTTTCACAACTTCCGCTTCGTTGCTGCCGAAAAATGGGGTTTGTATAGTCCAAGCTTCAGTGACCTCGGAAGTGTGTCCTCCATCAACAGCAGTAAAAATGACCGTGAATGGAAGATTTCCAGAAAGATGATCGAGGGGACCCCAATTAGCATTCCAGATAGCCGTAACACTATCAAAATTAGCAGTCCCATTGAATCCACCTTGTAGAACGACGTTTCGCGCGGAGCCAGTTATAATGGGCAAGGCTTCAGGCTCAGCAGTTTGGCTGGTATCTCCAAGTGTGATGGTATTTAAATCGCGACACAGGGATTCAAATTCGTCAAGAATAGCAGTATAACCCCTTACTGCCCAATCTTTGACATGTGCTGAGCCTCGGGGAAACGGAGAAGCGTTGATGACGTTCAATGTGGTTGACGTAGTCCATGTGTCGATAGATCCTGTTCGATTGATGGTAACCGCAACGAATTTGTAGGCGGGGTCATATAGCAAGGAGAGGCTAGCGGACGCAGAGACTGAGTCTGCCTTTGCGAATTCTGTGAACCTGAGGTCATAATGAATCGCATTGTGAAACATTGGCGTGCTGCCAGGCCCGAATTTGACGGTCGGAGTGAACTCATTGCTATCGAAGTAGCTCGCACCGAATCTTTTGTCGAGATGAAAATCTGGACTATGAGTGATCACAGGCGGGATCTGATCCTCTTGCAAACTGGCATCTCTCGCAGCTTTGGTCGGCCCTGCTCCGTGATGATTATGCGCAGCACTATTTGAAGCAGTTGGTGATGAGGGATAAACTGTATTTGTGGAGGTTGATACAGTAGTATTAGTGCTGGTTTCGGTCACGCGTCCCGTCTCAACCGTCGTAGATGTCGAAACTTGAATGGTCCACCAAGTGGGGAAATATCCATGCGATGTTGGCGGCGTGATGGCTGGAGGAGGCGAATCTGGGGTCTTAGACTGAATGTATTGCACAGCACAGAGTAAACTGGCATCCCAATCCCGGCTCTCAGGTTTGCATTGCATTATACCAGGACTGGGCTGCTGTGGGTCTTCAACGGAATCGAAGGCGCGAATACCTATTGTTCTGATTAGCTTCCGGGGTGACAGAAAGATTTGGGGTTCATGATATCTGGGACATACCAACACCTCCTCTCAACAGATCTTGAGCCTCCATGTAATCTTTGTAGAACTTCTCACTCAAAGCGGCACAGTAGATGTCGGAAAAGGTCGCAAAGGTTGCCCATAGACATAAGAAGTGAAGAAATCCACGCAAACGTTTTGAAAACGCCATCGTGGAATGAATTCTGTATGACAAAACCATCTGGGATGGGAGAGATATTGGGGTATCACGTTTTGTGTAAGGAACTACTTCGGAAGTCTCACGGGGTTGGCTGAACTTGCAATGCTGAAGTTTCTGTAGGCAAAGTTATAGGTGGCGGAGTTTATGCGGACAGTGTGGCCCGGATGAGACTGGTGATGGTTACGGCCTAGTAGAATTTGGCGCGATGAGGGATTAGGGACGAAGTGGCGAGAAAGAAAACCTGCTTCCCTGATTATGGATTTTAAGATTATCGATATGTCAATATAGGATATTTTCGTTGCCAGGAGGTGATCCAGATGCATATCGGGCAGGAATATATCTACATTAATATTATTTAGAGCAGGCAATCTGAAAAGCTTTTAACCTGCTACATAGCCTGCCGCCTATCGTTTTCTGCTGATATCTGCTTACTCTCAATCTTGAGGTCTTCCAGGTCTTCTATCAGATCCCATTCGGCTTCCTCCTGAGCATCTTTGCTCTGCTTGCTTGCCCAGGCGTCGGATAGACTGGGTACCGAGAGTTTGTAAAATGGGTATGAGGTTTGGGTTTTATCAGAACCATCCGCATTGTCGAGTTGGTTGTAGAGCATGCCAGCTTCCATAAATGTCCTGTGAGGCGAGTTGATAGCGAGGATGAACTTGATATCAACCGAAAAGTCTCCATGCTGAGAACCAAACATGCTAGGGGATATATACGGTTAGTTTGGAGGCTTCGGACATAATTTCTCATGGGTTGCAATACCTTCTGCACATGATACTTAAACGCTGAACGTTTGATGTATCAAGCGGAGTGGTGTCCGGCTTCTTCTTCCCTCGATAGTACGGTTTGAAGTAAGGCCACGGTATGTAAATGGTAACCGGTAGTGGCCCAGCGTTGGTTTTGAGGGCGTTGGCCTCGCCAGAGGATGCCATAGCGACTGGTGCTCCTTCAAAGTCCTCCGGTATCGAGGGTCGCCAGCGACTCGGTTGTCCGGATCCATTGAGTTCTTGATTGACGATGGAAAAGGAAAACTCGTAGGACACGGTGCTTTGCTCCCTTCCGTCCGGTCGCTTCGGAAGAATTGTATCTTTGACAACGAGCGTGTATATCCTATCTGTCGAAGATGCCTCGCAACATTAGAATGACAAATGACTCGCTCTAGGGTTCTCATATCGGTGCGCGAAACTCACCATCGGTATTCTCAATACCAATGCACAACCCGGAGGCCTTGCTTAGATCCCAAGGTCCTCCTGCGGCGGTCGTCGTACGCTGTGATGAGAACCCGGCGCCTCCGAGGGTTTCGATATCAAGGTTGCCGCAGAAGGTGGCAGTGACCTTGTCCTCGGAGATTTTCAAGTAGGACTACATGCACCGTCGTAACATCAAAAGTGCGTTAGCCTTCCGGTCGAGCCTCAAGGCTTGGGTTATAAGGATTAATCTCAGTACCTGCGACCGACCGCCGCGGACTCGGTCGTCACTTGCCGTCCATTGCTCTGCCGACCAGTCTCTGACGCCAACCTGTCAGTTAAATCTTCACTCCCGAATATAGTTTTGTGTAGCATGATCGTACCTCTCGCCTCCAAATAAGACTGTTACCGCCCCCTTCAGGACTGTTTTATCGATTCCGGATGCTTCGCCTTGGACATTGTCGGTGGATGCCATGTTCTTCAAGTACCCCAGCGCCTGCAGGAGGATGACGGGGTGAGCTATAGCAACACAAACGACGGCAGCGAAGGATAGCCAAAAGTGCACGGAGCTAACGCAAGTGCGAGCGAACTGGTGCCAAATATGACCGGTACGACCAAAACTTGCAGTTGAAACGATGCACTTAGTCGCACTTGTGGTGACAATTTCTTAGATGCGGTTCGCCTGCACATGCCGAATATCTAAATGAGGCTCATCTTCAGCCTCGGTTTCTCAACCGTTGGGAGCAAATGCTTGGTATTCAATACTAGCATTGTAAATGTATAAAGTATATCCGTCGTTTCAGGTTCGCGAACCAGTAAAGTTGGGCCTGCAATTTCCATCCTGATATATATAATATTCTTGCGTACTTGATATCCTTCAGGGGTTAAAGTCCCGCTTCTCGCGATCGCGGTTCGCAATTTCAATCGCAAAACGTCTGGAACTTGACAATCAAAGTACCCAACTATAGTCTATCGGAGAAGATTTCTAGCATTGTAATCATGGCGGCGAGTAGTAGCGAAGAGTACTATCAGTCCTATGACCTCGATTTCCGATGTCTGGACAAAGACGATGTTTTAAAGGCGGTGGATGAGAGGCTCTCGGACTTCCATTGCCGCAACATGGTTGTGGATTTCGGACGCAACAACGCGTACGTCGGATGGGATTTTGACGACGGACAGGTCGGTGCGATCAAGGAATCGTGGAAGAATATTGACCAGGTTGGATCCTTTGACGTTTGTAAGGTTGCTATCGCTTTATCAGACACTAATGACGGTTGGATTTATTACTTCAGCGCTCGGAAGGACCCAAGTCAAGATGGATGTGAGTGGAGCCCTGCATATCATCGTAAAATTTACACTTTGTACTGCCTGCTCATATAAGACTTTCTGTGAAATAGAGCGATATTTGATGCTTACGAGCAGAGAGGATTTGTTAATGTAGGTCTACAAGTCCGAGCTAAATAATCTCGATAATCACTTTGAAAACGATGAAGACGCTGATTATTAAAATCTCAAGGCGCTGCTTGCAAAATACGGAATATCAGCTCGAACCAAAGCCAGCCTGACGTCTCCTCGGGGCAAAGGTAATTTGGAAATCGTTCGTAAAATGTGGCATTGGTCATCTTTTGAATACGATGAAAAGTGTAAGAGTGCAAGATTCCTACTGTAGGTTGGGATATTCGACTGATTTGAATTCTTCAAAGTTTTAATCCTTGGTATTAACACCCTGCACAACATCGCCCCTTCCGAGGAAGATGTATCGCGGAGCAGAGAAGATGACCACGGGGAGGAAGAAGAAGAAGAAGAAGAAGAAGAGGAAGTCTCCACAAAACCACATCAAAATCCATGGTTCACAAGACTCTTCAGAAAGCGCATGCCGCAAACCAGGATAGACGAGCTTCCCCTATCGTCACCTCCCCTCCCGATCAATCTCGACGCACGACAAAGCTCAGTCCCCCGCCTCCCAATTACAGATTCCAAACGTCACAGAGTGTCCCAATATGCCCAAAAGAAGTTTCACCGCGAGAATAGAAAGCCTGGCCTCCGTGCAAACAAGTACTACAGCCTCGACCAGGCTGATGACATATTTGATAACGCTGAAGATTACAACGAGGATCATTACCACCCCCGTATGCTAAGGCTTTGGATATGGCTGGTAAAGCTGGATGATAACACCATAATCACAATTCACGAGCCGCTCCCGCCGTTTAGACAGGATGCGGCGACGCACGATAATATTCGGAGTACGACTGCAAAACTACGGCGTAATATTAGAATGATCCTGAAATGCCTTTCCGCAGCAGGGCTGCCTATGAATACAGATGGCTCGGATCCGTACAGTCCTGAGCTGGCCATGGAGACAGGAGCCTTGATAGTTCGGCAGACAGTATGTAGCCAGATATTAAACCCGAAACATGAGCAAATATTGGCATCGATAACTAATCTGTGTTATAGCCCGAACAAGCCTGCGACCTTTTATTCTATTATTTATTTGACGACTGGTATTCCACATGGGGCTTGACCGTCGACAGAGCACATCCATACGCCAACAAACTAAGCATGATGGTCCGTCTTTTACAAGAATCAAACCTTCGAATTTAAATTGAGATTAATATTTTGCAAATACAGAGAACCGAAAACCCTCAGTTGGACCATATCGACGAGCTTCACGACATTGTCCGACGTCTCTCAACACTAAAAAGAGTGTACCAGAGCTACGAACTGGTCCTAAATCGTCTTTTGGAGGAAAACAAGCATTTGCCCACCGCACCCGAGAAGAAATTCGGTTCATTAGCATTGACGAAGTTTGCTAGGTTGAAGCACCGCATTACGTATCTTGCCATTGGGGAGATTGCAGAGTGTGAGAAGGAGGCAGAGGGCTTGATATCCTTGGTAAGTTTCTCACTCGATTCTTAAGTATAGGATTTAGAACAGGGAGTTCTTGACGGCTTAACTACGGATCGCTAATCCTTTTCTAGACCTTCAACCGCCTAAACTTTCGCGAAGTCCAAGCTGTAGAGAAACTCTCACTTCTATCCGTAACACTCGTCAAATTCACTATAGTGTTCCTTCCGTTATCACTTATAATGGCGTATTTTAGCATGGATGTTGAAGGGATTAGCGGTCGATATAAGGCAGTGCATTTTTGGGGCGCGGCTGGCGTAGCAGTGTTTCTGACGACAACGTTTTTGTTGTGTGTCGGAAAGTTGAACAAGATCATGTTGGGTACGAAAAAGGCGAGGAGGAACAGGAACATGAAGCGTGGATTAGATTGAGATTAATCTTGCAGACTTGGTAGATCCGGTTTAGTGGAATGCACTAGTGAGAGGGCCTGTTTCAAAAATTCATTCAAAAATATGTAATATATCGATAGAAGCGTTTATAATTTCGCAATAAAGGTGATATCTACGTTGTTTATAAGCGTACTTCGATGTTACTGGGTTTTATATGCGGTGATTGAATGCAAGGTTGCATTTGTATGGTTCTGTTGATTGAAATAAAGATTAGATCTAGCTGGGTGGTAGCAATAGTTAAGGACAAAGAAAATATATTAATGCGATTCCGGGGACTCCAAGTAGAAACTTTAAACAGAAAGAATTCAAAATTTGAATATTGACGTGCAATTTTTCGGAAGGGTCTGAGACGGATTTTTAGACGAAGACCTCAATGCATGGTCATCTCAGAATTTTTTTCGCTCGTCCTTAGCCCATAATACGGAGAGCAGGATGAAGGATAATTATTGGAAAGGTATCGGAGCGCCTGGCTTGAAGCAAGTTATATCAAATGTAGTAGTCTATACTGATTATGAGCGGTGGGTAAGCCTGAGAAAGCAGTGACACTGATTCATACCGTCGCTGGAGTAGTAGTCTGAGCCTCTAAAATACCGCTATGGTGCTAAACATCGTAGTAGGCGATGGAGCTGATTCCTGCCAGGACAATGTAGAGCAGAATGGTATAAATAGAAAGCAAATCCATTGTCAAAGATTATGTTTGCTCCACAAATTTTCAAAATATATATATAAATATTAAGTTGAGGCGAGGTTTGTATAGCCTAAAAGAACCTGAGAGAGTAAAATGGGCCAGCCTTGCTAATGGTGATTATCTGGTTGAGTATGAGTGTGTATAGAGGGAACAGCAACAAGAATTGGACGAAACTGCTGAAGGTTGGCGCAGGAGATGTATCAAAAGTGGATTGCATATGTATTTGTTTCAGGTAGTTGCCTTCGTAGCAATTGTGTTTGGAGACGTCAAGATATAGCTGCCTACCTAAGATTTCTCCAGTCCCAAGAGGATTTATATCTGCAAATGGAGTAGGTTCTCCATCCGTTCATTCCACAATCGCAATTTCCCGGCTGAGGGGTAGATTACGTGTAAATATGTACGCAGAGAGATAGCGGTTCGGAAGCTGAGACATTAATGCATTCCAGCTAATTTGCTCGACCATCGTATTGCAAAACAAATAGTGTTATAACAGAAGTGGCATAGCTGGGCTTCTCTGAGTACCCAAGAATGTCATGCCACTTTCTTTGCTGAATACGGAGTCGAGCAAGAGGCTCGCTTCCCAGGTCCAAGATCTGATACATACATACGAAATATAATCCGGCATTGCGATGGCTTGGCCTGGTACCGTGGCCCGATTCTTTCGAGGCTGAAGCTCCTTCTTCCAAGCCACCAGAGAGACTTGGTACCGCAGTTCTGCAATTTCTAACGCGAACTATTTCTCTAGGCAAAGAAGAGCATACGCACGCACCAAGGCCAACCGGACTTTCCTATTTCAGGTCGTAGGGTGGCCAAATTCTCAGCAGTTCGGAACTCAAACCACCCGGTCTTGTACGGAAATTGATTGGGCCAGCGAAGCAATTCGGAACCTTGTGAGGCCCCACACTAGCATTTCGGAACTCAAAAAGAGATCAACGAGCTCCTTGATTTGACCAAAAAGATCATGATCACCAACAAGCCTGCGCGGTCGCGTTATCTTTCTTAGTTAAGATGAGCTAGTTTTACGTAAATTAAATCCTCTGGTCCGTTTTGTGATGACCAAGTCAAGTCGAGATTATTCTGCTGCGAGATGAATTATGCGGTCCCACTCGAGGCTCTTGCAAGGTTGCACTGCCTGCCGTGCTCATCAAATACGAAAACCGACCTTAGGGCGCTCCAAATTCGCCAGGTTCTATGTAGTTTCGCCAAACGATGATGTGATTCTTTCATTGGCGTTACCAATTTTTCTGTTATCGGATGGAATCCAAGTCCAAACTCGCGCGCCAGGCATTGGGAAACAATCCATGTGTTTGATTCGATTGAAATAGGTGACAAGTTGGCCCCACAGTCCTTGCCATCGGATCACACAGCTGAATAGGGCCAACGTGCAATGGGTTTTGTGAGCCAAGCAAAGTTGCGACCTGCGACGATAATTAAACTAAATTGGTGGCGGGCTTCGGGGAACCATTGCAGTATACTTGGGACACGAGGTCAGAGTATGCTCCATATAACTTAGAGCATCTTCAATGGTGTTAGTTCGCATATTCAGCTTAGTCAACAAGGGCCGAGGACCCAAATGGAATCGCCAAGTTGACAAGCAAAGAAGCTGGTCTCTGCCTCTCTGCAGTTTTACAAATAACAGGGCGAGCAGTTATGGGGGGCAGCACCTGTTGGAAGCAATCTTGGACGGCTGGTGAAATCAGCTCACTTGTTGATCGTACTGAATATGCTTGCGATTTCTTGCTGGGCGTGGAAGTTGCCATGTTGGTGGCAGAGCTATTATTCACTTGGCGCGGTATAAAGTTCGGCGTCATAATATATCCCCTTGAATTTGACGACAAAACCTTCAACGGATTGCAACAGCCGCCTTGGCTGCATTGAGAGCTGGGCCATTTGCTCATGATGGCTCTCGGCTCATGCAATAATCCTAGGAAGAGTTTCCCGCTTTCAAAAACGCAAAATTGACCGAATATGTGCTCGTGGATTGAGGCAGTATTGTCCCGCCTGTGCTGGGAATTGTCTCGTTGACCAGGCTGGGAACCTTTTTTTTTTTTTGCGGGCGACCTGCCCTCGCAGGGTCAACCAAATCCCGTCGCGAAAGGTTCGCACCCACGACCGCCATTACGAGATAACGTTTCCCTCCACTGCACAATCTCGGATTTCGGTGTCTCAAACAAAGAACCCACCGCCGTGACTTGGCACAGCGACCGAATAAAAGATATTTGGAACCGGACATGGGCGTCGTCGCTGGTGAAAAGTCTGGCGGGCGCCATTTTGGAGGTCTTGGCCTGTGCCTGGCGCTGCACCATTCTTGTGCAGGCCGGAAGGTCGAAGAAATCTTTATAATTCCCGCCCAATCTGTCGTCCTGGGTCAAGCTGCAATCCTCGCTTTGAGCCGTCGGAGCGTCGATTCTCATTCCCACTGGCCGTCAGCTGCAGCGCATCATTTACTTGGTAGAGGTTGCTTTGTTCAGGTTTGAGTTCTCGTCACATAACCTGCCTTCGCAGCTGTTCGCGGCACCAACTAGCAACTGCCCACCTTTATCGTCAATCGGGATTTTCTGCTGCACTGCCCGTCCCAGCTTGAGTCGTTCATTCTTCTAGACTCTATTATTCAAGGACAGAGATCAGTTCTCCGGCTACCTTTCACCAATGCGCAATCATAGAAGCATGAGAAAAGCGCTGCTTCTGTCTAGTCTTGCGGCACTGTCGCTGGCTAATGCTGCAGGCGTCAAACGACAGGAGACCGCACTCACAACCAGCGCCCGGGAACACGATATCACAGCAATTTCAGAGTGCCACATTCACGATGCTACGCAGTAAGTCACCAAATCTTCGATGCATCAATTCAAGTCCCATGTTTTTAAATCGGTTCCCTGAAGAAATTTAAATTTGCTAAACACTGTTTTTTTAATATGCAACGCAATAGGTTCTGCATGCATGAGGAAACCGAATTTGTGATACTAGCGACAGCTACGCAAAACCTGCCTTCATCTTATACCGATTGCCATGTTAATACCGCAGAGACGTAAGTTGACTCAATACCCTTTTTTCGAGCGGTTTAATAGTAACTGTATGCACCTAGACACTGCATGGGACCCGGTGGTCTCGAAGTCGAAATATCAATTGCAGCAGCAGAGGCAGAAATCACAGCAGCGCCAACGGCATCCGAGCACCATGACCATGACCATGAAGGCGATCACGACCACACGGAAACCGGAGCGGCCCCAACAGCCGTCTCAGATTGCCACGTGCACGAGACGCAGATGTACGTTGTAGCCGGCAGATGATGTCTGACAAAGACTAGCTAACAGCTTTCAAGTTTCTGTCTGGCGGGCACTACTGAATACCTAGTATTGGCAACTCCTACGTCTTCTCAAGTTCCAGCACAATACACCGGCTGCCACTCACATAACGCCGAAACGTAAGTGCAACATATTCCTGTGTCACTGATAATCATATATTGATATATTTCCATAGATTCTGTGTCAGCCCGAGCGGTGACGATGTTCAAATCGAGCTGGCAGTGGAAGACGAAGACCACGACCTCGAAGAAGGAGCTACGCCTACCACTTTAGCTTCCAGTCTTAACTGCCACTTTCACGCAGGTGTTGAGTACGTAGTAGGAAGAAATTACACCAGACACGAGAAGGTATGCTGACAAGAGGCTAGACATTGCACTGGACCGGACGGCGAAGCCGCAGCGAGTGTAACCTGCACAACAGCCAACAAGGAATACAATGTAAAGCTACGAGTTGGACTTTTATTTGTGATTCTCGCCACGAGTGCCATCGGTAGGGGCCGTTTTAATCTTGTCAATTTCCAACCGGGCTGTTTGTATTGACCGTTGAACGACCAGGCGTCTTTGGACCGATATTCCTGTCCCTTATTTTACCGCCCAAAGCAAGCGCCGTCCTGCTCATATTCAAGCAATTTGGTACCGGTGTCGTCGTGTCGACGGCCTTTATTCATGTGGGTTTCTACCATCAGGCTAGAAAATGGTACATTTGATTAATGTCCGGCTTAGCTTTTCACCCACGCGAATCTGATGTTCAACAACGAGTGCCTCAAAAATCTCAATTACGAGTCAACAGCCGCCGCTATCTTAATGGCAGGAATGTTCCTCTCCTTCCTCGTCGAATATACCGGACAACGAATAGTACACGCCCGACACGCCCGGTTGATCGAAGCCAACCGAGATAACCTATCGTCATCAATGATGGCGGAGATGAAGATCTCAAACGAGATTGTTAGCGTGCTCGTCCTGGAAGCCGGAATCATCTTCCACTCGCTACTGATCGGACTCACGCTCGTCGTCGCGGGTGACAGTTACTTTCTAACCCTCTTCGCCGTTATCTTGTTCCATCAAATGTTCGAGGGTATCGCCCTGGGTACGAGAATCGCAGCCTTGGGGACGGCATCACCGCTCAGAGTTCCTCATGGACATCTCCACAGCCACAACCACAGTCACGATATCCATCGGATTAGCAATTCCCACGATCACGAAGATACTGAGAATCCTCGGAACGAAGTACCGAACGGCGAAAGCTCACCGGAAGGCGACGATATCAAGCCCGTTCAAGTTCCTCTGATGAGGAAATTGTTATTCGCGGCGGTGTTTGCCTTTGTAACACCGATCGGAATGGCAATCGGGATCGGTGTTCTGAACGTATTTAACGGAAACGATCCGTCTACGATTGTTGCCATCGGCACGTTGGACGCTTTGAGTGCGGGTATCTTGGTCTGGGTCGGAGTCGTCGAAATGTGGGCCGAAGATTGGATGTTTGGCGGTGAGATGACCTATGCCGGGGTTTTCACAACGATACTTGGAGGGGCAGGATTGGTGCTGGGGATGGCTATCATGAGTCTACTTGGAAAGTGGGCATGAAGAAAGGATTCGAGTAAATATAAGCTACCTGTGAATATTACCTATTGCCCCGTCATAATATCGTTATATTTATTTCCACATGATCTTGTGCTGTGGATAGCTATATAGCTTGATTTAGATATATCAAACAGAAAAAGCACCCTTGTGAATGTAGAATGTAGATTAACACAATGAGAATCAATCACTTTCGTAGCTAGCTAGTCAAGTATCTTACCAGTCGGTTCGACTAACTTCAAGCATCTGGGTCGTGGCATTTTGGAGACGGATAGTAGTAAAAGGCAAAATATCTATGCGTCGGATTTGTGTTGCTCAACGTAATATTTCCACAATTGGAGGGTTTTCAAATTCCCTCTATATACCATTTCCCATCCCGATGTTTCAACGGTTCGATGGTGTAGTCGGTTATCACGCGACCTTAACAATTTCTCTTTGAGAAATAGAATACGGTCGAGGTCCTCAGTTCGATCCTGGGTCGAATCATAACTTTTGCTTCGTAAATTCTTTTGTAGTCTTTTTTTCTACACAATAGACAAACCCTCGCTAATCCCTGTATAGAACCTTTTGCGGTTAGTGTCTTCGAGGTTGAAGGATGGATGGACTGGAGAAAGGAGCATCAGATATTTAGCAATCGAGTTGGATCAGATATTAACGATTATCATTTCCTAGTAATGATATATCACCAAGTACAAGTAAAACGGAGCAAAACACTGGAAGAGAATGACGTATATACTAAAAAAGAACCCCTTATTAAAGATAAAATAGCAATGCTAAAGGAAAAACAAGTCATATGAATGACAATTTTGTGTCGCTAAAACAGACGATTGGAATCAAATATTAGAATACCAAAACGAACACCAGGAAGAAAACCGGACATTAGAAAACCTCAAAAACCGTATTAGGTATTAAAATCCATATTCAGCGGTAAGATGCAAAAACAAAGGCTGTCAAATAACCAGAAAGCAATTGGACAAAGGAAAATTGACAAATGAAAAAGATAAATGATGTAGACATGGCATTCTCGATGGCAGCCAAATCGCCATTTGTTTTTTTTAATCAACCTCACCTCGTGTAAGGACTTCTCTGCGCAAAGCCCGGAACTGGCATGTCATCATCATCTTCATCGTCATCCATGATGCTCTGCATGTTTGCCTGTCCATCGTCGATTCCCTCGTCATTCTCCGCTATCCCCTCCGCGAAGTAGGGCTGTCCGGCCATACTGGCCACACTAGCGGCAAGAGTATCGCTCGCATCATCGTCATATACAAACTGACTACTCTTCTCGCTGACAGCACTCCTTTGGCTGGAATGACTCGGCGCTCGCTGCCTGGTTCTGGAAGATGTAGCGGACGAAGAAGCAGTAACAACAGGGACAGGGACAGGGGCAGATGGCTCGCTGACTCTACCGGTGAACCCGGCGAACCGATTATTCGCCAGCGTGCTCAGCGATATCGGCGGTGTGAGCAGACCCGTCAATAAGTTCTGTCGTGAGGTCGGTCGGGACGGCGTTTGTTGGGCGCTCCCCTGGTCCGATCCATCTCTCGCCATCGCGGGAGACGACGTGACTGAAACGTAGCCTGGATCATCATATTTTGCTTTCCCTTTCCTTAGCCCTCCAAGAGCACCGCTGAGTCCGCGGTTCGCAAATCCGTAAAAGCTACTGACCGCGGTAGTGGGCGGCTGCTCCACAGGAACGCTCAAGGCTGCATTCCTCTCCCTCTCCTGCTGTTCCATCTCGAGGTTGGCCTTCAACCTGATCGCGGCGTTTCGTACTGTATGCTTATCGAACTGCGGCTTGCCGAGCTGTCGGACAATCTCGTCCAATTCGCCGATACGAACGCTGAGGAGCTCTCGCAGGAAAACGTTCTCGTGTTCCACTTCCTTCGCCACGGGTGCCGTTTGGACGTTGGCCAGTTCCTCTTGCAGGCTCTCGATCGTAGCTTCTTTCTCTTGAAGTTGGTCTTGGAGAACGGCAACCGATTCGCGGAGGGCTTGCATGGTTGGCTTTTCGACACTCGAAGCGACAATTCTGTTCTCGACGGTAGGTGCATGATGCGGTGTTTTTGCATTCTGAGCAGCGATAGCAGCCGCCTGCGCGGCCTTTTTGGCAATCTCCAATTGGTTCTCCAGAATCTCCACCTTTTCAGCAAATACACTTTGCTGGGCCTGTTGAACCTCCATCTGCTCCTTCAAGAACGCCCTCTCGCGCTCGATATCCTCCACCGCGTTCTCGATATCCCGCTGGTGTCTCGCCGTCATTCCTTCGATTGTGTTCTCATATCGCTGGTGCTGATCCTCTAGTTTTGCGGTGTACAAATGAGCCTCGTGCTGCATCGCAACCTCATGCGACGTCTTCATCTCTCTGATGAAAGCATCCTTCGAATCAACAGCCTCGTCGTGCAACATCTTCATCCTCTCCTTCGAGGTCTCGGATTCAAACATGAGCTTGCTCATCTCAGCCTCCATAGTCGCCCTCAGAGTCTCGGTTTCTGATCTCGCGATTTCGAGCTGTCCCCTCAACGTCATCGTCAAGCCCAAGATCTCCTGGTTCTTCACCTCCCTCTCGGCGATAACTCCCCTCTCCTTATCGATAACCTCAGCACGGAGCCTGTCGACCAGGGCCTCCATCTTTAGATTATCCCTAGTTACTTGCTCAACCTCCACTCGCAACCTGATAGCCTCTCGCTCCTCGTCTTGCATTCTCGCAATATCTGTCTCCATCCTTTCTCTCATCTTCAGGACGTGATCCAACTCGATTCTCAACCGAATGGCAGCCTTCTCCTCGCCTTCCAACCTCCTCATCTCCTTTTCTCTGCTCTCCCTCATGCGCAGCTCGGTATCCAACCGGGTCTCGAGTGTTTGAATCCGGTTCTTCTGTGCTTCGTTCCTCTCCCTCCATCTCGCCTGCTTGTTCTCCACCTCTGCCGCAGCCTTGATGACCTTCTCTTGCAAATCTTCGAGTCGGCTGTTGCTGCCATCGTGTAGACGTCTGGACTCTTCGAGGCTGGCTTCAAGGATGGGAATCGACCGTCTCAACTCACTAGCATCGATAACCGCAGCTTCCATATCCCCGACGACCCTCTCAGTCTTCGCTTTCGCTTCGGCGAGCTGTCCTTCTAAAATCGCCTTGGCGACTGTCAGATCACCAACCGACTTTTGCAGGCTCGAGTGCGCGCCTTCGAGTAACGCGGCACGCATCTGCGATTGAGTGAGCGTCTTGCCACGTTTATCTTCCACCTCTCTAAACTTCCTCTCCGCCTCAGCGGCACGCTCACGCGCTTCCACTTCCTTTTCTTGGGCGGTCGAAAGCCTCTTCTCGAGATCAAACATGGAGTCCTGCAAGAGACGCTTGGTGGAAACCTCCTGCTCGTGTTGTCGTCTGCTGTCTTCGAGCGTCTTTTCAAGCGCTGAGATTCCCATCTGCAGGATTTCAACGTTGGCGGCTGTTTCGTCGTCTTCCTCCTTCTTAATGGCTCTCTCCGCGGCCTTGGTTTCTTTCTCCTTTTGCGCCTCCAAGAAGGTGATCATTATGCTCTTGATCTCTTCGACACCAGCTTGCGACCGCTCCTGTTTGACCTCCCTTTCAGCCACTTTGGCATCCCTCTGCGCTTCTAGGAAGGTAACCATCATGCCCTTAATCTCATCTACACTCGTGCTCGACGGTACCTCTGGCTTGGGAGCGGCAAGGGACATCATATCCCTGCTGACGAGTGCATCCATGACAACCCCTCTGATCCTCTCTAGTTTTTTATCCTCCTTCCTCTTACCTGGACTCCTGGCCACGGCCTCCTCCTCCACATCCTCCTCGTCGTCCGCATCGCTCCATATGCTTTGCCTTCTCATCATGCGTTTCCTAAGCGGTGTGAAGTCCTGAAGGACGGAGTGAATGGCGCTTAAACTCTTCTCGAGTGGATCCAACCGCTTCTCGATGATACCGCCAACCACGCTTTCAACCTGAGTATCGAAAAATGGCGCGCGGCTTCGGAGTTTTGAGTCTTGGGCATCGTTGTCCGGGAGTAAGGAGTCCCAATCGCTATCGGGCTCCAAGGACTCGATGGTGGGTATTCCCCTATCCACTTGCGGCTGCGGAATAGCTGCGGGTGGCGATGTGATGATCTTTTCGGGACTCGCCGGGCTGGGAGCTGCGCTACGTTCGACCTTTTGGAGTAACAATTTGGCCTTCTCTGGCGGTGAAATGTATTCTGGTAGGGCCGGCGCGGGTTGAATACCCTCGCTAGACGACGAAGCGGAAAGAGCGACAGGATCAACGGCTGGTGGGTTAAGTTGCACCTCCCTCTCCAAGCCGTCCGAATCTTCCTCCTCAGGTTGCAATCCCTCATCCTCCCCATTTGATCCTTCAGCTTCCTCCACGTTCTCTTGCGTAAACATAAAGTTGAAGGTATCATTCAGTTCTTGGGCGGACGGCATGGGTAATCTCTCCGCAATAGGGGCGGAAGCCAACACCGGTGAAGCTTCCTTTTCGACAGGCTCAACGGCTTGGTTTTCAGGTTGTCCAGTAAAGGTAAACTCTTCAGCTTCGGGGTCGAACATTACTTCTCTCTTGGAAGATTTCTCTGGTACGGGAGGGGACGCGGATCCGGCAGTCACGGACATCAATTCAACGCTCTTTTCCTTCTCCTTTCGCTCCATCAACGCTTGTCCGATAGCCAAATCGGTGAAATGTTGGTAATCTTCATCGTTGACGCCGAAGGGGTCGGACTTTGGTCGAGCCTTGAAGTGGTCATCCGCACTAGCAGGTCGTGCTTCTGCAAATGCCGCAAGATCTGAAGGAATCTTGAAGAGATATCTATCACCCTTGTTAACTTCCTTCCGAGTGTCTTCCTCGTTGCCCACATAGCTCTCCATGAAACCGCGAAGCACGCTAGGGGCAGAAGCCGTCATCTGCATTTCGGGCATCTTTTCATCATCGTCTTCTTCTTCTTCTTCTTCTTCCTCCTCTTCCTCTTCCTCCTCTTCCTCCTCCTCTTCTTCTTCAGCTTCCTCTTCACTTTCGTCGTCGTAGAATCCTCGTTTGATCGGCGAAGCGGACTTGGACTTTCTCCTTTCCTCTTCATCACGGCGTTCCATGTCTTTCTCCATCTGGTGCATCAACGGACCAGGAGATGGTGCAAACATGGGTACGTCGTCGCCGTCATCCCGAAGAGATGTCCTACCTCTCTTCCCGCCGCGGTCGTCGCGAAGGAAACTGGGGCGGCCGCCGGATGCCCATCCTACCACATCGTCAGATTCTTCTTCTTCTGACTCTTCGTCTTCATCTGCAAGAGGAAGGGTCGGAATTCTCCTTGCTGTAGCAGGAGGCGAGATGAAATCCTCATTGCGATACGAGAAGATTGGAGTGGAATGATTGGAAGTGGCAGGAGCTGCGCCGGGTGCAGCAGACTTTATTGGGGTGAACACTGGAACGGAAGGGTTGAATCCCTTGGAGAAGAAGGAAAACGGCGATGACTCGCTCTTTGCCGCAGTGGAGGGCACTGAAAAGTTGTTGACCTTGACAGACTCTGGCGTGAAATGAGTGGGTTGGAAAACCGGTGCTTCCACGTTAAAGTTGGCGCCGCTGCTCGCTCTAGAGTGAGCGGAGTGCGGTGCAGGTGGTTGTATGGGTGTGACCTTTGTCAACGGTGGGGAGAAGACCACAGCGGACGGGTTGAAGGCGCCAAAATTACCACCAAACTTGAATTCCGGTGCTTCGACGTTGAGCTTGGATGCCTGCTGGGGCGGTGAGAAGTGATTCGAGAGGGTACGCTCGTGAAGCGTGTCCGGCACCCATTTCGCCTCTCCCATCTCGGAAAACCTCCGTCGCGGACTGGCAGGCTCGCTAGGGTTGGTGTGTATATCCGAAAGGTTGGTTTGCGCGCCTTCGCTGAGGTCATCTCTGAACCCGCCGTTGGTGTTGCCGTTCATGTGAGGACTGTGCACTGCCAGAGTGTGCGCTGCCGGCACGATGGGAATAGAAGCGTGACTTCGCGTGTTGGGCAGTTCCGGCGGTTCCCCGCGGGCCAGTTGAGAGTTATGACGGCTGTGAGCTGGGGTTTGACGAAGAAAGGGCGGGAGACGAGAGGACATGTTGGAAATGTTGGAATTCTCGCGGGTGTGAAACTTGGAGGATGGCTTTGTGGGATCAGTATCATTGCCGCTGTCTTCGTCCGCTTCTTGCGCGAAAACAGCAGTCTCGAACACAGGGGTCTGTGGCAATTGAACTTCCATCTCTTCGAGGACGGGAGAGGAAGGATTAGTCTCGAATTCGGGCTCGACAGGCTGTATTTCCTCGACCGCTGTGGGTTCAAGGATCGGCTCTGCTTCCACTTCGGATTTATCCGCTTCAGGTTCCGCCTCTTTTTCGATCTCGGCTTCAGGTTGTGTCTCGGGCTCCGGCTCTGGTGTCATGACGGTGTGTTCAACCGGTGTGAGAACCTTCTCTGGCACCTGGGCTTCCGCAATTTCGGTTTCTGGCCGCGCTGGCTCCTCGATAGCCGTTACGGGCTCGACAATCTCATCATTCTCGACAACTGGCTCCGTCTTTTTGATCGATTCCTCCTCATCTTCATCCTTTCCGCCTTGCATTTCTTGCCGGAGATTCACGCTCAACCGGTTCATACCGTGCTTCGGCACCGGCACCACGATCGGTGTGACCCTCTCCGGCTCCTTGATCTTCTTGACTGTGTCTTCAGGCTCTTCTTCCGCTTCGACCAAATCTGCCAGCCGTGACCTAGCCTGCTGTTGCTGCTGCTGCTGTGCCTGCTGTGCCTGCTGAAGTTGCTGCTGCTGCTGCTGCTGCTGTAGTTGCTGCTGCTGCTGAAGCTGATGTTGGGCGACTTGTTGGTGTAGATTCTGCCATTGAACGGAGGGTCTATGCTGGTGTCTTCCAAACATGGGACGGGGATCGTGTCCGCCCATGGAAAAGTCAACTTGTTGCTGCGGCATACCGTTGGCGTCGAAAAATGTGGATGGTCCGGGCGAGAAGCTAGCGCTATGTCTGTGAAAACCGCCAGGACTCGTGCCACGCATGTCCATCTGCGGAGACCAGGTCGGCGCCATGGGCTGCTGCCCGTACATGGGAGGTGTTGGCTGCGGTTGCGGCGATTGTCGGTTATAGGGTTCCCAGCTCTGCGGCTGCGGTTGGTCGAGATGCTGGAAGCCGGGTGGTGCGCCGCCGCCACCGCCGCCGCTGCCGTTATACATGGGAGGGGTGCGAGATATGCTCATGCTCTGGCGCTGGAGATGGAATGGTTTGAACGGACTCGAAGTGGACACGGGCGGTGCGATCATTGGCGACTGGGAGTAGTGTCGCTGGTGAGAGAATTGCGGGTGATTACTGTTTGCGGAGTTTGGCAGAGGGGGTGGGGAGAATGTGTTCGAGAATGGTAGCGATGGGTGCGGCGAGGATCCCGTTCGCTGCTGAAGCTCCGGAGGTATCGAATTGCGACCAGCGGAGAGAACGGGGGACGTTGACGGGCCGAGAATATCACCGAGATCCACACCGAGGGCCTTGAGCTTCTCCTCTCTCAGAGCGTTGACGTAAGACTCCCATTTCTTCTTGTCCGGTATGCTGACTTTTGGCGCCTCTTGCTTGGTGGGGATGTACCTATCTGCGTCGGCGGGGAAGAGCTCCCGGGATGTCCGTTCCGGGTCGACGGGCCAGACGTAGGGCTTCTCGCCGAATTGTGCGTGTCGAGCTTCGACTTCCTTCTCCGTAAGAGGCTGTATCGGCCGGCTATCGACGGGGACGTGTATGACGACGAGCTTGTTGTGCCAGCGGACGGACGTTCTCGAGCGAGGCTGCGTCGATGTGAGGGAGGGAGCGATCGAGGGAGCGATCGAGGAGGTGGGTGTGTTTCGACCGCTGTGGGGTGTTTGGAGGGCTGGCGAGTCATCCTCTTCCGCCAGACCGTCGAGCGTTTTCCTCGGCGTCTGCTTGGCCAATTGTGGGAACAGCGACGTCTCCGCGCGTCGGATGGACACTATCGACGGGCCGTCCAGGTCCAGGGGTCTCGTGGGAGGGGTTGGCGGGGAACCGACGGCGGAAGACTGGCCAGAGAGGTCCTTTTCTAGTTCCAACTCGGGTTCGGTGCTACCGTTGCTGGGAGCGTACCTGGAGCCACCCAGACCGCCACCTAGCGATCGCCTACCTACGCTTGACGCCATGGATTGCGGGGCCGTCTTGTAACCTACCGGACGCTGCTGTTTAGCCTCAGAATCGTAATCTTCGTCCGGATGAGAAGAATCTGTGTGACCAAATATCAGATCTTCGTCGTCACTACTCTCTTCCGTCTGAGCTTTGGAGTTCCAGGTAAAATAACCTTGAAGACCAGCTGGGATGCTAGTGAGTCTCCTGTGAAGGGTCGGGCGAGGGTCGGGCTGCTGCTGTTGCGGCTGAACCGGAGCCTTGATGCTCTCCGCGGTGACTGTCGAATTGGACGGGTTCTTCTTGTGGTTAACCAACCACCCGGGTTCGAAAATGTGAGCCTGGTGGCTCTGGAGGAGAGAATCTAGGGTCGGGGTCTTGAGGTCGTCCTCGTTGGTGGTGTCGTGATTGGAGCTGTCGTCGATGCTGGTAGTTTTGTGCTCCTCCTCGTCTTCGTCGGATTCGGCGCCCCAAGCGTTATGGTTACCGCCGAAAGCGGTTCCTCCGAACCAGGTCTGGCTGTGGGCGGGTCTGAAGCCGCGACCGCGAACCCACTCTTCGGTGTAGCGCAGGCCGATGGAGCTCTGGGTCCAAGTGCGAAACTCGCGGGGGCCGCCTGGGTGGACGGGAGCGGGGGAGGAATGGATGGAGGGGGCGTTGCTGGAGGCGGTATAGTAGGTGGAGAGGGAGGAGCGGCGCTGCCGGTGGTTCGGGGTTGGGGTTTTGGAGAGGGGGATGTCGAGGTCCTCGATGGTGTCCGTGGTGTCGACGACGGTGGGGGAGGTGGGATCGTTGAAAGGAGAGGACGCCGACCTGACCGGCGAGGGCGTGATGAGGGCGGAGGAAATCAACTTGACCGGAAAAACGGGCTCGAGTCTGGAAGGCGCGGAAAATAACCCCACGCCGGTGTGTATGGATTAAGGAGGAGGCCAGGGACGGCGCTCAGAGGTGTGCTGGCATGTATGTATGTACGTTCTATCGGAGCATGATATGAAATATGGTTTATCCCTGCGTCCGTCGTTGGAGGAGCTGGTCGACGCGTATTAGCAATAAGGTAAACAAAGACGTCCGCATCGAACGCACCGACATGCGATGGCCGTATGCGAGAATGGAAGAGAACACGGAAGGGGGAAAGACGAGGAGCGTACGAGTAGGGAGTGGTATCGAATCTGCGATTGACAGCTGGCAGCGGTGTGTGGAGGCGGGAGTTTGGCCAATCACGTCGGGGCGGGAGCGGGGACGAGAGAGAGGCTGCGGACGATTCTGTCGACGGTCAACATGATATCACCTGGGATGTGACGGGATGGGTGTCTACACACGTACCTTTGTCAATTGGTATTACTATTAGAATAGGTATAGTCGGGCACTCGAGTCGGGTACCGATTGATTGAATTGATATTTACAGGCGAATGCGAACGTTGACATTGATCGATGAAGAGAGAGAAAGGCTGAGGAATGGGCCTGAAAACGAGGTCGGAGGATGAATGAATGCAATGCGCAAGGCAGACGATAACAGATGTCACAGCATGATACGGAGCAGAGATGCCCTCCACCGTCAGAGGGAGAAAGGGGACGTCGACCGAATTGAAATTGCAAATAGTCTCCGTGGCGCGACTGACATGCAACCAATCTCGCTTGTCACCGCGTCCTGGCCATCCACAACAGTCTCCGAAAGAATAAGACAGAACGGGCGATTGCCCTTTTCGGAGATTTAACATCCCCGTCCGAATAAAACGAGCAGAATGTGTTGCTGCGTTGTGGTGTTTGTCCGTCTGAAGTCCAACGTCGCACAACGCGGAAACGCAACGCCCGAAATGAACGGCTTTCGGCCAAACGAGCTCTCAACACCAAATTCGATCTGGAAATGAGCAAATGCCGCTCGTTTCCAGGCTGCTCCTCTCATCCCGTCCCTGACTTGAGTACTTGCATTGACCTATCTAGGCACGGAGTGTAATGTCATGTAGCCATCGTGAATCCTTTGAGTATAAAAGCAGGACCTCTCGCTGCCACAAGACGACAGCAACGATTACCCAGATCTACACTACATCCTCCCAGTAGATCTAATACGTCCTCACAGATCTACCACTACTATATTTCCCAGGTGTCCACTGTAATCTTCCAAGTTCTAGCACTAGAACGATCATTTCGCAATGCATTTCAAACACCTTTCCGCTCTCGCCAGCGCTCTCCTCATCGGAACATTACCCGGTGCTCAAGCGGGACCCATACCTGGCACCCTTGACGTCAGTATACCCTACCCGTTCCATCCTAGAACAACCTCAGCCTAACATTCTCGTGTAGATATCAAGCCTAGATCTCTCTGACGAACCTCTCGCCATCACCTCCATTTATGGTTTCATGTTCGAAAACTTCGAGGCCGTTCACGTTGCAGACGATTTTTTCCCCGACAGCTCTCCCCAAAATGTCCTCGTTATCGACCCAGAAAGCACGCGGGGCGGCACCATCACCCTCCCGCCCGGTACCGAATTGGAGTCCTTGGAAATCATCCTGTGCTCCAACACCGAAGGGTCCGCTTTATCCACTGGTGCTCGGTGCTCACCAGTCCCCGCCACCGTCATCGTGAACGGTCAAATCCCTGGACGGCTCACCAAGCGGATTGATGCCACGGGCGCTAGCGAATCCCCCGGTTTTCTTTCCGGCAATGTTGTACAAGCCCCCTTGAATATCCCCGTCAACGCCGTCGGAAGCTCCGTCAATGTCATAGGCCTTGTGAACCCTACCTTCGGAAATGTCGGCTTCGGCGTCGACGGTAACCTTCGCTTTAAGAAGAGGCAGGCCCCCAGAGGCTTGATCGGTGGTCCCAAGGTCAAAGACTCCGGATACGATTTCTTTGTCAAGAAAATCGTGGTTGCTCCTACGGCCGCTCGTACATAGTCGTTTACTTTGAGTAGCGAGGTTGTATCCATCTCCTTTTATCAAGTCGACCCCGCAATCTTATACGCTTACCCCTTGCGTAGAGCCCCGGCCAAGTATTTAAATTATGATAATAGATCTTTCAATAATTGTAATTTGTAATCTGAAAGTGTATAGATTCATAGCTGCAGCTGTGTGCGCAGCAAAACTTCCCCCCTCGTTTGATCAGTGCTGTTGACTCTGTCTCCCGGCATTTGTGTTGGACGTTGAGTCAACGTTCTTCACCGCAGCACAGCTAGATGCACATCTCCACGTAATCTTTCTAGCTTTGTACCACATGTGCACATGTCAACAAGTAATCATATAGGGTCATCCGGATTTAGCGTTTTCTCTTTGCAGGGCCCTAGGGTATTACATGCCATGTTCATATAACCATATCGGTGGCATCATGACGAAAGCACAGGCAATAGTAAGGCAAGTTGCGTTTTTTTTAGAAAATTCTTTTAGTACTTGGAAATTGAATACCCATCAATTACTTTATTCGTGAGGCCCGATCTACAGATTAAATCCCCCCCAGACTGGCAACTGTGGATTAACAGAATGCATAATTCTTCATCGATATCTATGTACAAAAGATCTGCTCATATACAAGCCCGTTCGCCCGCTCGCATGGCGGGCTAAAAAATGAAATCGCACCCGGTTCGTACAGCATTATGTATAAATATTTATTACCAATATATCACAACATCCACCCGTATGTATTCCAGCCAACTACGAAGAGGTCAATCCCTTCTTTCTTAGCATCAGGTAGTGCGCAGATGCGTACGCGATAATACCTACAGCGCACATGGCGGTAGTGACACCGAAGCCCTTGAGGTATTTCGGTGCGTCCTTGCTGGGGTAGAGATAGGCGCCGTAGATAGAGGCGAGATTGCCCATACCGTTCATAAAGGCGAGTGCGACGGCGCGGACTTCCGGTTCCATGGAGCCGAATGTTGAACCTGTCATATTTTGTTAACACTTGGATTGAATAGTCTCGGGATAGTATCGAATTCTTACCTCCGTAACTCAAACCGCAGCCGTTAGCCGTCCATAGACCAGCGGCCATGAGGACGAGGAGGACGTATCTTGCCGTAAAATCGTAGACACCGACAACGATTGCACCTGTAAAACCACACGATTAGCGATCTGCTAGTATTTTAATGCAACTTAATTTCAACTTACTAGTCACCAACGCCAGTATCATCCAGCCGGCGATAATCAATCCTCTGAACCGACTGTATCTATCCGCGACAAATCCGTTCGCCAAATTGACAACGAAAGCAACGGCGTAGATTGGAACGGTCATGTATTGAGCCGTGTGCGAGGTATACCCCAATCCCTTTACCAGTGTCGGATAAAAGTAGGACAGAGTCGAGGATCCGACAATTGACATGTAACCCAAAGTCAAAAGGTAGAGCTCCCACGACTTGAAGGCGGTTTTGAGAGCTTTGATATGGCCCATGCCCTTGTCATTGACTCCGCGAGCGGTGACGTTTTCGGTGGCTAGACGAGCGATAGCCAGTTCGATTTCGCGAGTCGTGAATTTTTTCTGGCTGGTGGCGGGGAAATTGGGGAGTATAAAGTAGGCAGCGGCAGCCCAGCCGGAAGTCGCGATACCTTCGATTATGAAAAGCCATCTCCACCCTCTGATACCTCTATAACCCTCCAGTCCCTCTAAAAATGGGTTAGAAAGATTGATCTCTGGAGGCGCAATATAGACGGAAAAGTTTCACAAAAATTGACTTACGGGTGATGGCGCCTGCCAACAGACCGCCAAAGGCACCGGAGAGAATGGCAGCTGAGATGTAGACCGCAAATCTTTTCGATTGCTCGGACTTCTTATACCACGAGGAGAGCAACATCATAATTCCTGGCGCGAAGGAGGACTCCAAAACACCGACGACGACGCGCAGACCAACCAGGTGATGATAAGTCTTGATGAATCCCATACCTGTATACATTCCGTTAGAACTGAATCATCCGGATTGAACATAAAAGGACTTACAAATTGTGACTAGCCCCCAAACGAACATCATGGCGGGAATGTAGGCGCTCGGGTTCACTCTGCTGAGAATCATGTTTGATGGAATCTCGCACAAGACGTAACCGATGAAGAAGACCACCAAAGCGATGGAGTATTGGTTGGAGGTGAGCTGCAAGTCTTGTTCCATACCAGCAATCTTGGCGTTACCGATGCTATTGATTGTTAGATGCCATTCCGCACGATATTGATAAACATGTCGACTTACTTTGTCCTGTCCATGCTGTTTTCGAGTTAGCTTGAATTCGGTACGGTATGAAGGCTGTCAAACTTACTAGGAAAGCAGATACATCAACCACATGGTGGGCAGAATAATGAGATCGATCTTGCGAACGAGCTTTCGCTCCTCCTCTGGGTCGATCTCGACGGATGGAGCGCCGGAGCCGGCGTACTCGACATCCTCTGCGTGTAACTTGGAGTCCGTGACAGACATCTTTGTGTTTATTCGGATGAAGTTGTCAGAGATATCTTTCTAAAGATTGGATACTGGATGCTGGATGATGATAGTAGAAACAGGGGAGACGGAAAGCGAAACCCTGGCGACTTTATAGCGGATGCATCACCAACCTCCATGCGTATGGTGTTTGCGTAAAATTACTTCCAGGTTCCAGGACGTACCCCGGATAACCGAATCGATTCACAACCTAAATCTTGGGGCGGTTGGATTGCCGGGCTGTGAGTGTGGGAAATTCGAAGACTCGTGCAGCAACTAGCTGGTACAGCTGGGAAAGCTCCACAGCCCAAGATGGCGGAAGCGAGGAAACATGGCATGCGCATGTGGCCCATTCAGGGTAGCAGGAATTGTACCCCGGATTGGCCTCTTCGTTCGACGGTTCGTGAATTCGGTTGGCCCCATGTTTTTTTTTTTTTTTTTTTGCCCTTCGCGTAGAGTGTGGGGCAAAGGCCGAAGACATTTTCGTGGCGTCACGCATGGACGACTTCAGCTGGGCCCCCGTCTCCTGGTAAATGGCCCCGTCGCGAGAACCCTACGAGAACACCTCGGAATGCGAACAGACGCTTCGTCTCCGCAATTTCTCCGTCTCTCGTCATCAACCCCTCCGCAATTTTTTTTTTGCAAAGCGGCTAATGCCCGGAGACGAGACATTACCTCTCCGTCTCCTGGTCCCTCTTCACGAAATACGATCAGGCGGCGCCTGGGAGTTTCTCCGCCTTTGCTATTTCCAGGGTCGCTCGTTTCGTGGACAACTTCGGTTGCAGAGACCCGGAGACGTGGGTTGGGGCCCAGCAGAGCGGATACCGTTATTCTTATCCGGGGTTTCCCCAGCTGCTATTCGCGTCGGTGATGCTTGACAGAGTCGGACATCGATGCGATGAGGTTGCTTTGCTTCGAGATGGTTCATTTTTGCCCTCCAGCTCCGCGTTAAATATAAGAGCACCAGTTGAAAGAACTTTCGATTCTTATCCTTCATCCCCCATCAGACTATCAATCCATCTTACCACTTTTTAATTCTCATAATAACCCAACAGCAAAATCGTACAATGTCGCCCACTGTAACAAACGGAACCACCAACGGAGTGGCCAATGGTGTTCACAAACCCACAGGTCCCGTCACCGGAAACGAAATGCTGGAAGCTGCCCATCAGGCAAAAGCCAAGGCCATCAGCACACTCCCAGATGAGAGTTTTGACTGGAGAATAACTCTTGAGGGCAAGGTCATTGCTAGTAAGTGTTATCAGCTTTTATTATTACTCTCCTGTTATAAATTTTCTAACTCAACGCAGTCACCGGCGCCAACCGCGGAATCGGACTCGGTATCGCTGAGGTCTGCCTCGCCAACTCTGCCAAAAAGGTCTACTCTTTGGACCTTCTCGAGCCCACAGAAGAATTCATAGCCATTCAGAAAAGGTTTCCAAATCGCCTCGCTTATATCAAGACCGATGTCACCGTCGAAGAAACCATCCAAAACGCCGTTGATCAGATAGTCGAGGAAACCGGCGCTATTCACGGCATGGTTGCCAACGCTGGAATGACAAAGCACCAGCCTGCTCTCGATTTCGATCGCGCCCAGATGGACAAGCTGTTCAACTTGAACTTTTTCGGTGTCTTCTCTTGCTGTACAATCGCTGCCAAGAAGTTTATCGAACTTGGTATCAAGGGGTCTATAGTAAGCTTAGTCCTGAAACCTTGAGCTGTTTGCAAGTTCACAAAGCTAACAACCCTATAGGTGGCTACAAGTTCTAAGGTTGCTGATGGGCCTAATAGAGCCGCTCCTTCTGCTCCCTATGGTGGAACGAAAGCAGCAGTTCGAAATATTGCGAAGACTTTGGCCATGGAGTGGGCTAAGTACGGTATCCGGGTTAACTCAATATCTCCGGGGTTTGTTAAGACTGCAATGACGTATTACGTTGAAACAGCACCGGATTGGGACCTCAAGATGCAATACTATGGTGGTATGCCACGCTTGGCCTTACCGCAGGAACTCGGGGGCGCATACACTTTCTTACTCAGCGATTCGGCTAGTTATGTCAGCGGAATTGATCTTCCCGTAGCAGGAGTAGTAGGAGCTTGGTAGTTCCATCCTGGAGTTATTGCATATATTGGTGGAGTTTTGATTTTTTGTATATACTTGAGTAGCCATTTTATGGATAAGCTGGTCACTGGGCTGGGCTATAATATTCAAATTCGCCCAACTAAGGGAGGGCCTACTGTTCAATATCCGTCAAATTCGAGACCCATGAAGCCTCAGATCTAAAAAAGCGCGCATAGTAGATATCTAGATTAGATATTTGAGAATATATTATTTTTCTGGGGAGTTTTAACTAGTTAAACACGTTTTTTAAATAGTCAAACTCTGGAGTTTGAAAGCGAATATTATCGCGAGCGATAAGGTAACTAACTGGCTGGTGTTTTGGTATTGGGTAAGGTGACTATAGGCTTGGGTACTGATGACAGAACCATTGCTGGATCGTCACAGCTATATCGTCGACGGGTTGTTACTTATAGTGCGACTATCGGACCTCTGGGTCAACGTTGTGGTTTTTGTTAGAGAGAGCAAGGAGGACATTTCCCATTTTGGGCATATCAGACCGTCAATTATCCCTCTTTAGGCAGCATTCTTTCTCAAACAGGGGTCTAACGCTAAAAAGAATACACCGTCGCGCGCCAAAGCATGGTATCTTCGACCTTAAAACGAACTAGTACACTTCATACATGACATGCTTTGTGACGTGACGATTGAATAGAGCCGGCGCCTTTAACCGCCTCCATCTGGGAAGACATCAGTCACGGCGAATGTATCATGAAACCTAAGTAGACATGAGATGCATATTGGGGGGGGGGACGTAATTCGCCTTGTCTAGCTAGTTATATTGGTATGTACAGAGCATCATGGAGCAAGTCTAATTCTATCATAAAAAGAATCAAAAACGGCTTGAGAAACTCAAAGCTTTCCTCCACTGCTAAAAAACGCCCAAAGCAGTACTGCAGTGCGAAATGCAACATATATCGGTTTAGCAGACTAAGAAAACGTGTCAGCATCACCATTAAGTTTGCGACTTTAAAATTGAGACTTACTTCCAATCATTCCGGCAATTTGCATATCGACGCCCGTAGTGTATGAAGCTGCGTCGCTGAGGAAATAAACGTAACCTCCACCGAGCTCCTGAGTCTCAGCAAGTCTCGGGATTCCACCGTAGTATTTTAATTGTTGCTCCCAGTCAGGTTGCTGGGGAACCCAGTACGTCATAGCAGTGCTAACCAGACCAGGAGAGATGGAATTGACCCGGATTCCGTACTTTACCCATTCATAGGCGAGTGTCTTGACCCTGGAGCGCAAAGTTAAGATTGTGAGTGAAGAGCTCAGAAGGAGTTGATATCGGGGCGGCGCGACGGGGGCGAGATGGCTCACATGTTTCGGACACCAGCTTTGCTGGCTCCGTATGGTGCTGATGGCACTCTCTATCATAACTTGTTAGAATCCCCAACTTTTATATTTGAAGAACGTATCATTTTTCCTGGTCCAAATTCTTACCTTGTTGGGTCTGTGGGAAGCCATGGATGCCTATATGTAACCTTCGTCAGTGATCAACGCATATTTTAAAACACTTAGGTCTATCTTTGGAATCAAGCTGACTTACTGTAAAGACGATCGATCCTTTGACTCCCAAACGGATAAAAGTCCTCGCTGCCACACGTGCGCAGTAGAAGGCTCCGAACAGCTAGACAAAATCACTCAATTAGAATTCCCTCAACACCTATCAGCTTTGATAACTCTGGACTATCGGGCCCTCACATTAATGCTAAATAGCCTCTCAATCTCCTCCTTTGTAAAATCCAACGCCGATTTGTGATTGGTGATACCAGCGTTTACAACCATCCCGCTCAAGGTTCCAGCCTCCTCCACGATCTTATCGACCGCGACCGTGATTTGGTCCTCATCTCTGATATCGGCCTTGACGGCGAACAGCTGCTTCGGGTACTGCTCCGAGATTTTTTGAAAGTCCTCACCGACATCGCCGATGTCTATCGAGTAAACTTTCGCCGCGCCGTTGGCGAGGCAGCATTCTGCTACGCCCAAGCCGATTCCTCTATTTGCGCCGGTGACTATTATATCATTAGCTGGGTTATTGAAGAACTCTGATAGCGATTGCAGCGACTAACTGGCGATGACTTTGCCTTCTAGCATAATCTTCTTGACCGGCTCCACGGGAGCGGCAACAGTAGTAGTTCCATTTGTTGAGGACATTTTGTGTTACTTGGTACTAGACAGAGGTTGATTGATGTTTCAATTGAGAAATGATGAGAATAGCTCGTATGGTGCTGCTTGAATGCTAGAGTCAGCATTTGAGAAAGAAAGCCCCTCCGTTATATATGGCGGTCATCTCGGTGACGAAGCGTCTTATCGATAGCGCAGTATCCGACAATCACCTCGGAGTCCGGGGAAGCTCCAGCTTGACGGCGCTGCAATTTTGCCTGTGAGCTCGTTACGGGGCACATTTCCCTTAGTCATGCGCTCGCGAGTGAGGCGGTTGAACCCATACGCCCATATGGAAGAGTGAGACTTGCTGTAGATCAGCGAAAAGTTGGGCGGTTCGGAGAAAGTCATTCGCGAGATGTCGCGACTGGACAGGCGCGACGTCATCGCGGGATTGGTGAGCGGACGGTTTCCGAGATACGAAGTCTCACAGAAAGCAATTCAGAATTCCGTTGAGATTTGCAATATAGAAATCTCCAGCGGATTGGAGAAAATATTGATTATTGTGTGATCAATTTTGCTCTTGAAACACCGCGTATTCAAATTCGATCAAATGTCAAAGATATCAATTAAGTCAACTATGTACAGGAAAATAAATCTAGTACCGAAAGGTCCCAGTACGCAAACGCTCTAAACCTGAATAACCTCCAACGCGCCTATCAACATCTCTCTGACAGCCCAGGCGCCCGGATCAGGTGGCTCCACATATCCCTCTCTACCCTTAACATATGTTGCTCTTCCAAACCTCGCCTTCATACCCTTTGTCCCCTCCGCACCATCTGTACCTGCCTTCACCGCTTTCCCAAAGCTGAGTGTGCTCTTATAGGTCTCGCAAAACGGGATCAGGGTGTCCATGACTGTCCGATCTCCCACTCTCGCCCCGCTGTGGGTTTTCAATCCTTGCAAAGCCTCGTACACCGAGTTGGCGAACAGCTGGTTGGCATCAATACCTTCCGGCTGTCGCCTAATCGACGCTGTCAGACTTGCTAGAAAGATACCAAAGATGGCGCCCAGAGTCCCTCCCATGGCATCGATGGAATTTCCGAGAATTGATAATAAAGAAAGCAACGAGGGGTTCGGAGTGGACGGGAGGGATTGGAGGATGGATTGGCAGACGGCTTTGACACTCTCACCACAATCTCCGTCACCCATTTCCATGTCCCATTTGGTCAGTTCTGGTTCCGCGACGATGGCTCGCTCGCAGGCCCGCTTGACGGAGTTGTAGAGGAGGGAGGGGTCTAGTCGCCGGTCGCCAGGGAGAGAAACTTTGAAGCCGTTGGTATGTGCGCCATTCACCCCGTTGGTAGTAACCTTTACAGCGGGGACAGAATAGTTTACTCTCGGCCAGGCAGGGGCATTAGTAGGAGCGTCCAGCAGACGCAGTACCTTTTCGGTGGACGTCTTGTGTTCTCTCGCAGCTCCCGAGATGTTGAAGAGCGATATCGAAAAACCTGGTCCGTTGAGGGAGGTTTCAAAAGTGCCGCTGAACGTTCGCTTTGGGGATATTGCCCAAGTAGATTCTATCGCTGTTAGTAATATTCATTTTCAAAGCAATAATTTAGATGCGTACTCACCAAGCTGGTCTACTGCTTCATTCGCGAGAGCCTGCAATTCGAGCAAGCTCGTTCCACCAAAGTTGTTTATGAGGAGGGCAATCTCGTCTCCTTGCTGGAAATCAACAAAGGCCCTATCCTCATCTTTGGGGTCCAGGAGAAACTCTAGCATCCTCCCTACGAGTGACTCCGGGGAAGGTAACGGTGAGATATGTTGGAGGCCCTATATGCCTTTAGCTTCATCCAGCCCTTGAATCACAGTAGCACTTTAGCTTACCGGCTCGTTATGAATGCCCATTCCTAACACGCAGACATCATCGGGCACCTTTTCGTGGTTTATCCGCCCGAGGACATGGCAGTGATCGAGCGAGGCTCCCACGGTGACCAGGTTGGCATTCACCGCCCGTCCGATCGAGAGACACTCATCAAAAGAGTAATCCGCTTCTGATGCCGCTCCCAATATCTTGAGTCCGAGAACGTTTCCCGCCAAACCTCTCCTTCCTACCATCCCAGCTCGTTTTCTCCCCAGCGCGACGTCGTCCGTGATAGCCAGCACCGCAACCTCCAGTCCCTTCGCTCTCGCCTTCTCGCAAGCCAGTCCGAAGTGCAACTTGTCACCCGTGTAATTTGTGATGACCAAGATTGTACCCTTACTGCTCTTGACGCTCTCAATTCCAGCCATCACCTGCGCTGCGCTCGGGCTACCAAAGATGTCACCGTTGACGGCAGCGGCGAGCATGCCGGTGCCGACATAACCAGACCATGCCGGTTCATGTCCGCTGCCGCCCCCAGAGACGATTGAAACTTTGGAAGAGCTGTGAGCCGAGTTGTAGATTATTTTCTGCTGCGGGATGAGGGATAGGGAAGGATTGGTGTGACAGAGTCCGCGCAGCGACTTTAGCACTAGACCATCGTATTCGTGGAAGAAGTGTTTTGTGGACATTGTGAAAAACAAAGATTCTAATGGTAGTTAGAATTCTCTTTGGTGAATTGTAAGGTTAAACTTGTGACAAGATGTAAACGAGGACTTGGGAACTGCTGTCGACGGTGTTTCTATTTGAAGCTTGTACGCCATGGTTTCGACCCAAGCTGGAAAGTAGCCGATAGACTGAGCGCGTGCGACGGTAGTCTTCCATCATCGTACTTGCGATTCTTTCCTTCTCGTGATTCGTATCGCAGAAAGTCTTGCCTCCCGCGTGAGGTGCCAGGCACCAGGCTTCGAGACTTATTGAGGGTAGAAGGTCGGAAACATGGAGTGAATGAAGCTAGCTGGGAGCTCCACGCGAGCACCGACACGAACTGACGGCAAGCCACACCTGCACCGTGCAGGCAGGACACTGACTCGAGCTCGCTTGGTCGAGGGAACCACGGCTCGGAAATTCTACGGAGAGATGTCAACCCTGCGAGTGGGTTCGTGTGTTACATGGCAAGGGCGGGGTCCCTGCCAATAATGCGGAGAACCCTTGTTTTAGTGATAAATGGCCTCGTCTCGGGGTTCGGATATTATTTATTGACTGCCGCGAATTCAAGCCGATAAACAACACCTCGCGAAGGAACAGGAGACGGGGATCAATACCAAACCCCAGAACGTTACAAACTGCTTAACTGATGGGCAAGCTGCGAATACCATTACGGAAATACTTCAGCACGGCCGATGGTTTTTTTATATTCTTATTCAAATGCTTATTATGCTGCTTTGCACAAGATATCAAGCAGGGTTCGAGCACTTCAACTTAAATTGATAGTCCAAGGTTAACGTTCTGATTCCAAGCTCTAAACCATAAGATCATAGACAACTGAGCCTTCAAAAGCTTACTCTACGATCCAACAAAATAAATCCATCGACGGTCCAGTTTTACTCCCATACAAATTCGTTCAAGTGCGCATTTGCATTTTTGTCCTTTCGGATTCTTAATATTATGGCTCCTTCAGCTATCAGCGACTCTGGCCTTCGTGTGGTCATCGGCTGTGATAGTGCCGGCGTACAGTATAAAGACGCACTATTCGCAGACCTTTCGAGCGACTCACGCGTCGCATCCGTCATCGATATTACCAAGCCTCTCACAGATCTGACAGACTACGCCAACATTGCCATCACAGCTGCCGAATCTGTCGCAACAGGCGCCGCTGACCGCGCAATCATCATCTGCGGGACCGGGTTAGGAGTCGCCATCTCTGCAAACAAAGTCAAGGGTATCAGAGCGGTAACCGCTCACGACAGCTTCAGTGTCGAGAGGAGCATTCTAAGCAACAACTGCCAGGTTTTGTGCATGGGACAGAGGGTTATCGGGTTGGAGCTGGCGAGAAGGCTGGTGAGAGAGTGGTTGGGGTACACGTTTGATGTGAAGAGTGCGAGCGCAGGGAAGATCAAGGAGATTGAAAAGTATGAGAGCAGGACGCCAGGATCTCGGATTCCGGACGAAATTGTGACTTGCTCGTAGGATGTCTCGTTTTCATCTCAATACAGGCGCTATATTATTTACCTTGTGAATTAATTAGACGGCTTCTGTTTTGCATCCTGTTCTGATATATTTCTAGGTTTATTTCCATCTAGACATCTCGCATCAATATTGCAATTTGTATCAAGACAGGGTTGTTACTGATATAATATTATAATATTGTAATCACTAGATGAAGCATGGTAAAAAATTGAGTTTCTGATCCCCAAACAAACAGAAACGCGTGTCGATATTTCTACATTAGAGCCATCAACGGCCCGGAATCTAATCAGATTAGCAACCTATATGATATGCTAGGGTATAAATGTACCTAGAAAAAGGCGCGTGTGCATGCAGTATATAGTACCGCGCACCATGATGTCACGTCTGCTAGCATGCTTGTCCTGCCAGCCGTCTTCCCTGTGCGGCAAATGTCCATGTGGCTTGTGATTTCGGAGCAATTCCAGGGTCAGGCTATGCATTGCACCCCGTCCCACCGTCCCCGCCAAGATGTCTCGCGAGGTTGTTGCATGCTGGCGTTCCTGAATGTGCCGTTGTTGTGATCGGCCGTGATCAGCATCTGTTGTGTCGACGCCCCAACACGGACTCCTTTTCCGGTGTTGCATAATATTCTTCCTACCCGGCAGAAGGGTTCGGCCTGCCTCGGTTGCTGTCCACACCAGTGCCCCTTCTGAGGCCGACACTAGCTATTACTAGCACACTTCGACCGCGGCTAGCTGCTTGCGGGACAATTGACAACAGCCCAGCTGATGGCAGGCCCGTGCTTTTGCCTTGGAAGCTGGACCTCTGTACCTCCGTGCCTCCTCTCTAAGGGCGGCTAGATGTGGTTCGGAGCCGTTACATGTCCACGTCCAGAACGAATCCATTAAACGAGTCCAACCTGCTCGCATCTGCCTGCCAGCTGCTTCCCCGGATTTCCTGCCCAATTCGCCTATTCGGATCCCGCGAGACGGCCATCGATGGCCATCCCCATCCCAATTCCCCACAACTACTATTCCCCTCAACCTGCGACGGGCGCCGGTGCAGCTGTTACACAGCGTCGAGGCCTGATCGATCGCTGGCCGCAACGTTAACTGGCCCGATTCCAACATGAGTCGGCCTGCCAACCAGGCCACTTCGTCTGGAAGTCCGTCTCCTGCCCCGAAGCCGCGTCGACAGCGCAAGAGCAGGGCACGAGGCTTGCGGACAAAAACAGGCTGGTGAGTCGCTGTTGCCTCCGGTTCGCGGACCATTACATTACTCTTACTCCATGTTTAATTCCTGTACATTACTGTGTAACACATATATCCGCACATATGGGGTATCTGTCGTTGTATAAGGGAGGTACTGGGTTTTATATCAAACCCAAAATTACCGTTGAATACGGAGCCGCCACCCGTTGACTACAATTCACCTTTTCACTGTGCGCAAATCACCCACCCACCGTTTTTAGACATCAGTTACCGATTGTTAGAGTCGCTCGATTCTGACAAGCTTTAATCTAGCATAACATGCCGTAAGAGACACATGAAATGTTCTGAAGAACGGCCGAAATGTGCTCAATGCCAGAAAAGCGACAGAGAATGCATTTACGAAGACGGTGGCGATGTTGCAGCCGAGGAGGAGGAGGAGATGGTGATGGTGTCTCCACGAGAAGGGCGCCTCCAACCCCCTCCGTTTACGCCTGTGTCACCGACTCCTATAATACTACCGACATCCCATCACATCCCTCCTCGGCAAGCCTCACCTGACGCTCCCGTTGGCTCTCGCCCGGAAGACGACCCTAGGTATCAATTCACACCCCCGCCGCCAGAAGCTGCAGAGGAAATCAGGAAGCATCGCCACACGGAAAGTGTTCACAAACCGCTCACGCCGAATTTAACAAACTTGACCGTGGACCACATATTCGCCGACGTCCCCAGCGTTGGACTATCAGCCCTGGAGCCACCAAACGCTGGACTATCACCTGCAAATACGGAGACCACTCACGCTTCTTCAAATTTGATCAGCGCGGAGCTCGCGTCTATACGGTGGCTGGGCTTGTTGGCCGCAGATGCCGCCCAGTTGGAGCCCACCTTTTCACTCTCGCCCTTCTTGAGCTCGGAGGATAACATATCGGGAAGGCTGGCATTGCAGCAGCAGGCTTCTGCGAACCAGCATGCATATCAACCGAGCATGGAAGGCCCTGGTGGCAGCGGCTACAGAGATTTGGATCAACTCTTGTATGCTGTTGATGTCCAAGCGAATCCGTCAAATGAGAGGAAACTGTGGCAGTCCCAGGAGCGGATCAAGCTCACCGAGCAGGAGATGTAAGTGAATTGACTATCACTGTTGATATCCTTAGTACTAAGAATCGTCTTTATAGTCCTGTTTTCCGCAATTTCGTCGAAAATGTCAGCTCATGGGTATGTTTGATGGTTGTCTCCCCCAAATCTGAGGCATGCATATTGACAAGATGTTAGATTGATCTCTTTGACCCTCAAAAGCACTTTAGCACCTTAATACCCAGACTTGCAGTAGGTTTAGCCTCCACAAATCATGCCATTCTAATAAGCCTTTTTAACACTTCCATTCCAGCTCCACAACCTCGGCCTCATGAAAGCTATCCTCGCCCTCTCACTTCGCCACCTTTCTCTCAACCCCGAAAATACCACCGATAGAAACACCGCCGTCCAATACTACTTTGAAACTCTTCACTACCTACAAACTGCCCTCCAGTTCGAATCATATAGTCGATCACAGGAGCTCTTGGCCAGTGTACTCATAATATCCACATACGAAATGCTCGACGGCTCCAACTCGGGCTGGGAACGCCATCTCAAAGGCGTCTTTTGGATCCAGCGTTCTCAGAACATCCATGGCGATTCCGGTGGTTTGAAGCAAGCGGTTTGGTGGGCGTGGCTGCGGCAGGACGTTTGGGCCAGTTTTAAAGAACGAAGACGAGCGCTATCCTTCTGGAAACCATTGCGACCACACGAAGCTCTTCAGCAAGACGAACTGGCCAACAGAAGTGTTTATCTCCTCGCCCAGGCCGTAAACTATTGCTCCGACGAAGAAAGCGAGGCTGGCAAGATGAATCTCCAGGGTCGAGTCGAACGCGGAGAACAATTGTTAGAAATGCTTCGAGACTGGGCCCGAAATCTCGGCGACGAGTTTACACCTCTCCCCGCGCTCCAAGATCCGGCGGACGTGATTCTCCACGACATTGAGCCGTTGTGGTACCATCCGCCGCAATACGGTGTCGCGATTCAAATCCACAGTTTTGCAAAGATTTTGGTGCTACTACACCGTCCGAGCATCGGTGGGTACAAGGAGTTCGCGGCATGTCAGAAATTGCTTGCGGATTGCGTTAATAAAATTGTGGGAATCGCGGTGACTATGCCATGGGAGGCGGCGTACTGTCTGATGAGCCAGATGTGTTTGTTCGGGGCAGGACTATGTGTTTCTCATGATGAGAGGAAGAAAGAAGTGGTTTTGGAGTTGATTAGGAGGTGCCAGAGTCGAACGAATTGGCCAGGGGTTAGCATGGCGGATGAGCTGAGGAGAGAATGGGAGAAGTAAAAAAAATTACACTTGCAAATGATTGATCTCGAATATGATTGGGAAATTATATGTTAAGTTATTTTATTACGTAGTATAAGGATAGCAGTAGCGGTATGGTGTTAGTCGGGTTTAAGTGCTGCCCGCGGCAGCCTGTCTAGTAATATTAGTATTGTTACCTGGTAGGGTTTTTAGTTAGGTTCTTTGTGCTGCTTTAGCAGCCACCTTGTGTAATTAGGACAATTCACTAATCCCATACCGCTACTGTTACCTTATACTACCCACCTTTCTCAGTCGAGCCTTTTCCGGGGCCTCTCTTTTGAATGGTTGGCTGTTTTTAGAAGCTTCTAAGAAGATAACCCTTTTTTTAACACATCTTGTATCCAATAAGGTCTGTGTACGCATCGTTTATATTAGTCCTAGCTATACGGCCAGGCAAATGAGTTTAAGTAGACACTACTGCCAGAAATCAAAGGGCTGATAAGATATATACCACATTTTTAAACCATTATCGGAAGTATATATAACATAAACCTTTTAAAGAAACTAATTTTGATAAGCGTTTGATACGAGATTTGTTAGAATATTAAAGTGTTGCTCTTACTAACATCATAATCCTGTCGTGAACGTGCATCGAAGCTATACCAACATTTGAGATAAAATGTTTAGGCGTCCACCGAGATCCTTGAAACTTTGATCTACTACATCTTGAACTGCTTTCCATTTAAATCTACTTGGTGTGTTTATGCTCTTCCTAAAGATAACCTAGCAATTGTAGTAATAATTTGAAGGATTGAGGGAACTAGGTCCTAAATTGTACAACCTACAACAAATTTTCGAGAGAGAGAGACAGCGGCAACCGTCCCAATCGTAGACTTGTTTTAGATCAAACCAGAGCGCGATATTTGCGAAGCCCCAGATTCTGCTAAACCCCCAACAACCCTCGAGCCGACACCGGTGCACCTAATCTATAAGAACTAGCGGGCTATTCGGTTGGGAAAGATCGAAACTTACCGCCTGCAGCACCCTTTAGCGTTTAAAAAAACAATCCTATAATGCATACATTACATGTCAACCTGGGTACCTTCGGTACGGAACCTCCAAATGTGTAAACTTAAATTTCGGAACAGTGAATATCGTGAAATTCAGAACTTTATAGGTAGCCGTGTCGGGGTGAAAACAATCGTTGTATTATCAGAGCTCCAGGACATCGCTTCAAACCGCCATGGCGCCAGCATCAAAAATTTCGGCGGCATCTGGCGAACCACTGGCTGCACCCGGATCTCCGTTCGTGCTTGTATACGTACATATATTCAGATCCTCAGCTCACTGATTCTAAGCCAATCAATTTCCTACGCGCTCAATGGCGATAAAATCCTTCGAAACATTTTACATCCTATGGAGAGACTGGTTGTAGTTAGACTTGTGTGTCTTAAGACGTCTTGCTCACTTCAAAATCTCGCTTCAACTTCCCTCCTCAAGCATCTGCAGGGGCTGTAGATGGGAAATCTCGGCTTTTGCTGTCCGGATTCAGGGATGCGATCGTGGTTCTCAGCCATCGCCAATGATGATATCGAGCATAGATCGGCAGATATAATTGCCTGTCTTGATAGGGAAGGCCGAGGAGCTATTTTAACCTTCATGAGCTGCGGATGCACGCTCAAGTGCAAACGTGGGAATGGGTTTACATGTAGAAGCGCGAGCTGCAGCTTCAAAACATACATTCACCCGTGCTCGCGCACGGAGAGCTCTTCCGAGAAGGGTGTCTTCGGAAAATACCACCCATCGGGCCTTAGGTGCTAGACATTTCGGTTGCATTACTCGCAGCGAAAATAGGGTCTTCAGCTCTTTCTGAAGAAACTGTTCGAGGATACTAAAAGCTAAACAAGTAATCCAGTTCGAATTCTTAGTGTACTGTGTATATGCGGCAATCGGCCACGATCCCAGACTGTCTCGCTAAGCTTGCCAATCGGTGTAACGCGCCCTTATCATCTGAACCCCCCACCCCCTAGTCCCTATCCGCTGATTCGATCAATACTTGGACGGAATGTACATGTGCCCTGAGTTCACGAAGTAGGGGGGGATCTGAATATACCGCTAATTGGCTGTACAGGAATGTGAGTCGCCAACCAGCGTAGTTGGAGATCCGACAGTACACCCTCGAGCTGGGACAAGATCTGCTCTGAAGACTGGTATCAGATCGATCAGGGTCTGCGAGTATCTGCGAAGGACGAGAGCTTGATAGATAAAGTGTGAATCTCAACGACGTGCGGCTACAAAGTCTCAAAAAACGGTCCGAAAGCTAGCCTTGGGTCAAACCGTCATGGTCGGGACTCGAAATCCACCTTCCTGGTACGTACTTCGACACTTCAGTATACGACACGCGATAGCAGGTAACGTCACACGGAAATCGGAGTGACATCTTAATCCCGGCTTGTAAGAAAAATAGCGTTGGCGATGGTTTGGGTCATCACCCTGGCATGTGCGGAGATTATAGCAACCACAGCCAAGGCGAACGAAAGAAACTACAAGGGGTTAACTGCCATGCCTTCCTCAAACATTAGGGTTTTTATGCGAGTAACAAGACATTTCTTATGATTTCTCAAATGGGATAGACATGAAGCCCGTCCGGGGTTCAATTCGGATTTCTGGAGGCATGAAACAAGGGCAAATATGCGAGTTTGTCGGCTGCATCAATCGCGACGCTTGGGGCTTCATGAATTCTGAGCCAGGCAACGTTCAACGCTTTCAACGACGCAACGACTGCCTTGAAGAATAACGGCCAGCAAAGTCATTCCACTTCGAGGCCATTTATTCAGACAGCCAAGGGCGAGTTTAGGGTTCATGGACAGGCATTGCATTGGGGGGTGGTTTTCGATTCGGCTGGCGAGGCTACACCCTTGCGAGCTGTGAAGCATCCCACGCTGCGAGTACGAAAAGTACCAGTATGCCCTTCAACCCCTCTTCCAGGAAATCATTTCGCACATCAAGCGGATTGAGAGAACGAGAAGAAAAAAAGGGAATGGCCACCCCACATGCAGAAAATAAACCTGCTGACTTGCTTTTCCCACGGCTGCAGATATGTCTATAGGTTTTTTTTTTGTTTGGTGCGAAAAAGCATGACTATTCTTCTTTTGCTATCAGTTGCTGTACCCTCGTATTTTACGCCTGATAAGAAGTTGCCATTCAGCGGTTCACGTTTCAGTGATCTTGTATAATAGCGAGCATCTCCTCGCTATTTTGAACACTTTGACCATCTTGATCAATATTCCGGACCTCACCCTCTCCGACCTACATATTTTGCGATCGATTCGCAAAATATATCCAAATCCCGACGCCTGAATAAAGTTTCCGAACCGACGAAATATCAACCGCGATTATTCTTGCGAAACCACCTTATTTCGGTCTTTGGTCGTCTGCGCTCGACCGAACCGGCATTACTCTCACGTAACAGTAACCCAGAAAAGGACATTTTCCCGTCACCGGAAAAACCTCGCCTTTCAAACAAACCTCGGGAACCGGGTTCGCACCGCATACAGATGTTTGGACTCACGTTTCACAAATAATAGAATCGTCTAATATCTTTCGAGATAGCGATAATCGAAAAGGGACAACACATTTTTGTCGACCAGGCTTGAGCTAGACCGGTCTCGGGGATACAGGGTCTCAGATACGATTTAATATTACGAGGCGGAATTATACATATTTATATATCGGGAGCCATGAATTCGACATTTATAGTACAGCAGGCAAGAGCGAGGGGACAAGCCTTTCGTGAACACAACGACGGAAGTTCAGCATTCATGATGGCGCAGGCACGGTCCAGAATATCGGTACAATCGAGATCGAGCAGAGGAAGCGTTGACTCAGGACAATCAAGTCTGAGTGCACCGCACATTTGGTGGGACGAACGGAGAATAATGGAAACTGTCACGGAGGCCTTCCTACACAAATCGATAGGCGACGAGGCCTTAAAGTCAAAGTTGAACAATCCAATAATGGAGGGACTTTCAGATACAACTTTCGCAGAGTGGATCTTGTGGAAGGCGAAGAGGTTCTTTCTAATACTGCTAGAGATTGGAGAAGTCGCAAAACTCTTCGATCTAGTGGAGAGCTCGTGGGACGATACGGATTTGCCCTTGGATTCGGAACAAGTCGCGAAACTGGGACTGAAGGATGTTTCGCTGGAAAAACGATTCATGAGAAGGCAGTACGCCTTTTTGGTACGGGACCTCGATAGAGGATTCCACATCAATTACGACATTCTCGAAACGGTCCCGATCGAGCCTTTGAAGACCGGGCTAACCGTCGGTATCAACTCTCACGACAAATTCGTATTCCCCAAAACGCAGCAAGTTGTGATACGCAAAACGATGCAGCTGGGGGACAAATTCAAAGAAGAAGAATACCAGGAGACGATCCAGAATCTCAAGGAACTCACACACCATCATATCGTCGGCCTCTACGCCTCGTACACACTCCAAGATGAAGGTTTCCTACTCTTCGCTCCTGCCACAGAACTCACCCTCAAAGCGTTCTTTCAAACCCCTCCGACCATCTACAAATCATTATCCAAAGAAGGCAAACGGCGGCAAATGTTCGACTGGATGCACTGTCTGTCAGATGCGGTCACGTTTCTGTACGAACGCGGAATCGTCCACCGAGATATCAGGCCGAAATCCATACTTGTTGACGGCGCCACCATTTTCTTAGCGGACACCGGCGTATCACAAATGATTGATATTGGCAACAAGCCGGCAACTTCTCTCGAAAAACCAAACTATGAGTACGCAGCTCCTGAAATCTACAGGCGGAGCTTCACACGGCAGGAAAGCATCAGAGCTGTCACCTATTCCGGCCGAGCGATATCCAGAAGGGGATCGCACGATTCCACGGCGACCTCAACGCTGACTGATATGCACGTCGTCGACTGGGTCCAGTCTACCGAAGCTGAGATTAAGCGGAGCGATATTTTCTCCCTATCGTGCGTCTTTCTGGAAATCATCACCTTCCTCCAGGGGAAAAACTCGATGAAAAACTTTGCTTCGCACCGTGCAGCGAAGAACAGACGGGGCGCTAGGGGTGCCAGGGGTGCACTTGCCGACCAGTCCTTCCACGCCAACCTAGAACAGGTATCCACCTGGATCGCAATGATCACCAAGGAAGCCGACCGCAAGAACGACACCAACATCAAGCGAGCGGCGAGCTTGTGCTCGGAGATGCTATTCAAGGAACCCATGCAGCGACCGGAACCCTGGGTTATCAGAGATAGATTATTCGTCATTGCGGAAGAAGAATGCAATCCCAACGTTCCCCATTGCGGTAACGAAAGCTACCGGACGGACAGGGTTTTCAGCTTTGGAGATTGGGGGAGCACGATGGATGAGATTCTACATACGCCGGTCACAGATTACGGCGGTAGTCCTGGCAAGCAGTCGGGCTTTGGTTGGTTCAATGCAGATAAATGATGAGGGAGATAGGGAAGGAATGCAAATGCGGGCAGTATACGATGTCCCGCTTAGTGTTGTTGGGGTTCCTGTGGGGCTGGACCGGGGCTTTGGTATACGTCGGCGAAGACGAATCCCGGATTGCAGAGACGACGGCAGTTTTTTTGATCTGCGAATCGGATCAACCCATTCGCCTCGCGGAGTTAGCGACTTCATGCTTCAAACATGGTTAGTCAGCCGTCTGGAAGGCATTATGGAAACAATCATGACATACACACGAGATGGAGTTGAAGATCGGTACGAAGTGCACCTGCATATATATGCACAGAGCCTTGGCTACGGGTTATCGCCTTCCAGAATCAAACCCACGCAGCCTGGGGCGCCTGAAGACAACCCTGAAAAGTTTAGATCTCTCTGCCATGTATTTCTTTTCATGTATTATTTTGCTTTCCTGCTTTGGAGTAACATCATTGTGGAGGCGTTAGCACGTTTGCAATTGGAGTGAAAACCTGGGAAGGAATTACAATTTGCTTGGGATATATCATTTGGGGGTTTCTTTTTTTTCATTGTTGTCTTGCTGTTTGATAGAGATTAATTTCAAGTCGGCGTCCACGCCCTCAGTCAAGAAATATGTTTACCAAGCCACGCTCCAGCCCTTCTCGCATATATGCGAGATGTTTTGTGGACAGCCGAACCTCTAGTTCGTTAGCAAAGTTCGAGGCGTCAGCGTCGAGAGGACGGCGTCGCTTTGGCATGTCATCCCACGAGCCTGTCAGGTCCGGATTTATTTGAGTGCAAAAGAGATTGTGCGACTCCCTCTTACCAGATGATAGGATTCCACAAGTTCCCCAATATGCCGGTTGGGAACAGTAGAGTGGACCAGCCTCGATAGGCGAGAAGCTTGGATTTAACGACGCCACAAGCCCTCTAGTTATTTTCAAACGCGGCTCGGGGCGGCCAGAATCTGACCCACTCGAACGGCGACTGCTGGGAATGTTTTATTTCCATCCAAAATGGCCACCCCCCACGTGAAGATAAGATTGCATCTCGCATGCAAAGATACCGACTTTGTTGACGCGTCTTTCCGTTCTCGAAATATGTGAGCGTCTTTGATATTCAATGTTCAAAAGCTCATGGTTTGTCTCGTAAACCAAATGCTTACTCTTACCCCGCTGTCTGGTTGGTCTTCATGACTGCCAAGTGAAGTGCCGACCTGGCCGCAACGCTCCCGGGGGGTCTGACGAAAAAAGACAGCAACACGCATGCAACTCGGGCACCGAATTCGAATTTCCGCACCAAAGCCCAAAAGATTACACCGATAATAGATACGAGATTTTCGATGGAGGGAGCCTCTGGTGCTTAAACTATCTTCATTTCGGCTATACTGCATTTTCATGACAATTCTTTCCATATAAAATGAGAGTGTCATGGGAGCGACATGTAAGATTGCCACCGAAAACGGTATCTATGAGTTCGACGGAGTTGAGTCAAGGCTCAATGTGTATCATCCGATTCATCAAAGAGAAGAATTAAAAGTTGGTACATATATAACGTGATCACGTCTCGGTAATAATGACAGCGGGTGCCGTAGCAGGTACCTGCGCCGCCCTGCAATACGAACCATTCCTTGGCCGCATACACACACCTACCTAATAGGGAATATAAAGTTCGAGACTATTGAGCATTTCTTCTGACTTAGTAGTCAACGGGTAGATTCCGAAACTATGTAAACTGTCCCATATTAAACTTCATGGGGTTCAGATCTTGGGGGAAGGTTCTTCCAGCACACAAAATAGGAAGTACTGTGCACAAGCTTGTAACAAAAATGATTGGGCCTATTGGTTGAAATCTTATTTATGAGCTCGTGATTAACGACAAATTCAATTGGTATCGTGGGTAGTGAGTTAAATTAACCAGAATTTCTCAAGGAAGTCCGTGAGCAAAAGACGGGGTATGTGTTTGTAGCCACCTCTGAGAACATCAGAAGTCATTGAAGCTAGCTATATATAGTCAAGGCACAGTTGGAAACCAGCTCAGTAATATTATCATACGAGTACGTGCCAGAAAATATTCCTGAGGAGCTGGTTTCCCCTTTAGTCCCAGATTCTTCTTGTCTATGAGTACATGTATACGCGTAAATAACGTACATGTTTAAAGTTATTATAATTAATATTAAGAGATGAAATGTGATGGTAACAACTTAGTACTTCGGGTGCGGAATTAATAGTGTTTATATTCTGATTTACAAGCGGGCTCGCGGGTAAGACTGCTCAGCCTCCGTCACACTTTTGTACGAAATGCTGCATTCGTTGCATGCTGCTATCCAGAGGAGCCTATCCTGCGAAGTCTAATTCAGTGGTAGAAAATAAATGGGTGTATTCTGCTCTGGAAACTACCAAACTGATGGTTCTTTGATAACCGGCCGTACCCCTCCGAGCTGATCAGATGCGCCAATTTTGTTAAAATCAAATACATCGGCATACACATGTTTATTGGAGACGTTTTTTGTAGGATGAACAGAGATATCGAGAGCCAGTATTACTTCGTGTGAGTTCGGGTCTATAGATAAATTGGTCTCTGTCATCCTGTTTTTTTTTTCTTCTTCTTCTAACCTAGGTCTGATCTTGTATTCATACTTCGAAACGTTGGATTTTTTGTATGTGATAGGTATACACTATTTGCATTTACACTTCATGTTCCTAGCTATAGACCTAGATTAGTTGATGCTTGAAATATCTATAGGGCTGGTGAAGTAAAATGGTGGATCCCTGGATACTCTATGCCAAGTATTTATCAAGAGGGATCCTTCTTTTGGTTTCTTGCGTTGCAAATGTTGTATTGCATTGCATTGCTTCCGAATTCACATTCCCTCAAATCCCCAACACCCACCATGTGATGTCTAGGAGATAAACATGCTCTTTGTGTCTTCAACCGTTTGGATGTTGGTCGTATTTATTGTCAAGGCCAGGCCAGGGTCACCCCTTCAATCAATACTAATAATACGATGAGAAACTCACGTGGTCTATAGCCTGTCGAGCTAGCAATCCACATCGGTTTGAGCCTCGGTTTATTCTTTGGGTTGCAGGTTCTATTAATGCAATGCAAGCGATCATGCGATATGCGGAGGCGATTCTCGGAAGGTCCCACCAACTGTCAGCATGGCTAGAATGTCTCTCTAGATTGGCTTCCCCGCATGTCCACCTCCCATCACAACCTATGACGATTGTGGAAGCAGTATTCCTTATCTGTGGTACAAAAGCGGGGATGGAGTTAAGTTCGACCTATCACGACCGTGAACCCGTTCAATCTTTGCATCCGTAAATCCCTAGTTACCTCTGTTGAGCGTCTAGCTAGGCTGGTCTATCGAGTCAAATTTCCAGTTTTACAAATAATTTCTCAACCCCGATAATACGCGTAGGATCCTAGGATATAAATACTGCCAAAATGTCGGACCCGGAGCCACCATCATCAGCGGTCTTTGACAAATATAGCCCGATCCTCCACCCAGAAGCCTTTCCCGATGCTCTCGCACTCCTAAAATCCCTACTAACGGACACCAGCATCCCGTGGACTGACAATGGCAGCAAAGACGGGATAGACCTATCCTTCTACCAACCGGAACCTCCTCTACCCGCACCTATTTCCCGAGGCTCGGGCACTTTTCCAGCGGGTCTAACGGCGGAGCAGATCCTCCCCGTAATCCATCAAATCGCCTGCCGTAAGAGTTGGGACGAACGATTTAAGATCGGTTTCCCGACTCTCCGGTTCAATCGAAGACTCGTAAGATTTTACGCCGTTCAGAAGGGTGTGGGTGAAGGTTGGTTCACTATTGTCAGCCCTAGGGATTTTACTGGTTACAGCGGACACGTGAGGGAGGTTGGAGAAGACGGAATCACGAGAAGCTTTTATTTGCAAACTAGTGCGAACTTTGATGATGTACCTGATGTGGCCGGGTTTGTGAGAGGGTGGACGAATTTGGCCGGGTGGGTTTTAGAGGAGGAGGAAGGAAAGCCGGTGAAATGTACCTATATTGTACGATTCAATATTGTTATTCGGCGCTGCAGCAGAAACGACGAGAGCTAATGATTGTTCCAGGTGAAATTCGACCCGAAAGGCTCCATCCCGGCGAGTTTTATCGCACAAGTGGTTAAGGAGACACCGCTTTGCATTTCCAGAGTTCGGGACTTTATCGATAAGAACGGATTGGTACCATACGTTAAAATGCACGACGAGTTCCCAGGGCAACTCAGGGAGGAGTATCTGACCGGTGGAGTCGAAAACGCTGAGATCAACCCGGAAACTGGGGAAACATTAAGTGAAGGAGGCTTTCTGTTCACTATCAGTTGGTTCGGGGCAGTAGGAAGCTTTGACATCAATTTTGATGAGAAGTGGGAGAATGGCGTCAAGATTGATATCGAGGAAGGGAAGGCAGAGGAAGATTTCGATTTGAAGAGTACAAACGAGAAGGTTACAGTGACGGTGAAGGATGCCGGGAAAGACAAGAAATTAAAGTTGTTGGTGTCAAAGGCCTGAATTTGGAGAGCTGGCTATGAACTCTTATTGTGCTTATCCAAAAGCAAGTATATTGACCTGTTTCTCAAGAGTTATAGTAGCCAATAATATGCCTCTATATTGGGCTGAAGCTTAGGCCCTGACACATCGCTACATCTTAGTATCTAGATCTTGAGACCCGCTCTACCATTATCTACTTAGCTGTTATGGACAGCCAGTAAGATCATCTCATTGAGTAGGAGGGATTTGGTATGGCCATAATCGCACTAAGCTATAAACTATAATGAAACAACCGTCCCATATCGAATTGTACTCCCTGAAATCTCAGATTGTTCGGCAATATTTTGTCACCAAAACTCGTTGTTGCATGGCGAAAGCTTGTATTTCTACTACATTCCCCAGTGCCGCAGTTTAAAAAGCGGCTCTATCGGTGACATATCTTCGTGCAGCAGCATGCTCTCGACCCACATACCGACTGCAACGACGTCATTTCTATCCAGAGCGTTTTTGTAAAAAATATTCGATAATATATTGCAGTATCCGCAAGATTTATGCATCTCCATCAACTGCCATTCGTTGGAATCAAGTAGAAAGAAACCGGCATAATTGGCGTCTATGAACAGGACGGGACAGGACAGGGAGGATGACGGCTTGTTACATTGTGCTAGTACGAAAATTTGATATCTTTAAATTGATTTGTGACTACAATATTCGAACCCCAAATTAGAAGCTTTCCTAGATCTCACGGTGCATATACGTTTACCGGAGAACTAAAGCAGGAGTATTTACCTACCTGGGTTAAGTCCAGAGCTTTAGATTACATGCTTGAAATGAGGGATTCCGCAACACCGCGCATGGCAGGAGGATAGTGTTGTCACTGTTGTTTTGATGTAACCAAGATCTTGCATGGACAGCCTCATAATTACCACACAATAGTCCGAAAAACGAACTTCGTACCATGCTAAGTTAATTGAATTTAGCGTTGCTCCTGATTGTTGATACCAACACCAGCTAGAGGTAAAATGCGAAGAAATTTTTTAAAAATATGAGTTTTTGAACTGCGTACAGTACAGTTTGACAATCCAATTTAGCTCAGATCCGTTGCATTGTACGAAACCCATTTCGACAATAATAATTACAACCAGCCAGTCTATATGAATATCTGTTGCCGCTTATGACCAAACATAGGGCCATAGCATGCACCATGACCATTGGTTACCGAACTCGAACGTTTGAACGCGAGCATGCAAAAATTGAAACAAAAGGAAAGCTACCTTGGAAATTCTTGAATTCAACCCTGTACTGGCTTCCACCAACTTTCAGCCGCTACCATGTGGATCGACCTATACGTAATCACTCAAGTTGTTTTGGTGATCGCCTGTGTTAGTGCGTGCCTGTGAAATGTCCAGTGCACAGTGCACAGAATCTCGCATAGTCTAACTGAGTCTGGACTCTGAGCTAGCCTTAAAACCACTTTGGTCAATAAATCAGCCGCCAGCGGAATAACCCGATGCTTTGGAATACACGATTCGAATGGGAAAGGGGATCTTTAATATTAAAGACTGAGATTCCCATCACGGTTCTCTTGGTTCTCTTGGTTCCCCTGCTGAGCCAAGAGGCAACCTTGAAGTTATCGATTTCATTTTTCGACTTTTCTTACCATATCCACGCTTATTTCTTACGATGTTGGTCGCACTGCTCTTATTGCTTCAATGCACTCTTGCCGTAGCACCTACGCTTATTACTACTACCACTACCACTACCACCACTACTCCTAGTACGACTACGACTACAACATTCCCTTCAACCACAACTACGACTACGACTACGACTACCAGCTCGCAAACGACTACTCCGAGCACCACGTCGAGCCGCACAACCACGCCGCTCACTACCACCACTTCCATCAAACAACCTACAAATTGTAACCATGATAATTGTTTGAGAGGTATAAAACTGTCAAACCCATGCCGTCTTTATAAGAATGCCTTGAAATCTAATTGAATTATATAATGCAGCTATCATAGGGTCAGCGTTCCCCGGTAGGAATGGGGTCGCTGATTGTTCTTCATACTTTTTGGCTAAAGTAACTCCCCTACAGTAAGTATTCTGCGATGATATATCCCCCCTTTCGACCACCGTACACTCTATACAAAATATTTGTCTCTGAGCTGTCACAGTTACCCTTACCAAAGCGGAAACTACAAGCCAAAACATGGAAATTACTATTTGAATATATTTCTAAGGCTAAAGCTAACCTTGGAAACAGATTTACGTACACATCCACCAAGACAGTATACACATCTCTCGTAGGAACTGCGCCTGGCCGCCGACGCCGTAACATCGATCTCTTACCGCGTCAACAAACGGAATTCCCCTCAAAGGTCCCTGCATACGCCTCCCCTTGTTCCGGCAGCGTTCGTTACTCGAGCGCGTGCTCTTGCCTGTCCGTCGCCCACTCCACGATCACATTGCCCACTCCGTTGAGCACAATTACTGTTACATCAACAGTCTCTATATTCCCAACTATATCCTAACGGGACTCGACATGACCTGCAATGTCGCGACTCCAGGGGCGTGTTGCACTGGCAAATGCAGTCCATATACGTCCGGTTTTTGCACACCATCGGACGGACTGTGCGATATTTTTTAACCCGGAACTTGCTATTTAGCTACCTGCTTGAACACTTTCCATCTTTACCCGAACGGGGATTCTATCTATATATGCCTTGGGGGTTAACTTATAAGAGGGGGGGGGGATTGGATTAGGGCGTGCTATTGGGCTGTTCAGCTGGGTGCAACAGCAGTTAATAAATAATTGTAACTACGTTTTATTTCAGATAATATTATCCTATAACTAGTCGTTCCCCCTTGCTTTCAAGCAAGTCGAAGCAAAAGTATTGAAGAAAGCTTATTCGAACCTGTCGGGGATAATTTTTGGTAGTCTTGCACTCTCGGTCTCGTAGAAACTCACAAACGGCATTCTTCCGATAAGCCTTACTTTCGATTCGCAGACCTGACGGTTGATTAATCCCGTATCAAGACGCTCAGTTAGATCAATCATTGCGTGGAGTTTAATAATTAATTAAGAGCTCAGCGAGGTTGCAATTGATTAGTCTAGCAATTGATGACATCTGGGCTGTGACAAGTGTTGCGAACAAGAGTTTTGACAAGGTTGTTTGCCTTTCGGACTCATCTGCAGGCAAGCCAAGGCTTCCTTCTGGGGACGAGGTTGCCGAGACTTCTCGTCCTCGAATCCAACTTCAACATCAGCGTAGCGTCAACGTCAATGTCATGGCTAAGCGCAAGCTCGACGAGACGGCCGATGCAGCCCCGATAACAACGTCCCACGACGCTTCCTCCTCCAGTCCCGATCTAGGTTCTGCGACCTTACCCACCCGGTCGAGACCCTTCATCGCGTCCCAAGTAGGCTAATCGATCCGGTACAGTTCAAATCGTCTCGCCTTGAGAAGATGCCGCTAACGGAGCAACGTCACCGTCTAGGCCTGCGACCAATGTAGAAGCAAGAAGACAAAGTGCGATGAGGTATAGCCACCTTTACTCTGTCGCAGCAGTGTGGTGTAATTAGCTAATGAAACGTAGGACCGACCCCGGTGCTCGACGTGCATGCGGAATGGAATAGACTGTCATTACGCAGAGGTCAAGCCGACAAAGTAGGTGCTGCATCAGTCTTCCTCTGGTATAAAAGTGTTAGCTCTTAATTATGTGAATGTGACACAGGAAAGATCAGTCAATCTCCAAAATCTATAGCAGCATCTCCCGCCTCGAAAAGAAGATTGAAGATGTCGCATCTCTCATCCGTCAGCAGAATGAGCCCGCAGCAGACTATCCCCTCAAACTTCAAACCGATACCCCACCAGAAATTAGCCACAAAAGCCGCCTCACCATTGCTGATGTGCTGAACAACAGCCCTGTTCTTCATAAGGCACAAGTGGATACACTGTTTGCACCGGTCCCGACAACTGCGACAACTGCACACTTTGCTCGTGGAGCGGAACAGATGTCGTTCTCAGCGCACAAAATCCTCCAATGGCCGGCGATACAGGCTCTTCTTCCGAATTTCCTCCAGGGCTCGGACCTAGTGGAGGATTATGCTACGAAACTGGAAGCTGCGAGACCACCCCTGCCATTCGATGTCTCAACATCCGGGTATACATCGAGGAATATGATGGGGAAGCATGAACTGTTACAGTCTCTGCCATTATCGGTGATCAGAGGGTTGACGGAAGCATACTTTAATACGTTCAATACATCAAACCCGGTCCTAGATCGAGGCTACTTTTATACAGCGACAATGAGTGTGGCGATAGAGAGTGGATTCGGTTATAATGTTGAGAGTTGTATTTTACTAGTCGTGCTAGCTTTGGGCTGTCTGGCCGTGACAGCGCACAAAGAAGCCGGGTTTCTGTTATTTCCCCTACATGCCCATGAGGAAATGGAGATGGAAACCATGGATTTTGTGCCACCGGATTGGATCAGTATCACAGAAGAGGCGGAGGGACTGCCGTCTGGGTTGAGATTTCTAAACGAACAGAGGAAGAGATTTGGATTTCTAATGTGTGGAACGGGTTTGGAGTACGTGCAGTGTCATCTACTGACCGGGCTATACTACGCCCAAGCGGTTCGGGTGCTTGATCATTGGAATATGATCAACAAGGCAGCGGTGGGATGTTTGATGCTGTTGAATGCTTCTAAAGCGGAATTACTCGACTGGGATGCTTGGGAGAATGATATGCTGGCCCGGGTATTTTGGAACACCCTAATGTTTGAAAGGTCAGTTTCCGATATTTCCTATGAGAATTATGAGTTTGGCTCTAATATTCCCTCAGTATCTTAGTGCAGGAGCTTGATGTCCCGCCCAGTGGTCTCGCAGACTATGAGGATGTTGTTCCGCTTCCCAAGTTCCCTTTATACTCAAACTCCTCGTCCTTTGGTATATCGAGCGCTGTAGAAGACACGGAATCGAACTATCAATATCACTTCTTAGCTCAAGCAGCTCATCGGAAGCTTCTGAATCGAATGCGAAATAATGTTTACACATACGGTATGCTCACCACTCCTTTTTTGATGAGGGCAACCAATTTTCTAACAAGCTGTGAAGAACCTGACATGTCACAGTTTCCTTCCATTGGGCTCTCCCGTGAACTCCAACTACAGCTCGATCTTTGGAAATCTCACCATCCGCCGTTCATTCAACAAGATCCGCAAAACTCACATTCACCCGCATCGCCAACCAAACTTGCATCTCACATAATGTCGGCAATGCTCCACGGGCGCTATCTCGTTGGTAAGCATCTCATGAGACGTCCTTTCGTTTACAAGGTGCTGCATACTCTCACGGAGGAAGTCATAAGCCCAGATGTTCTAGATGAGGTCCGGTGGTGCCTCGAGAGTGCTTTGGACTGGCCACAGACGACCGGGGTATTTGAAAGAGCGAGGACAGCTATTCCCATTAAATTTGGATTTGGCAGTCAGTATGTACTCACTGTCCACTAGGCACTAATTAACGTGCTCTTACTAATTCCTGCTTTAGATTCATGGGCCAACTTTTACTCTTCAAAGGTGTTGAGATGTCATCAAGAGAAGAAGTAAGAAACTGTTTGCCTGCTCGGTGGGAGAACTGGGTGGACAAGGTGTTTCAGTATTTTAGAGAGATGGCGCCAAAGAGTCCGACCTTGGCAAGGGATCTGTATATATTGGAAGCTTTGTATAAGCACTAGAGGCTACTGTTTATCACCTGGTAACTAATTTCCTGCTGACATAGATGTCATTGCGTATAGCTAGATATAGACTGGCACCTCAGGTATGCACTTATCAATGTAACGCAGTAAGCTGAAAGTAGCAATGGCAAAAGCTCTTATATCGTTTATAGTTTCCTTTTCCATGTAAGTAGCCTTTTTAATGAAATGATTCTCTACTCTTATGCTTCTATATAGCTAACAATATGGACCTTTGCAGGTGGTATGTTCAGCTTGATACATAACATTTGTATCTTAGTAAATCAGGCACTGCAAAGACCTGATCCTGAATAACTTTACAGGACATCCTCGCATAATAATATCTATATCTTCTATTTAAACAGCCAGCTTCAACCATCATCCTATCTGGCGATTCGGCTGGTGGTGGAGCCATAGCTGCTTTATTACGCATTCTCGGGGATATTGTTCATTGACGCATAGTTCACTTTGATCTTTCGAGTAATGTGTCGATACCACCTATTTTTACCCCAGCTAGAATATAGTAGGCGAACCTAATAACAATTTCATTAAGGTCAATATTGGTTTTACTGGAGGTCCTTTCGATGCAATAGAGGTAAGCTATATTTTAGTTGATCTTACAGTTTTTGTTTGGTTAGAAATGTAGAACAACATTGGCGTGGCTTAGAGAACAACGCGCGGAGGGTCACTTTGAGACTAGCTTGGAGACACCGTTAGTATGACTTTAAAAGCGCCATTAGCGTGGCTTACAAGACACCCTCAGTGTGACTTAAAAACACCATTAGCGTAGATAATCCACCGGTAAGCTTGCGGCAGTAGATAAGACATTGACTATCTTGCCGTTCTTGAATAGAAATAACGGCGATTGAAGTCTACATTGTCAATCTGTAAAGGATATCTAATATGTAAATTTCTTTAAAGAACAGTAGTTATACACCGTATTTCTCGGAGCAAGTACCACCAAACCGGGGTTTTTTTTGCCGATAAAGGTTCTGGTATCCAACGCCGAGCAGAAAGCGCGAGATATCTGTTCTCATGGCATCGTACCACGCAGCCAGGTGTCAACCCTAGGTGCAGGCACCTTTCGCACAAAATTTCCATAAGAGCTCCTCATAGATGATGCTACCAACTAAGACCCTGATATTCTCATGATTTGGATCTGCATTATTGTAATGCCTGATAGTAACATATTTTTCTTCGCAGGTATATAAAACTATCTCCAGTATTGAACCTGAAGCTCCTATGTATAAATAATCTATAATGAAAAATATTGCTAAAACATCTCAGCTGCCACAGCTTGCACCATATTCTCCATTTGCTTCAGCCCCTATCTTACAAGGACTAAACATCTTGGAAAACCCACATACCGTCTCAGATATCGCCAGGTCTCGAGATCCTTCGTCGATTCTTCACCTATTTCTCTCACCTAACTATCGAAGAGCTTCAAGCCTTCACCGCACACTATATACTAACCCCGCCCTGGATATACGTAGAGGAGGCAATAATAGAAGATAAATGGCTGAATAAGGCTGCTGAAAATCTTATCGTACAACTAGGACCAAATGGTATTGAGCAGGTTGGCGTTAACAGGTGGTGGATGTGGAGGATTAAAGACTTGAAAGCGGAATGGATTGAGATGCGGAAGCATTATCGCGAGCAGAAGGAGCAGAAAGATCAACCTCCGAGAACTATTTTATACGTTCATGGTGGTATGGCTATGACACGAAGTTCCTTAGTTTTGAGACACGCTGATAGGTTCTTAGGTGGTATGTAGGCAAAAATATGTGGGAAATACATATATACAACCAAACTGACAGCAAATTGTCCTATCTATCAGCCTATCTCTTTGGGTAAAGCTACTATTTAGCTATTCTCTCGCTTGGGTAGTGGCTAACTTGGGTACAAGCTCTGTTGATCAGTATAAACACCAACTGTAACGACATGCGAGGAAAATGAAAGCTAGAGTGTTCACTCGTAAGATTTAGCTCTAGATGGTCTCGTTGAACCAGACTCTGATAGTTTGTGTTGAGCTCTAGAGTGTTCGCTTGTAAGATGTAGCTCTAGAGTGTGTATATGAATAATCGCTGCTAATTGTACCTTTGTAATTAATAATCAGAAGTGGCCTCCCGTAAGACGATATCATCCTTCCAGTACGAAATATATATAAAGGGCGCACGCGCTTTTCGTGTTGCAACGGATTCCAACATTTAAAAAATTCTGCCGAATCGGACGTATGATTACTTGCTCTTGCATTGGTTTACATTGCATTGACATTAAAATTGACAATGGCTTCAACACCCACAGGAAAGGTTGGTTCTCTATTAGAGAATTTATTACTATCTCTATTCTCCCAATTAATCAAGGGCTATCTTTAATCATCAATCGCTTACCGTTTCATGATGCACACAGCAGGATGAGGTGGAATATCCCAAGGACCGGACACTCCAAGAGACAGTCGCTCTGTTCCGTGAAATCGAGAACTCCTTCCCCAAAGAATTAGGAGAAGACAAATGGTATCTCGCTGTCGTATGTACTAACCAGATTTTCTCTTCCTGATTCCATATATTCTATGTGTGAGGCTGGTTTCGAGACACATCTTGCCATCATGCCGCAATTCGGCTCTTGACCGCACATATGTTACAGAAACTCCACAGGATGTATTCTAATAATACGGTATCATATTCTTCCGATAGATAGCTACCTTGACCTACGCCTCAGAACCGTCCCACATAGCTGATCTCTACACTTACCTCATATCTCTCCCTCAATATTCGACCCCACCCTGCCGCCAATCCCTCATCCGTCGAATCCGTGAGGCTCTCGTGAAGCTCGTAAGTCTGATCGGAGTCTGCAAGCCTTTGCTGGCCATCTGGGCGATCGGAGAAATCGAACGAGAGGAAGATAGGGACTATAGCTGCAGCCGTGAAGGATGGCAAGCCGACGAGAAGAATCTGGACAGAGGGAAAGAGTGGCTAGGAAAGATTTACAGGCACAATATGAAGGGGAACGATGAGAAATTTGAGGCGCATAAAGATTTCGGTGAGTATTATGTTTTCACAAAGTTTATTTCTCCTCCGAGGTAGTCGAGGAGGAGTTGCAATCGGAGCTAACCGAGGGGGGTGCAAGGCTGGCTTTCGTATAATATCACATACGGACTATACCTCTCGGACCACAGCATTCTTGATCCGATCGAAACGGAAGTTGTGGTGCTATGCGGACTTTTGATACAGAATTTACCCACGGTAGCACGGTTTCATCTGAGAGGTGCAAGGAGATTGGGGATCAGTAGCAAAGATGTAGAGGCGATGCATGTTTGTGTGAGTGGGAATCAAAAACTCTCCCTTTAAGTTTGGTAAACTTTTCGGAAGAAAAGGAGCTAATATAAATGAGGGTGGTCTATAAAGTGTGAAAAGGTTGCAAGATTCTGTAGGGTAAGGATCGACAAGGTCCCTCGAGTGGCTGATATTGAACACGAGGTACCTTGGGAGGATGAGATGAAGGCTTAATGAATTCGTCACACATCAAAGCTCTACATAGTGCTGGAAGTTTTGACTATTCATATACTGCCAGACCTTGAGAAGGGGACATCTATATTCTAGCTGAACTGCCACGACCTCCAGATAAGCATGTATTTGTTAGAGCTTGTGAGTATCCACCTTTTGCACAATATGTCTTAATAGCAACCAAACTCTTTCCCTGCGATCTTCAACGCCAAAACTCGTGAAAAGAAACGACAATGTGCCAGATTCATTCCCATGAACCAGAACCCTGGTTGTCCGCTGTCTCTGTATAGCGTCTGGAACTCGCCCTCTGGGTCAAAGCCAGCTACAATGTTGACGGAATCCTTGACGCAGGGGAATATCACGCCAGCTGTAGTTCGCATGTTTTGGTAGCCCTGCGAATTTGTCAATCAAACTGCCCAGGTTATTCATATTAGATTAAACAGAACTCACAGTGGCAAGTATAATCTCGGAAGCCTCCAATTCCTGCCCGTCATCAAACAATATCCCCTTCTCGGTGAGTCGATCGACTTTTGCGTGCTTGACGCCAATCTTCCCTTCAATGATCATACTCGACGCCCCGATATCAATGTAATAACTCCCACCCTTATCAAAGTACTTGATCACCAAGCCCGCTCCGTCGGGACCATCGTCAGTTACAAAGCCTGCCTTGTTGAGACCTTCGATAGTAAGGCCATCCTTATCCGGTGCTCGGAGACCAGCTGTGATTTGTTGGTGGTAATATTTCAAGATAGCGTTTGGGAGGCTGAAGGCCAGGAGATCGGCTTCTTCGGGTTCCGGGCCGCCTTCACAGTACTATCGGTTCGTTGAAACCATGTTAAAAATCTCTAAGAGATTATCGACAACCAGAAGAAAGTTCACTTACCAGAGCACCAAGCAGCTGCGGGAGGCCGAATTTGGAGGATATGACATGCGTACTGGATCGCTGAACAAGGGTGGGATACGCTCCGTTAGAGTATAGTGACTGCGCGATGTCGTGGGCGGTATTTCCAGCTCCAACGATCAAAACCTTCTTGCCTTTCAAACGCTCGGGAGCAGTCCACTTTGAGGAGTGTGTGATGTTGCCTTTGTAATTTTCATTGCCTACGAATTTAGGGATATTGGGCTCTCCAGAATGACCCGTGGCGAGGATGACGTGGCTGGGACTGAGAGTGCGCTCTTCCCCATTCTTGGAGAGCTTGACTGTCCATTTTCCGTTTTGATAGTCTGAAGCTCCCACGGTTGTGGAAGTCCAGACTGGGATTTCCATGACGCTGGCATAATGTTCCAACCAGTCCGCCAACTTGTCCTTTGGTGTGAAAATTGGCCAATTCTTAGGGAATGGGAGGTACGGCAGGTGGTCATACCACACAGGGTCGTGGAGGACGAGGCTGTGGTATCTGTTTCTCCAATTGTCGCCAATCCTAGGGTTCTTATCAACTACGAGAGTCGGAATATTGAGTTGGATCAAGCGAGCCGCGACAGTCAGGCCTGACTGGCCGGCGCCAATGATGAGGACTGTCGGAGAGGAAGAAGTGAATTCGGACAACGAGTTAAAGCGCTCTTTCCAATTTCTTGGGTCAGACGTTTGGTCGCCATGGAGGCCACCATGAGGACGGTTTACACCGTTGCATTCCTCGTGGTCTTTGATATTGACCAAGGTTGTATAAACTGTGAACGCCTAGGTATGGGGAGATCAGCGTACAGTTTTCAAGGGCCAAAATTTCAATCCTGTGTCGAGATTTACCTTCCAGTAATTATCAGAATCGAGGTAAAGTCTGATGACACCCTCTCCGACACCTTGGTCGGACTCGAGGTTGATGAAAGCCGTAATGTTGAAGCTCTTCGGATCACTAGTGTCCAACAACGGCTGCCGCTTGTAGTTTCTGATTACAGCAGTGAACTTGGAAGAAGATAGTTTCCCTAGAACAGCGGGGTCCGACAGATACTCGCTAATCTTCTCGACTCCACGCAAGGTCCGTAGGTCCCATGTGAGAAACAGATGGTCCCGCCAGAATCCATCTGGGAAGACAACGTCCTGGAGGGTGGAGATGGTGGGGTTTTCAAGGACTTTTTGGAAGCGGACGAGGAATTCCGATACTATGCTAGGCGCATCAAAAGTTGCTGGATCGGGTCGACTCTTGGTCTCAAAGCTCGGAGGCCCGGCAGCCTTCAGAGGGAAAGAAGGCTGCTTCGCGGGCGTTGCGGCAGACATGACGTTGTCGTCGTCGGTGGTAGTGGTAGTGGTAGGCGTGTACTTTATCAATGGAAGGGCTCAGTGACAGAATCACTAGTGCACTCGTTTTGTGGCTTTGTAGGTTTAAATATTAAGTTGTCTTTGCATGTCTGGGAGAGGAACAGGTAGTTGAGGTTCGAGTTATCACTTTACACAGAACTGCTGGTAATAAATACCGAAATGCAGAATTCCGTTCACCCGTCCTCGACGAGGAGGCAGAGCACCGACATCAGAACTTGCAGCAGCCCACCATAGCTTAGCCTAGATCCAAGCGCCATCTCGCGAGCTATCCGACGGCATGGCGGGCGTCAACGCGTGTTGCATCGAGGGGCTGCTTTGGTGGAGTCGAGTCGAGTCGCGGGTTCCATATGCGGGGTAACGCCGGGGTAAACACCGAGAGCCCTCGAGACCAGCTGGCGCTAGCCGGAAGGAGCAAATATTGCAGGGCTTAGTCAGTGGCTAGATCGATCGCCTTCGTGATGGAACAAGGGAAGTCCAGGGCCATTCTGATACCATTAACTAGTCATGACGCATCTCGACAATTCGCATCATGGTGCCATCTCAGGAAGGCTTGAAAGTTCTTGGGGCAAGCTTTCCACGGAACGCCGATAAAGCGAGCCATGGAAAGCATTAGACATCCTCTCGATTGAGAAGGAGGAAATGACGTGACGACGCCGATTCAAACGGGACCGAAATAACAAATATGATATCCGGTCTGCGAGCTGTGCATTTTGCTGACCTCGACAGAGATACTTGCGACGCCTGAATATATACATTGGTTGTTTTCGTGACGGAAATGTTTGCCATATCGAGTCCGATACCCACGACGCGGGAGGCTATTTACAGGGCCAGGCCATGCAATGCAATAGAGAGCTCGTAAGGTTTACGAGACTGGATTACAATATCTTTGGTCTCCGGTTTCCATCGATCCTTTTATTTATGATTGCTTCCTGCTTACTTCAATGGACCTTCATTTCGGCAGGGATTGCAATCTTACAATTGTGCGCTCCTTCTACCCAGTACCGATATACCAAATTTTATTTCTGTCATGTAGGTCAAAGGCTCCGGATTATAATCCCCCCGAACCCTCCGTCCAATCCCGTTTCGCATGGCAAAGACTCCTTCGTGCCCAGATATAAGACTCGCTTGGCGACCGGCAAATTCATCTTCTACACGGTATTAACATATTTTAGCTGTATGCAACCTCGCATAGCAAAATTGAGACCTGATGCGACGGCACCAATAGCTGATGGATGGACCAGTTTCTGGATCTCACAAAATGCGATGATAATTTTCTAGAAGTATGTAAGTCGAGGGTCTGAGCTGTGGGATGCTACCCGCCTGTGCACATATGGTCAACAGACTTCCAAAAGCCATCTGCTCTGCACCTCTGACGCATCCAACAGCGGTCAAGCCGGCTGAATTGACCAGTCTGATGCAAAAATACGGCGCTCCGGACGTCCGCGAATTTTCCGATATCAATATCAATAGAATCCTGCTGCTATTGTTTAAAGCTTGCGAGATCCAGCGGTGCCGATATTTCAATGCCCCTCCTACGAAGTTCGGAGGCTTCAGTCTTGGATATGGATATAATGATTTCTTGGCATTGTCAGAATAGAATGCGTTTATTACCGTTCGAAGCCTCCGTGATGTCTCCGGTGCATATACCGTTACTTCTGACTAGCGAACATTGCGAAGTGTTCTGGAAAGAATTGCCCCATGAAGAGCCTCACACCCACGTAATCAGCCCTGTTTTCGGGTTTTCCTGGTAGAAGGCCTTCCGTGCAGAAATTTAGTCTCAATCGACGACACTCCATTCAGGCGTCTGAATTGAAGCCTCGTATTTTGGCCCCGATCGGAAGCGAATCACGAACCAACAATCGGGCCCGGTTGGAGGTGGTGGGCTGTGCATTTCGCATTTTTAGGGCCGTAGTGCGTGGCCGCGTGTTCGTTCCTCCCAAGAAAACAAAAAAAAGATACGAAAAGGCGATACGAAGCAGTTCGAGTTCGGTAAAAACAAAAAGCCTCTCCCAAGCTTCGTCTATGCGCCCCGAATTAATAAGATTTCCCTTGAGACGGCAGACCAAGGGGGCTTCGGATTCGAACAAACCTTGAAAACATTGCCTTTTAGAGAAACACACACCATGTAGCTGTTGCGGAATATGGTGTCGCAGTTCTCACAGATCTGACATTGCTTGCTTGGCGGGGTGAGATTTGCAACAGCTGCGAACCTTAGACCGCTTCCGTCACCTTCGTCGACGACGGCCAAGTTCAAAGGCTGATCCCAGTGGGATAGGGACTTGGGCGCAGTTTGTTGATGTTAGAGGATCATTCTTGCGTCTAAAATTACTCGTGGGCTTGAAAACAGAGGATCGATCAATTAGAGACGCTCGAAATGCTCCGTCAGATTGGCCCGCGTGGTCCTCACTGCTGCGCGAAAGAATGTTCGACAGCCCTCCGACTGGTTTCTCCCCACTGGGCAATTAATTAATCCAACGATAACGTTAACGCTGATGCAGAATCGACAGGCATCCAACCTGAAAAATCCCACACCATTGCGCCTTATGAAACCTTTCACGAGAAGCCACATTCGCAGAGGCTCCACCTTATGCGAGCGTTTTAGGCCCGTCGGGAATTACTAAGGACCGCACACCGACAGAGAAATATAAGAACCACCGTCCGCCTCGATAACCTCGATTAGCTCGAACAAGAGTGAAAGGCAAAACCCACCAAGCAGGAACAGCCAAGATTTTAGACGTCTTGTTAACTTTCCTTCTCCATACGAAGACATTGTACTATTGCGTCTGTTTTTATTTTTTATTTATTCAGCAGTCTTCAAATCTCTTTTGGAGGCCTTGTCCGGACCTGCCCGATATAACAATTGACAGAAAAACAACACGGACGCTCACTCAAACTCCTGCCGTCGATAACATTGTATATCGACTCTCAAATCGCAAAAATGGAACCCTTACGCCTCACCGAAGAAGAGATCATCGGGCTCAGACAGAGCGCCTGTTACCCCCGAATCGACGGGCTCAACCCATCATATGGCTACTTCCCATCACAAACTGCTGCCATCTTATTTCTGGTGCTGTTCGGGCTGTCAACGATTGGTCATATCTACGCTTCAGTCAAAGGGAGACATTACTGGTACCTGTGCTTCGCAGTGGGTACTATCTGTACGTGTGGCATCAAATTCTTTGTCTTTTAGTCCTATTGACTAACAAAGGTGTACAGCGGAAATGATCGGATGGGGTGGGCGGTTATGGTCTGCGCAGTGTCCCTATAATGGCAATGCATTCTTAATGCAGATATCCACTCTCATCTTTGGTAAGTTTTAGAAACTGCACTTCTCTCTCTCCAGGTTTTTTTTTCTTTTGAACCAATATGCTAACTTGGCCACCACAGCGCCCGCTTTCTTCACCGGTGGCATTTACTACATTCTCAAGCAATTCATCGACATCACTGGGCGTGAATACTCCCTGCTTCCGCCTAGGCTCTATCTTTGGATCTTTATCACCGTTGATGTTATATCTCTCGCCATCCAGGCCGCCGGTGGCGGTCTCGCCTCAGCTGCCTCCGACCAGGTCGGCGGCGACACGCAGACGGGAACAAACATTATGGTTGCCGGTGTCATCTTCCAAATGGCATCGATCACCGTCTTCTGCGTCTTTTACGGTGCTTTCCTCTGGAAGTCGCGCGGTATCCGGCTGGATAAGGCTATCATGTGGCTCACTTATGCAACTGTCATCAGTGTGACCTGCATCTACATTCGAAGCATTTACAGAACCATCGAGTTGTTGGAAGGTTGGGACGGCTATCTGATCACCACCGAGAGATTCTTCATCGCTCTCGATGGCGCCATGATGATTATTGCCGTTGGTGTTTACAACATCGTGCACCCAGCCCTTTTACTTCCAAATCCAAAGGCTAAGCAGAGACTCGAGGCTTCGGGAAGTGATGAGGAGAGGAGCGGTACTTTGCAGGCTATGGGCAAGAGGGGAGATGCCTAGAGTGCAATCTTTTCCTGTTTCTTCTTTTTCTTCTTTTCTTTTTCACCGCCAATTTCGTTCTATTGTAACGACGCTTAGATTCACTCGTAAAATAGTGTTTTAGAAGATGGATTCTATCATCTACAGTATACCATTTCGCCAAGGGGCATGATTCACATGTATTTTTCTTTACAAGTATTTTAGGTATGATTTCGTTTATTACTGTTATATAAGGCGCATCGTTTATTTTTTTAAAAAAAAAAGTTTCTCAAAATTTGGTGTTTATCTCAACCTAGAAAGCTTTTACGATTACAACCTGCTACTTCGCCACGTTTGTTGTACAATGTAGCATGATCATGAGTCTGGAAGCTACAGTAGATTTGCACACTGATATGATCATGGCAATCCCTGGGATCCGCAGAGAGATCGAGCGCGATCAACATGTTGATGCTGTAACAGCATTCTCCACTTAAATCACGATCATCTAGAGCCTGCATTAAATTCAGGCTCGTCGGCCGTGCCGGGAAGTATTACCTGAGCGAAACTTCACAGCATCGATTGGATTGGACGGTCATTCGCAGATGACCACCGATAACATTATCCTGATAACGACACGTCGTGTGTTTTCACCCTTCGTAATATAAACCGATATATCACACATGCACACATCAATCATGAACGGGACGGAGGTTGTAAACACCGGAGCTGAGGCGCAGGGTAAACCACTCGAAGATCCACACTCGGCCACTCATCCGCTTCGCACTTTCAATTCTTTTACGGCCCAACCATCGGACGAGAGCTCTTTGGACTTTGAAACCGCATCTATGGGCGGGTTAATCACCAACCCATCACTATTGCTCCCAAAACCAATGGCTCCACCAAGAGTCGAGTATGATAGTGGTGGCTACGCGCCAGGATGTAGCTCTGACATGGATACGGTTGACAGCCACTACCGGTGGAATAGCGGAGATGATATTGAGAAGGCCAGTGCGGAAACAGAAAAGACGACAACAGCCTTCACAGTCTGGAATAGCAGGGTCATGATGACGCTGGGTGTCATCTGGACATCTTTGACAGTCTGCTGGTGGTTTAACTAGTGGGTTTCAAATTCATGAGGGATATTAGAATACGAGATCCCCACGGAGAGTGGTATTGGTTTCTGGAATGTAGATATATGCCATATCGGTGAAATGGTGGTGGAATTGAATATTCAGTCTCGATCTCGTTAAAATACGCGGTTGATGTTAATTGAAATGCCGGGGCTTTTGATAGCCTAAATGAGCATGCGGCGGTAGTTCCGTTGCAGGCGTATTTAAACCCTTGGCGTAGAGCCAGCTTCTGCTGTAGGCTGATCGTAAGGCGATGCGGTGCCGTGGTGTTGGCTCCATTGACCTTGATTCCCTTGCTAGTCTTATCGGACAGAATGAGTTTTGAACCGGAAGAGCAAACTTGACCGAGCTCGACAATGACGGATTGAAGGCGATGATCCGAAAACCATATTCAAGAGCATAGCCACGATTACCATAGCAGAACTAGGGAAAGCTTAGCTTAAGTCGACGTCGCTTGTGTCTCGATCTGCCGGCTGCCGAATCACGAGCCAACCAACCATGGTGTTTGTCGCCGCCTAATTCCTCCGTCTTGCTTCAAACCCTCTTTTCAAATGGAACCAAAAGAACTCTTTTGTATCGACTCTTGCATCTTGAGCATTCTCGGCAGGTATCTCAAAATAACTTAGTTGCACCCACGATGTGTCCAGTGAAATGCTTATAGTGCTGCTTTGTCATGGATATCACCGGTTAGGTAAGAAAGGAGCCTGCAGGTTGAGTCTGAGTCTTCTGCAGCCGTGCGTTGCGGTTCCGTCTTCCGTTCCAACATCGAGGCGCAGCAGTGCCCACGACAGGCATCTGCCAGCATCAGATCGGATACATGGGACTGAGTATCTGCTCAGAGATACAAGCTTTTACCAAAGGAAGCTTTCGAAGCATTAACGTGTCGGCCGATAAAATATATGTGAGAGCAATACATTGCGAAATGTTGCCGGTTGAAGCATCGAATGGCAAATGCGAACTAGTCAGTTGCCATTGTGACGTCTTGTGTTTCTGGTCCCCACTTCCCCATTCTCGAAAAACGACTCTGCTGTTAGTTGGAAAGTGATGTTTGCGTATACATGCGACAGCGAATTCAAAAGTATGGGGTGTATTTGTATGCAGACCGTATCAAGATCGGGATCTGAAGAGAGGAAACGAGGCCATTGTAGAATTTATCGGCCTTCCACGGACCCGAATTATACCCAGGAAATTATAGTAGTCGTAATCCAGAAGGGCTTCGCAATTCGGGGAGGGAAGCACCATCGATTAAATCCGTTTTCTCCAGGCCACCCTCAAGTTTCTTGCTGAAAGCTTAGTCACACCACGCAGAAGACCGCCTGTAATTTCCGAATAGCTGCCAAGACCGTCAGCAAGCGACAGCTCCCAGGAACAGATCGAGCTTTGGTGGTAAGCAGCGTGCATTAGCGTCCCTCCTTTTGCTCCTTCCGGTCCTTACCACTAATCCTGATAAGGCTTAGCGGCTGCCAATCTGACGAGGGGTACTCGGGGCCGGGCTGTCTGGGTTCTCCGTCAGCAGGTCGCATTTGCATCGGATCGAGTTTTAAAAGGCAGTTGGGGAACGCCATTCGCACCAGACATCATGCTCCCTCGCGGCTTCAACGCAAAACTTATAACATAATCACAGCTTTTCGAGCTAGTTTCGGATTATCTCCTCGGATTACTGAAATACGAAGGCACAATATCCATATCAAGACTTGCTGCCTCGGTCAAAACAAGAAAAGATACTCTTCTCTTTTTGTTTCTCGTTTCGTGAAACAAAAGCCCCCCAGCATGGCCGTGGTATCCAGTAGCTCTTCCGTCGACCTAGGTAGATTGGGTGTCGGTTCCGCCCTCCCGGACCAGCAATTTGAATGTGCTGCAGGTCCCGAGGAAGATTGGACTGGAACGGTGGATCCCAAGGTTCGACGCAAGCTTCAGAACAGACTGAATCAGCGTGCTTATCGTATGTCAAATGAAACCCTAATCCCACGGATAGATTCCCGAGCAGACCTTGGGGAGATTCCCCCCATATCCCTGCAAAATCTGTATGCATCCTGATGACATGGCGCTAACACCTGCATATTGTGTGCATATAGGCCGTCGCAAGATGATTGAAAAGGCCGAGAAGGTCAAGAACACCAGGACGGTTTTGACCACAACCGGTGGTTCCAGCCCTGAATCATCAGAGGATGGCGTTCTCGTCCTCCATAGTGCGGCGTTGCAAGCCGAAAGTGCTCAAGTCGCAGATGGGGTCCATCCAATCTTCCGCCGAGGTGCCAACTGTATCATTGTCACAGACCCAAAAACCAATGGCTATCGCCTGCGGTATATCCCGCCAAAGATCGCCCCGGACAACCTTCTTTTATCTCTAATCCACTATAATGTCATCAGGGCATTCCTTACCAACCTCCAGTACTTTAATATCCCTCTTGCGGCACTGATGGGTGATGAAGTGCTGAGTCCCTTCTGCACCTCTTCTCAGGTACCTGAGAACCTGCCATCGGCTCTGCAGCCGACGCCGATGCAGATGCTGTACCCTCATCATCCATATATCGATCTCTTCCCTTGCCCAAAGGCCCGTGATAATATGATTATGATGTTGGCTAAAGATCAAGAAATGGTTAACGATGCCATGTGTGATGATCTCTGCTGCACCGAGGGCGAGAGCGGGCTAGTCGTTTGGGGACCCCCGGAAAGGATTGAGAGCTGGGAGATTACGCCCAGTTTCGCTGGAAAATGGACATGGTTGATCAAGGATTGTTATGAGCTGCAAAAGGCGACGAACAAGTGGAGAGAAGCGAGAGGAGATTTGCCTATCAGATTTCACGAAATCAATGATGTGTGATTTGTGGTTTTCGATTAATCGATAACTGAGTATAACTAGCGGTGTTTCTGGGTATTATTCGGGCGTTTTGGAATAGGAATTCTCTTAATGGCATATGCGGGTTATGGCATAATTCTTCTTCTTCTTCTTCTTCTTTTTTTTTTTTTTTTTTTTTTTTTTTTTNTTTTTTTTTTTTCTTTTTTTTGTTTTTCTTGGACAGATCTGATATCCTTGTATTTAAAATACAATAATAATTCTCCACACTTGCATCCTGCATATCTCTCTTCTTTAACAGCATGAGCTACTTAGTATTGAATGTTTGCGACATGCACTCAAGTTGGGTCTGTCAGCCACCTGCATGTGAAATGAATAGGCGGCTCTCACAGGCTTCTCGACCAACTGGCGCAGATCTGGGCAAGTCTTAGAGGTAGACACCTTCATCCTCCCCGGCATGGCCATTGGCAGCTACTCCATTCGCGGTTGGGGCTGGATCGTGCCCCGCCGTTTCCCCAGCACGTTGGCCCTCGGTTCCGCTTGCTGCTATTGCACGAGCAGAAGCCTGAGTATTGTTCAAATCCATATGTTGGACGCTAACCCCCCTGCGGCTCAGCTCCAGCCTGATAAGCTCGATCCGCTGCTTTTGCTGCCTGATAACGCCCTCGTTGTAGCGTATTGCGTCCTTGCAGTCCTCGTCGTCGGGATACTCAGCGAGAGTGATGTTGGAACGTTCGAGGTGATAGAGCGAGTTTTGAAGACGCGAGTGTTCCTCGTGAAGCTGAGGGATCTCCAGCTCGAGGAGAGTCTGGGCGAATTGGTCCTTTTTATAGAATAAGATGACAAGTTAGAAGCTGTTTCCCGTGCGAAGTCACTGTTGCAGCAAAACATCAAACATACCAGGGGAATAGGAACTGCTGAGGCACTCATGGCGGTCGTCTCTTTCTCGTGGAGGATGCGGTTGTGATTGGGCGATGTCGCGGAGTAAGCTCACTACATGCTGATTTGGACGTCAAGGTTGGAGCAAAGAACGTTGTTCCAATTGCTTTGAGTCGCGCCGCGGCACCGCCACGCCACGCCAAAGTCTGCAGCAGCAAACCAACCAAGCGACGACGTACGACATCGACAAGGTAAGCCACCAACCTCATCTCCGCGCACCGTCCTTGCATCGGAGACTTGCGGGCCTCGTTTCACCGACTGAGAGGGGAGAATGATTGCTAACAGATCTCATCTCCTGGGTACTTAGCTGCGGGTATCGATTCAGAGGCTATCTCGTGCCGCCGCCCAACGAACGAGCCATCCGAGCCGCAGGAGCCTCCTCCCTACAGACCGTTCCTCCTCTCACAAACGAAAGACGGATTGAAGCTCTATTCGTAATCGATATCAAAGCCTAGAGACTACCTGCTACCCGTATACCTGGAGAGCGAAGTTGCAATCTCCGTCGGGCACACCCAACCCGCCATGTTGCCGCTATGGCGGCCCTGCGCCAACAGAGGGGCATTGTCCCTGTCAACTCTATCGACAGCGACGGTATCTTGCCAATCAGCTTCTTCAAGATTGTCTCTACGAATCCCCCACTCACAGTCCATCTTCTCCCGGTCAATATCATCGACGGCCCCGCCGTGTTCTATCCTCAAGCAAGTCACCCGGCCTCAAATTACGCCTCCGCCGCCCTCCTCTCGCCGCCAGCAATCGCCTACGACTGTCCTTCGATATCTCGCCTCCCTTCGCCGGACAGGCAGTAGGAGGGCAGAGCCATCTCAACCGAGTGCCTCCTCGAAACCGCCATCTGGCAATGGCGCCAACCGCTTTCTCCCTGCCGAACTGCCATCCAAATCTAACCCAGCTTATCATCCTGACAACGATACCGCAGTCAGTCCCAAATTCGCTGACCGTAATGACGGCGCCTTGTCAACAGACGCTTCGGGACTCAAAGTCGGTACCAACGAATGGTACGAATTCCACAGCAGAGAAGCCCGCGAGCGCGCCAAGGTCGATGACAAGCTGGACCCAGATGATATCTCGGCCGTCCGTCGTCTCTTTCCTTCCTTTGTGTTCCTTCTAGCCGTTTTGGGCGGCTGTTTCGCTCTCGTTACCACCTATGTCCCACCAGCAAATCGGGACCGATTATTCCCCAACATACCAATGGCCGTGTCGACAGTAGGAGGTATCATTGCCGCCAACTTTGTGATATTTCTGGCTTGGCGGGTGCGCCCATGGTGGCGATTTTTGAACAAATACTTTGTCCAGCGTCCTGGCGACCCCAAGCCGTTTGGACTAATCGGAAACACTTTCAGCCATCACGCGCTCTGGCATTTTGGTGCCAACATGCTCGGGCTGTTCTTGCTAGGAACCACATGTACGTCATTATCCTTTATTCGGGTCAGAACTAAGATGTTTCACCGCTCTACTTGATGCTAATGGATGCTATAGTATGCGACCAGATTGGCCGCGGCAACTTTCTGGCGCTCTATCTTTCCTCCGGAGCTATATCATCTTTTGGATCCCTTGCTCTTAACGTTGCCCTGAGGAGGTTTCACGTATTCGGACTGGGTGCTTCCGGAGCAGTATTCGGCGTGTTGGGAGGATACGCCACCCTGAATCCTGAGTGCGTTCCCTCTTCCATTTCCCGCTGCAAGATCTTGCCTCTTCGTCCATTAAATAAAAATACTACCACATATTACAAGTGGGAATTGCTAACTTTTTTTTTTCTATTCTAGTACTGAAGTATACTTTGTCCTCCTCCCGATATTCACCATGAAGGCCATCACGGTGGCAACAGCCATGGGCGTATGGGAGTTCGTCTCCTTGATCTTTGGTTGGAGCGTGTGGATGGACCATATGGCGCATCTGGTCGGCCTGCTGTCCGGAGCCGGCTTGACTGCTTGGCTGAAAGCTGAAGCAAAAAGGCGGAGAGAAGAAGCGGTCAAGAGGCAGTTGAAAAAGGAGTAGGTCTGGTGTTGATCACCATGTAACGTCCTCTAGTTGCATCTAGATGATCTACCCGGTCGGAGAGGGGATTTTCTGTATAATTATGTACATATAGATGGATTTTTGTATATACCACCATTCATAATTACCGCAGAACGCTGCAGAGGTCGACTGCGAGGGGTTGCAATCGAAAATACCTTGCGATTTGAGAGTTTTGTTTGTTGTAATGCGAATCATGAAGACCGCTTCCGTTTTACCCTCACCTTAAGGATGAAAGAGAGCGTTAATTTAGAGTACTATTGTATTACGTCTATGATTTTCAAGTTTCCCATAGATGCAGGTCCTCGTATATAATCGATTACTGGGTGGGCGATTTAATAGGATCCTAGGATAGGGGTGTTTTTACAATTGAAGTAGCCGGTCGAAACCCATTTAATATTTGTAATCGATCGATTAATTAAATCCAGTTTTTTATTTCGTGTCTAGCTGGCTTCTGGTCTTTTACGAGACAAAATTTTATTACATTCTCAAATGATTGATTACTTGTTATATTGCCTTGCTAGATACAAGAACAAAGGCCAACCCAAAAACTAAATCGTTGAGAACAATGTTGGACTTGAGGATACATCGTGTTTACATCTTGAGCTAGAGGCGCACCAGCGTACATATAGTTTGCATTAAAGGCTCGTATATACCTACTCGGACACTTACCTCTCGTATCGGACATAAAATAGAGTATTACTCTTCTCAACTAGAACAGTCGCGATAAAAATTGAAGGTTGACCTTTTTTCGAACATGCTAGTGATTAAATGTTATATATTGCTAGGAGAAAGAAAACTATATATGGTGACGAATAGAAGGAACAAAAGCTATATCAAAATTACGGGTGTTTTTTTTTTTTTTTGCAGGCCAATAGAGCCGATCGATTACCAGGAGCTGAGAGCGATTCCAATGAGTGAAGCGACGGAGAGGGTTATGGCACATTTAACGATGAACCAAGCGGACGCAGCACGCGGAGCCTCGGAGACGGGAACTGGGATGGGAAGATTGGTAGTGCAGGGCTGAGTGTACAAGGTAGTACTTGTCTGGGTTGTGGTCGAAGTCCACTGGCTACACATGCCCCAGTTATTGCATGAGGTAACGGTGACGATCGCGGTCGAATCCGTTGTAGTACTTGTGATGGTAGCGATATCAGTGACGGTGGAAGTTGTGACGTCGGTGTTGGTTGGGTCAAGAGTAACGGAGCTGGGGTCGTCTGTGGCAGTCGTCGTCGGGGTCGTCGTCGGCGGTAATGGCGTACCGCCAGTATTAGGGATATTAGGGTTGGAAAATGAGGTCTGACTTGTCAGAGGGCTTGTATTGGTGTTTACGGTTGGGGCCGCGGTCGGCGCGGGTAGATCTCCACCGACGGCCTGCATAGCCAAATCCACATCGCAACCCGCGGTAGCGACAGGATTGTATTTCCATTTGACGTAACTGGTTCCTGCGGAAGTTTGCAGGCACACTGCTGCAAAGTAGTTGGACATCAGGGAAAAGTTGGCGTTGACCCAGGCGAGACCACCGGTGCCGGCATCAACAGAAAACTGGATGTTGATACCAGTGGTTCCTCCTCCGGTTAAATCACCTTGCCAAAAGCCGATACCATTGCTGAGGTCGGCCTGAGACGCAAATGTGATTACGGTACCAGTGTTGGAGAGCAACTGTCCGCTTCTGATATCGAAAACAGCAGCCTGAGATTGGTCGGTCGTAAGAATGTAGTCGAAACCCCCATTGGCATTGGGAGCGGTGGTCAAGTAGGCGGTGGTCTGTCGCTTCCTCAGAGGGTTCCAACGTTCTAGGAATCTTCTTGGGGCTATGGCAGGCACCGCAACCTGAACGGTGACACTGGAGGCCGCTGTGACATATGTTGTTGTTTGTGGTCCGACGGCGGTAGTCGATGGCCTGAGAGAAGTAGTTGACGGGGTAGAAGAAGTGGAACCATTGGAAGCTCCCGAGCTGGCTTGTCGCTCTTCAACGAGACCTCTCTCGAGCTCTTGGGGGTAGAATCCTCTCCTAACACCTCTTGTAATCATGGCATCTTCGAGCTGAGCCTGGGACACGCTGAAGCAAGCCAGTAAAGTCATGGCCGTCAACAGCCATGGGGCCATGTTTGAGTATCCGGTAATGCGAGCCATCGTATACGAAAAGAGCGGACAACAAGTGTGTAGTCTTGTGGCAACTTCTGCTATCTGGATGCTGAACCTTGAGAGGGGTGGTTGGGACAAAGCAGCTGCAGGCCTTTGGAGTGTTGACTCAAACGTGGGAAGGTTGGGAGAAAATGAAGAAGACACTTTGAAAGGGATCTATCTTACAGGATGGGAGTCTTATAAGTCCTGACTCTAGTCGCCGTTAGCGAGGACAAGAGGGGATCGTGTGAAGATCGCTGCGATACGAAGCTGTAGACGCTCTCTCTCCTCGCGTGATCATGTTGCAATGAGGCCGTAGAAGGTCTCAATCGACCACTCGGTTACTGTTGTACGCCATTGCGAAGGCTGTCGATGGCAGCTCCGATCCGTCGATGGTGTCGGTCCCGATAAGCGATTGTCGACGGAGTAGCATCGGGACGGTTGATGATTTCTGATATCCTGCTCAACGTGATCAACGACCAGCGCCAGCGCGAGCCTCTCGGTGTTGCATTTTGACGGACCCGGGCTCATATGTGTTGCGGCACGTCTGGTTGTGTTGCGCCTAACAGACCAGCCGAGGCTCGCTACAACACAAGAAGAGCGAGAATTCAAATTCGAGGCCGCCAGAACGGAGCGGATCATGGGATATATTACATGGTCCCGTCGGGGGCAAAAGGTATCGCTCGTGTCTGCCTTCTCTTTCGAGGGAGTCGATCGCCTCAAAGCTAAAGTCGGTGGTTTCCGGCGAGCGAGCTGGATCGAAGCAACTTTCAAATTCGAGCCGGTTGATCGTATCGATCGCACGAAGCAGCGTCCTACATGCATGCACCGTGTGTAACATACCCAAACGGACGAACTGGCGCTATATATATCGGGACCCCCATTCTCAAGCATAAGCTGATCATGATCTGACCCCCCTTTTACGACCGAGTTACCTCTGCATATGTTTTATAATTTAAAATGCAACCTCCGTGGGGTTCTTATCACGACAAATCAATAAACAGTGTATGTGTGTCTATGGTACTAGAATTATATTAACCCTATAAGCTTACATGCCGGAAAGAGTGATTCATATGGGGGAATCCGAAAGGCGAGAGAGAATGACCTCCAAGAAAATTGATGATGCAATTGTAAGAGATGGAGTCCCCAAGCTAAAACAAAACAATACAATACAGACCCGGCTGCCAATACAAGATGCAGGAGAGCGGAGTATTGTATTCAACATGATCACCATAAACAGTGCGAATGATGGCTAAAAAAGGAAACGAGCGTGTATGCGACCTGAAAAAGAAGTTCCAAAAGGCCCTGCTGCCTTGATATGCAAAATAGCTGGTTCCCGTGAATAGCAGGCTAAAATAAAAAAAATAAAAAAAAAGCGATAGAAAACGAGCGCCAATCGCAATGTACAAGAATCTTGAAGTAGGAAGGACAAAAACGAAAAATAAAATTCAAAAAGCCGCAAATAGATGACAACAAGAAACTGAAGATGGACCCATCTGTAAATGCATACCAAAACAAAAAACAAAAGTGACCCCGTTTAAACCGTTTATCCGATAACAAAAGGGAAAAAAACATAGACCAATGAAAACAGGTGACAAAACAAGATGATAGGCCAGCCAGGGCGTAGGGTATGACTCTTTGGAAGACCTAAAAGATCTAGACGATTTCGTAGACCTCCCAGCTAGTATACTGCTTAGGTGGCTGTGATTTAGGAACTTCTAGATACCGGCTGCTGTTCTTCTGGTATCGGGGCTCTTCTTCTTCTTCATATCTAGAAGGGCGGTGGTGCTTTGAGCCGGCACCAGATCGTCGCTTGTCTTCGGCTGGTGGGAGATGCGTATAGGAGAGGGAGAAGCGGCGGCCGGAATGGGGGTGTTGATGATATTCATCTTCTTTTGAAGCTCTGGTAGACCGCCAGAGGAAAGAAGTATCATGGCTTGAGCTGCGGAACGCGTGGCGGGACGAGTCGGCGAGATAGACACGCTGAGATGGTGCCTCGTCCAGGTCTTCGACTTCGTAGTTGAAGTCGGGGGCGTAATGCTCCCGCTCTTCCCGTTCTCGCTCCCGACGATGTCGCTTGTTTTCATGACGGTCGGAGCGCGGACGGGGTTTTTGATACGAGACGGAAACATACGTGCCTTCTCTGGAGGGTTCGACGATTTCGGGTTTCGGAGCAACCCAGTAATCTTCCTCCTCGTCCGGCGAGGCGGAACGTCTTCGATAGGAATAACGTTCGGCGCGCGGACGAGTTTCAGCAAACATGGCTAATATGTTTCGCATCCTGCGTAACTTTGAGGTTGTGGACAGGTGCTCGTCGACATAGATCTTTTCGAGTTTGACACGAATGTCCTCCTCGAAGGGCACGAGACCTTGATACTGACTGGACGATGTCAACAGGATTGCGTTAGCGGATTATTCTTTTGATACGGTGGGATTGGATCCTTAGAGTCGTGATCCTGAACATTATGAATGACTTACCTCGAGTATTCAGCGTATTCGACGCAGAGCCCGACCATCTTGACAGCATTGCGGGCCATGTAATCTCTGCACTTCTTGAGCTCCTCGACTTCATGTCTTCCCCATCGGTGCTTGTTCAACAGTCGCTCCCATCTTCTTCGGATCCTTTCCCGATCGTCCAACGCCGCATCGTAGAGGATGTAGACTTCCTTCCTGTCGTCAGCCAGCTCCTCCCGTTCGGCATCGTAGGCGTGAGGCAGGTCGGGCCACAGGTCGTAGATGTTCTCGAGAACGTCCTGCTGGATCGAGATTTCTTCGAGCAAGCGGCGGAGGTCGTCCGGGGAGGAGTGGCTGAGGAGCCGAAGGATCTGAGCCTTTATGGCGGCGTGATGAGGGGCTAAAGCCGACCGGGACGCCATTTTTTTCGGTCTCGTCGGTGATGTGTTGCGTGTAACTATCTTCGTCTTCTTCTTCTTCTTCTCTTCTTACTTCTTCGTCAACCTCCTCTGTTCCTGTCGATATCGCTCTTCACTATTACAACAACAATAAAAAGTCGGATTGTCTTAATTTCTTTGATGCCGTACGGAGACGGACTAGGTCGCTTTCCTCAGCGAGGGGGTAATTATATAAGAAAGTTGAAGGATCACAAAGGGAGTCGAGCGGAGGCCGGATGGTTTTAACAAGTTTCCAGCCTTTTCTCGCACACCCCTCCCCCATCCGCTAGCGCAGTCCATAAATGCCCATGCTTCGAGGGAGGAGTCAAAAGGGCAACTTGGCCCAATCAGGGCGGCCGCCAGGTCCTCAGTCTGATCTCCCGCACGTGAGGCGGAGTGCTGATTCGCTGTCGAGATAGAAGGCCCAGAGCCAGAGCCCTTCGAATATGCCAGCTGCTTCCCAGTCTTCCGCTGACTAACTTGTCATCGTACGACGTAGCACTCCAGCCAGTGGTACTCGACGTGACGACGTCCGCTCGCAGCCATCGCAGGTACCCAACCGGTAGCCTGCAAGCGACAGGAATCAGGAATATCCCAGCCATTTCCCTACCCCCCTTCGCACTTGTCCACCTCTCGTCGGCGAGGAATTTGCAAGTGCGACCGACGGGGTTAGCTATTCCCGAAGTTGGCAATAGGTCGGCAGGAGTGGCAGACACTCGCTACCTAGTACGAACATAGCCCTGAGAACCGCAGTTTCCCACTAGTCCTGCTGCAGGTCCATGCAGTATGATGGCAACGCCGGGCATATTCTTCCCTGCTGCAGCAGAAAAGAAGGGAAATTTGCTGAGAAGCTGAAGCGGACTTGACGGGATTATCATTTCAAATAATGAAGCATTCATTTCAACTCATCCTCCGAGGTGGGATGCGACTGTGGCTTACTCATGTTGACGAATAAATCCAGCCCTTCTACCAATTCACCGTTCACCTATCGGCTCCGCCATCTCGTGATTGCAAATAATGCTCCCACAAGGCTCAAATCTGTTCGATTGGAAAGAAAGAAAGAAAAAAGATTTCTCCTCGGAGACCCTTCTTTCCGTTCTGGCGGATTCTGTCCAGACGGTTCCAAGATGTGTCTCTCGCTCAGTGGCTAGCATTCCCCAATAGCTTCCGCTTGACCTTCAGTCACGATGCCCGCTTCGCTCACCGAAGCGGCCCTCCTACTGGTTTCGCCTACTGTGCCAGTACGCTTTGTATTTTGGCCACCGACCAGATGACATGCTCAAGCGGGAACACATGCATCGACCGGCTGCAGCTAGTGTCTTTGGGGACGGGCGCCGGCTGGACCCACCTCGAACCTGCCCTATGAACCTCACACGATATTTTATTAATTCTTCTATTATTTTGATTCTCTTCTGTTATTGTTTTTCCCATCTGCTGGAAGAAATTTCAACTCGCGGCGAGATAGTCAAGCCAATCCATCACCACGAGGCAATGATCGTAATGCGTTCATGCGTTGTCCACGTAATGATATCATGCTTCCCCGCCCATGTCTGAAGAGTGTTTCGGTTACATCATGCCAGCAAACTCCAGCAGCCGGAACTGGATGCTCCTAAAATTTTTTTATTCTCTCTATTCCCGGTGCGGAAGTCTGCATTACATCCCGCGCTAAGCAAGTCATGCTCTGAGCATCGTGCCGTTGCATTCTTATCGATACGTATACTTGATGTCAAAAATTCATATTTTGGGATGTATTACTTGCCGTCCCTCATCGGCACGCTAGATTACACCAGAAGTAGAGGGGGTGGTGGGGTAAAAACTTCAATAAGGGGACACGTCGATACAGCTCAGAGTCACTCTCGAAAGAAGGCTCTGAGGCTGCGCTGTCATTGAGCCTTTTTCGCGGTTGTCTGCAGGTTGCACCAGCCTCAACACGCCAGAGTATTACCCAGGGTGAGATATCGCAACTTCAAGCATGCGCTCTGGCTGTCAAACTATCTAGCGACGTAGCGACATCGCGACGATGTGCACAAAAATCTAAGCCTTCGACCTTATCGATAAGGAAACATGCAGGCATCGTAACGGCTTTCTTAACGATCAAATACAGCCACGTGCAGGAGACTGCCTTTCCGGAACGAAAAAAATCCTTTCGCTAGAGGCGCTGGATCGGAAAAGAGGGGTGTCCCATGATCATGTCTATCGAAATCTTAGAATTGCGCAAAGGCCCCCCCTAAAGGTGTAAACATAACTTATTAAATTATCCATTCAAAAGGATATAGCTTGATCTTCTGGGTATAAAGATAAATACATCAACAACATATAATAATCAAAATATGGGATATTATCGCATACAAGTATATATATAAATAAACCACCCGGTACAGGAATGTGTACTATTTGCAACTAAAATTTAAAACTTAAACCCATGATCCCTCGCATGCGGCGGAACCAGACCTCCCTCATTGTATGCCGATGTGATGACGCCTCTGAACGCCGGGTTCGTGGGTAAATCCCCTTCCCCTCTATTGAGACTCTCCCTGCTCCTATTGTTTGTAGTATTGTTATACCCACCGCGTCCGCCGTAGCCTCGTCCCCAGTTCTTGTCACTGGAGCTCCTGCGGTGCGAGCTCCCCGCAGCATTCACCGGTGTGATCTCGTCCTCGTCTTCTTCCGGTACCGGATGTATCGTAGAGACGAGGGAGCCTCTGCTACCCCTTCTGGAATGTCTGGAGTTACCTATGATGGCATTGTTTGCATAGCTGTACCTGCTATCGTCACCCATGTTTAACCCTGAGAAGAATAGCTCCGACATGGGTGAAACAGGCGAGTTCTCGTCGACCATACGTTCTGGATTGTTTATCTCGGTTTGCGAGACAGTTGCCATGGCCACCTTTGGGGATGGAGCTGCTGGTGGCGATGGCGTCTCGTCGAATAAATCACGCTCCATGAGAGCGGCGTTCCGACGCCTTCGACGCCGGACTATCACTATACCGATGATGAGAGCGACGAGGCCTAGAAGGAAGATTAAACCTATCGCGATGCCAACTATAGCGCCTGGAGGGAGACCTCGAGACCTCGGAGAAGTATCAGCTGGCTGCGAAGTCTGAACGCTCATGCCTTCCGTATCCGACGGTGTTATCCCAGCTATGACGGGTGACGGTCTGGTGGTGACATAATACACTTGGGTGGGTGTATCGACGGTTCCGTACGCATAAGAGGTTGAAATTGATGTGATTGTAATCGTGGAAGTATTGAATCCCGTGGGTGTTTCGTAGTGCGTCTGGTTTCTCGTAGCAACAGAGGATACGGTTAGGGTCTCGGTTACTTCGATAACAGAGCTCGAGACGGTGGCGGTCGTGCTAGTCGTGAAGAATTTGGTGACGTAGACCGTCAGAGTGGTATAGCTGGTTCCTGCGGACCTTCTGGGTATCTCCACCCGTGGCAGGAGATTTCCAGTTTCCCTTATCATCAAACGCGGAGCCGGTGTGACCTGTGGTTGCGGTTCATACTCCGTTATCATCTGCGTTGTCGTAACAGCCGGTGGTGTATATGCCGATAGTACGAGTGTAGCTGTCGTGACTACACTTGTCTCGATAACGTCATCGGCCCCGTACCCTGCGAGGGTAACCTGGGTGAACGTCGTTGTATAAACGGTGGTGTTTACGGTAACAGTGGTGTAATCAACAGTGCTCGTCTCAGGAAGCACCCATGAGGTCACGGTTGACCACAGGGTGGTAATTGTCGTGGTGTATATGGTGCTCCATGATACCTGACAGCCATCGTTGATCGAGCCGCAGGTCTCTCCGGGCTGGCAGCAGTTTACTATCCAGCAAGTGGTTTCATCGGGACCGCATAGACCATCGCGAGGATGAAGGCCTACAAAGCTGGACAAGTAATGGGCGACAATATTAACGCTGGATTTGGAGGAAACCGGGACGAAAGGGATCGGTCCGCTTTCTTCGTCGAAACAGCTGCCGTTCAAGGAGTTCCATCGGTGGGTGATATTGGAGCAGTCTTCGAGGGCGCCGAGGGGTAATTGAATAGGTGGGAATCTCTCCACCGGTGCAATGCCCACAGCGACGCTGCTGGCGGCAGATTGAAAGAATATGGCTATCGAAATGAAGAAATACCACGACATGCTCATTGTAAACTGAGAATTCGCACAGTCTCTGTTCTCATTGGGATGGAAAGAAGATCCGTCCCGAAAGCCTACAGATTAGGACTTAGTAGGAGGCTGAGAACATGAACATCTGTCAGTTAGCAAATTAACAGATTCAATGCCTCGCAACTGTCTGTGCCTCCGTCGAGGATGGGTTGTTGTATAATTGGTGTTGTCGAACAAACGGCCAACCTGAGAGAGACAGTCTGAGACCGATTCGTGCGTTCGATGCCCACCAAGTTATAATATATATTAATAGCTGAAAATGAACAACCAACGAGGAAACGTTGGCCCAGCGTTTGTAAATTTACTCAACAGTCTACCCCGCTGCGAAAAGCCAATGTCGGCAATGGCTCGAAATCGCAGAAACCGCCTATCAGTGGGGCCACAGGGGCTACCGATTCCATGCGAGCGACATGACAGGACGACATGCCACGGCTTTCGAACTCCGAAAGTGGCAAACGGTGGCAAATTGGCCACCACGGCCACGCACTTGCGAGCTTGGAGATGTGGCGTCGTAGTCGCCCGCCGGCCAATAGGTCGGTTCCATCGGGTTCAAACGCTCGATGGATTTCTATAACATAAGCGGTCAGAGTTTGCGAGGCAGAGGTGTGCACATTGTGGCGACGGGAACCAATCGTGCGTGCATGCTTCCAGGTGCTTGAGTACATTAGCCTGCTTTGAAGAATCTAGTCAGAGTGTACTCGAGTAAACCGACTGGATCCACGGATAGATCTCAAGTGTGTGCGGGTACCTTTTTCATAAACGTCTCCTCGAGCCCGGACAAGAACTCGACGAATTCGAAGAATATGGCCTTGCTAAAGGGGCATCTACATGTAGCTATATATATTGCAATCTTCGTATCTTTGCATCGATTCTCGATTAATCAACCTTATGCAACATCACCTTCACCATTAACATCGTCATATCGCTAGTTGAAACTGCTCAATCATCCGTGCACGAGGTATTCACGGCTGCAGCGCAGCTGACAGTACTGCACCAAGTGCAAGTGTCAAATCTACAACAGGATTCTCTACATGAAGCAGGACTTTGTCGAAAACGAGGCTTGCAGGGGTGTCAGCCAAGCGAAACTGGGTGCTGACAGGTTTTGAGTTTCTGGGGCCTTGTTACCTTTTGTTGGTACCTTGTCACCGATGCCCAGAAACGAGACTGAACATGTACATGATGCAGCCAGACGGATCCCGCATTGTCGTTATCCCGCTTGTCGGGAGGTTGTTGGTGGTTGGCAGGTTTGGCTGGCGGCGCCGGCTTTTGATAAAGCTCGATGCTTGCTCCAAGCGTGGAATCTTCTCTTTTTCCAACTTCTCGATCTGTATTTCCCCGGTCGTTCTCCTCCTTCAAGTCACGTACATTGCTTATCCACCGATTCCGTCACGAGATCACACTCTGATTGACGACTAGTTCTCGAAGAGTGGCGGTGGCTAAGCTAAGTAGTTCACCCCTCACGTGCCTCTCCAAACTGAGTGACCCGACATGATGTGGCTGCTACAACGCATTTCTCGGTCGCCTTCCCTGCTGCTCAGCCTGCTCAGCCTCGCCATATTCGCATTCGCACCTCTCGCCAGCGCGCAGGCGAAGACTTGTTATTTTCCAGGTATTACCGACCGACACGAAAGAAGTCCATGTTTCGCAAGTTGTTGAATTAATCTGTTTGATCTCGCGTAGACGGCTCACGGGCGTCGGGCTACTCGGCCTGCAACGTCGGTGCTAAACACAGCGCTTGCTGCGCAAATTCCGACAATGTTGTCTGCCTGAGCAGCAACCTTTGTTACAATCAGTTCGGGTACATCTACAGAGGGGCATGTACGGACCAGGACTGGCAAGATCCCGCTTGTCCTAGCGAGCAATGTACAGGTATGTAATCACGTGGAAATACTATCCTCTGTCGATGGATATAGAGTCGCATCGTGTACCGGCAAGCATCCTCATCTCACATCTAATCCGTAGACTTCGGGGACTCCGGGATGAACATTCTCGCATGCGATGATGCCAAAGGCTTCTGGTGCTGCGCAGACGGCGCAGCGACGCCGTGCTGTCAGAGCGCAAACAAGTCCCAGTTCTACCTCAACCCCGGGACCGTCACGTTCGTCGGGGAGGGGTTGTCGACGGTAAACCTGCCCACCTCAACCCCATCCGCCATACCCGCCACCGATGCCGCTGGAACGGCAACAGAGGCGACGACGACAGCCTCCGTGCCAAATGCTACCGCGGAGCCGCAAGCCAGCGAGACGTCCTTGTCCGTGGGTGCCGCTGTCGGCATGGGAATAGGCGTCGGCATTCCTACCATACTCGCAATAATCTTCGGTTCGCTGTGGTGGATCGAAAGAGTCAAACGGAGACGGTACGAGAACGGTGGAGCGATTATGGAAGAGCCTATAATACCGCCTGCACCTTACGGGTACGACCAATCAAGATACGACGCTGGAGGATTGCAGCCACCGGTATCCCTCCATAATAGGTCCTTCAGCAGCGAACTGAGCGCCGGATATGTACGTCCGAATCCGATGGAGCTGTCGGGGCAAATGGTGGCCAAACCTCCCGGGTATATCGGAGAACGTTAGAGGGTTCGGCCTCTCATATATATTCTCGCTATTGGATTTTCTTATAGTCTCTCTGAGTTTATCGTTGCCGTCAAAGTTTGGATTTAAACGGTCATCTAATAGCTTTTCTGGAATGTTTGAATTGTAAATCTTGATTGATTCCTGGAGTGTAGCTGGGCTGGTTATGGCGTTCTTTGGATGCGAAACATCATGTATATATGTATAATTTATAAATAATAGTCTGTCCGGGTTCTCTGCATGTCGCGATTCTATCAACTTTGGACGCTCAAGCCACATAGATTAGTCTCGTTGGGACAAAGACCCTCCTCATCTCACATGGATATCGATGCCGGTGATATTTGTATAAGATATGGGACAATGTTGCAGAATGTGCGTTGTCGGGGCGCTTAACCCCGACCGGTGGACATTTTCCCAGCGACCACCAACAGCATTATCTCCTGACCGCTCCCACAATCTCCGTCCTCCCGCCTTCGCGATGGAATCCTCTCACGACCAACAACCGGTTCCAGCGCCCAGCGCCCACCCGACCGACCCTCCTTTGGCTCCCTCTTCGTCAGTAGACCTCCTTCCTACCTCGCAAGAACGTCATGAGTCTCCGTCAAGCCCTCCACCCGACAGTATCGATCCAAGCCTCGTCGGGCCGACGTCCAGCGATGCCGCCCCTCGTCCCGTCCGCAAGAGGAACCGAAAGGCCCTCTCCTGCAAGCCATGCAGAAACATGAAGGTGAAATGCGATCGCTCAATGCCTTGCGATAGATGCGTCAAAAATAACCGCGCTGGTGACTGCACCTACGATGGAGAGCCAGAGTCAAAGAAAGCCTGTCTCACCGGAATCGGAGATGGATATGCTACCGGCTCATTCGAAGATAGCGTCGGTGGGACGAGCCTGCCAACTCCCAGCAAATCTTACAGCAAAGCCGCCCCTGACAAGGAGACATTTGTTATGCACGCCCGCAAAATCGGTACCGCGATCACCCATTACAGATGTGGGAAAGCGCGATACGTCGGCGGGTCGCATTGGGTCCATCTCTTCGGCGAGGTAAGTGTCAACCATCCTCGCTGGTTTGATATCACGCCCGCTAACCCGTATAGCTCGAGGAAATCGGTCCCTGGTACATACATCGGCTGAAAGACTTTGCCATGTCCCGCAAGGAGATCAAATTCCTGAAGAAGAGTTTCAAGAACAAGCAGCGCCACAACTTCCCATTTTGCAGCATTCGGCCGATTAGCATGAAAGAAGTCCCCTCTCTCATCCCCAAGCAACATCTCGCCGAGATGTACGTCAAGCGGTACATGGACACGTTTGAGAGAACTCACCCCCTCTTCCATGAACCAACATTTCGTCGAGAGCTGGATGATTTTTGGCAGGACAACACGAGCGTTGGAACCGCCTGGCTTGCCAACTTCTTCATGATGATGTTCTTGGGCTGTTGGTTTTCTCCGCTGTCACAGGGGACGGCTCAAAATCGGGATATCTTGGATCGATTGCTGGACGGGGCTCAAACTTGTATGCTGGCGAGTAATTTTCGTGCCAGAAATACTATTCACGTCGTCCGTGCGTATTGTATGGTTATTCTCGCCAAACAGTGCGACGCCCTTTCCCACGATGATTCCAACGTTGTTTCAGTTACCATGGCCATGATCACCCAGATTGCAATCATGGGGTAAGCATTCTCTCACTAAAGCCCGCGCGAACTCGTTTTTGGCTGACCCCATCCTCCCCCTAGCGGCGTTCACCGCGATCCCGACCATTTCAAGGACATGCCAAACTTGGAGAAATTTGTCCGTCGACGTCTTTGGAACACCGTGCTTTACATGAACTTTCAAAATAGCATGGATGGTGGGATGCCGTTCCTTCTCGGGCCCAGCGTCTACGACTGCTCGCCACCACTAAACCAGAACGAAAATGATGTCGTGACGGAATCTGGAAATCCGCATCCTCCTGGTGTTGTCACCGATTACTCCCACCAGATAATCCTTCGCTCCGTCATTTCAATCGGTACGGAGATAATCACACCGATAAACAACGCGGATGCCGAGATTCTGCCGTACGAGGCAGTGATGAAGTACGACTACCGCCTTACACGCATCCTAGACGATTTACCGCGCTCTCTGTCACCTGATAGATACAGTGGCTCTCGTTTGGACTATCGGTCCCGCCTGGCGACACAAAAGCAAATGGTTGAATTTTTTATCCGCTCCATCCTTCTCGTTCTCCATAGGCCGTACTCTCAAGGAGCGGAGAGCAAGGAGCAGTATCCAAACAGCTACTTTACCGCTCTTCATCACGCTTCCTCTTTTATTTCAAGTCGAAAACAGCTCTCAATCGATAGGACGGTTAATTCTGTTCACGGGATCTGGCTCGCCGAGGTCTTCAAGGAGATGTTCACTCTGTCCTTCCTTCTCTGCTATGCCGATATTCGAAGGCGCGAAAACTATGACTTTCGAAACGACGGACTGGATGGCCTTTCTGATGAAACATACAAGAGCATCATGGAGGGCAGACAGATGGGCGAGGATGAGGCAATCATCTCGGAACACCACTTCCAATTATATATAGCGACCGCTCTCAAGATCCCCACACTTTTCGCGGAACGAGATGGTAAACTTATAGTATTTTCCGATCAGTACGTGGCAGACCTCAACGAAACGGTTCTAGCCGCTGCTCGCAAAATCAGGGCTGCTCTGGGTCTTCCACCTCCAGTTGAGCAGAACCACGCTCCTGACGAGGGTGATAGCGCGGTAGAGAGTGCGCCGGGACTGGCGGCCAACTCGGAGACTATCGCGAGCGCCTCTTCAGCTGTCATGACACCGGATGACACCGGTTACGCAGCTAGAAATGGTGATGGTACTACCGCTCAACTTTATGGGAATCAGAACTATGGCGGCATGCCATCAGAGCTTTTTGTAAGCTTACAACTCTCGAGAAATGGTTGTTTTCTAGGCTAACACGTAATAAATATAGGATTCCTTGATGAACGATCCCAATCTGATGCTCGACGAGTTTTTTACATCTTTCGTGTTTGGAGGGTTCCAGTAGATACGAAATTGTTGCTTGCAGTATGCTTTTGAACTGCGGAATTCCTGTAAATTATATTGATACTCTCCGCTTAGAGATATATTAGCTAGAGATACCCAAACCAAGTAGCATTTTTAAATTTCATTCCTGAGAATCCGCCGTGATTACCAGCGCAGTCGTAAATTTAAGCTTTGAGATTCCCCTTCCAGACACAACATGCAACAACAAGCCTTGCATGATGTTTGACAATTGCAAGCCAGCTCTTACCCGATGTCCCCCCAAGATTCGATTCTTCGAGAGCCCGGCCTCAGTCGGCAACTTTCTTTGCCTGCTGCTAGCTGCTAGCTGCTCCACCCCTAGCAGCCAGTTTCTTTTTTTCTTCTGCTTCCTTCGTCCTCTGGCCTGCACATGCGGAAAGAGCTGCTGTCTAGAGTTGGTGTGGGGCGCGATTTTTGTAATAGAAGCGTCCTGAGTGGACGGAGGGGATTAGAGACGTCAATGCCGGCGAGTTTGCGGCAGAGGTTTGCGAGGGATATCGCCGGATTCCTTGCAGACGGTGGAGCATGGCATTACTCGCGCCAGAAGATCGATGGCCATAAAATCCAACCTGATTTCTCAGCTTTTCGGTCCCTGCGAGTTTCTAGATTCACCGTTGCCGCAGCGGATTACTGACCAAGACCCACCCGGACTGGCACAATATTGTGCAATTGCAACTGACACGAGTCGCGATCTGTAGCTAAGCTCTGTCGACGGGACATACCATCCACTGTACTAGCATATACATACGTACCATTGCATTTCATTTGCATTCCTGCCTAATCAGTAGCCGTCTTACCCCGCTTTTCGTTCAACCGGCCGTTCGAAGCCAGGGAAGCTAGTAATCTTGAACATCCGCTGATTGGCCCGCCCCTCTCGCCGCTGTTGTACCGGAACCGGTAATCGCTATAAACTTTCCTCGATCGAGTACCTCGAGGACGGGACATCCCATTGAGAGTTCGTATTTCCGCCCCAGCCTGGACAGCTAACCTCGCAGAACGTTACTCGAGTACATGTGCCAGTGGCCACGATCAGAGCATTCGAGTACCCGGTACTTTGGAGAGCTCGTGCCGGACAAGCCATTTATACTTATACATATATATCTGGAGAAGACCACTGACCACCATGTGGGCTCGCTCCGTAGCAAGTCGTAGAATCATCGCCCTCCGTCGAAACCAATACACCTGCAACATTGTCACCAAACGATACAGCACCATGTCCGATAAATTCAGCGGTTACCAGAACGCTCAGGCAAGGGACTATGTAGAGGACCGGGACGCCAAATCCCAGGATACCGTCTACGCCACCAGCAATGGTGCCCCTCATCCCCATCCCTATGGCACTCAGAGGGCTGGCGAGAACGGACCCCTCCTCCTGCAAGACTTTCACTTGATTGACTTGATCTCGCATTTTGACAGGTAGGGAGGCCCTTTATCACTTCCTGATTGCCTCCGTCCACGTATGCTGACCGCATTGTGCATTCAGAGAGAGAGTTCCCGAGCGTGTCGTCCACGCAAAGGGCTCCGGTGCTCACGGTTACTTTGAATGCACCAACGCCATCCCCGACCTCACCGTTGCCGACCTGTTCTCGCAGCCGGGAAAGCGATGCCCATTGTCAATTCGATTCTCCACCGTCGGGGGCGAATCTGGTTCCCACGATTGCGCACGGGATCCTCGTGGTTTCGCTGTCAAATTCAGGTACGAGATCAATTCCCGTCTCATCCACAAGTGCTTCAGCTAACGATATCATCCTACCGTAGAACCGTTAGTTTTACAGCTCTGTGCTCTCCCCCCGAACCCTTACTGACCGAAACAACAGGACGAAGGAAACTGGGATCTTGTCGGAAATAACACCCCGGTGTTCTTCCTCCGGGATCCAGCCAAGTTCCCACACTTTATTCACACCCAGAAGAGACATCCTGCAACCCATCTCAGTGGAGGGGATGATTCGACCATGTTCTGGGACTATCTAAGTCAGAACCCCGAAGCCGTTCACCAAGTTCTGATCCTCTTTGTACGCCAGTCTCATCTCCCCGCATCTATACTATTGATCAATAGCTAACTTTCGATTTCTAGGGCGATGTGAGAAACCCCACAATTGACGTATTTTTGTTGTTAGAAAGCTAATGGTGCGTTATCAGCGAGGTATCCCTGACGGCTATAGGTAAGAAGAATAAATTAGATCTTCCATTGAGCAGGACTTTTCTAACAATGCCTGATTAGACACATGAACGGATACAGCGGACACACTCTCAAATTCATCAACAAGAACGGTGAATGGGTTTACGTACAGCTCCACTGGAAGACAGATCAAGGCATCAAGTGGATCCCAGCTGAAGAAGCCAACGGCCATTCGCCAGATCACTCTCAGAAAGATCTTTACTACTCTATCGACAAGGGAGAATTCCCGAGCTGGACCCTCTACATCCAAACTATGACACCAAAGGAGGCCGAAGAACTATGGGAGAAACAGAAGATTAACGTCTTTGACTTGACCCACATTTGGCCCCAGAAGCAATTCCCCTTGAAGGAGGTAAAAATGCACAGCTGTAAAGAACAAAAACTTCACCGAGATTTACTAACTCGACTTAGGTTGGAAAAATCGTTCTCGATGAGAACGCAAAGAACTACTTCTCGGAAATCGAGCAAATTGCATTCAGTCCATCTCACCTTGTTCCCGGTATCGAGCCATCTGCGGACCCTGTCCTGCAGTCTCGCCTGTTCTCCTACCCGGATACTCACGTAAGTCTTTCCCTCGAATTCGTCATAGAAGTTCTATGCTGACTGGAGATTGTATACAGAGACACCGAATCGTATGTCCCCCGCGACATATCCATGTTTCCCCATAATCTCTCGCTAACTTTTGCCAGGGCACAAACTATCAACAACTACCAGTCAACGCCCCTCGATGCCCATTCCGTCTTGCCAACTTTCAACGTGATGGTGCCATGGCATTCCATAACCAGGGTGGTCGCGCCAATTATCTCTCGTCTATCGAGCCTGTCGCATTCAAGCCTCCGGCTGTAGATATCGATAAGACTCACGGCCATTTCATCGGAAATGCTGTCAGCTACCTTTCCTCGATCCGACGTGAAGACTTTAATGCTCCACGAGCGCTATGGGAGAGAGTCTTCGACGAGGGCGCACGAGAGAGACTTGTCAAGAATATGTCCGGTCACATGGCCAACTGCCACCACCCTGAAGCCATCAAGAGGATGATTACTATCTTTCGCGAAGTGAGCGAGGATTTGGGATCTCGCCTCGAGAAGGCTACCGGCGTCAAGGGATACCCCGGAATCAAAGGCTTAACCTTTAACGGTACTCACAACGGAATAGACGAAGCCGCTTTCAAAGTGGCGAATGACACCCCGTCGGACAAGTTTGGGCATAATACAGGAAATAATAACGCAGGGCCCAGATATGGGACGCACAAGGATGCCACCAAGCAAATAGATGGTAAGCTATGAACGTATTGACTGATGAATGGATCCGGACTATGAAGTTTCCCGTCGTGGTTTGCGTTACTTTGATCAGATCATGTCTCTCCTTTTGTCTTTGTTTCTTCATTTTTATTTTTTTTCATACTCCCATTTCAAGTTTTTGTTCCGTGACAGTTTCTTATAATCTGGCTTTTTGATAATATTTAGGGATAAGGTCTAACCTCTAAGTCGCCTGGAGGGTGACAAAGATTCGCCTTTTCTACCGGCGAGAGGGATTATGCTTGACACTCGTTCCATAGTATAAAAACTGTTGCTGCATTTTTCTATCCATATCGCAACCCTCATGTCGGAGTGTTTTTGAAATCCGTACTAGTTTGTCGTTCTTTTTATTTTCGGCTCTTTGTCGTTTTTGGATATGATACGATGTGACGGTCTATGGAAGCGTTGGGGTGGAAAGCGGTTGGAATCAGAATGCGAACATACTTGTACCTACTTGTCAAGTAAGGAATGGATATGCAACTTTGAATAAGAAGAAGTTCACCGTAGTTGAAACCCTCAGGCCTGCTCTGGCATAGTAACTTGATTAGCCGTGCTTTCACTTTCAGTCGACAGGCTTTTAGCTCGTCGGAATGTAAGCGTGTACGTTGAGACGGTGCAAGCGAACCGAGACGGGGCCTCGCTACGAGGCATCCCTCACTCCGGCTCCGACTCCAGACCCAAATCTCGACTTCCAATCGCAATCGCCGTGTCCTTCACGCCATCCATCGTAACCCGCATCCCGAATCGAATCCGGGGTATTAAGCTGTCTCTAGTGGCAAATTGCCGAGCCAAATCTAAGATGATGGCTCCAGCTTTTCTTATAATTGACCCGCCGAAGGACCCTAATCGTTTGGGAATCTTTTACGACATCACACCGGCCCGCTGTCGAATCTCCTAATCACGATCACTTTTGAACACCCGATACAAGTTACAATGACGACCAACGGCTCAAGCAATAACGCTGGCGTTGCCAAAGACTGGCGCAGCCAAAACAAGACGGTCCAGATACTAAAAGCGGCCGAGGAGGGGGGATACGGGGTCATCGCGGCGATTGTGTAAGTTGGGCGACGATACTACAACCCCCCTCACTTGTCCCCCTAATCTTGCTAACTAAATCTGACCCTGATAGCTACAACATTGAGCAGATTATAGCAATGGTGAAAGCTGCGGAACAGAAGCGTTCACCATTGATCATTCAGGTGTTCCCCTGGGCCATCACATTTTCCGGTGGCCTCCTCATCCATGCCGCGGCGCAGGCGGCGAAAACCGCTACCGTCCCCATCGCGGTTCACCTCGATCACGCCCAGGACGAAGATATGATACGTCTGGCAGCCGATACTCTCCCTTTCGACAGTATAATGGTAGACATGTCACATCACGAGAAGGAGGAGAACCTGCAAAAGACAAAGGAGTTGGTGGCGTACTGTCACGCAAGAGGGATATCAACAGAGGCGGAGCCGGGGAGGATCGAAGGTGGGGAGGATGGTATCGCTGATACGGCGGATTTGGAGGGTCTGTTGACTACTGCTGAGGATATCGAGGATTTCCTCGCCACCGGGGTTGATTTCCTAGCCCCGAGCTTTGGAAACGTCCACGGTGAGTATGGGAAGAGAGGGCCGCGGCTGGACTACGAAAGGTAAGGAAACAACAGCCCGCGAAAGAGGATCGCCATACGGAAAAATTTCGCTGACGCTGAAATGACGATAGACTGGACAAAATACGCACAGCGATCAACGGGCGCGTTCGAGTTGTCCTCCACGGAACCAACGACTTTCCAGAAGACGTGATGAAACGGTGTATCAAACAGGGTGTGTCCAAGGTCAACGTGAACAAGTTGGTTCTGGATGACTACCTAGTCCACCTGCAGGAAAACGCAAGCAAGTTGACTCTTACAAAGTTGATGGAGGAAGGGGTGGAGCATATTATCAGGTTGACGGAATGGCAGATGGATGTTTGTGGGTCGACTGGAAAGGCCTAAGTATTTTTTTTTTGTTCGGTGCGAGGTCTGCACAGCTATAGCTACCGATTCGTCGGGATGGGACTGTGTGTGAAATCCAAGACCAGGGACGAGAGTTTGGTTCAGTAATCGAGGCCCCGCATGGAGGGTGCGGCATTCGCCGGTGGATAATCCGAAGAGCGATATTCTATTTTGCTGTGTAACCGAAAGGCAATATAAGAAAACAACATTTCGAACGGGATTTTTGCGCTGTAAGCATGTTGACGTAGAAAAGATGCACTCGTTCGTTGGGAGAGCTCGCTCAGGAGGATTTTAGCAGGCTATAGCAGAGGCATTTAAACCCCTCGAGCGAAACCTTGTGACCAGCGGCCCGTTCGAGTCGTCAATTTAGATATGTATGTATGTATGTATGTACTGTGTATGTATGTATTTGCTCGCGAGCTGACCGGCCAGAGAAGGCACGTTGATATTTGTCAGCTCGGATGAGTGCATAACTTGTGAGTACGTTGGAGAAGCATTCGCAGAATCGAAACGGACGTAAAGCGTCCCCGGAATTAATTACGAATCTCTCGATCGATGGCCCACCTCGTCGAGCTCTTCACGCAGGATGCTGACCGACGGGCTGCACGCACTGGCATCTCAAGTCGATAACTTGACTCTGCACGAGCCAATTCGGTGCCTTTCATGTAGCATGACGCCGACGGCGCGGTGGTGGCAGGCCAGGCAGCAACCCAGCCGATGCGGTGTGATTCGGCAGGGCCGTTTCAGAGCGGATCGAGGAGTCTTAGCGAGCAAAAGAGAACGAGAGAACCCTTGATCAGGTCACTCTCCCGGGGAACAGGCTGCAGGAAAAAGAGTATTATTGCAGGTAACAAAATATCGCTGCAGGTAAGCAGTGGAGTAAGAAGGAAGAAAGAGGCTGCGTGGTGGCTGATCGAGATGTCGATGTTCTTATCACAATTTCAATGTCAAAGCTCGAACAGACGTCCGGAATGGGGACCATAGCGTGGGCACACTAAGCACATTTGCGTCCTTCCGATCCTGTGGAGCAGGGCTGAGTTGAAGCCAAAGCAATAAGCTCACCACCGCGATCGAGCTAGGACCGCTTTTTGCGCATATCCTTTTATATATATTGAAAGACAGCCCCGTTGCAGGAGCGGACAGACTCGAGTTGATTTCATCGATTAATTGCGATGCCTCAGCTCCGGCTGCTTTTCATTCGACCGCGACGTCCGACTCGACCAGACTCCTGCCTCTGCCGTTCGCCAGAGACATTTACTCCGCGAGGTAAGTGGAACTAACTAGTGTGGACATGTTTCTCCCTGAGGGCGTCTGGAAACCGTCGTAGACATTTGGGGCCGGGTGCAGGGGCCGGAGGGGCTTGCATGGCATGCAAGCAGAGACCCAACCAGGCAGATGGCATGCCGCTAGCGCCCCGACGGTCTGACACCTCGTTGCAGTTAAATTTTGACGCGGTTTCTGGACGGGAATTATTAATTATCACAAATTGAACACATTCGCGAAGATTTATATATCCTTGGTGGATGCTTGGTATTTGCGTATCTATGAGAATATATATGTGTATATATATATATACTCATGCGAAATCATCTCTGACACGCCGATATCAGGAACCCACAATTGAATCACGACAGACAGAACATACCACCCTCCCGACCCACGTCGCTACGAAAGAAACCAAATATGGGCGGCCCGTCCGAGGAACGCGAACGTCGCAGCGGCGAGGACCAATCGGCTGCGGGCTCGACAAACAGTGCCGACAAGATTCCACATGACACAACCCACCGACAGCTCAAGGAACGTCATGTCCAGCTCATCGGCATCGGTGGGACCATTGGCACCGCCTTGTTTGTCGCGATCGGGAGAGGCCTGGCGCTTGGCGGTCCGGCCAGTCTGTTCCTGGGCTTCACGCTGTGGTACGCATCTACACGCCCAAGAGGAAGAAATTTTTCATTTTATATATCTCTCTAACTGATGATGCATTTACACAGGAGCACCGTTGTTCTCTGCGTGAATAATTGCCTAGGTACGATTTCTTCCTCTTTTTATGAGAGAGTGAAAGCCTCAAAATTTAGAATGTAAAACTGACTCGAATCCTTGAAAATATGTAGCTGAGATGGTTTCTTACCTTCCCATATCCTCGCCGTTCATCCGATTTGCAGGTCGCTTCGTGGATGATGCCTTTGGTGTGGCGACCGGATACAAGTAGGTCTCTTAAGGCAAAAAATACACATCCAATGAATACGCCTTCCTAACGCTCTATCACGGCAGCTTTTTCATCTTTGAAGCCATGATGGTTCCCTTTGAGATTGTCGCATCCAGTGAGTCTACTATGCATATATGCATATATACACACATATATATGGTGTATCAAGAATCCATTGCCTCCAGATTGTGCTAACTTCCAATCGTAGCATTCATACTCAACTTCTGGCCTGGCGCCGCTGCTATGCACCCCGCTATAATGATAAGCGTCATCATTGTGGTTTACGGGTAAGGACTGGATCGCATCCCGATACGAGCAAGCTCCCTGCTAACCCGGTTCCCTTAGTTGCGCCAACATCTTCACAGTCAAATGGTACGGCGAAGCAGAATTCTGGATGGCCCTTGGCAAGGTGATTCTGATTACCGGGCTGTTGCTCTTCACTCTTATCACGATGCTTGGTGTGAACCCGCTCCACGACAGATTCGGATTCCGCTACTGGAAAGAGCCTGTAAGTTTGCCTGCCTGCCGTTCGCTCACTCATGTAACGATCCTGACAGCCGTCGCTCTAGGGTGCGTTCGCCGAATTTTACCACACCGGTCCTCTCGGTCGCTTCATGGGATTCCTCGCGTGCTTCATCCAGGCGAGCTTTACGATCGCTGGTCCGGACTACGTCAGCATGGCAGCCGGCGAAACCGAGAACCCTCGAAAGACGCTCCCAAAGGCCTTCAACGGGGTGTTTTTCCGTCTGACCGCCTTTTTCGTCCTCGGATCCCTCGCCGTCGGTGTTCTGGTCCCTTACAACTCGAAGGAATTGGTCGACATTTATATCCTTGGGAAACCGCTGGCTGGGGCAGCTGGTTCTCCGTACGTCCTCGCCATGCAGAGGCTCCATATAGGAGTGCTGCCTCATATCGTCAACGCTCTTGTCTTCACCTCGGCCCTCAGTGCCGGTAACTCGTACGTCTTTTGCGCCAGCCGCTGTCTCTTCGGTCTCGCCCTGGAGGGGAAAGCCCCCCAGATCTTCCGACGAACGAATAAATCCGGGGTCCCGATCTACTGCGTTCTGATGGTCCTCTGCTTCTCGCTGCTGGCATTCCTGCAAGTATCATCCGGTTCCGCGGTGGTACTGAATTGGTTTATCGGGCTGGTAACCTCGTCCCAACTGCTCAATTATGCGGTGTGCAGTTTCACATATATCAAATTCTACCGTGCGTGCGTAGCACAGGGAGTCGATAGGACGAAACTCCCGTTCTGCGGCATCCTCCAACCGTACACGGCATACTACTCCCTCTTTCTCACCTTTGTCATGACCTTTGTCGGAGGGTTTTTCGTGTTCCTGCCGGGGTTCTGGAGCGTCCCGACGTTTTTCTTCAGCTATTCGATGCCGTTATTATTCCCAGTAATATTTTTTTCCTGGAAGCTGATCCGAGAGACCAAGTGGGTCAGGAGCGAGGATGCAGACTTGGTCGAAGGGCTGGACGAGCTGGAGGCATATGAAAGCACGTACAAGAAGACTCCGTCAAGACTCGACGAGTTTCAACAAAAGGTGATCAGTCGGGTGAAGAAGAAGATGAATAGATCCTAGCCTGGCAATGTTGGTAGTTCTCGTTTAGTTTTTTTATTTTCAATATATTTTTCAATTTTGCTTTCCAATTAATATTCTGCTCATTCAGGAGGAGGTCTTCCAACATTCATGTACATACTTTGAATAATAAATTCGTCCTGATCGATACCCAAATATTAATGACATCGCCAGCTGATCCACCTTGTCGGTGGGCGGGCTGGCTAGTCTGATAGGAATTGGCACTTACATAACCGTTACGGCACCCGAACCACCAATTGGGCGATGCTGGCAGCGGTGCACGACGCTATCTCGGACCACCTCCAGATAGAACAGTTATGCCATGTGCGCTGGCTGCCCGAAGCCAACCGGTATCTCGATCCTGCGGTATCTTAGAGCAGGGATCCCAGGCGTTAGCTACGTTAGTTGGTCGGGTAGTGAATTATCGTGTCAAGTTCGAGACATGACTTTCCCTCCGGTCGAAAAGCCTGAAAAGCTTTCAATCCTCCGGCCTCAGGTGCTGCCAATGATTGATTGATTACAGAGAAAGAATCAGAAACATACCGCTACGAAAGTATACATTACAATCAAAGTATCAAATCTGCCTGGCCCGAGCTTGGCCTGATTGGCCGGACCCGTTTAATTTCAGCCCGGCTCTGCGCATCGAACCCTGCTGGTTTGATTCTCCCGACAGCTGCGTAATCGCCAATTCCAATAATTATAATCCGCGACGCCTTCTCCCTCACCCGCCGCACGTACATTCATGAAAGGTCGCCTTGGGAAGGAGAAGGAGACCTGCCCGATGGCCGACAGGGAGAGGCACCACAAGGCCTGCGACGAATGCCGTGAGTTTGTTCCCGTTTCGCTTCCTCCCTCACCTTCCCGTTGATCGGACTAACCCCTTCGCTCCAGGCATCCGAAAGCTCAAGTGCCCCGGCGATTCCCCTTCGTGCTCTCGATGCGTGCGAGATGGCGTCCCCTGCGTGTACAGCCTGCAAAAGACGATGGGGAGACCGAGGAAACGCCGGAGGAGTGACGCCCTGAGGGCTCATCAGGCCGCCGCCGTCGCAGGAAAGGGCGAGATCACGTACAACGCGAACCAGTGGCTCGATGGGAACGTTTTTCTCGGTGATGACAACAGGCCGCTTGATCTGAGCATGTTGGTTCCAGGAGATGGGTAGGATATTCGGGAAGATATATTCGGGGGAGCATAGGCCGGAACTGCATGCTAACCTGGGCACGAACTCGCAGAAACCAGCATCACCACTGCGTACCTGGCAGCGAAAACAGCGGGCACTTCGACCCAAGCCTCGCGGCACCCGGCGACACCGTCACGACCGATTTAAATACGCTCTTCGACCCGTCCGTCCAGAACATTGATTTCTCCTCCCTTCTCAGTGATCTTGTTCCCGTCCAGGATAATACCCAGTCAGAATCCACCACAGCTTCAACTACCTCGAGCCACCATTACACCAATTCTCCCCTACCCGTCCTTTCAAACCTGATTGACCACTCCAAGATACCCCTCGAAATAGGCACCGCGATAACACCAAGGGCTTTTACGGCATTCGGGCTCACCACCGAGTCGGCTCTGGGTCTGAACTGCGACTGTCTCATACACTTCTTCTCCGCCATAATGACCCTGAAAAAGATGATATACAATCCCGTCCATCTATCGCCTCCTACTCCCTTCTCAACTCCTCCACCGCCAATCAGCCTCGAGGACATCACAGCGATTAGTTCCAACGCGATAGAGATCACGAGGACGAGCCTGAAATGCGTCAGTTGTAACATGTGTTTCACCACGCTGATGAATGTTGGGCAACTTTTGGGGCTCTTGCTAAGAGCCTACAGCCAATTCCTACAAACATCGAGCAGCGTCATGCCCCGAGCAGAGGCTAAAACAGTTGTAGACGACGAAATGGAGAAGATTCTAGATATTCTCGGACAAGTTGAAATTAGGTCTTTGGCTAGGCATGGCATGACCCTAGGCCCTAACACGAGAGTCACAAAGGATATGGTGGGGAGGGGTGTAATCGAAAGAATAGCCACGGGAAATTGGGTCGGGGATCGAAATCCCTTATGTTTGAAGATTGTGAATATGGTACGAGGGCTCGGAGACGGACTACTTTGTGGGGTTGGAGTAGGTGAGTGCATTAACGGACAGTGCAATTCCGGTTTGAACACAATCTCCTAGGGTATCATCTGGAATATATCTGGGCGAACCTAACAGCTGAAGAAATTTACGTTTACATTTTGGCCGGCTTCACATCTAAGTCACGGCTTTTTGGGGAATTGTTTTATTGGCGTTCTATGTGGTATTCGCAAAATTGTACTATTATTGCAGTTTCGTGTACATAAGTCATTGCTTCTCTTTGTCTTGCTCGCTTTTCCAGGGCCTGGAGCTGCTCCTGTTGTTTAATCTCCGGCGCAAATGGTGTCTGGGGGTTGATTGAAATACTCACAAGCTCACAAGAGTTTGGCTTTTGCAACTTTCGTAACGTTGTCAAGTGTCGAGACGAGAAGGACGGCGCCAAATCTAGTCACATCCCTAAAGGTCAATCCTCTGTTCCGGAGAAACATATTCGAGGCTCCTGCTCCAAATATAAGAAACAGGACAAGAACCTTTCTGATCCAGGTTTTCCAAATGCCTTGTTTGGTTTTATTGATAATCCAATCCTTATAAACAGGAAAGTAAGATCGGTAGGTAAAGTGAAGTTGAGAACGACTGGTTGGTATTCAGATCAGCACGGCGATAAACCGGTAGTATGGCACGCATGTATTACTTACGGATACGTGGACGAATTCCAGCCATCATCCCTTACATACCACTATCGCACAGCTTTACGTTAGTACTGCCACTTGACCTTTGACCAGGAAAACTTGCGACCAATCTCGGGATCAAATTCTCCACCGCGCTAGCATCTTATTCTTACCGATTTAAATCGCGGGTTGCTGAAGACTGTCTTCTTCAAGGTCTCCTGGATCCAGTTACTATATCCAAGCTCCGCCTCCCGCTTCACCTCAACCTCGCTAGCGTCGCCCTTGAGGACGGGCCCGGCGATATTGAGGGCATACCTCACCATGTTTTCCGTTGCTAGTATAACGCTGGTATGGCCAGTGACCGTATTCGGACCCACTATCATGAAAAAATTGGGAAACCCAGAGACCGCGGTGCCATTGTATGCGGCCGGACCTCCGATCGTTTTCCAGTGCTCTGATAGAGTTTCACCTTTACGACCGATGATTTCTAATGGTGCGACCCACTCGTTTGTTTTGAAGCCGGTGGCCATAACAATCACATCAGCTTTGTGCTCCGCTCCAGAAGCTGTGTAGACTGTATTTTCGGATACGTGTGTCACGTCGTCTTTGGTGAGGAGGATCTTGGAAGAGTTCAGGCTGGGGAGATAGGTATCGTCGTATATCCTTCTCTTGAAACCGATCGGGAACGTGGGGATCAACAGGTCCCAATACTTCTCGGGCGCCTTGTTTTTAACGTGCTTGATGCTCTTTCGCTCTTGAGCCGCTCTTATCTTATCACCCACCGACCCGTCTCGGAACGCGAGCCAGGCAAGCTCGATGCTCAAGAAAGTCATGTATCTCGCAATAAACTGAGCACCAGGGACGTACCGAAAAACGGTGGGCGACCATTTCTCATACTTTTCGTTGTCGACGCCGGGGAACTGAGGACGCGGGAGCAACCAGTGAGAAGATCGGACTATCTGCGTCAAAGATTTGACTTTGGGCTCGATAGCAGGGACGATTTGAGCGGCCGTGCCTATAACATCAGGCGTATGGGTTAGCAGTCGAGCCTCCAATTGCTACGCATGAGGTGAAAAGCTCACATCCGTTCCCAACGAGCACTACATCCTTCCCCTCAATGTCGACACCGTGATCCCAATAGGCGGAGTGAAATATCGAGCCCTTGAAGGTCTCCATGCCCTTGATATTGATATCCGAAGGCTCCACCAATCCACCAACCGCGGTGAATAGGATCTTGCACTCGTGGGTCCAAGTATCGCCCACCTGGCCGGATATGGGCGTGCTGAGTTTCTTACTCCTGTCGCCCAGCTTCAACTCCCAGTCCGCGACGGCCCGCCTGCGGAGACGAACGGTCCATATCTGCCGGTCTTCGTCGTATCTTGCCGACTCGACTTCGGTGTTGAAGGTTATATGCGGTCGAATGCTGTAGTCGTCACATACTTTGGAGAGGTAGTCGTGGAGTTCCGGTCCTGAAGCGTGTCACGATCAGTCAGAATTGCCAGGCAGGGTTTCTGTTGCTTTCAGGAAGAGTAAGTGCCTTTGGGATACAAGGTCGACCAGTCTGGGTTTGTTGCGAACGAGAAGGAGTAGCATAACGCGGGTCTACGACCAAGTCCTTGGATCAGAATTCAAACAATTTCTGGCGCCAAGACGGAATTAATTATCTCTCTTACACATCACAGGCGACACCTATTAGCGCGATGGAATGTCAGCGACTCGAAGGACCCGCAGCGGGAATAGGCGAAAGGTAGCCTCGAACTTGCCTGGATAAGTATTCGCATGCCACGTGCCCCCGACATCGCTATGCCTCTCGTAGATGGCAAAGTCGGTGAGGTTGAACCTGCCTTTCAGCTGGACGCCCATGCAAATGCCGCTCTCGCCGGCACCAACAATCAGAACGGTCGAATACATGGTGTTCGTCAAAGGGGTTTTGGTCGGTTAAAGGGAACGAATGCCTGGTGCTCTTAGAAGAGCCGGGAGCGTGATTCTATTTATTCTGTGTTAGCCGCTGACCTGCAGATGCCAGATCCGGGACGATTGTTTGGCGGGGTGGCGGGCATTAGTTGGGCCGGTCACGACGGTCATAAGATAAGTGAATATGAAAGTGCAATGCGACACTGATTTCTTCGCAGGTCCACTTTTCCTAAGCTGACGGTGATTATATTATCGTCCTGCACGTGTATCCGCAAGTATACTGGCTGCGAGAGTTATTCAGAACGAGAAACTGCACTCTGAAATTTGGGATGGTCCCGCGGCATTCTCCTCGCGAATTCGTGCCGCGGCTGGAAATGGCTTCCAAGGGTGACTGGCGCAGAAATCCGGACCCGCACGTGTTTTTCCTGATGCTGGCATCGAGGTCGGTGCTGACCGTCGGGGCCGGCCATATCAAGTACACATTATAATCAATTCATTCTGAATCCTGTCCACTGTGCGGAATGATTCCGGGAAGATGTACAGATTGATTGGTTCGAAGCACCAATTGGTTTAGCGGATACTGTTCTCAGGATGTATTAACCGAATCTCTACATCATCATTATACTTGGCGTTGCGGTTGTGAATTGTTTTGCTACACTATCCATTGAGCTCGAAACTCAACAACTACAATCACGCGTTCTCATTTCGCAGTATATTGATAATTGCATTCCCCTCCTCTGTTACACAGTGGTCTTTATATCATTTTCCTGGTTCTCTAAACATATAAAATCGTGAAACGCAAAACAAAGGGCTTCCATATGGGATATATCATATCAGTCAGCTGAGGAAGAAGCTGACGCCAAGCTTCAAGACGTACATGACCCGACACTTAAAACCGAACACCCAATACTTGAATGCAGTGATAGTTTCATGCCTGGTAACACAAAATCTAGATTACATTTCCGTTCAAAGCTGAACTTAGTTGGTTCAACGACAGCTTGCTCGGTTTTTGGGTCCTCTACAATGTCATCATATTTCACGCCACTACCCCGGGGCTCTTTGGGTCCCAATCGAACACTGAATATTTGCCTGATTACATTTTTATATTACTATAATATAGCTCAGCTTAGAAGACCTTTTGCAACCTTTCGCAACCGACAATCGATAAGAAGAAATTTCATCCATGCGTGCTTATCATTATTTAAATTTAAGCTGTTTAACGAGTCTCGTATTTCGTCCTAACCGCGTTTTAGGCCAAAGGGATATGCTATCAAGTAACGGTATCACAGGTCCGACGTCCACAGCTAACCTTGCAGGGTCCGTTTAAATTTCTCAATGATAAAAGTGCTTTTTTAAGCTGTCGAATATTATCAAATGGCGAGATATTTAGTTTCATCCTTAGATTTATCGCACATTTATAGAAACATTGGAAGGATTTGAGTGTAAAACAATCCACAGCCGGGGTTGGAACCTCATACATGCACATACACTATGTAGGGTCCCCATCGCTTTTTTGCTTAGCTTGCCATGTTTCCAGGAGCTCGGGAAGTCCAGTTAGTGTAAGCTGGTAAATAAAACTTGATTGCTAGCTAGCGCTTTTTGAAGCAAGATATCGATATCCGAAGGCCTCGTCTTCGCGACGACTAAACTAAAATTGGCGAAAAAACAAAATTCGACAGGTACAGTTTCACTAGAGTGACTCGATAATCGGCTGACGAACGAACGAAAACAATTTAATGATTATAGAAGAATAGGTTAAAAGGTTTCACCGGCTAACGAGCTGAGTGTAGATGACGTTCCTCCGAGTCTCATCGGTGGCATTTCTGGAGAAAGTCCCATGTTAAAATTGTCTCGTAGCGCAAGGGGCAGTTTCGAGCTGGGTATCAACAGGTATATACATATGGTATACATATTTAGAATCCCATTTGCTCACCCGATGTATCGTTATAGGATGCATCGATGCACTTTTGCAGAACTTATTAGAATACATTGCACACTCTAATGTACCCATGAGCCCACATTGCTCGTATACACGCAATATCGGAACCTTCGCTTCATTTGCATCTGTTCTTGATTTGAGATCGGCTCCGGGCTCGTAAATATAGGTTTACTTTTGCGTAATCACAAGCAGACTCGTATAATCCATCTCAACCGTGGTAGATTGACCATTCGCACGACCCTAGGTTGAAGATTTACAAGGCTGGATCGAGCAAGGACTTGGGAGGTCGCCTTAGCTAACCAGTACCTTGGAAATCAAACATCCGTAATCCAGCCAAGCTAGATTCCTCCGTGAAAACTAGCAGCAATGACTAGCTGATACGGCCACACACGTCCCATATCCAAACCACTCCAGGTTCTTCAAGATACCGTATCGATACATAAAGTTGATGCCGTGGTTCGGCAATTGATTGTAAAATTACACAGCCTCTCGTATCTTGATGCGCTAAGGGCTCATCCATGCTAAATCATCATGCCATTTAATTTTTGAAAGGGTATTGGCTCCGCAGGTGTGTTATGCGCGCTCAACGCCGAATATCGGATTGCCTGCCTGCCTGCATCTGATGGTAAGCGAAAGCCACGACCAGACCGCGGAACTTGAACTGGAGGGCCCGAGACAAGCAAAATGCCTCCTGCCTAATGAGTGAATCTATGCGGACGCGTACATACAGGATCTCAAGCACCAGCTCTCGGTTTGTTCAGCTGGAGGGTGCGGAGGTGAGCTTGCGCGGAGCCCTGACATCAAGTGCTCCAGAAGTGTGTCAATAGAGCCAGCCGGTATTGTGTTATCCTAACCAACTCCGTGCCCGGACGCGGACATTGAACAGTTGACCAGGTGCTCAAAGTGGTTATGCTCCGCCAAACGTTGGAAGGTGATTCAGGGAGCGAGAGATGACACAGACCGTCTACAGCACATATATGCATAAGGTGGATCTATCGAGATGGTACGCAGACGCCCGTAGCCACTTTAGACGGCCGACGTTGATTGCGTTTTCTACAACACACACACACACACACACACACACACACTTTCGAATATTCTTCGACTCCTCGAAAGGGGACGGACGGCCTCATTCGTGCGCCCAATCGGATCTGAGATGGTGACATTCTGGCAGGGAATATTCCAGCCTAGCTGCCTTATCCTGCATAACGCCCACAAAGCACCTGGCAAATGGGGCCAGCATCCCCATGAGACCGTCGACGTTCTCGAAGGGTTTGGAGCCATGGAGTTGAGCGTTCGAGTTTGGAAGGACGGTGGGTTTTGGCGGACAGGATGAGAGACCCGGACCAAGCCGTTTCAAGCAGTTGGAAGCATCATTGATCCACATTTCGAGCACGTAGGGCGGTGGCTGCAGGGGGCCCCCCTCGTCTGGCCAGTGACAGGGAAGGTTGGACTTGACTGACCTGTCCACAACTTTTAGGACAAATCGTGCGCCATCCTGTTCCAAGAGATCCTTCGAGAATGTCAAGCCCGCCGTCAGCACCACCTTGCGGACTTGGTAGCGTATGTCGTCGGTCTTTCGAAGAGAAAAAAAGACCCGTCCAAAGGGGCTGCTGCTGCGGGATTAACCAAACCTCTGGCAGGTTTCCCGTCGTCTCTGAGAGACCGCTTGGCTCGTCATTCGCAGTCAAAGCCCCTATTGAAGAATGTGGGCCGCATGCCTGACCAACCATGGAATGAGGCTAACGTCCCTCGAGCAGGACCCCCTTGTCCTCAAGGAATTTTCTGTCTGCATTCTTTCCTTTTTCTCTCGATCTCCTCAGAACCTTAAGCCCCCGATTTATAAGGACGGCAGATCCACCGCCATCTTGCATATATGCACGGCTTCGCCCAGGCTCAATCTTTCCACCAACATCCTGATCTCCGACTTCAGGTCGAAACATCGTTCACTCTCTCACTCTCTTTCACCTACCAGCCCATTCGTGATCCGAAATACCAATAAAGAAATCGTAGTAACCAACGGAAGGGACCATTTGCTTGGGAACTCTTCACTTCACCATCTTCCTTCAAACAAAATCATACAATATGGAATTCGAATGGACATGTTGTCGCTGCCGGCAGTCGAACTCAACTTGCACCCGATGTAACTGCAACCACTCCTACTGCAACATATGCGCAAATCTCGTGCCCCGGTGCACCTCTCAACCACCCATGCCAACTTCAACAACATACTCGCCGCTGACTTCTTGTGGCTACACCTCCTCGGGTAGTTCGTCACCCGTCCTGCCCTACGCCTCGCTATACGACGAATCCGTACGGCCGAGGTCGACACCCCACCCCTTGGGGGTATTGCACTCGACCCATCCTGCAAACCAACTCTCCCTGATCGCTCCCTTCTACGACTCCGCGCCGCCCACCTCTGTTCCGTCCTCCCATCTAACGGGAACAATAACAACAATAAGCTCGAACGGTGGAAGCACTTCCAGGAGACGGCACCTGATCAGACCGCGACTCTCGATATCACACTTCAAAGGCCTGTGGAGTAGCAACAGCAGCAGCTGTGATGACCAGAGCGACGATGAGCGTGAAAACTTTAGCGGCAACGGCAACAAGCATTCATCTTCAATGTCTCGGGTAGACAGATGGTGGTTGCAGTTATGACTTTGCCGACGCTGAACACTCATCATCCCCTCGTTATTCGCGCTCTCGCCATTTCATGAGTCCTAAAAGTTAGTCCTGCGTTATGGTCGTATTCTCTTATCAGCATTTGAACGGTGGCGTTACAGTATCCTTCGGCATTACGGCTATGCTTTCGCAACAACATCAACAACAATGTGTATGACGGCACTCTGCACACGGAGTTTGTCCTTTTCTTCAATTTCATTTCATCTGTTCATTATTTATTTTGTTTCATATCCCTTGGTCTTTAGGGCCGAGAGACGGATTTTTCATTTATTGTCTTTCAACGCTTTGCACGGTGCATATAGAAACGGGATCTGGCAAGAGGGTATCTTTTCTTACATCATCATTATCTTATCACTAGCAAGATACACCGGTATCAAACCCAGTTTTACATTTACTTGCATCTTTCCACACCTTCTCTTCTTGTCAATACTTTCTCCCCCCCCCTTCCCCCTTTCAGATATTTGTCTATATCTCTCACGGCTTGGATATCAAATATTGGCGTGAGCGGACTTGCTTATTATGTATATTACGAGGTATATGATGACATGCTTGGACTGTTAGTTTTTGCGGATAATTTATTTTTCCAAACGAGGAATGTGCTTTTTTGATCTTTTGTCTTGTCTATATGAATTCCTCTCATTCTGCTATATGGAGTTATAAGAATTCATTCTCATTCCGTATGATGCAAATCAAAGTCTACCAATCGACCAAACTCTGCTGCGAAACGTATCAATACTAGTAACCCGTAACCCCGGAGCCAGTTCTGACTGGGTCTGTCTTTTTAGAATGCCAGCTTCCCCATTCTGCAAGTTCTCGATTAAGCACTTAGGATGATATCTCCCACACCCAACTACGAGTCGATCAGCTGCGCCTTCGAGAAGGTACCGAACGATTTCATATTAGTCCTAACTCTTTCAAAACCTCTCTTCCCTATTTTTGGAATCCCACTTCAATTAGTTTATTCAAATTCAGGAACCCGCAAAAAAAAGTGTAGCCGGGATGACGAAACACAACAGGGCAGATAGTATCCGCTCCTGTCCCTACGAGGAGGTGCATACGCCAGGCCGTAATAAAGACAAGGTTCTGGGGGGGTCCTAAGTTTTTTGATGGGCTCTTCTTGGCTCATCGAGTTTTTCACTGTCAGCCCAAGCTTTCTAGACGAAGGAGGCTCAAAGCTTAGCGGTTACTTACATTAGTTCCCGCGAAGTCTATCGAATCGAGAATTTAGCTTCGTAAACCAACTTGGAGGGTAGGAGTTATAGAAAATTTCTTCCTTGCCAATCCGCCCAACGCCCCGTCACCTGGGATCGAGGAAACAATTCTTCGGAAATTTCTGGGGAATAGCTTGCAGAGATTTCAAATCGAAAGCAGTCCTTTATAGGGACCTTGGAAAAACACTCGGGTTAGTTCGTTAAACCACTAGTGCTTAATTGGCCACTCTAGATAGATAATCATTGGAACTAAAACCTCTCATTCATATAATCTGTACTACAACAACAATGCGTCCCAATTCATGTTTCCGGGATTCCTTCTAGGGTACTATTCTTATTTCGACAGTACGTGGAACCTCTTTGGGCTATTCCACTTTGGTTTCCTCTTTAGGATCGATATATTAGACCGATCTGATCTATCCGTAACTTGTGTCCTGCGCAACACGACTCATAATTACCTCTTTCCTGTAAGAAGCAGTTTCTATTTCGTGAGACGAATGTACAATGACATATATGTGAGTAAATGAAGCATTATTGGAGATTGCGATCTATCCGAAATATTGCTCCATGCCTAAGCATGGATATAAATCGTGGAAGTGCCGACACAACATTTTTAGCTGTTCACCAACAGGTACACATTTACGGCCTACCAGGACAAATCGACAAAGGTCTGATGTATACTTGTATTTAGTCGAATAAAATCGTAGAATTGCCTCAATCAATTGAGGATATTGAACGATGTGAGTATTCAATACATGCGAAGTGAGACGTCATCATACCATATACTAGCGAGATCAAGTAGGTGTTTGATCAAGATCAACGTATTTCATGGACCAGGTGTATGGACTTCTGTAATGAGCTATAAGGTTAATCTCGAAACGAAACCTCCAGCTGCAGTTAAAACTGGGTTGAGACACAAAAGTCGCGTTGAAGAGAAGACCTAGCACTCCAGAGGCACCTCTGACCACCATTTGCACAGTATTATATATTTTAAAATTGGTATCGATAAGCTATAATACGTTTAAGGCTCTAAGTGAGGTAGAGGTTATAAACTGGGGGTCCAAAATTAAAATAGCCACTTGAGAGCTCTGGTCTACGAGACAACTTGGGAGGTTGAGGTTTGCGCGTGGCCTGGGCCCCAAACAGGACATCAAGCCTGATATCGGCCCCGTCTGCCCTCTATGGAGGCCTGGTTCTATCATAGTATAAATGATGATCATGATGTATCAATCAAGGTTTGTGAGAAGCCATCCTGCAGTCTCGATATTGCACGATTGAATCTTGGTGGACACATGCTTCCGCCGACCCGAAAGTAGTCCGAAGGATCGCCGACTCAACGGCCGAGGAACGGACCACTTGGACTGTTATTCAGTTATTTTCGAATATTGGCTCCGTCGAGATTTGTCAAGACACAACTCTAGCGGCTTAAATCTTGAGTTATCTGTATATTTTCACAAAAAACATTGATATCATGCGTGTGCACATGTGCCTCAATAATCTTTCGTGAAATCCAATTGGGTACCATCCTCACGATCGGCCCATACTTTCGTCCCGCCACAGAGAATCGAGAGCTTGGAATGGATCTCAGGCGGCGACCGGATGATAGGCTCTTTCAATTTTGGGGAGGGGGGGACCAATCCCCACAGCCCGAAGACGGCCCACCTTCCTCAAGAGGGTATATTGTCCGTGACCTATTTGAAAGAAATTCGGATACGTGTGGCGACCATGTTAAATCTTGCCTTAGATTGCAAATGTCCACCAACCCGGCCGCGAATTATTAATGCCAACGCCGTCAATACGATACCAATACATCATGTGAAAATTTAACGTTGGCTATGCAAACATGCAGCTGGCTTGGGGCCTAGAGCTGTCGGAGCAGACACGAGCAATATGATTGGTTGGGATTTGGTTTCGTGTAGCTCGCAGGAGGTTTGCCGAGAAGTAATCAGAATCAATTAAAACAGTGTTTTAAAAAAACTTGGCCTCAGTCAAGAAACGATTTCTGCTGGAAGGGGTGATTGGTAACTAAACTGTTCTTGTTTTTTAAGATTGTGGGGAAGACCTATCGATTTTGAGCGGGACCGTCCCCATCCGAACTGAAAAGGTTGGAACAGAACTTCATAATAACGACCAAACAAACCCTGGGCCTGCAACCTGCAAGCGCAAGACCCGATAGTCGAAAGTTAGGCCCCTGCAAGACAGTGTTCCTTCTTGCCAATCCCAATCTCTTTCGGGCATAGTCAAGACGGAACGAATCGTGGGCACAGCAGAATTTTGCACATGGCACAGAGTTCCTGGGTACTTTACAAGAGCTGCCTCGGTACATTTAAATTTGGTAGGCAGACCAGCGTGAATGAAGGGAATGTCTTCCGATGTATCACGTAGAGATTACCACCTAGGTTAGCTGGTGGATGCTGTATCGACGATCGTATTGATACTCCATCATGTCCCTATAGTGATATGGACATTGTTGGATACGTCTCAGAACTTTTTTTTCCAAGACGCGACGGATGGCTAATACCCAAGACGACGCCCGGATCAGAGCTCTCCCAGGGGGACACGGAAAGTTTAAAGAAGCAGCTGCCAAATATTGAGAAATAGGCTCTTGAGAATCGAGTCCGCGTAGACGGAATACGGGGAGCAAGAGGGATTGCTCTTGGAATTAATTAATGCGGGGTCGCGAAGATACCGGCGACAGCTTCCAGAACGGTGATGCTGCGGGTGGGTCTCTCTGGTGGTCAAGAATCGCCAAGCAACAATAATGCGGAGAGGAAAGCGACGACAGACAACACTTTTATTTTCATTTCGCATCAAGTCATTCCTTTGCGGACGACGAGGACGAGCAATTTGGACCGATCATGATCACGGTGCTGTCTTTGGCAGTCCGAAATCCCTGCCGTTTTAACATCTGAAAGCGGGGATACCTACCAGATCCTCCCAGAAACCGTGTGGTTACAGTGTGGCAATGGAACCTGGCAAGTCAAGGGAAAGCTCGAAATGAACGAGCGCCGAAGCTAGGGGCTCCCGGCCGCTGTGGGATGCGCACGAAAGTCAAAGAGACTCGATAATTTGCGTCTGCGCTATCAAATCAGGTAGCCAATGAACACTGTTTTAGCGACCGTCGGGGGCTATCCCATTTTCTGGACAAGACAAAAAGTGCCTTCCCGAAGGATATCTCATGATCCATTAGAGACATCTGGGGAAAAAAGGCCTGGGCAAACGCTAACAAATCATTTCCATTGGATTTGCCCAACATTCCGCCAGCAAGGACATCATCCATCCCACGCTAGGGGGGCGTCGCATTCTCAGGCTTGCTCCAAAATATGTACAAAAGGGCCCTGGATCCAGCCCCATCGATAACGAAATCTTTTTTGAGTTTTATTTTTCGCTTCGTCTGAAAGAAAAAAAGTCTCCTGTTGAGTCCAGCGGATTACCGTGCCTTTCTTTTCTCTCTCCGTCTGCCCTTTGTGTCACGAGGCGAGCTTGTTCGAACTTTGATCAACTTTTTTGCCAGTAAGTATCGCGCATTTTTCTACCGCAGAGATCTTGAGAGCTCTAGAGGCTCCTTGGTTGTAAACCCCGATCCTATTATTAATACCCAAGCTTCTGCCCTCCTTCTTTGTGCTGCTTCGTTATTGTTTTCCGACTGTTATTTCCAAATCTATTCGAATAACATACTCTCGAGTACTCGGCGTTGGCTTATCTAGTAACTCAATACTGACAATATGTCCGCGCCCAGTAATCCCAAAATGAGCGACAAAGGAGACAAGATCGAGACGATCGAGGACGCTGGCAGCCCAGGCGCTTCTCAGACCCGCGGTCAGAAATTCAAGCGCCATTGCGCTAGGAGGTGGTGGATCTACCTTGTCGCCTTCTTGCTGGTCACCCTGGCCGTTATCCTTGGAATGTGAGCAAAATTGACAACCGGAGTCCGGTGGATACGAAATTTGTACTGACAATGGGCGTTTAGAATATTCGGAATCATTCCAAAGATCGCACAAAACAGCGTGAACGATTCTTCTCTTCAAGTTGATGGCATCGCCATCACCAACCCGTCAAATGAAAAGTTTACACTCGATATGAACTCCACGGCCCACTCGCACTCGCCTGTGAGCGCCCACTTCTCACCTCAGACATTCGAGATGTATCTTCCAACCGCCGATGGCCAGGAGGCCGTTACGTTCATGACCCTGAGCATTGGAGAGCTCAAGATTCAGGACACGATCCTCATCAATGTCAGCAACGTTGAGACCAACATCTTGGACAAGCCCGGCTATAACGCTTTCTCCGCTCAAGTTCTGAACAACGAGCGTCTGGAGCTCGGCATCAGATCGAACCCACAGGTCAACGTCGGTTCCATCAAGTTTCACGTTGATTACCAAAAGACAGTGGAACTCAAGGGTGAGCAGATTCTAGGCAGCTGTCCACCGACGTCGTGGATTTATTGCTAACATGCTGGTGTGATAGGACTGAACGGACTCAAGGGAATTCTTCTCACCAACCCTCAGATCCTCAACGAATCGTTGGAGGACGGTACCAACATGATCACGGACGGCATGATCCCTAACCCCAGCTCCTTTGTCCTTCAAGTCGTAAGTCTTGACATTTCTTGTCCCCATAATCCACGGAAAGATCCACGTGCTGATACCAGCAATCACAGGGTGACTTGACTGTCGATATTGCGGTTGGTCCTCAACCGCTCGGATGGTCTGTTGTCAAGGATTTGACTCTCTACCCGGGCGAGAACCACGTCAAGATTTACAACCATATCAACCCCGCGCTCCTCAAGAGCCCTCTCTTCACTGCTTCCCTCGCAGCGCCCAATACGAATATCACATTGACTGCCAATTCGACCGTCTTCAACGGGCAGCACATCGAGTGGCTGGAGAAGCCGCTGAAAGATGCCCCCCCTGTTGTTGCGATTCTGAACCCCCAGTGAATGCTTTTCTTCCAGTATTCGTAGATCTGATGTTTCTGCTTTGACTGTTCGGGCTATATTTCACATATATGATTGATGTGACCGTTTGACGACAATTTCGTGATGTGGGACCTTTTTTTTGTGAGCTAGGAAGCGAGATCTTCCCCGCTGTTGTCTCTGTCTGTACGATAGCCTTACCTCTTATAATCAAAATGTTTAATTCGCATTCTCACGCGTATTGCACGATGCCTTTTTTTCTTTCTTTTCTTTCTTTTCTTTCTTCTTTCTTTCGTGATGTCTGGTACTGTGAGGACGTAGAATTGTTTGGTTCACGAGACAAGCATACATATGCATACTTGATTGCCTAGACAATTTAGTGTTTGGTGTTTGGTGTTGTGTTTCCGTCTGGAATGTTCGATGGCAGCTGGCGTGTTGCCCTCATCCGCTCGCAGCAAAAGGCCGAAAGAAACCTCACCTCCTTCCACCAACCACCCCATCAATCACCGCCGCCGCCGCCTTCTTCTTCATCTTTTTCTCCTTGTTCTCCTTATTCCTTTCCCTCTTCCTCCTCTTCCTTGGGCATCTCGGGTTGCCTTCATCGACATCGCTTTCTGCTCACGGTTATTCCTGACCTCTCTTGTGGAACAGCGCGGGATCCTGCCGCACAGCTTCTCTAGCGATGTCTCTTCAAAAATGCACCCACCAGGGCTGCGGTAAACCGTTTTCCGACTCTGATGAGGATTGTCTTTATCATCCTGGTCCTCCCGTATTTCATGAAGGTCAAAAAGGTATTTTTATATGAATTTTCTTTTATTAAAAAAAACATTTTCTACACCTCTTCTTCACCTTATAATGCATCTCGCTATTGAGGAAGCCCCACTAACGGCAGCCCCACCAACACCGCCATACCCGCAGGCTGGAAATGCTGCAAACCTCGCGTATTGACCTTTGACGAATTTCTAACAATCTCGCCTTGCACGACTGGCAAACACACCACGGAGAAAGTCACCACTACAGCTGCGGATTACGGAGGCAGGCCTGCTTCCTCCACCACCGCCGCTACTTCGAATATCCCTACGCCGGTAATCTCACAAGACGGGAAGGAAACGTTCGGTAACATTCCAGAGCGTGTTCGGGCTCCCGTGTTGGAGAAAAGGCCCAACCCGTCGGCGGCTGCACCCAAAGAGCAAGTTCCCGATGAGGACGAGCCTGGTGTGGACGTCCCACCTGATACGAAGTGCAAGAGGAACGGTTGCGAAGTTGTTTATGTGAACGAGGAGGAGAGTCGGAAACCTGGTTCTTGCGTGCATCATCCCGGCGCCGCGGTATTTCATGAAGGATCGAAGGGCTGGTCGTGCTGTAAGAGAAAAGTGCTGGAGTTTGCTGAATTTCTGAAGATCGGTGGCTGCTCCGAAGGGAACCATTGTTACATCGGTGCCAGAAAGGAGGCAGCCGGAGAGGAACTGGTCGAGTGCCGGTATGCCCGCTATTTTCAATCGTATCGTTCGGTCTGTTATCTCGCATGCTAATTTTTCATCATGTATAGGACGGATTTTTATCAGACGTACACTCACGTCAACGCCTCGATATTCCTGAAAAAAACGGATAAGGAAAAATCGTCGGTTGTATTCAAGCCTAGCGAGATTGATGTGGACCTGCGGACGGCCGATAAGAAACGGCATCAGACAACGATACCACTCTATGCGACCATATCGCCAGAAGAGTGCTCCTATACGGTCATGGGAACAAAGGTGGAGCTGAAGCTGAGGAAAGCTGATGGGACATCTTGGCCAACATTGCGGAGCGATGAGGCTAGCGGAGAGATCATACAGATCGGAAACGCACCGAGAGTGTGAGGTAGGTCAGTGGTCACTAGGTACATGTATATAATAGATAGATAGCACGCGTATGAGGGACCGGTTGCGCCCAATTAATAGACTATAACATCTTTTGGCTGTTTCCTTCCCCTCTCCTCCTCCTCCTCCTCCTCCTCTCCTCCGTTTGTTCGGTCCTGTTTCGTGGCGCACAAGTTTGATATATACGCTGCGAGCAACGGAGCAGCCGCATTTCAGCCTAAAACCCCGTATTTCCAAGAGCTGTCGTCATTACGACGGACCAAAGCGAATTGTTTCGACGGCGTCAAATTTGACAGCAAATTTGAGAGGCGCCGTGGTCCGGAAATGGATTCCATGTCCAGGGACCGCTTTCCAGCGAGCGAGGGCCAAGCTGCGTGGCGCCAGGGGTTCGAATCCGACTCCCTTCGCTTGATGTATACGTAGCCATATCACGGATGCTACTTCGTGCTCGAAGCAGCAGTTTAAATAGAATCGGGCTGATCAGTCGAGCGCAGGAATATCATCCTGCCCACGAGCGCCGTTCTTCTTCTATTTCTTCTTCTTCTTTTTCTTTCCTTCTCAGTGACAGGCAAATTTCCGCCGTCTGCCGTATAATTCTGCGCGATATCGAAATTGGGGCCTTCTCGTCGCAGCTTCCGTCCTCCCCTTTCAGCCTGGCCACATAACCCACAACGCCGTTCTCATTACCACAATATCACCACCACCATCCTCTCATCATTATCATCGTCTTCTTCTATCACCACCATCACCACCGCCATCGCCACCACTTTCATCGTTATCATTGCCATTCCTCCCTTGATTTTCTCCGTAATTGACAGTGCCGCCCTCTTTCTCGGCATCTTCTCTCTTCTCTCCTTCTCCGAGTCGCAGATCGTAAGGCGGTTACCGTCTACCTGGAGCTTCTGGCCGACTCACAACAGCCGCCACCGAAGAAACTCCATCCCGATTAAACCGTCACGGCGACACTCACATTATACCGTCTGCCCTTGACGGATTCTCAGTTCTCCTGTACCGGTCGCCGTTCAAATTCCAGTCGTACTAGACCCGACAAAACGCACAACGCGAAACCTAGTAACCTCTCAACCTCGCGAAACATTTCCCTAACGTAGCCATCTGGGAGCCCTCCGGTGACCTGGTCCCATTCATAAAACAAACTATCCCTTACTTGTCCGCGACCCTTTGTTCACACCACCGTTCGTCGTTATCAAAAAAACGTCAAGATGGGTATCGGCATGAGTACCATCGCCCAATGGGCAGCTCTACTTGCCGTCTTTGGAGGCTGGTATTTCTACACCAAGTCGTCCGCCCCTGCCTTGGCCGCACCGAAATCCGCTCTAGGAAGAGGACTCAACCTACTGGACGAGGCATCCGGCAACGAGAAGAAGAAGAAGGCATCCAAAAAGGATAAAAAGCAGCAGAAAACAGCTCCTGCACCAAGAGATCTTCAGGTTCCAAAGGTAACCGTATTGGAATCGGAAAGCAATGAGGACATTCCCGATTCTCCTGCCCTGGTCGAAGACAAAGGCAGTCTCCAGCGCCTTGCCGGATTCAAAGCCGGCCAGCCAAAGACGAACAAGCCGGAACCTAAACCCGAGAAGAAGAAGGCCGATAAGCAAGCATCAAAGGCATCATCTCCAGCTCCACCAGCTGCCGAAATCAAGCTGACTACCATCCCGATCTCTCCGTCCCTCGGGGGCATATCCTCAACTTCTTCGACTACCGGGGCCGATGGAGATATTGATGAGCCGGATAGTGTCGACGAGGGAAATCTGATCGACGACATGCTAGAGAGGACCCCTGGGCCTAGTGTCATCCGCATCACCCCGTCTCAGGATGAGTTCACAACCGTCACTCGCAAGAAGGGCAATCAACAAACCGAAAAGAAGGAAGGCCTCACTTCCCTTCAGAAGAAGAACCAGAAGAAAAACGAAATGAAGAAAGAATTGAAAAAGTTGGAGAAAGAAGACCAACTGAAACGACTGGAGGCGCACAAGAAGGATCAAAGACTCGCCCGTGAAGCCGAAGCGTTCAAGCAACCGAAAAAGAATCAAACAACCCCTCTGACGGACAACAAGAGCCAGACCAACGTCACAACTGGCTTCCTAGACACATTTGACAGCAGCAATTCTACCGATTCGAGATCCGTTATCACTCCCTCCTCGGACGTTGAATCCAGCCGGTTCATTCCACAGGAGTTGCTCGCTGAACACTACGCGGCTCAACGCGAACACGCAGCTCAACGCGAACTGCCCCTCGAAAACGAATGGGTTGAGGTTAAACATCGTCAGAAGAAGAAGAAGCAAGGGGGGTCTGAGACCGATAGTGACGCAAATCAGGACCAGACTGCTTCGACTCTTTCTGTCGCTACTCGGAAGGGATTGGCGACCGCGGCTCCAGCAACTTTCACCCCACTACAGGCGCAACAAAAACCGAAAAAGCAGTTTACAGAGCAAGACCTGCAGATTCCACACATGCCTCCCAACGAGAACTCGGAAGGATGGGACGCTCATCCTTGGTAAGGGTAGGGATATGAGCTATCTCTTAGCCCATCTTGATCTATCTCTTTGGGTAAGGTTTCTCAGATTGTCCGATCAATTCTCGTCAGACCAAATACTCATGGATAGACTTGAGATCGTTTTGTTTTAGCGCAATCCCCTTCCTTGACCTCTTTTCCGAATCATTTCGAGGATGGAACACCACTATTAGCGATAAAAAACCCCTTCTTACTCTTCTGATTTTGGGTTTATTGCTTGCTTTCAACTTAAAAAAGTGTTTTTCTGCGATTCTACCAATGGCTTCCTCTTTTTTCCGAACGACGCCATTTCCATTTAATCACGACAGCCACAAATTTCTCCATATTGTTCCGCCCAATGCAACACACCGATTCGTCAGAATCCTCTCATTTCGGCATCAAGTCAAGAGTCTTAGGCGCGAGCGTCCCCGATGATGCACAATTTTGTCTATTCTAAACCCTCAAATTTTATAAATATAAATATGCCTTCGAAATGACCCCAACAATCCATATTACTCAATTCTGCTTTATTCCTTCACTCGCCTTCTTTCCCGGTATCAAATCGTATTGATTCATACCGCTATCCCTATGTGCCTTGTAAACAGTGCTTCCTTGTATCATACTTGTTCCTTTATATTTTCTCGTTTCCCTGTATCCACGTTTGCAGATATTCGCTGCCCCGGTGTACCTCATCGCCGAGGAGAGAGAAGAGAACGCCTTCTAACTCTATATTATCGCTTGATTCCTTTCCATACCTGTCTGTCTACCTCCTCCTCTTTCCCTTGTGATTTTCTGCTTTTAGGGTTTCATGATGCAGACGGAGGGAGATTTTGAATGTGAGGCTTGTATAGCCGCACTTTTCATATTGAAAGTAATCAAGGATAGCATCGGAATTCGATTTGGAAAGTTCGTCTGGAATTAAAAAGTTTCCAGTCCTTTAGGTACCTGTGAAAAAGATGTCAGCTACATTCGATTTGTGGGCCTTCACAAAGATCCTAGTGTGGAGCGGTCACACAACGAGATTACACAAAGACGACCCAGCGTATATATTGTTACATTAATTCTACACACGAAAGATACATCGATTTCTAAGGTGTTCAAGCGAGCTTGTGTCTGCGACACGCTTGGAACGCACTAGCCTCTTCCTCGAGCGCCTGGAAGCGAACCTTTTTCGCGGATTCGGATCTAGATACCTACACGCGTGTGCAGTAACAAAAATAGGCCTAATCGAGATAACGGGAGAGTGTACTGGCTTTAAACCGAGTTCCCGAGGGTCGATGCTGCTCCTCAGTCGCGAATTTAAACTAAAACAATCGGTTGGAGCGGAACTAAAGTAGATTTATACCTTAACCTCTTTCGTCTTCTGTTTAACCCTACTAGGCTTATCTTATATATATATGTTTATCTACATGCATACTTTTCGATAATAAAGAAGCATAGAGGGTTGTTATTTTGTTTAGCAGAGATCTCTCGAAACCTGGTTTCTGGCCCTGATCCGGGTATCCATTAGCACTGCTCAGAAATTGTTTCCCGCGACTGTCAGCATGTGGTCACCGCAGATCGAATTTGTGAACTATACAGCTATATATGACCTTGAAAAGTGAGAGAAGATATGCTGATAGCTGTGAGAGCATGGTGTACATATCGATCGGGGACAGCATATTATTTTGGTTGGCTACGTACCCGATCCTCAGAGCCGAGGATAGGGAAACCTTTCTCATTTATGCATTGCAGGAACTCAATTGGGCCGTACTGGGAATCTGTGTGCATTGGTGCATCGATATCGTGATATAAAATGCCTTTTTATTTTACACATTTAATATTTGTTAAATTTACATGTTGAAATCGGACAAACCAATTAGTAGTCGTCGTTATTGATTGTCAATATGGTAGTGGGTTTTAACGTTTCAGTAGTCAGACATTTGTCAGCCCCCCCCCCCTCCACGCTCAACTTGTAAGCTTGATGATTGTGAGACGAAACCGGATCTACAGTTATAAATCATGTTTTCGGACTTAAGGCAAGAGCTAGATCGCAACCTCGATGTTTCCATCTACAATATGTTCAACTAGATCGAATCCCTAAAAGAAATATTTACATATTATATAAATATGGATGATCATTCGATGGGATATATCATCCGTTCTGGTTTAGTAACGCTGCCGCGATTGCCAAATATGATGTTAGTGGAGAGAGATAAATCAGGGCGGTACGGGTTTCGAAACCTTGCTGTACCTGCATTTAACTCTGGGATCGGAGACGGAGTCCTGTTTCCATGTTTTGACTAGTATCACCATGTATGTGGGAGTTGCCGGGTGATAAATTTATATTTCATTTCCCTCGGACGCTCCATATGTTATCGGGATTCTGGCGAATCAGGGGCAGAGCCGGAAACCGGAAGGGGGGCCTCGGGGAGGGAAATGATGGATATATATATTGAGAGCGATATTATACTGGCATTTACTAGAGGACCCTGAGTTTGCGAACAGGAGCAACGGGAAACTTGTTCTGCGTCGAGGAACGAACCCCAACCCCGGCCCCTTGGAACTATAGGGAGCAATGATGGTGGTGGTGGTCTAAATATAGCTGTTTCCGGTAGTATTCGAGAAAATAGAGAAACATCGGAGCACCAGATCGGGGATTAGTGTGGCGGGCGTAGAGCACAACGGGGCTAGCTCAGATGTGGGATTCGATAGGAAGGCGCAAGCGCGCATATCGATTCCGAGCAGCCAGAGAAAAGGCAGCTACCTAAAACAGTTTCATGCCAAAGTAGCCCTCCGTCGAGCGATGGCGACGTGTTACCGAATGTCATCTCATCTCAGTCTGGGAGTTTGAAGAATCCCAAAGTGACCACGCTGTAAACAAAAAAAGGTGTCCCCTGCGTGAGGGCGACGTCCGGAGAGCTTCTCGCGAGCTAGAGAGCTCAATGCAATGCCGAATGCCAGACGATGCGAGCGGCATGCGTGTCTATATAAGCTGCAGAGGTGGCCTGAAGAGAGAGCCTTCATGATTATCATTATTAATAGCTCTCTTAACCGTTCATTGAAGTTTTCTGAATTACCAGCGTTTCCCCCAGCAGCCCCGAGATAGTATACTACACCACCACCACCACCACCACCACCACCTATATAATATTTAATCGCATTCCAGCATTCTCGCATTCTTAAAAGCATACTCTGGTAAGTAACAGCGGCTAGTTGTGGCTGGTGATTCGATTTATTGGCCACCGCCGTCCCTTCCCTTCCCTTCCCTTCCTGTCCTGTCCTGTCCGTCCGAATGCCGCGGCGTGTTCTGGCGTATGTGTCAACATCTCGCCCTTCAACACCAAATTTCTGAACTTCCTCTTCAAGTAGACCGGGATTCAGGCCAAAAAGCACCCACCGACCTCCGCCCGCATTTAATCGACCTCTCGAGATCTCTCCCCCCGATCCCCTTCCCAGCCATCGCCTCCGCCTCACGGATACATCCATTGTTGCCCCCCCGCCGCCCACGAATCTCCCTCCGGCTGTTCTTGACCCAGACTCCCCGCCGTTCCCCCCACCACATCTCCGGCTTCGTCGACATAACCACCGTCTGAGACGAGAAAGCACATCTTAACCGCCCACCGACTCACAGGAGCTAATTCTCGCAATGGCTCAAATCCGCGGCACCGCAGGCTACCATCTGGGCGGTCCTCCGAGGTCTTTTGGCATTCCACCTAATCCACAAGCGACGAACGACCCGTCGCCTCTCGACGCCATTCGGGAGCAGACGAACAAGATCGAGGACCTGTTAGATACTTATTTCGATCCCGTCAAACCGTAGGTTCTCCTCCCGTCCGATGACTTCTGAGGTTAGGGAAATTGAGCCTCGATCGAGGCTTGAATGTAGCTGCGATTGAAATTGAATGAGAAGAAGATGAGAAAAATAAGAGGAAGAAAAGAAAGAAGGAAACGATGAGAAAAATTACAGTTTTGCTGTCCGGAGCATTGTGACGCTAACGGTTTTGGCTTTTGACCCGTAGATACCTACCAGCAATTGGCAGATTCCTGATTGTTGCTACCTTTCTAGAAGATGCAATCCGGATAATGACACAATGGAGCGAACAGTTGAAGTACCTGAGCGATTACCGACACAGTATGTCCCCGTTCAACTCCCAGACGCTTCTCCACCCTTTCTCGAGCTATGTTTGCTAACAATAGGCGATCCGACAGTCCCATGGGGTTTTACTCATCTGTTCCTTCTGGGCAACGTCGTCACAATGGTCATTTGCTCCACCCTGGTTATCGCTCGCAAACACTCCGAATACGCCGTCGGCGGTCTTATTGGTGTCGTTGTCACCCAGGCTCTCGGTTACGGCCTCATCTTTGATCTCAACTTCTTTCTCCGCAATCTTTCTGTGATGGGTGGTCTCCTTATGGTTGTATCTGATAGCTGGAGCCGCAAGAGATTTGCTTTTGCCGGTATCCCACAACTCGAGGAGAAAGATCGCAAGATGTACTTCCAGCTTGCCGGGAGAGTTCTGCTCATCTTTTTGTTTGTCGGCTTCGTTTTCAGTGGAGAGTGGAGCGTTAGCAGAATCTTGGTCAGCATTTTGGGATTCATCGCCTGCGTCATGGTCATTATTGGGTTCAAGGCCAAATGGAGTGCTATCATTTTGGTGGTCATCTTGAGCATCTTCAACATTATCATCAATAACTTTTGGACTGTGAGTATTCAATATTACAGGTTTTGGGGAAATCTTGAAGACAGCGCTAACGGTGAAGCAGTTGCAACCTCACCACCCTCATCGCGACTTTGCCAAGTACGACTTTTTCCAGATTTTGTCCATCGTGTAAGTTTGGAAAGTTGGGAATCATCAATATTGGAAATATGCTAATAGGAGTATTCGCAGTGGTGGTCTTGTCCTCCTCGTCAACATGGGACCTGGTCAATTCAGCGTCGACGAGAAGAAGAAGGTCTATTAGACGATTCGTATCGTCCGGCTCTATTAGATGATACCGCATCCCGATTGTATGAAATGTGACTGGGACCACTCTATTCCAAGAAACGAATGCCGAAAGTTCTCAGGCTATCGAAATTACAAAATTGTGGCTGGGACGATTATTGGTTGATCGAAGAAACGAAGAAACGTCCTCAAGGCTCCATGCTTTCATACCCTTCATGCCCCAAAAAAAGTTGCTACGAAGTTCTCCTTTTATCATTGGTACTATTATTATTATTATCGTCTCCTTGCATCCTTTATCGTATACCGTATACCTCCTCAGCTGTTGTATTATTTCCTAAACCCTTTCTTCCGCTTTCGTCTTCGAACCCCCAATTTTTGACCTTGTAAATAAATACTTAGTGGGAATGAGAATGAGATTTCGGTATCTTTTCGAGCGTGATCTGTTAAAATTGCTCCCTTGATTGATTGGCCGATTGGATCAAACGAGAAATCTGGTCTGCAGGAATCTTCACATGCTCTCCGACCGCTGGATTTCTGCGTTGCCTGCCCGCCGGACTTTCCCCAACAAGTTCCTTCCGAAATGACGACGCGAACCGGAATGTGCATCTCAACATCGCCGTTACCTCCCCATCTCTGTGGAGCCGTATCTCAATATATCATGGTCTCCCGGAATATCAAGTAACCTCACGTCTTTTCCTGTCTACCGTTCTCAGAATTCGGGGGTTTTGGATGATTCAATCGGGAAACTTCTCCTAGCGATGCAGCGGCAATGACGTCGGTAAGGCCTGGGAATTCGGACACTCTAATTCTACTCGTAGCTAACGGGCCTTGACTTGCAGTTTACCTTGACAAACCTTATCGCAAACTTCTACCGCTTTGTACTGGTATTCCTCGTATCTGCATACACAGTCTGTTCCCCCGAACTTCCCATTTGGAATGTACGGTCGCTTGCTAACCTTCTAACCAGAGGGTACGGTCTTTGGGAACCCGCTCAGCACATCAGAAGGCTATCAGTGAACTCCGCACTCGTCTATCTACCGCATCTACCTTTGAAGGATGGCAAGAGACGGCGGAACGGCTGGATGTTGTCTCGGGCAAGGACGCCTGGTACGTTGCCATCCCACTGTTGTCAGCAGTGTATTTGAGACTAAAAGACAATCCTGACCGTCGTAGGCGGAAGAACCCGGCCAGCAAGCGATATGATTATAGAATGATCAGAGAGAGGCTTGAGGCTTTAGAAAAGGCGAAATCAGAGGGAGACGTTGCAGGAATGGTCAATCTCCTGAGATCTGGTAGGCGTTACCTAATGAACACGGTACTGAGAGCTATCATAACTAATATATTGAAATAGGGATGCTTCGTAACCTTGGTAACATGTGCCATCGTAATCTGTACATTCAGTCATATTCTGGGTATGTCTAAACGCTCATCATTGCGTCTCGCCCTGTCCACTAATTCAGACACCAACTCGATAGAACCAAGTTGCTCATCGAAGAGTACATTCGCACCGTCACGGCTTCTCTTTATTATATCGCAGAGCTACCCCCGTCTCCAATGCTTCCGCCTCAGACCAAACTGGACATCCTACATGACACCCGCTCTTCATTTGGTAGGACATCTTTGATCCTCCAAGGTGGTGCCATATTTGGCCTCTACCATATTGGGGTAGTTAAAGCTCTCTTGCTTCGCAATCTCCTCCCTCGAATTATCACTGGGACGGGTGTTGGAGCCCTGATAGCCGCGCTTGTTTGTATTCACACCGATGCCGAGCTCCCCGGTTTTCTCTGTGGCGAGGGTATCGATCTGTCTGCCTTTGCTGGGAAAGAAAAGGGCGGCGTGAAGCGCAAACTCTTACGTATACTTCGGACCGGTTACTTGCTAGACATTGGAGTTATTGAACGCTGCGTGAGAGCCAACGTCGGAGATCTTACTTTTGAAGAAGCGTACCAACGAACGAAACGAGTCTTGAACATCACACTGGCGGAGCAGAAAGGTGCTGGGGGGGCAGAAATCCCGGGTCTTCTGAATCACATCACCACACCCAATGTGCTTATCTACACTGCTGCCTGCGCATCCAATGCCACCGGTGGACTTTACAAAGCTGTCGAACTCCTATGCAAAGATCACAACGGGGTGGTGGTGCCGTTTTCGAGCACTCTACCGCATTCGCGCACCGAATCTACACCTCCTGTCCCCTCAGCCGGGAAATCAAAGCTATCCAGTCGCAGACACGGGGATCTACGAAGTTCACCACACGCCCGGGTGGCAGAGTTGTTTAATGTGAACCATTTCATCATCAGCCAGGCGAGACCGTATATTGCACCATTTATATCGCCTGCGCATACACACTCCACCAGTTCTTCGTTTTACAAACTCTTGGGACTGGAGGTAAGACATCGTTTACAGCAGATAGATACTCTGGGGCTGTTGCCGGCGGGTATCAGGAAGTTTTTGATCGATGAGGTGGTCCCGGGGAGTACGATAACTGTCGTGCCTGATCTTGACTGGAGCGATTTTGAAATGCTGGTCGAGAATCCAAATCGAGAAAGGGTTGGGTACTGGGTGATGAAGGGCGAGAGGAGTGTTTGGCCGGTAGTCGCGGAAGTAGAGGTCCGGTGTGGAGTGGAATTTTGCTTGGAGAGGCTCTGGGAAGAAGTGAGGAGCCGACAGCCTGGTGGAGTGAGCCCCGAGGAGAGGAGGAGGCGCAAAGAGAGAGAATCCAGTTGACCTTACCCCCATCAGGAAGTTCTAACTTAAGGGAGCGCCTGGATTCGAGGCTGGTTAATACCTTGAGCCGTCTTCAAATGTATGCAGCAACGCGTTTATCATAATCCTAATCCATGATAACCCCAGATCGCCTATTAACAACGCCCTCTCGATGTCGATTATTCCGTGATAAGAATAGCTAGTCCCACAAAGGACAAGTCCTCTGCCTTCCGTTATCGTTCGCGATAACATCAATCTTTCATTCAATACCAAATCACAGTCGAAAATGCTGCCGACCGAGTGTACTCCGGCTCTTTGGAGCACAGAATCTCACTTCTTACACCCCTCTACTCGGGATAGCACAGCTTACGGCGATGTTCAGGCTTATTACCATGTTGGTGATCAGGATTATGGGTCTGTTAGACTTGGAACAAAGTTTCCCGTGAAGTCGCCAGCCGCACGGGCTATCGGGCCTATTTACTACCGATAGTATACATCGCTACAACGGTAACCACCCAAATTTTTCACAGGCAAAGCGTAAGGACCGCCGATATGCCGTACTTTCTCACGGCTGTCTATAATAGCATTGCTACCATTGTTGCCATAGTTTTTATCGTGTTCGGATCCTCTGCTTGCATTACAAACGAGAGTGCCGGAGGCATTGAAACATTGAAACCTCAGGATTGCTCTTCAAGGCATTGGAAACCCTTCGCCTTCATTCTAATGTACCTTCTATCCGAAGAAGGCTTCTGGTTCTCCATAAAGTCTCTGCCCGTAGGCCGTCTTAATATAACATACCTTTGCTACCCGTTACTCCTGGCTCTCTTCACATGGCAATGGGTGCTTGGAGGTTACGTCGAGAGGTTGGGATGGATTCGAGGGAAAGACCAGAGGAGGCTAAAAGCTGCTGGGTTAGCTGGATCGTTGGTGCTTTGTTGGAACTTTGAAGCTTCCTTCGAGTGGTGGAGCTGTGTGATGGCAGTGGCTTCGAAGGCCTTCAAGGTAAGGCTTGCCCCTTAATATCCAGGCTACATTTTGGGAAGCAAGGCTTGCAGCTAATCATGATCATAACAGGACGCTATAGCACGTGATATCATGTCGTCGGGAGATCATATGGCCTCTGAGCTGATCACTTTGGCGTCAAGCGTCTTGGCATTTAGGTCGTTGGCCGCATGTTTCGATTCGATAGAATATGGGAGTGTCTGGCCTTTCGTAAGGGCTATGTCGTGGACAGAGGTTAGCAAGATTATAGCGGCTGGGCTGTGTTATGGTACAGGGCAACTGGTGGGGTTGGAGATGCTCAGGACATGGGAACCAGTCGGCGGTTGCTGGATAGCGATTGCCCCTGCAGCTATTGTGATCATTTGCGTCCATTGGTGTAGTCTACTCGGATAGCCGTCTTTGCACGCATCGATATCTGATGCGGGTGGTCGAGACTGCACTGGGTTCGGATAGCCGTCTTTGCACGCATCGATATCTGATGCGGGTGGTCGAGACTGCACTGGGTTCGGAATTCCTCATTGGATATTTTGCATTATTTTGGGCTCGTATAGCTCGATAAACAGATAACCTGGAAATTCTCTTTTTTTTTATCTTAAAAGAAAGACATCTAAAATCGATTCGCACATTTATTTGATAGAAACGCCGTGACGCCAGTCCAATGCTAAAAATACAGCCTTTGTTCCAATGCAAAATAGAATACGAGCGATGGCGGTTTGGGGATGCGACGGGGAAATCACAACTTGGACTGTAGCTTGCTAAAATCCTTCAGGCCTCTCCCGTTCCTGAAATATCCCAACATCTCATCTCCCAACCAACTAGTTCGGCTCTTGGCCAAACCTTCCTCAATATCAATCAACCTGTCTGCCTGGCAGAGAATACCCTTGCCATTTCCTTCTTTCCCCAAAGACAATAACCAAGCAGTGGCCGTGGAGATAGTTTCAACCTTGTTTAATGGAACGCCAAAATTGGTCATCTTGTCAACTTCAGATGTCAGACTGCGAGTGCCATCTTTGGTGAGTAATGGAGTGACTGTGATTGCGGGTGCAACCACCGAAATTGCAATGTTGAGCCTCGAGACATCATTTTTCAAGGATCGCATGAGACCAACCACGCCTTCAAGAAGACACGTTAGTACACAATTATTGTATGAACCATAGATGAATGAACTGACCAAATTTTGCTGCGCTGTACAGGGGTAGCCCTTTTGACGCCAAATACCCTGCCAGACTGGCCGTGCAAACAATAGCACCTTCTCCCCTCCCACCGTTATTCTTTCTCATATGGTGAATCGCCAGCTTTACAGTATCGGCAGCAGCCCGAATATCGATATCCAAAACTTTGTGATCAATCTCCTTCAACTGACCATCCTTGTCAAACTCGTCGGTGAAAAAAACATCACTGTTTTCCCCGATACCGGCGTTGACAAACACGCCTCTTATTTCGCCGTGATGTTTTGCGGCAGTCGTGAAAGCCGCACGTTGGTATTTCCAATCCCTGATATCTCCTAGCACCACGAGGACAGACTTGTGGTTGTGCAGGGGGGACGTCTCTGGCGGAGGGTTGATGTCGAGAATTGTGAGTTTCGCGTTGAACGAGAGGAGAAGTTCGGCGGTTGAGAGGCCGATACCCGAGGAGCCACCAGTAATAAGGACGTGCCTATTGGTGAAGGCAGTGCGAGAGATATCAGACCGGGCGAGCGTGAATGTTTGCGGCATATTGGATGGTGGGTTCCGAGAGCGTGTGTTTGTGGGTGTATGCGACTGTCAACGGGTTACTTCCTACTCTTAATATATTCGCAGGTGGAAGAAATTACTTTCAAGCCGACTCAAGAACTAGCGAGCATCAAGGAGGGTGATCGAGGAAATATATCTTGCAAAGAAGCCTCGCGGTGCAGAGGCGGAGGAGGAGGATAGCCGGCATCTTTAAACTCGGTTACAGAATGTTTCGCTGTGCAGGCTTTGGAAATTACCGCGGTTATAGTTTGACGGTGTCTGTGAGAAACAAGGAGGCCAGAACAGCGGTGGCTCCAAGTCAGGAAAGACCTGCTAAGACGCAAAAGGAGCACATTCCAGGAATCCCGCATTCGTTGGTTGTAGTCTTCGGCGACGCCGACGGGACGGCATTTTATAGCGGACCAAATAGCGCTGCGGGGAAGGAAGGAAGGAGCATGCCAGGGTGGAGAACTGGCAATTAACGTCGGCTATCTGCAATTTTCAACCGAAGCTGACTTTCGAGCCACAGCTCACAGGATTCTTACGCAACTCTCGTGAGGGCTCCTGTGAAATGCGTTTGGTAATATATGATATATAACAGCGGGACGCCGATACATCCGGGATACTGTCGCGCCGTCGGAGTTACCGAAACACTAGGTCGCAACATGTCACGATTGGAAATTCGAGTGGCCAATCAGTCGTTGTCCTCAACCATTCCATTCGCATTTGCGATATTTGCCATCTGCTACTCTCCCATGTTTGGTCAGACGTGAAAGGTACACACTGTCTCCAGGAAGGTGAGACGTTCTGCATTTGTCTTCATATCGATTAATCAAGGTTTGGGACTCGTGAGCTTTTACATGAGCGATCTTGCAACGATCGGGATATCAGTGTTCGTATCAAAGGTGCCACTGTGATCAAGTTAACTCAACACCTGCCGGTTTGCAACACTACTATCTTTGATTTGTGGTGTCTTGCCCGAAACTGGCTCTGAATCTTAGGGTCAAACAAGGGTAGAATATTGATGGCCACACTCGTACTGCAAAGTCTTTATGACATACTTTCATGATGTGGCGCCAACCTCAGGTAGGATTTTGTATTATTGTGGACGGTTAATTTTGTAACCTTTTGACCTTATCATATATTTTAACGGCTTACTAGTCTACTAGTAATCTGACCTGGCTTTGAAAGAATCGACTTTCAACATTTCACAGTCTTTTGACCTTTTAGTTTATCTTCAAAAATCGCCAAAAAACCCCTCAAGTGGTCTGCATATATGTACCAAAGTGACAAGGGAATTTATTTCTCTGAAGATGGGGTAGCTTTTAGACTAAGAAAACAAAGTAAGCGAGAAGAGCTGTTTGGTATCGATGACAGGATTTCAAATGAATTCTAGGAGCGAGAGCTTCAAATTAAGCGCCTGTGGCAAAGGGTAGCAATTTTCCAGTTGGAGAAGGAAGTTTCAGGAGTAATGGGAGCCATGTTTTTTATGAGTGAAAAGAGCTTCAGATTCTTAACTTTTGGTGAACATCTCATCATCCTCTTGTCCTCCTCCCAGAGGAACCATGATAATGAATACCGCAAGGTGAAGAGGTCTTGCAAGGCTGCATCTTCCTTGAGGTCTGACGCTCGTCAAAGACCTGTAGATGGTGCTGGATGTCCGAGGCGTCTGCCCACTGGCTTTAAGACTGCCTGCTTTCGACAACTAGACTGAGAACAACATATACCAAGCTCTCCTTTCGTGGTCCCGGCAACCGATACCACTCGTATCCATTATAACGGCATCTTCGTGTCCGAATGCCATCTGCGAGTAGCTCAACACTAGCACTTTTGAGTCAAAATTACCGGTCACCTTAAGTCTTGACTTCATTTGTGCGCCGAAGTTCTTTTTAGATAAATACGAGACCCCTTGGGATGGTCACAATGTCTCCGTTTGAGAAAAAGGATATCGCCAGGACTGTTAAACGGTTAATTAAGACTGTGAGCAGCCGGTTGCTCAGATTTGTGAGTAAAACAAGGTTGAAATTAGAACAGGAATATTGGGTAAATTGGGGTCGTAAAGCTTGCCGAGGCTTGGCTAAAAGAATGCTATATCTTTTTAGTCTCCTATTACGATATGTTCTCCGTGTTTTGACCAGCATGGAGATCTTCATATATCGATTTTTAATAAAATAGGACGGAATGAATAAGATGAGAAAGATAAATGTTGTATGAAACTGTGAGCGATGAGGTTCGAAGGGCCAGCCATTACATATTGTTCAAAGCTCGCATTCTTCGTGCTTCTGCGGCCTTGTCTTCCTCACTAAGGCTCTCCACACTCCCGTTTTTCTGTCCAGCTTCTTCGGCTCCAGCTTTGGTTGGTCTTCGAAGCCTGATAACGATGAAAACTATCATGCCGACGATCACAAGCCCAACTATAGAAGCGCCGACACCAATTCCAATTTTGGCACCTGTTGACAGGTTGAGACCATTTGCAGCATAGTCATCGACAAGGTCCTTATAGGTTTGCAACGCCCCAAGGTCTGTTGTAGTGGAAGCGCCGGCGCTAGAAGTAGTAGTAGCCATCCCGTTAAGTTGAAAGGATTAAGCAACCTGCAGCAGGTCTATGGAAACAGTTGACTGTTAGTACGTTACGTGACTGAGTTTCTAATATCATTGTGCTAGTGACAATCTTACTGGTGCAAAGCGATATATCCAGTTCTAATGTATGGACGCCGAAGTGATGTGCTGTTTGATTGGAACGAATAATAGAAATACCCTCAAGGACCGAGACGTAGGGTGCTGAATGACAATTGGAGGGCCTTCGATTGAAAAGTCGAAGTGTTTGTCGAGATATATTCCCGATAAACTTTGGAAAGTGTCGTTTAACTAACCAAGGGATGGACCAAGTCGCCTATACTTTGCAAGCCATTTACGCTGTTAGTGGGATGTATCTGGTACTTATATATATCTCCTTTGTGTGGAATAGCGGTTGTTTGAGGGGTCAATTGAAAGCATATCGCATGCTATCGAAGATAGGGGCGAAACACCAAATGGGAGCGAATTGTGTTTTGACTTGCATGGTCTGGATTCTGCTGCCAGGCACCGAGAATGAGCATGTGCACGGGCCTGCATGGGACCCATGGTGGTCTTTGTCTCGGTTCCAATCCGTGTCCAACGGCTCGTATGCAGGCCACCTTATCTGGGATCCCAAGCGAAATCGGCCGTTCCATTTTGACGAACGCTGCGAGATCCGTGGAAGCCAAAAGCCAAAAGGGGTGGTAACTATGGGCACGGGGATGTTATCGTGATTATTGTACTCGAAGGATCAGTTTGGATTTAATATTGACGAGAGATTCCGTCATGAGGGTTCATTTGCCATTCGGATCTATGGTACAACATTGGTCCAAGACTCGGACGTTGGTTACATCGTCCAATTTGTTGCACCTTGCTTGGTGTACCTTCGCACTGTGTCAGAATGCAGACGAAGAAATTATTTTGGGACTAGCTGAGGGGCACGACCGCGGGCGCGCAAGGCCAAAGCGCAAATAATTAAGTCTATTCGTTTCGCGCTAAAGACACGTTGAGGTAACTTCAAGGTACGAAGGATAACGGGAGTCACAGCTGCAAACCTATATATAACGTTATGGCGTCCGTAGGATGATCAAGTTGGTGAGCAGAATGGGTCAAACCATTTTGGTCTTGGGGCTCGATCTCTCGATGCTTGTGCAAACGCTCTAATAGTAAAGATGGTATCAAAACAAGCACTGCAAAAAAATATATGAAAAGACCAATTTGTACTAATTTGAGAGATACCATGATATTATTTCAATTTTAGCAGCTTTTGGTCTACATTTTAGAATTTAGAATTCTGAGCGCGCGAGAATCATGCATTTAGAATTATGAGTATGAGTATGGAAATTGTACCAAGAAACCCGGGGCGTTAAAGTTGTTGCAGCGCATACGGTTCACGATTACACGAAACCTTGATACATTGATGCCTTGTTTGTGTAAATCTGCATTCTTGACAGCGTCTGACCAAGAGTATATGTCATATTATCACTTAAATGAATCAATGTCCGCCATTTTTTCGATGTGACCGATCCACCAAGTTTATGGGCGTAGGCAGCTGGATCCTTGGATCTTATCCTGTAATGCGAGTCAATGAATGTGTAAATATATATTCTCTAAATTTGAGTCTGGAGATATGGAGGGTTGAAAGCAAGTCTGGTTCTGAATTTTTGAGGTTTGAAGTTGGCGCAGTTGATATATATGACTCTCAATGATGCGAGTTAGTGAGAAAATTTTGGTAATTAATGTTTTGTGGGACTGAAGGATGAGGTCTATAATTCCGTTGCGTAGTGGTCTTTCCAACCGTATACCTTTATTTCAGGACCACAAATCCGAATCCGAAGCGTGCATCCCTGCCGTTTATTACACGATTCGATATTTTCCCGAGTTCAATTTTCTGATTCCTATGCATGTAAGGTTGATTTAGCATATATGTGTTGAGAATATTAGGTTGAACATACATGTAACGGATGATGATGAGTTGAAGCCTACCCTGATTTTATGAACCTGAGCGAAAAACAATCAGCCCGAGGACATTCAATTGAGCCTTCTACTTCGCTCAGTGCGACACAGGCGCACCTTGTAGTTAGTGTCCCGATATATCGGACTCCGAAGGTTGAAACGGATACAGGCAGATGAGCTCGCGTGTTGTCGGTCCAAATATGAGGCTGTGGGTTCATGTCTCTGATGCTCGAGGAGGGCACGAGAGGCAGTAGCTAGTAGCAGTCTTGTCGTACGGTAGAAGTGCCCTCTAGGAGCCGGCCCTGACGAACATACGTAGAATGTGTTGGAGAGGATCTTGGGAATGCTATTGGCCATATAATATTGGTTCAGAGTTTGATGGGGTGTCGCAAAGTGAGTCTAATATTGGTTGGTGTTTTCACTTAGCCAGTCCCTGAATATTTGATTGAATGCAATAGGAGTATTTAAACTTGCGGATTTTCATTCATTTCTACAATTCCTGCAAACCCCATTTCTACAAAAGCTGTAACAAGAGGACTATTAGCTTTCGTAGAAAAGTTGCAAAAGTGCAGAAATATACGGAAATAATAAAAACCCTGCAAAGTTACAGAAAATCTATAGAATAGTTTCTGCAATAACTGCAAGATTAGATTTTGAGTGTCTCTTCAAATGCCCCTGCAGAAGTATATATGTGTAGTTGAAGGTTAGCCTCGAGACTGAGAACTTCGAAAATGCCCTTGCAGCTGTTCGTTGCGAGAGCCAATATGATAGCTCTCAAAGGCTTGGTGTCATTGGCGAAAGACAGCAGATTGACAACACATTATTCTCAGTCGCTCAAGCATAGAAGAGGAACTCAGCCTCGATTTCATCCTTCATCCTGTCCCGTAGTTCGTTAGTCCTTGCATGAACCAGTCATTGTACATGATATGCCAGTACTAGCCGCAGGTACTGTTCTTTCGGACGAAAGCTAAGATTACATGCTTCTCAACAACAACACAGTCTTGGCAGACAAACTCTACTATGCCAACAGTTCAAAAGGTAGTCGAGTACGAGTTAATGCTAGTTCGGCAGTGTATTCCTTTATCGTCGTGCTATTCTGCAATAAACCGTTCCTGAATTTTCTGCTTTCAGGGCATTTTAGGTCTAGATCTTGAGAAATGAAATGTCCCGCCGCTACACATATTCCCACACCTGCCCGATGGGTCCACTAGCAAATTTGACAGTTGGGGCACTTGAAAAAGCAAGGCTGCTTCTCGATTCGCAGTGCGCATGCGACCCTGATCTAGGAATATATCGAATAGAGATCATAATTCGCTGAGGCTGATTTCAAGCCTGGCAGACGGGATATGTATTTCCTAGTTTCAAGATTGTTTATATTTGCTCAACACCCCTCTACTCTCAGCAATCAAAGGCTTGGTAGAATCTTTAAGTAATAGGACTAGTCTGCAGAGCGAAATCCATTAACAATGGAGCACTTCGGTCGACGGAATACTAGCTATAAGGTAAACACAGACGAGAAAATTGGTTAGTAGTGACTTTCTTTTTTTCCCCCACGACAAATTTTCCACAGCTGTAGAGGAAGATGCGTTAGCTAATAAAACAGGACTGTAGACAGCTCCTCACTGATACATAATACTGAGTTTCTAGAGGTACCTGTGTCTGTTTACCGTCGAAAACGGGTCAAGCTTACATCAGCTCCAACTTACACTCCGTTTCCCTTGCGGTTATGGTTTATCGGGAACCTTCTCCTTATAACCTTCATCTTCGTAGGCATTATTGAAATTTTCATAAGAAATTTCCCCACGGAATTGAATATTTCGTATCCAAATGATCCAGATACACGCAGCCTCGGAGCACTAAAGACAAGCTTAGAGCGTCGGCAACTGGCTCCTACCAGTTCTATTCACCTGAATGATGGGACAACTACAGAGGTGACTATAACGGCCATAGATTCTACGGAAATCGTTAGAACAGTAACCAGCTTCTTTGATGGCCAACAATCGACTTTAGAGACAGTTTTTACTGGAGAGACTAAGACGGTTTTGGGCGATACAACAAGTGCTGTCATAGAACAAACAAGGGTTCGCACCGGTGGAGGAACGACTCCAGTCGAATCTTCTGGTCAAGGATCCCCATCAAGCATCAGCGAATCAACTGTACCACTCCGACCAACCTCCGCACAATCAATTTATGACAACAGGCAGACAAGTCTGGATGTACCGATACCATCTGCCCCACCACCGGTCAGCTATTATGATGAGCGACAGAGTACGCTCACTTATTCTTACGATGGACCAGACGTCATTGAGTTTCAATCTGCAGCTGACTCGCAGGATGCTCAACAAGCAGCTTTAACAAGTTATGCTGGGGAATCATCCCCTTCCGAATCTCAAACGCTGACTGCCTTCTATGATGGAACGCAAGAGACTTTGCATCCTTTGATAACCGTTGAAAGCGTTGCCAATACAAAGTCTTATGATAATAGCCAGACAACTCTGTCAGAAAGGCCTTCACAAGGATCTACCTCGGCTACTAGTATTGGGTCTACTCTCGTGAGGACCTATTCATATGACGGCTGGCAAACGGACCTACTCCCCTCAGCCCCACCACCTGTGAGCTACTACGATGGGCGACAGAGTACACTTTTGAATTCCGATGAAACCCCCACTCTCGAACCACAAGCGTTAACTACCCTATATGATAATGGGCAAGAAGCTTTAAGCCCATTGATAAGTTATGACAATGCTACTCCGACAGAATATTCGGCAAACAGTCAGACACCGCCAGTGGCGTCTTTTCTAGGCCCGCCAAGCTACTACGATGGACGACAGAGCACCTTGGTCAACCCAGCTGAAAATACTGACAGCGGAACGCAAACAACCCCTACTCCATCAGCGGCAGGTAGTAGTGCTGCACAGGTCACGTTTTACGACGATAGGCAGACGACCTTGTGGCTACCGACGTCAACAGACCTGGCCACGAATATAATTTTTGGCGGTGAACCGAAAAGCTCTGCCGATGGATGGCAGAGCGTGCTTGCGAGCTTGCATGTTGAGTCGAGTCATATCGAAACGCAGGTCCAAGTGGTAACTACTCTATATTATGGAAGGCTCACCACTTTAAGCCGACTCATAACCACACTTATCAGCAATCCGCCCGCCAACTTTAAGGACAGCGGTAAGAACACGTTTACAAATCCTTCTATTAAAATGACCGGAAGCCAAAGTACACAGCAAACCGGTTTCTATGGCGGAAGGCAGACGATTGTAAGCCCACTTGCGACAACAACTTTTAACGCTGCACCCACAATCCTCTACGACGGCAGAGAAGATCCTGTAACTATAACTACTGCAGGGCGGGGGGATCATGGGGGACCGCGAGAGATTACGCTCACGTTGCCCGATGGTAAGGTTGCTGTTACTACCCTTAAAGCAACAGCATCGAAGCATCGTATTTATCCCACTGGTGTCATGTCCTCCTTTAAGAAAAATTACACGGATAGTGACCTCCCAACTTATATACCTACCGAGTTCACCAAAACACACTATTTTATTGGGCAATACGCTGCAACTCTCATGGCGATTATTTTCGCACTCCCCTGGGCCATCATTTCAATAGAAATACGACATCTGGAGCCCTTTTTCCAAATTTCAAGGCCGGAAGGGGCACTGCTAGGCCCTACGTTCTGCCGAACGTATGTGGACCAGCTAGTCTTCGCGACTCCTTTTGTTTCGCTGTGGTATCGGCACTGGGCGGTCCTTTACTCTTCACTAGCAGTGATCACCTCGGCGATTGTCTTGCCACCTTTCGCATCGGCTCTGTTCAAGATCGGCGTCCCTGATCTCTGCTATGATGCATTACTAACCATCAACCACGACCAAATCCCTTATTGCTACCCAAGCTTGCTGGTTCGACCTCTCCTGGCTAGGATATCACAAGCTTTGCTGATAGTGACTGGTGTCATTGGGTGCCTACTGCTCCTCGTAGTGTGGAGGCGAAGGAAGTTTTTATATGGGCCTATCACATCGATAGCCGGAATTGCAGTGTTAGCTCAAGATCGTGCTTTCTTGGAACAAGTGCGGAATCTGGCCTCGGGGGGCATTAATCTTAGAGTGGCCCTAGCTCGGGAGACTTGCCGGCTTGCTTGCACCCTAGGAGCCGATGGCGATATCACTTACTCAATTGTGTTTGTCCCTTCGCGGCCATCCTGGTTGGAAGAGAAATTCCCTTATATTTCAGCCGTACTGTTACGTTATCAGTCATTCTACTATTCCCGTTTGGATAATCGTGGCAACAGCTCTCTCTACAGAAGGGTCGCAGAAGAAGCTCGCCGGATCGTGCTGCAGATAGGGATAATGTGTATATTCTGGGTATACCTCGCAGCCCTGTTTTCTTGCATTGTGGTCTATCGCTTCTCCAATTCTTTTCTAGACACGTTTCTAGATGAAGAGAAGATCTGGATCAAAGTATTTGTCACGCTTCTTGGTACTATTACGCAAGTCTTCTGGGAGGTAGTTAGCAGAGATATCCAGAATATAACGCCTTACTACAATCTTTCAAAGGGCAGTACGCGCCCGGAGCACTCGATCCTATTATCCTATGTCCACACGATTCCCTTCTGGACATCTCTTTCATCACTAAGGAAAGGCGATATTTTCGTTTTCTTAGCTTCGATGGCTACCCTCTTTGCGGATATTCTAACTATAATTAGTCCCTCGATCCCGCTTAGTCGCTCAATAGCCTATAAGGACGCCGTATATACTGGTTACATTGCCATAGCGCTTTCTGGTTCTATGCTCATTATCTTGAGTGTCATCATTTTCTTTACTGTTACGAGCAGCGGAGTGAGGCTCATGACTGCGCAGCAGCCGCCTCATACCATTGCTGGGGTACTATCCTATATCTGTTGGAGCAACGCAATGGCCGATCTAGGAGCATTATCGATGTCAAGTGAGAAGGAGATGAAGTCTGTATTAGTGAATATGAAGAGGAGGTATGGACTTGGCTATTTTGTAGGGCCTGATGGTATCAAAAGACTTGGTATCGATGAGAATGGTTTATTGGATAGAGGTGTTTAATAAAGAAGCGTGCATGTATTCAGAACAATTCACACGTCCATCGTGCCGTGCCCTTGGATTTGCTTAGTGACGTTCCAAAACAAACCGTCAGATAGGGGACATCCCCATCTCCCGTCATGAGCATACCGAAGGACCACACTAACCTACTAAGTATTTGCTCTTAGAATTTCTAGTATCCCGAGTATTTCTCAAGACTTATTATTCAAGGGCCCTTTATTTTGCGCTTCAAGTTTATTTGCAATGAAATTTACTCATGATCCGGTTATTTGATTGAGTCCTGAGACCAAGCCTGAGAGTATGTAACACCGAACTGATGGCTCTAGAATTATAACTACACCCACCAGCTAAGACTTTTGAAACACACGGGTTTAAACATGGCATGGAGTATCTGCCGTGTTCATGATTAAGGTATTTGTTTTACACGCCAATTTTATATATACTTTCGATGGTCTTAAAGCATACCGTAGCACACTTTGGCCAATATCAATTCCAGTTTTTCAAGCGTTGAGTTGGAAAAGACATCGCAAACTATTTCTATGTGGGGTCTTGACTGACATATTATTGTTGAATATCTAGCTTTGATAAAAGGTATGTTACTTAACAGCGAGTGAAGTTTTACTTAACTGAGTGCGTGATGTTTTGAAGGCTTGGCCGCGTTTTGGGATTATTTTATGAGCTTGGGCTAGCAACCCCGCGACTTGTTCATGGTAATACTAACTATACAATCGAATTGCCCGAGCTATCGATATCCCTTTTATCAGCTTGTCCGCCAAAGCCACAAAGTTGCGAAAGGTCACAGTATAGCAGGCATTAATTTTAGAACCTACAGCGCCTCCGTTGGAGATCTAGTACCTTATCCCCCAAGCCGCCGAATAGTACCAACATGGCACCGTCAAATCCGTCTGCAAAGCCTAGCGCGAGGAACTCTCTAAACATTCGGAGAGATCTTATCAGCTGCGACCGGGAAGAACAAACTAATTAGTTGATGAGGGTTTTGGCGAGGACGATAAGCCACACATCCGTCAGGCCTTGTTCTATTTCAACAAGATACAACTGGACTCCATGCGCGATGTGCGAAGCGAGTACTTTTCAAGAATATTAGTAAAAAATATTACACGTTCGTTCATCCCGGTTCTGAATGGAACGGCGGTCGGCTTGCTGAGAGGTAAGACCAGCGGACCGGAGGTATTCTCCTAGATTATTGGCAAACCTGCTGCTAGCCCGTTTTCCGCTACCGTGACGCCAACAGGGATATTTCCATTCAGGGGCAAACATGTGGTCTGAATCCGACAATAGATAAGTGATAAGGTACTAGAGGGCGTGAAGGCGTAGTCTGGACTGTATACGGCAATCCGATAATCAATGTCTATCCAGAGAAAGAACTCTTCGTCACGCTGTGTTATTTACTTTCGGGGGTAGAAAAAGCAAATTAGCGATATAGGTGATTTTGGTATTGGGTTCGGGATTCAAGTAACTGATTAGTAATATGGAGGAAGACTTTGTGGTAAGAAAATCTTAACTATGGAGGTATAGAAATGTGAAATTATGTGGATGAAGCACTCAGATGCACCGTCCTACAGCGGCTGGGTATATAGAGAGCAGATTCTGAAAATATAAAACCGATCGCGAATGTTGGACTGGCGTGAAAAATTCTTAGCAGGTTTATTCAGGTGCGAGAAGGAAACCATCTGTTACACAACCGCAATATTGGGACCTTGACTGGAGCTTGACAGCAGAGACGTCTGGACTCCGCTTGCGCAACTTGCTGTGGCCTCTGGTATTTCCCGATAAGTCATCAATTTGATGTTTATCGAGATGTAAAAGTATTTAATCGCGACAACCCAAAAAGTATAATTAATGCTTGAGACCCCTAAAGATCCACCCACAGATCAGCATGCATGACGTGTTGGCATTGATGCACTCTCGAGGATGTGCCCGACGGCACACGGACCTCCGTATCGATAGCGGTCAGCCACTAACTGGACGTGCTGGATAACAACGGCGACGGCAATATTCTTCGCGAGAAAACGGATCTTTCCTTTCCTTTTGCTCCAGAAAAACGGTTAAAACGCGCCGACCGACCAATGTGCGGAATGGGATCAAGACACCCCTCAAGGTTGCAAGTGCGTCGATGCATTCATCCGTCTTCCCGAGGCATGCAGAGCTATTCATCATTGGCTCGCAGGGGAGTTTAAGCTGACCCAAGCAAACTGATGGTGGCTTTTCGAGCAGTGGAAAGGCTAGATCGTTCTTATAAAGCCCTACGAAGCTCTGAATCCAATCCAGCAAATGCAAAGTATCCGAGTGGCCATCAGCAGAATATCCGTTTGACGCAAAGAACTTGCAGTGGAACTTGATCTTGGTGTCGTCGTTATCCGCTATTCGGCGGATTTATTGACTTTGAGCTGGATGGTATTAGGTCAAACGTTTGAGCTTTCCATCTTGAGGGGGAAAAAATTGTTTCGTCGAAGACCAGAAGCAGCGAGACAAGGAAAAAACTTGATTCGATACCCTGTTGCCCATTAGAGGCACCTCAACTATAACGACCCCGCTTGCGCGACGCGTGTGTTTCTACAGCTAAGAAGTCTAAGAGGCAAGTAGTTCAGTTGCTTATGGGTACCAAAAACAAGCCTGACAAGACGACCAACTCCACCGCGTACCGCCCCATAATGCGTTTCCCACCAATGTCAAGTACAACAAAATACTCGATTGGGCAGATTTCCTAATCTGACCGTCTAATCTAGATATGTGAGATACACAGAAGTGGACAAAAATCTAAAAGGCGCAACGGTTCTATGGACACGTACACTGCGTGAGCTGGTGATGGCTCGCGGGATGGAAACATATATACGCCGCATCGTGAAGCTGCATTTTTCGACGCCAGAACTCTAACGAAAGCAGGGCCGTTGAGCCAGGGCCCACAATGATGTCCAAATTATCCTTCATCTGTCGGTGGTCTGTCGGTGGTCTGCACATCCTTTCTTGTTCCGGTCAGCTTGGGCGCCAAGAAACGAACCGATCGAGCTTAGCAACATCAACTCAACACATAATTTCTTGCTGCTCGTTTCCGACCCGCTGTGCTGCAGGAACTCCGCAGCTGAATGCATCGCGGAACGCTTTCTCGGTGTCATTACACTATGCTCTATCCCCTTCTTCGTGCGCGTGCGCCTCAGTCGCATCCGCCTGTGGAACTCCCAGCTTTCCTTGGCCGTGAAAATCTTGGAAGTCACAGGATTGCATTACGTTAAATTTAAAAAAAAAAAAAACTCTGGAATTGTGGTAGTAGCCAGGTAGCTCCATCCAGCCCATATTTCCTCTGCTATAAAACAGCCGCATCCGCCGATCTTCTAGTAGTGAAAGGATCACCCATCACTCTGAAGCTTATAACCGTGTCTCCAAATTCGCAACTCAAAAATTCATACTGAGTACCACCGGCCTTTTGTACAGATCTTGACTTTTGTATACCTTAAATAATTATACACCTAATATCCGAAGATGCGATTTCAATGGGTATCATCTCTGATTTCGGTCCTTCTAGTGGGAGCGCCCTCAGTCAACTCAGCAATTCTTCCCAAGCCTGCAGCTCGGCGGCATGTCCCGGACTTTTATACTCGTAACCTCAATACTTTATCTCAGATCTACGACTTCACAGTGTACCCGAAGCAACTTCCTATAATTGCCCAAGCCACCAAGCCTTCTATTCCTGAACTAGCCTCGTTGTTCAGCCCCAATGTTGCCGGCAGAATCCAAGACGTCGGAAATTTTACCAATTTTCGCACCAGTATCGAATATTTCTTCGGCCTGGCTCCTACACCGTACGCGCCATCATACCTTGCCTTCTCTTCGGCCGAGATTACTCAGTTTTCATCAAACTGTCCCTCCGTAGCCTCAAGCACCGTCGTCTTCACCATATCCGTCGCCGATCCAACGCAACCAAACTATGGAAAGGTAGTTACCTACCTCAAGCAAACCGGTTTCTGGCACTTTGACGACCAAGGTCGGGTGGACTATTACGATCTCATCATCCCAGCCGTGCAGGATTTTTGCAGCATACTCAACGGTGCCGACTTTAACGACCAGCTGGTACAGTTGCTTGCTACAAAGACGATATGCCAGGCTGCACAGCAGGTGTGTACGGGAGCGAACACGCAGTACCGCCCAAATATCGGCATAAATCTAGGTTCCGTGCTTTCAGCATTGGGTTTGAATCCTCTACTGGATGCCGGCTTGTTGGGCCAGTTGCAATTAGGATCGCTAAACGCGGGTGAGCTTAGCTGTTTTCTTCAGCTTTCGAAGAAAGGGTTTGGGACGTTTGATAAGCTCTGGGACGACACTGTAACCTGTAGAATCGTGCATTTGGTTTTGGCAAAGGCGGATCCTGACGAGCACTGCTCTCACGTCGGGCCGACCGGTGGCGGAAAGGTTAGTCTTACTTTGGACCCGGTTATTCTTTTCCCGTGCTTAGGACGGCTCTGACTTTGTTGATACATATAGTGCGTTGTTTATCCGTATGAGAAGAGGTTATTCGATGATGTGGCGTTATTTGGGAGTAAATATCGGTTTATATGTCCCAATTAATGGGATATAGAATCAGGGTGGCGTTTTATAGGCGATATATGTGTATGTTCATTTCTTTGTTAAGTATTTAGGGCTTTTTGTAATTACACGATAACTCATGAGAGCGGCCAAGCGAGCTCTTCATTTATTAACCGCATCCCTTTCTTACATGATTGTTCAGTTTATGAAGAATCGCCAAACCTTAAAAATAAATCATAACGGTATCGTGCATCAGGTAAAATCGACGTACTTGCTGCTTATCAAGGCCTACGATCTTGTCGGAACATTGAAGTCCTACGGATGATTTTAACTTGCTCTAGCAAGCTAGACCACAACACACAGCTTGGATATCCCGTCTGCGTCCACACGTATACTTAGCCTATAATAACCATCTCCCCCTTTCAGAACACATGCTTTCTCGCTCCTCTCGACAACCTCCTATCTACTCTTATCTATAACGAAAACGAAAATGGCATCCCCTTCACTCCCACCTACAATGTATGCCTGGCTCCGCCGCCGACGCGGTCCTTCCCGAACCTCGCTAGAGCTAGCAACTTCCTACCCCACGCCCTCTCTCCCCAGTGCGTCCTCCGCCGAAGTTTTAATCCGTGTATCGCACGTGGCTTTGCAATACAGCAGCGAAATATTGTTCAGAACCCTTCCCTTGATACCCTTCAAGGCGCCGCCTATCCCTGAGCTCGAGTTCTCTGGCACCGTTGTAGCCGCAGGTGCCGCAGCATCAGCCGATGTGCGAGAGGTTGGAACGCGCGTGGTGGCTTACCAGAATATCCCGGATATGGCTGTGTTTGGCCAGGGCGCGCTGGCAGAGTACGTGCGCATTCCGAGCACTCAGGCGGCGCGGCTACCGGAGGGGTCGGATATGGTCACAATGGGAGGCGTGCTTGGAAGTGGTTCAACAGCGCTCAAAATGGCGCGCACAGGCGGGGTGAGAGAGGGACACCGCGTGCTCGTTAACGGGGCTAGCGGGTCTGTCGGGAAGGTGCTCATCCAGGTTTGTAAGATGAGGGGGGCGATAGTTGTGGGCGTTGCAAGTGGGGGAAATGAGGAGATGGTGCGCGAGTTGGGCGTAGATGAGGTGTGTCTGCTGCCTGTTCCACCGACAGTTGGCCTCTGTGAGATTCTGGGAGGTAGTGAGAAGACTAATCTCTGTGAACAGTTTATAGATTACCGCGAGCACGACCCGCTGCCGGCCTATCTAGCATCAGAGTACGCAGCGGAGCCTTTCGACTTTGTACTCGACTGCGTCGGTCTACAGGCTCTATACGTCAACTCGCCAGCGTATCTCAAACCGGACGGCGTGGTGATCAACATCGGCTCGATGGAGGGTCCGGGAGCCCTGTTCAAGAATTGGTTCTTCAACAGCTGGTGGCCTACGTGGCTGGGTGGCGTACCGCGCCGCTACGTTATGTTTTCTACCCTGCCTTCTAAGGATGACGCCGTCGTTTTGGTTAAACTGGTAGAAGAGGGCAAGATCAAGCTTTCCGTTGACTCAGTATTTAGTATGGAGGACGCTATTAAAGCTTACGAGCGTATAGCCACCATGAGAGCGCGTGGGAGGGTCATCGTTAAGGTCGAGAGAGATTGAAATTATATACCTTTAGTTGGGCTTGACTATGTGGGATCTAATTTCAAACAGGAACACTCGGCCGCTAGCTAGTGCAGTTGAGCATGGCCTTGATATTATCAGAATTAAGAGGTTGGGGATAGACCTCTTGCTTGCGATAAGCTAATCCGAAAACTCGAATGCCTTTTTATACTGTTGTTACTATGAAACAGGGTATATGGGACTGGTTCCTTTGAGAATGATACCACTGGGGGCTAATCGCTTAGAATATCACGTGAAATATTTCTTCTGTCCTCTGATTTTCAGATATTGAGGGAATTATAAGACCTGAGCTTACGCGACAAGACCCTGGAGAAACTGTATTTCATGTATACCTGCCAATTCACATATGTCTACAGTTCTATCTAAAATGGATCTATTTCAATTTTCCCATGATCATTTATCGGGGCACTGGTTCCTAAAAAGGGCTCACCTATTCCTAGAAACTGCACCTGCGTCTCAGACACCCGTGATACAGCCCCGAGAATAAAAGAAAAATATGAGAAAAGTTCCACGCCAACTCGGGATACAGGAAGCTTAGGGTCTGCAGAGATATCCGAAGAATATAAAGAGTTCTCGCGGATACCGGATATTTTGGCGCCTTCCCAGATCCTGCTATTTCAAACGCCCATTCATATAGTAATCTTGAAATAGCCTACAATTTGAATCACAATAGGGCACGAGGTAAACTACCCCTTCTTATTTTCCGCAAGTCATATCGCCAACTAATAATTTACATAATAGCTAGGAGGTTTGGTGGAAGCTGCTGGTTTGAAAGTAGAGTCACTGGAAGCTAGTGGAACTACCAGCAACACATATTGTATGGGAATGGGGAAGTAGAAACCAATGCGATCTATTGACTTTGGTAAGCTTTTCTTCAATACTCTTCACAGACCTTTTAGGTTGCTAATCCTTGTAGACCAGCATTTCGTTAATCGAGATGGTTACTTGGAGTGTGAGCTATCAGAGTATACTAGTAGAGCAAAAGGGAACCGTCGGAGCCAGGATGAATAAAGGCCAGTAGGAGTTTTAACCTATACTTATGATTAGAAACAGGTTAATCATTTTTCAGGGTTATACTTTGCAATAATACTGTACAAGACCGGATCCCTTTCAGTAGTGCGTTTCCCCAGACTTCAATGCTCAGGTGAGCTCTTTTTTGGCAGTGTATAGCTCCTTTCGATCGTCTGCAATACCCTCAGGTGTTCGTGTTTGAGTTTGTGGAAGTCTTCATCCAATTGCTTGTGCCATGGGTACAATACAAAAACTTGAAAACCGAGCGCTGATGAGGCGACAACAAAGTTTGTAAGAGAAATTCCGCGCGTTATTATCATGGTTCCGCTGTATGAGAGAAGTACAAGGAGTTTTCGAGTTTTAATCCGATATGAAGGACCGTAGGTAGGCTGCACAGGTGATTTCGCGGTGTTAAAGTCGAAGAATCCGAGATTCGTAGGTTAGACAGTCTGCTACAGGAGACATTAATTTTTGATTTGCAAATTTGCAATATGGAGGATAAGAGCGAGTATTTATTGGCTTGCCACATGCGCTGGCCCAGTGTGTTGCAGGATTTTTAGCGCGTTTCGACCGTGCAATATATTCAAAAGCATGTCATAATATCACGCCACTTTTTATTTATTTATTTGTTTTATAGAAAAAACCCCAAAGCGTCCGCAAACCCACAACTCTGTCAACCATTCTCATATCTCTTTCGGTTAGCGCGAAAGTTTCAACTTCCTCGGTTGAAACTTTATTAGAGAATGCTCTTGCATGCATATGATTCTCATTTCATTGGTGTAGAACCGATTGAGAGATATCGATCGAGCAGTCTTTTTGATCTAGCTCAAAGCGCTAGAAAATTGAAGAGGATATATTCGGCATGCATTGAAGGAGTCTTTGTATTTGTTTTACAGGAATTATAGAAATGGCGGTCACCAGCTGAGGGCCCAGTACATAATACACTCATGCTTGGTTCTGTGACCTCATTCTACTGGATTTTTAGCTAGAGCAATGATATCATGATGACAACCACTTTGAATGTATCACTATTCATACTTCAGATTGTAATAAATTCTCTCACATTCCTTTCTTTGATTCCACTGCGACACTTTCACTCTTGCCGTATTACAGAGTATAGCCATCGCTAATCAAAATCCATAATATCTATAATCGGTACTTGATTGTGATATGCTAGGATGACTGCGAGCGTTATAGCTAGAAATAAATCTGAGAAATTTACGACTTCAAAACATTCACAGGAAACGATGGGTTGTCAAAGATTCCAATATCAGGAATATTGCTTGCGCATGTTGGTCGTTGGTACCTTGGCGAAACTGCTTCAAGGGAGCTTAACCACGGAATACCGGGCTACCGCGACTATATAGTGATTAAATGTTACACCGAAGTAGCTATCTACAATCTCTCGACGAGATTGTATGTTGAAGCCAGATAATGATCCTGCTTGATATCTTTTGGTATTATCAGTCTGGCGGAATACTGATTACCCGGCCTCCTGATATTCGTCATCAGGGCTGTCGATACCTATTATGTCCATGAGCTGGCCGTTATACTAAAGATTAACTTGTAAATGAAGAAGTGGCGGAGCTTGGTTGGAAATCAGGACGTGTAATGTGACGAAACAGAACCATTAAGCAATCGAGGGGATCTGGAAGAATTGCAATAAACTTCTGGTAAAAGCTTAGAAAAACTATCAAGACAACCCTATATTCGTCAAGTGATGAGTGGAACCAGGGATGGTTCTAGCGCTTTTTACATTATAAAGCCAGAATAATTAACGCAGATTTCTTCAACTAGCATATTGTAGAGCACTCGGGTTGGCATGAATCGGCGCAGATATCCGTAGTTACTATGTGCTGCGTCGCTGACTGAACTCTATGTTGCCACTCACAGCTTTCCGTCTATATATATGCGCATGCCTGAGAGTAAATTTGTTTATGGTACGGTATTCTTCTATTGCTTATGGAGACCAAGGTGATACAAAGTGGAAAATTATAGCACGGTCTTAGTAATACTCGAATTGCGAGAATTTGCGAAGAAAGTGAGGTAGTCGCGGAGAAGTCCCGAAGGTGTTGAGAGCTTTCGAACGCGTTGGCCATTCTTTGCACACTTTCTTGGGTGTTCAGAGCTCTATCCGATATGATCATACTATATCGATATGATCTTACTATACAGATACGTTTTGCCATTCTTTATGACTAAAGAAACACAACTTCCACCATCTGTAATTGATGTGTTCTCCTTCAATACCCCACAGCTTTTGAACAGCCTCTAACTTTACTTGAGGGCCTCGCAAATTCTTTTCTTTCTCAAATAACATAGGTATACACATGTGTGAACCTATTTAAACTAACACAGAAATGCGGCGCGCAAGATGAATATCTGATATATCTGCTTTGTATTTCTAATGCGTGAGAGCATCGAAAAGGTATATGAGATATTTGGTCTTGCAACTGTGACTGTCCGACGGTAAAAAATCGCATATGCTAGGGTACTCCCATTTGAAATAATCAACCGTTTTACGATGTTTGTTCTCTTCAATATTTCGGCTTACTTTCTTAGCAAAACCATGAGATAAAAGATCGTATTTTAGTCGGTCACTTTGTCAACATTCGGATTGGGCTACTATAGATCACGGCAGTTTCATCACAGATTTTATTTTCTACATTTTCACAGGTTCTTCATCACAACCCTAACTTTTCCGCTCTGTTCCTGCGCGGAAAATCTCCCATCGAGGGGCGGGACTGTTAAGAATGTTGCTGGATTGGAGCCAGTTAATGAGGTATCGAGGGAAGCATCCATTTGTTGCGACTTCCCCACACTCATCGCGGGTTCTAACACTAGCTGGTACCAGCGTCGTTCAAGGTGGTCGTGGCCGTCTCACTCACGTGTTCATTTCTGGCCTTCTCGGTCTCAAGCGCGGCTCGCGCATGCGTCGCTGCGAGCCTTTCTATCTTGTCTCTCTAGTCCGTAGTTTGCGAGGTGTGCTTCTGGTACCCTTCGGTTTGTATCCTTCCAGGTAACTTCTAATGGAGCGAATTTGCCCTTTGATATATTTGCCCACAAAACTTCCGCGTTCCCTTAGTTATTTTCCGTCACACCAAGGAGTAGATAAAGTATTGAATGAACACAAGACAACATATAGATATATGATGAAATTGCAAATTCGGAATACTAGAGCTAGTGCATCACGTAAAAACCTATCAAAGTACAAACTTCCCACAATCAAATCAAATTTACTCTACTAAGCCCTCCATTTTACCCCCTTCTCATCTAATCTCGCCACCGATGTGTTCCTCTTCTCCCATCCCACCATCGCTGACACCTGTTATCCCACATTCAAATACCCCGTGCTGAACTTATATTTCACCAATCTTCAACAGAAAATCAGCGCATCACGCCTAGATCATCCTACCTACGGGTATAGAGGCGTATTCGCAATCCCAGGAGACAGTAACGTTGCAGTAGTGATGTACGAATCGGCTGCTCTACTGTTCGGTCCGGCAATCGGCGAGATGGTCTAGGCTGTACTTTCTGCGCCGCTTGGCTGGGTACCCATGAGCACACCGACGTCCGTGGTGATCTAAAAGACGCAGAAGTCGCCTTGTGAGATGTTGAGCGTGGCCATACGGCTTGCAGAGGAGACGTTCCCTTTTACTGCGGTAGTTGGGCCGAGTAGGCCGCTTGACATGGCTATCGTGGTGCTAGCGACTTGGAATGGGAAGTCAGACAGGATCTTCTATTCGCGAGGATTAGTTGCGGAAAAGGTGGGTGTGCAGCGACGGGCGTGGATGGTGCCTTTGGTGTCGACTTAGAAGATGTATTCGTGCCCATTCGAAAGCGTGACCGAGGCAAAACCAAAATCTTTCTAAATCTTGCCCCTTGGCTGAAGAGGCTTGCTGGCTTGGCTTCATAGTCGTTTACGGGAGTTGGTATTCTGGTTTTGACTTCCGACGAGGTCATCTTCGTCCTTGTAAACATTTAGCTCTGAAAGATGGTGTTGACTGATGCGGAGGTTTGGACCCGAGAGTTGACTGTGAGGTCTCCGATGAATGGTTGATAACCCTGAGAGGCTACAGTTTTGGTTGGCTCGAGAATCACGAAGTAAAGCGTACACAAGTTTTCCACCAAGCGTCGGGATTGAGGAGATCTTGCGACGGCAATCCATGAGAGTGTGCGAGCTGATGATAGAAACAACCTGCATCTGTCACGTACCGTTGCTGCTATGAGATAACAAGAGTATGGAGCACCCCAGATGTAGCATATTTGTGTAGCGGGGCTGCATCGACGATGCCGAGACGTCGATATTGATTTGCTCGATTGTCCAACACTTCCAGAATGAATTTATCGCCTCGACCAGTGAATAGCAGAGTCTTTCTGATGACGATTGGAGGTTTTTGGTAATAGAACCGCTCAGGAAGCGTTTACAGGATTTTATTGACTGAGAGGGCGAGAAGCCTTCGAGTGGTCTTTGGTGCAGTGAAAACGAAGCCTACCCTCTAAAAAGAACTCGAGACCTTCAAAGCCAATATGAGAGCTCAATAGCCAACTACATAGATGCCACGTGCCCATCTCAGGCTCTTACAATCATTTTCGAGGAATAGACGTACGGCTTTTGCGGAATATTGTCCGTTTTGTGGCTGGCTTGGCCTCATTTTAGTTTGTGAGCGGTCCAATCAACAATATAGTATTCCCTTTTTCTGAAAAAAAAAAAAAAAAACATATATACATACATATTCATTTTTTCGAGCCGTTTCAACCTCCAAAACCCCCCTGCTACGCTAAACTAAAAAATGGCGCACTTGGAATCCATAGAAGTTATATGGAAGGCAATCTCAGGGACATTACCCTGCCACCTTGCATGGGAGGGACGTTACCTTGTACATGTGTGTGGGCCATTATATCCGCTGCAGGACACCCTGGCAACACACCAGACTGCAAAAAAAGCTTGAAATCGACACACAAATGTGGTGAAGACCCTGTACCACATGATCGGGTGCCGTATTTGAACTAATTGCCCAATGGCCCTGGTGGTTGGGTAGAATATGATTGGCTAAGCTATAAACAATAAGCAATAATGCATAAAACTTTACTAGCCTCGGGTCACTACCTCCGAGACTTGGCACAATGCTCAATCTAGACACGCTCAAGATTGGCCACACGGTTGCCATGCTCACAAAACTGCCTCTCAAGTTTTCAGAGGTTCTAGAGACTAGTCTTCCCATTGAGCTTGGAAGAACCGATTTCTTGACGGATATTTTGGACGCGAAAGCGATCAACGTGATTGCCTTTGCATCCACAAGTAAGGATATTAATCCAGGAGCCCTGACCCAAGTTGAGAGGTGGGAAATGCCTGTTTCTGCAAAGATGCTAGTCATTATTGCTGGAATTCGGATAACGGGTACCGGGATGGAAAATTGACTGTTTACTTTAGTTTGAATCGAACCGCTACGCCAAGTCTGAGGATACGGACTGCTGGACTGCTAAAAATTGAAGTCAGTGCTATGTGGATATCAGCATCGCTGCATGTAGCATCAATGTCGACGGAACCAGCCCAGAATCCGATATTTGCAACCTCGATTATGCCAAGCTACTTTGGGATGCGTCTTTGTGAGATAGTAACACCAGAACTGGGAGAGCTAACATAAGTTGATCTCTGACAAGAAAGTATCCAGCCGTTTTTGCTCGCTAGTGGTCATCAAAGCCGCGACTTAGAAGGATATAGCACTGCAGCTTTAACGCCACCGTCACATACAGCAAGTTTGGGGACCAGGATGTGAACGAGGTTGTTGCCCTCTAGTTGGAGGCAGCAGAAATGTGGAGAAGTCTGCTGTTGCAGCCAACGGCCTGATCGACAAGATTCGAGAGAACGCCACATGGAGACACCGATCGGACTAGATCTCGGCAAGACTGGGAGCGCAGACTGGGAGACGAAGATGGGCGGACTTTTGGCCCTCTCCCAGAAGGACAGGCTACAATCGGGTGAGCAATTCGATATGGACCAGAGTCTTGTGTCCCCAACGGGAAGTTGAAGTTCACAGCGCAGAAGGATTGCAACCTGTTGGTGTATGGCCCGTGCAGCGTAGAGTGGGGATTTGAAAACTCTAATAAGCATAGTGACAGGGATGTATATCGCATGATATTGGTAAAAGATGGCAAGCTTTGTTGGTACCGGATGGGTGGTGGTCTTCGATGGAATTCGGAAACAAGAAGGCGGAAGAAAAGCGGCAAAGGGCATTGACCATGCAGGATGATAGGTCCAGTCGGAAAACACCATTATTTGGTATTCTGATCGGAGTAAGACCCACCAGTCAGCCTCGTGACCCGCCCACAGTTTTGTGGGGCAAATGCGCGAAGTATGTACATAATTTTGATGATTAATATGCTTTTCTGGAACAAAATAAGAAGAGCCAAGGATTGTGTGTGGTCAGAAGCAGAACCAACCCTTGCAAATGTAGGTGCTTGGAAGGATAAAAGGATTGCGCCCGCATGATTCCAGAAGAAACTTTGATAACCTAAAAAGGTTCTGAGAGCGGGGGTTCTTCAATTCGGAAGATACCAGGGGCCCGTGCGGCTAGCGTGCTGGCATCCTTCAGCGTGCTATCATGGCGGGTCGTGGAGTTTGCATTGTTTTTGTGGAGAGAACTGGGGTGATTTGTGTTGTAGTTGACCCGCAGATGATCCGGAATATCGGGGTTGCAACAATTCCCCCGCCAACAAATTCCCTCAGTCAACAATTCCCTCAACCAATGATCAGACGCCCCCGCCCCCGTTTCGAAACTCCGGCTTTATATGATTTTTCCGGCCAGGGTATTGCGGCGAGACGGCCCTCGAATCCGCGGACCTAGTTCCATAATGTACTCGTGCCTTAATTTGATGTCCCACACTTTCCAGGTTGTATGCAAAATTTAAAATGCAACATGTAGATATTCCATGTAGATGTGCAGCCGTGGATCTGGAATTATACCTCGTAACCACCAGATAGATTGTCTGTCCGTCTGCCAGCACGCTATGTATGTAGAGGGAGAAATAGGGGTGGGGGTGGTGAACGATAAGATTTGATAGGTTATGACTAGGGCGAACAGGCTGAGACTCGTATGCAACTCGTATACATTTAGCCTTGTCGTATTGTGTGATGGTCAATGCTTTTTGCAAGGGCAAGCGCTTGGGAGGCCCGATATCACGATGTGACCCAATATCACGATATGTCCCAATATCACGATGTGTCCCAAATATGTGTCCCAAATAGAAGATAAAAGCTCGCATCCCCAGCTCCAAGTTTGAGAGTAGCAGCACTATCATCCAGGCTTTGCTCTTATACAACTGGGGAATCATTCCTGTTGTGCATTCGATAAGACACACTCCAACAAAGACACCCTCAAACATACGCTGCCGCATCGGCAAGTTCTCAAGATGGCTACCTACCAGGAGAAGGGGAGTAACATTGAGGTCGAGGACAGTTCCGTAAGTGATGGGAATAGCCCGGAAGAATTCAAAAAGAATCATACTAACTTTTTGAGACGACAGCTCCACAAGCAGCCTATCGTGGCTCACACTAAATTGGTTGGCGGAGATGAGGCTTTCCAACAGGCCATGATCAAAGAGCCACCGAAATTCTTCGGATCGCCTCTGCTCATTCTTATCAGCTTGGTCGGTTTCTGCTGCTCAACTACCAACGGATACGACGGTTCTCTTTTCGGTACCTTGCTTGCCAACGATGACTTCAAGGCATTTTTCGGTGTGGCCAATAAGGGTATCGAGGCTGGTATGTCTTGCGATTCTATGCTCTTGAATTGTTCGGGCGATTTCCCTTCATGCATCAGACTGAAATCTAACTTTAATTAGGAATTGTCACTGCTATGTACCAAATCGGATCTGTCGTTGCCATTCCTTTCATCGGACCAGCCATTGACACCTGGGGACGTCGAGGTGGCATGTTTATTGGAGGTTTCACTATTGCCATTGGTGTCATTATTCAAGTTACTACCATTCACAATGCTAGCGTCGGACAATTCATGGGAGGTCGTTTCCTTCTGGGTTTCGGTGTTGGTATCATCGGAGCTGCTGGACCTTGTTACGTTGTCGAAGTCTCTCATCCCGCGTACCGTGGAATCATGACTGGTCTCTACAATGTCATGTGGCCCGTTGGCGCCCTCGTTGCCTCCGGAGCCGCCCGTGGTGGTCTCAACTACACGGGTAATATTTCCTGGCAAATTCCTGTTGGCATCCAGCTCATGTTCCCGGGTATCGTTGCACTCTGCGCCTGGTTTCTCCCAGAATCTCCGCGTTGGTTGTATACTCGTGGCAAGCAGAGCCAAGCTGCCGACTTTCTCGCCAAGTATCACGGTCAAGGAAACCCAGATAGCGAGTGGGTCAAACTTCAGCTCTCCGAGTATGAGCAGCATTTGGAGCTGGACGGAACCGACAAGCGCTGGTGGGATTACCGTGCTCTCTTCCGCAACAGAGCTTCCATCTATCGTCTCATGTGTAACTGCCTCGTTTCTCTCTTCGGTCAATGGGCCGGTAACGGTATTGTGTCTTACTACCTGAGCGCCTTCTTGGATACCGCCGGTATTCGTGGATCCAAAACCCAGACCAACGTCCAGCTCGGCATGAACGCTCTCCAGATTGTATTTGCTTCCCTCGGTGCCAGTTTTGTTGACAAGCTTGGCCGACGTCCCATGCTCATCTGGGTCAACGTTGTCTGCTGTCTCTGCTGGGTCGGTGTCATCGTCCCAACATCCATCGCCAACATTACCGCTACTTCCACTACTGCCGACCAAGATGCAGTTAACCCAAGTGTCAGCAAGGCTGTTCTCGCCTGGGTCTATATTTTCCAGATCTGTTACTCTTTCGGCTGGACGCCCATGCAGGCTCTTTACCCCGTCGAGGTCCTGTCCTTCGAGATGCGTGCCAAGGGAATGGCCTTCTCCAATCTTTTCACCTCTATCGGTAAGATTACATGATTCGATATATCTGACGTCCGCTAACGCAAGGTCTTTGCAGGTCTTTTGGCGAATCAGTTCGGTGTCCCCGTTGCACTTACCAACATTGCATGGAAGACATATATCGTCTTCTGCATCTGGTGTTTGGTCCAAGCCACCATCTTTTACTTTATCATTCCTGAGACTAAGGGCCGTACAGTAAGTATTTTCTTTAAATTGCCCGGTCGTTCTTTTATTACATTTAAACTAATGCACTGTTATAGCTTGAGGAACTCGACGATATCTTCGCCTCCCCGAGCCCTGTCAAGGCATCTATCCAGAAGAAGAAATTGGAAGTTGATGCTAACAACAACATTGTTAATGTTGATGTCGTTGGGCAGAAAGGGTTCGGCATCGCCTAAGCACCACCGTGCGGGATTTGATCTCGAGATGTAGCTATTGTTATTTCTGGATCTTTTCTTTTCTCTTATTTCAGTTATCTTTAGTTTTTAAACCAAATAATATTCTTGTGTTTTATAAAGAATGAGATTTAATATCGTTCAATAGAGAGATCCTTGTCAACGTGATACATAACCAGATAGTGCGGCTTACAATGAGATCGTCTGTTCCCCGAAGTTAATTTTTATTGTTTTTTTTGACAGCATCTGCTGGACGAGTTGCATATCATATATGTGTATCAAGCTTCCTATCGATTTTGTGTCGTTCAACATAGTTAAAGATAATAGGGCGATCTTATTGGTCAGTTTGACCTAAAAAAGAATTTATTTTTTCAATTTTATTGCTTCTTTTCGGTTTTTATAGTAAGTTTCTGGGATCGACACCCAACTATAGCACATTAGCAAAAGAAAGACAAGGTCTGTGGACCACTATCAGACGTGGGACGTAATTCTTAGTAGTTCGGATGGTAGGACGATAACAACGGCGCCCAAATGAAACACCCCAACCGGCTGACAATCATTGATAGGTGGACAATGTTTACTGAATAGAAATGAAGTTTGAGATTTCAACCCTCTATCAATATGCTTTTTCACCCAGTCTTGCTGCTTTCCCTAATCCTGCTGTCCTTCCGTAACCTTGCCGTTCTCCAAAATACTTGCTGTTTCCGCTCTCGCGGCGTTGTCGCATCCCGGGCCGTTCCGGCTGTGTGGGCTACCCGTACAACCCTAGATCGTTCTGACGGCTTTTGAGTTTGCGATCAAGGATCCAGCCTATCTACTTGATATGCAGGTGGTAGTGTCCGATCTTAACTTGCAGGCACTGCTCGTGCCTTCCCGCACGGGATGTTACAACATATTTCGAATGCAGAACCACCATTCAAAACCCGTCTATTCAATGACAAACTGGAACCCCTCAGATTAGCCTCTCGCCTCGCGTCATCGTTGACATCGACGTCAAATAATGAGTGGATATCTCCAGCGGTGTTCCCGGACTGTGATAATGCATCTATCAAATCAGTCAGAGGGCGTTTAGGAAGAATCACCAGCCAATGGCATTTTCCGTGCCGCTAGCTAAAGTGGCTGAAATTGGGCCGCATCTTACCGCCCATGTATCGTACCCGGATTTCTCTAGAAAATATCATGCATAATCATGGCAATCGAATATGAGATATCCTCTTCTGCGGCTTCAGGTACTGAAAGTGGTTTCCAAAGGTTAAAATTCAGCTGTCCTGCTGTCCAAAAATCCGAGTTTGCTTATTCGCTAAACCAATCATACGGGTAGATTAGCCGAAATCGGACCATTTACGCGCACGCAGCATTACTGAAAAAAACCTTAAATTCTGCCACTCGTACATTCGATGCACTCAATTTATCACAAAAACAGAAGAACGGAAAGCCCCAAACGGAAACTCAAGAGACGGCATAGACAGGCATCTTCTTCAAGTAAGGCCTGTATGCGTTGTTATCGTGAGTCAACTAGTAAATGCAGATTAACCCATGATTAAATCGACTGTTTTGGGTGTCAAAGTACTGCGCTGGTCGTCAAGAACACGGCTTGCCCGATAACGTATCAGCTTCACTAGCAAATCTGTTATCCTGCACCGAAATTATGTAGCAAGTTATCAAATCGGTGGCGCGAAATGATGAAAAAATAATAGGCTATCGGTGCCAATGCGTTTGACACCCCAGCTGTTATCCAGTTTCAATCGGTAGAACAATGTTGTTAGAGGTTATATGAAATAAATGCGTTGAATAAGTATATGGTATTTTATATATTAAGGTTTATAAGCGATAGTTTGGCGCGGTTATTCACTAGTTAATTGTAGCAAGATTTTATGCAAACGAATTGCGTATCCTCTTAAAGCTTTTTTCATTTGCGGTTTAGTATTCGAGTCGCCGACACTGAGAGTTAGCCCAATTAATTAGTACAGTATGCGTATTGCGGTCTTACATCTGTATGTAAGCCGTCAGACTGAGAACAGGGATCACAAGAGTGCTTTATTTGCTCAAAAACTAATTTAGGATCATCAGCTAAACACCTTGGATAACGCCATCAGAACGCCACCACACATAAACCGTTACCACTCACGTATCTTTGGTTCATGGATTCTGAAATGGCTCCGAGATAGCAATTTATTCTTTGTCCAGAGGTGGTTTCTCAGCGGCGTTTGGCAGCCTATATGCAGGCATCCCACACTTCGAACCAATCCTTCCAACTAAGACTCATCGCCCACTCGTATATTGCTCGTTCTGTGATTATTAGCTACATTACTTCGGTTTTTTATTTATATCGGAAATTGTTTGTGAACAACGGGGACGCGAATATGCGATTAAATTAGTTTCCATGCATCGTTGTTATGCTTATGGCACTATCATTAGGATCGAAGAAGTCTTGTTCTTCATCGGTCAACTCAATACAATAGAGTTATTTGTTATCGACTGATTTTTTTTCTCACTAAAACGGTATTTCGCTAAAATATATCGACACATAATCAATAGCGTCTTCTAGTTTGCTAGGCAGATTTCGATGTTTTATGTACAAACTTCGGTACCCTCCATCTGCAGATCTGGTAACTCAATATTGTGTTGGCGGCTGCCCATATTTGTCAGTCTCTATTTTGGGGATGTCTGGCGATAGGAACGGCAAATAGATTGTGCGTTGTGAGAAGGCCTCATTTTTGATTAGCGTGAAAGTTAGCTAAAACCGGTTTCATTGCAAAATTTTTAGAAACGTTATACAAGATCTTATGGGGTATTGTCTCATGCAACCTGTCACCTTATATTGTAACAGATCTAATATTTCCCCAAGTTCTTCTAGTAGGTTGCCATGCTTCGTATAGATTTTTCGCATGGAGACGCTCGCTTAGGCTGTCGGACATTCGGCTACAAGCACATGTTATACAATTTTTGAGTATTTCTCATATGAGAATTGGGTCGAGTCTTGTGCCCAGGCACCAAGGCCCACAAGGGTCAGGAGCTCGCCTGCTATACTGTTATACACATGGTATCTTTGCCAAGGTGCCAAGCGGGAGATCCAGCCCAAATTCCATAATCGAGACGATGCTACCTTCCGTGCATAGTCTAGTTAAGGGCAGAGGTCTACGTCGTATCGGTTAGCCTATACATAGAAGGGATTGGGATACCATATTCTGGAATGAATTACTACTTATCTCTGAGGAAAAAATAACTGTGCATACTTGAGTATCTATAAAAATGATCACTCCCAGGAGAAATTATATAAACTCATGAGCCCATAACATGCGTGTAAATCAGTAGGAAGATACATTGTTGACGATATCTACACATTCGTTTTAAATCCCCAGTCGCTCCTTTTACCTTTACCTTTATCTGGCCTCAGGCATAAATCTATCAACATGATAATTACATCATCCTTTATAAAAATCTCATCTTATTTACTATTGTTGAATACCGCCGCTCAGCCAGTATACTCTAAACCCGACAGAAATGAGTTTGATCCGCGAGTCGCCAATCTAAACAGGCGTGCTACTATAGAAACAAGCACAACAATTGCTAAAACTACAGTGAAGTCTACTATAAAGTCCACAACGAAATTTACTATGAAGCCCTCAACTACCCAAACGACCATTAAAAAGAGTGCCACAGCCACAACAGCACCGATTACGGAACTGTACGCCGTTGTCGGCGTGAAAGATGCATGTATCGATCGACAGAATATTAATGTTTTACAGACTAAGGAGCCCGATACATTCAATATGCTCGTCCTAGCCCTTGCCCAGATCATGAAAGCCAATTCAAGTGACCCCTTTAGCTGGTATCAAATGGCCGGTCAGTAACTATCTATCTTGACAAAATATTACCAAAAGACCCCAGCGCTAAATATGTGGTGGTACATTAGGGATTCACGGTGCCCCGTAAGTATCGCTTGCTCACACTCATTTAATCTGCATTTGCAAGCTGAAGATATCCTCGAAAATTTCCTCTGACACTGTTTTAGATTCGTTCCTTGGCCAGATCGGAAGGCAAAGGGAACTTTTGATTCGACTATGGGTTACTGCCCTCACATTGCTGTTATTGTATGTTTCAAAACTAGCCTTTCAAATACTTTTTGATAGTATATTCTAACACCAACCTTAGTTTAGTAGCTGGCATCGCCCTTTCTTGCTAATGTTGGAAGTGAGTTTCAATATCACCCTCAGCACCTGCAAATGTGAAACCTTTCTAATACGTAGGACAGCAAATGTTATACAAGGCTGCCGTCGAAATCGCAGACAAGTTTACTGGTGCGGAAAAGACAAAATATAGTCTTGCTGCCAAAAGAGTTCGATTGCCGTAGGTTATTCTTTTTTACATAACTCTCTGTCTAATGGGGGCAGTATGCTATTTTGACGAGAAATCTGCGCAGAAGATATAGTGTGTTTGCTGACTTTCGTAGATACTGGGATTGGGCAGATGCTGTTACACAAAGTCGAACCCCCACCATAGTAAAGCAACCCAAAGTTGCAGTTACGGCTCCAGACGGTAAAAAAGTAATCGACAACCCTTGGTTTTCATACAAGTTCAAAGACTCAGAGTATGCAGAGATTAAACTCCTGGTTAGTGGCGAAATCATTATTAGTTGACGGTTATTTGGACCTCACCTTGCTATAGAACTCCGAAAAGATTCTAGTTACCTAGCTTCGAAAGACCCGGGATGTGCTAATAGTTGCATGCACAGACGTATAATGCAAAACAAACTATTAGAGGCGAACGTATGAGCAGAGGCGCAACGGTTACCAATGAGACTCTAGCAGACCAGTACCTGCAGCAGTCATTCCCCGGGTAACATGACTCGTCTAACAGAGATAGATGTGGAGAAACTTTTAGCTAATATTACATTCTTTAGGCGGCGAGAGTGGTTGTATGAGACCTTGATGCGAGAAAACGGCTATAATGACTTCTCCCGTGAAATCGAGAGCATGCACAACGGTGTTCATTCCGAAATTGTGGGCTTTATGGCGCCAGTGCCCATATCTGCATACGACCCTATCTTCTGGTATTTATCTATGAACTCATATTCCCCTTGGATCAACCCTAAGATATTAATACTAACAGTAAAGCCTCCAGGCTACACCATAATAACATTGATCGTCTTTTAGCTGTTTGGCAGGCCGCCAATCCAACTATGAAGTTTAAACCTGACCAAGCCGCTCATACGTTCCAGCGAATTCCTAAAGCTGGTGAAAACGATACGCTAAGCACACCTCTATACCCTTTTAAGCATGAGAGTGGGGCTTGGTGGACTTCTCAGGACGTTTCTGATGTTAGGAACATCTGGGCTTACGGTTTTGGGTTTCCGGAAGTTCCGTGCGATCGGAAAGGAAATACCGTCACACAGCTGGATGACTTTACTACGTCCCGTATCAACGCATTGTATAAGACAAAAGTCAAGGCAAATAAACTGCGGCGTGCAAAATTGCCTGATGCCAAGTCATATGATATGAATCCGGGTAGCCTGCGCAGAAGCCAAAGCAGAACATCAGTTCGTCGAGTTTTAGCAAGGGACAACCCGGTTGGCGAAACGGTTTTAGGGTGGAATATTAATGCGGTTATTGATCCCTCTGAATTGTCAGGCGGCTTTTCGATTATATTCTTTTTGGGACAACCTCCCGCTAACCCGGAAGAGTGGAACATATCCAAGCAAAAAATTGGTTCTTTGGTTGTCCTCGGAGTACCGGGAATGAATAAGCAATCCAAAATTGTAGCTGCCACGATTCCAATCACACAAGCTCTCAAAGATGTCGTTAACACAGAGGTTGAGAGCGAAGTTACGGACTATCTCAGCAAGAATTTATTTTGGAAATGCCTACAGGTAACGTCTCCCCGTCTAGCTCCCTTGTAATGATCCGGTCCCGCCCTCGTACCCACGAAATCCACGCCATACTAATAAAATAAATAAAGGATGAAAACGTTGTTGATATCATGACATTGCCAACGCTTAAAGTTGGTATTACAAGTAATGTGATCAAGACCCCCACGGATGCGACTAAAAAACCGAAATACGGCGATCCAATTTTGAAATTAAAAGCTACAAGAGAAAAGAAAGGAAGTGTGACCGATACAAAAGACTTAAAAAACCCCAAAGGGAAGGATGGCGAACGGAAGATCATTCTAGATCGGTTCCGCAGCATAGCCAACACAACTCTACCAAAAGTGATCATCTGAGGTTTGAAAAGTGTGACTCTGGTCTTGTAAACCAACCTCTTCCTTGCACCCATAAGGAAGAGTCTGGGATATAACTACTTGAACTTGGGGTTTTGGTTAGATCCGACAGCAACGACAACTATAATACTGGAATACACATATGGCTTAGAGATAGAATTTTTTTTAATATTTATAGAATTTGCTTTTATTTGTCGTAAGTTATAGAATTTTGAGCTGTGCTAAGAATACGATAGCAAAAGAATCAACTTGAATTTTAGATATTACAATACTTTTTTGAGTTTTCTAAAACTTAGATCAGCTTATATATTACTTTAATACCCAGACATTATCATTTTTCGGTATCCCAGAAAATTACTATACAAAAAATAATCCATAAAGAAACGTTGACGGAAATCAGTAGTATTATCATTATCGTTTCGTGAGCATCATGAAATAACTAATGATCAATTAAATACAAGGCAGGGGACTTAGAGAAATATCTTGTATATCTACCATTACCTGGAAAACAGATGCGCAAAAGAAGACCGCGAGAATATTACAAAATCACTATCCTTCTTTTCAACCGGAATGGTGGGAGTCCTTCGCATTCGGTTGGGAGAACGAACGCCAGAGGGAGTCCTTGGCCGCTCGCGCTCCACAATACTCGGAACCGTTCCATTCCAAATAATACCTTCATCTTCTGAAATATTCCATCTCGTAAGTGCTTGCCAATAACAAGGTGCGTCCGTAGCGTCAGGAGCCTTTGTAGACCAAAATTTGAAATCCTTGATTTCATCCCAGCGTGAGTGTTTTTGGAGATAGAGATCGTGAAGCTGTGCGATAAGGGAGACATAGTTCTCCTCTGGGCTTTGCCAGCTTCCTTTCATGAAACGGGAATACTTGAGCAAGTTCAATTGCCGGAATATAACATTGATCTCCTTATCTTTCTCCATTTGGTGGTCATTAGCTACGTTCGCCATTGCCTGGAGAACCCTCTCATTTAGAATCATAGCCTTGTCGAATTGGAGCGCGCTGGTGTAGAGTTGCGCCAATAGGTCAGCAAATGCGTGTTTCCGGATTCAACTCTCCGAATACACGTCTATAGTTGTAGTATATTCGTTCGCAGAGACCGAGCGCCTCCTATTTCCGACCGAGAACCATGTAGGTATCGCAAAGCCGGCGCCCAATCGATGTGACCAAACTTGGCGTCCAAATCTCATCATTTTCGGTACGGTGGTCCCAGAAATACTTGAGTATGGTCAACATGAACTCCCATGCCTTCTCTCCCCCGAGGAGAATCAACAGTCTGTTGATTTCTAGCATGGACATTGTCGTCCAAGAGACACCGATACCGGACTCTCTTGAGAGAATGCTGCGTAGGATTTCTTGCGTGAATGCTGCGATGGTGTTGCGCAGTCCTTCATCCGCACAGGCTTTGACATTGCTAGAGGTAAGCAAAAATAGCAGTTTGAAGACATGCGCGAATTTGCCCTCAGCTGTACGTCCATGTTGCGATCGTGAAAGCCGAGTTGATCGCGTCGGTGCCCCAACCTTGAGCAAGATACGCCTCCACTTGGCTAATACCTGCAATTATAATTCTCGATTCTCGCATGTGGGAGTCTCTGCTGTGAGTATCCCGGTCGTGGTCATCTTCGACGCAGCATTCTAAACACCTCTTGAAGAACTTGTCGCGTTCTGTACCTGGGAAGACCTTCATGGTAGGCTTTTTGTTTCTCTTGATGAATACCTTGTAATCCGTTTCGAAATACTTCCAAATTTCCTTATAGATGTATTCCGGCTCGTCTTCTCGACGGTCTTTCAAGAGGAAATCTCGTAGCCGAGACCCAGCGGAAAGCACAATATCCAACGTCTCGCCAAGTTTTGACGAGCGAAGCCATACTTCGTAGAGCTCGGTCTCCTTTAACGCATCCTTCAGGACCGAAAGGAAGTCCTTTACCTTGAAAGGGTCTTTTGGATCGAAGAGTTTCGTCTTAAAGTAGACAGGAAATATGATAGCTCCGATCCGTGATGAACCCATTGACGGCTATTACAATCAAGGTTGGAATTTTAGATCTCCTGGCTTGCACCTATCGATCGAGGATTACGAGATAAAACTTTCGTGTAGCCCCTGCAAATTCCAAACCAACAGAGCAAGACTCAAGGAAGATGTAAAGATTCGCAATCTGTATCACTTTTGTGAAGAGAGTGAGGGTTTTCTTCCTCTGATAGAATCTCGATTATCGTGGCTTCGATTGTTGAGAGGGCATCTGCTAGGCGATTTCCCCCTTTTAGGAATTGAAAGAGCAGTTTAGGTAGCCAAGGCATTCTGGACTGGCTGGCCCGCGGTCGTTCTTACAAAACACCCACAATTCGCGATAGAGCTCTTCTGTATCTTTGGCACCTTCGTCTGAGCGGAATAACAGCGCAGCCAGTATTTTCTTAATGTCCACAATTGTCTCTTGGATATCTTTTTGTTGTGGTTTCTCTTTAAAGGCAACTAGCAACCAGTTGTACTGGGTGATAGCTTTAGCAGCATTACCTCGGCTTCTACCATAATCATCAGCAAATAAAAAATTTGCAGGTAGGATATGTGCTGATTGCTAAACTTGGCTACATAGAAATCCTATAATTAATTGGTGAGTTTGCTAGACATTGCCGTATTACGCTCCAGGCGCCATCATACAACGGCCGCAATAAGCTTGTTGAGCTGCTTCCAGCCAGAGGTGCTGAAGTTAACGCTCAAGGTGGCTGCTACGGCAGTGCATCATACAACCGTCGATGTATGAGCTGCAAGTGTTTGGGAGTTGTAAAATTAAAGGAGGAGACATGTTGAAAGAGCGATTTTTCTACTAAAGATTTGAAAAGAAGAAAGTGTACCTGAAGTATCGCATGACTGTAAGGGAACCAACCCTCGCCAGGACGAGTTTGTGAAGGATCAAAGATGGTTGATGTCAGCGGTACATGCTCTACTAGCATCAGTTCTTAGGTTCGATTATCTAGTAAAGCCGATCTAGCCAACAAAATAGATACGGATTAGCGCAAAGGTCAATAAAACCATGCTCTTGTAACATTCTCTACGTGGGCCCTTTTGCGTCCCGTATCAAGACACTAGAACGTGCCCTCATCTTTCCACTTTTTAAGTAGAGTATGCGGGTTATGATTAGTGCATCAAAGATTAAGTGACACTTCTGTTGCCGACAAGCGAGGTCGGTTGGAATAGCCATTTTTGTTAGCACGTTCAGGTTGGGTAACGGATAAGTATGTTGGTATAAATCCCATCCCTCCTTTTCGTATACTGCCTTCCTGATCTTGATTATCAACTAGTTGGTGGATTGCCTTGTCATGATCGTGCTCAAAGACCAACTTATTGAATCCTTTGGCTTCATTAGTATGCCTTCCTTTCTCAGCTTCCCTAGCGAAATATACGGAAGAATTGCAAGTAGTCTTGTTACGATTGTTGTTGCAAGATTAGTATTGATTTGTCATCTACTATGGCGGTAGTTGGGAGCTGGTAATCAGATACTATAGTTTAAATAGGTAAATGCGGCATGACCCAAGCACGCAATCGATGAATAGATGGAGTCCGTAATCCCTCGAGGATTAGACGTTAAGTCGAGCTTGGACGTATTTGATCCCGCTAGAGACATTTAGCTCTATGCATCTTGGGGTTTTAAGGGCGACTTTGATCACCCATACACTTATCGCTTGAGCTTCAACAGGTTATTCTGTTATCCTGCGTTTGCTCTTGGAGCTATATCGCTCGACAGCTCCTCTGGTCGTATCGAAAGCTGTATCATTACGGTCGCCAAGCTCTAGGAATTGATACCTCTATCTCCTGACAAGTCTCTAAGGTTTTGTTCCGTCAGGTTCAGGTCTGGACCCTTAGTGCTCCGTTTCTCTTTGTCAGTCTAGTGCATTAGGGCAAAGACCTTCTCTACCGCCCAAACTATCTCTTATTTCGCTTCGTTTTACCTTCCCAATACCATTTTGCAGCGGCGTATATGAAACCCTTCTTACTGTTACGGTCCCTTTTGGGTACCAGTTCGTTCAGGTAGGCTTCCAGTGTCTTCATATAAGACATATAAAATGCGGACAGTTTCACAGACAGTACATCCTGATTTAACTTGAACATTCGGACCGCCAGTACCAGGTCGCTCGGGTATCCTAGCGAATTACTTTCTGGCCATGAACACCTGCGAACTACTGCCTGTCGTCTTGCGGACGCGGACTTTTGAAAAACTGCCTTGCGAACCACTAGAGCTGTTCCCTTGAGAAGATCGCGGTTGCAGTGTTGCTGGTGACGACGACAATGACCGCGGCGGCGCGACTGGAGTTGCCTCCCTGAACACTAGTTCTGCCATGGTACTTGCCTTGGGTTGTATCTTGGGCTGGACAGCGTGTTACATAAACCGTGCCAACTATATAGTTCAACACATTCCACACAAATTGCTTAGGCCGTCACTACTTCCTCGCACCATAGTCGCGCTTCCCACAATTTCCACTAGCGCAGTAATAGAGACTGTCTATAAAACATTCAGACTGAGGTAGAGTCCAGCTCTTCGAGTACTGGCTTCACCGCAGCTAGCCAAAGCCATATCAGTAGCTTTTTCATCTGCTGAGCTCATTATTCTCAGCTGGTTTCCGTGGATGTCAGCTGGAGAGACGACCCACTCTAGAAAGCATGTGAGATTTTTCAAATTGAGAGCTTTTATTGCTACATCTGTGACGATCGAGGCGTCACTGCGTGTACCTGTGACGTTGGAGGCTATGAGGAGCCCTTCTTTGGCTATTTCCTCGAGCTCTTCCGTGCAGGAGGAAGTTGGAACCTGGCGAATACCGGCATGTCCCAGATTTGATTTGCGACGTGGGAGAGCTCGCGCTGTACGTGATGGTGCGGGAAACAAAAAAAAAACCCCGCCCATGTACGTCCATGCGTAGATACTGCGATGCACCTCTCGGATGAGGTTGTTGGTATTTTTCTTTCCCACCATACCAAGTATGCGAAACGGATCATCCCGACCCATTTTGTATCCTAGGCACCCGCCTTGCACGGAAGTGGTAGGTCCGTGTTTACAGGCCATGAAGTTTCGACGACTGTCTATTGATGAAATCTGCTTGATGTAAATTCAAACGATCAGTTCACACTGTATTCACATGGCTTGGAGGTTTAGATCGAGATCTCATATATTCCTGTATATGTAGATCGTACACATGATCAGACCTAGGGGCCGGGAGTCTATCAGATAGCTCTTATTCAAGCGAGAACCGATCATGGAGAAGGCTGATGAATTGAGCCAAGTCCAGAACATCATGCACGAAAACCAAGGAGTGCCGAACTCCTCATCGAAAAATCTCCCGATTTGTGTAGCAAATCACAATTCTTTCTGGGCTTTTTCTCGTAATTTTCGAATTTCCCCGTTAAAGAATATGGCTTTATCGTTAAACCTGATTTGAAGAATTGATTATGATATTTACGGGGCAGCAACTTGCCGTGCAAAGAGAGATGAAGAAAGTCAAGAAAGCAGTGCAGTACCGCTTAAGCTAATAAAATGAAACAAATGAAATATATATTATTATGATATTAAGAAATCTTATCACAAAAACATGAACTGCACGTATTAGCGAGACCGCCTTTTGTTGTTTACGGTTGAATTGGATGCTGAAGGTCTATCGAAAATCTCACTCTGTCCCAGGCTTTCGCTGTTGTCCCACCAATCGAGACTGGTAGAATAATGGCAGCATGTCTGACATCCCGGTAACTAGGACAGTAGAGCAGTCTTCAGTACAATTATCGCGAACACCGACCGAAGAACCTACAGGTGTGTCTTAATACAACTCAACCACCATTTGGTCACCAACACCATTTAATCACCAACCCAAATTGGTCTTGGTCTCTCCACAAAGCTTAGACCTCGAAACTCTAAAATTACCCTTGCTGCTGCCTAATCTAGTCTGAGCGTGTGACGTTTTGGCGTGTGCGAGTTGGAGACCCGTCAACAAAGGCTACTTTTCATTAATCAACACCACGTCGCAGGTTTCATCTGAATCCAGGACGAAAAAGTGCCAAAAGTTAGCGCATTCTTCATCACGAAGCTTAATTATGCGAGTATTACAAAGTTCTCTCCTGAGAAACAAACAAAAAAGATACATGTGCAAAGGCTGATAAAGATCAGTTGCTCGTTGTCCTCTCCTCTAGATTCAGTAGGACGATTGGTAGATCGATTGCCCAAGACGTCGATCCAGCCCCAGACTGCGTGCATTTTCTTGTCTGCATGCGTACATGGCGCTGGTATTTAGTGTGGGAATTAATCACGATCTCGCTAATCGTAGCAGCCCGTGTTTCCATATAGGCGAGAGAAAGGAAAATGGAGTTTCTACATCTTGGGTTACCACAACCGAGCTCCGGTATATTTCTGGGATTTCTCTTATTAAAGCCTCACCTGGGTACCCGTTGCCGTGCTGTAGGATGGAAGTGATGACAGTCCCATAATTCCGTGTTATTTCAACGAATTTTGGTAGAGATAGGCGGCTTTTCTTAGGTCGTGGCAAGGTATCACGTAAGTTGAATTTTTTGGGTCGTATGGCGCAGGAAGATTTCGTGAAACACGCCAGGATTTTCGAGTGCCCGTTCGTGGTGTGCTGATAACAATATTCGCCAGGGCTGCCTATACAAATCTGGCTGTCTCGCCTCTCCAATCTTAGTGTTACTTGACATCAACGTAAAAGTCTGGTGGGCAAAGGAGGATATATTACGTTAAATTTAGGATAGAATCGATAGTAGAACTTACAATAAAGTCAAGAATAGTAGAAAAGCACAAAGACATCCCTTTGATACAGAAAGGCCGCCTACACAAGAACGGAAATACTAGCAGATGATTTGAAGTAATTCACCATATATCGAATATCTGGTATTAAACATTTTATATCGAACTGGAGGCTAAGAATGACTAAACCCTATTCATCCGCCTCCTCGCTTTCTTCTGCCATGATACGCAGGATCTGGCTCTTATAATTTTCCTTTATTTCGGTGGCTTTTTCTTCAGAGACGGAAAAACTAAGGTATTAAAGAAATATTAGAAGGCAAACGAGACCTGTCAGTTTATATAGGACTTACTGGACAACAGGAGGAAATATAAGTGGGGCTGGAAGAACCCTTCCACCCGAGTTTTCGACTAGCTCAGGTATACTAAAGTAGAGTGGAAGAACTTGTTAGTTTTCATGTTGTATGAATTGATTTCTACATTTTCTATAACTTAAAATTGGATTATCAAGAGATTCTAACAGTCGCAAAGCATCAGAAGCCTCCGGTTTCAATTGAATCTAAATGTAAATCAGATGTGTTAAAAAGGTATTCAAAGATGATTGCAATATTTTCCAACGTCTGAAGCTCACCATAAGTCGCTTATTAGGCATAATGATGGGGAAATCGAAAATTGTTTAAAATAATATAATTCAAGATGATATAGACGATTGTTTGTAATGAGGAATGATTCTGCTGTTTGTTGATGGCTTATACTGTGTTAAAAATAAGATGAACAGGAATATGAAGGGATATTGACGTATATTTATACTAAATTCCTGTTTTCTGTTCTTAGGCGCATTGCTTTTCTGAAATCATCCAGTCGAAACATTTGACAGAACCCAAGAAGTTCTTCTCGTAAACCAGCCGGTCGACGCAACGAGTAAATTCGCCGAGATCGATAACATACATATGTGCCTTGAACAAATAGGATTTGCTCGCTTTGCCAAGCAGGATGGCGATCTTGATACTCCCAGTAATATTAGCAAATCAGATCTTAATGTTAATTAACGCATGCACGGGAAACAGGCGACTCTTTTTGATCGATTGCATGCATTCTTCATTCCTTGTTCTGCAAGCATGTGTGCATTTGCGGTTTGCGGGATTTATTCTTATCTAAACCACTAAAGGAAAGGCTCATTTTAAAGCTAGTGTACTTTTAGGTAGCATGCCAATCGTACAGGTCACTTGGTTACAATGCCATTCAATTCAACTTAGAAAATGTACCTCAGTGAACCCCTATCGTATAGAAGGTGTCTATGGTGGCGAATTTCCTCTCAATCTCCCATTGATAGTTAGTTTTCTTTCAGCCGCATTATTAGCATAGCATGGAATGTTTGTCCTTTGTGTTGCTGCGTTATGACACAAATACAATCCTCTTTATTCTATTCTCAAGAATCCAGTCCATAGCAAACCACTCTTTGTCACTTAGGTAATTCAGTTTGGAACAGAGAGCCAAATTGCCCATTCGGCTCGAGGCCTAATTACTATTACCTGACGGATTTTACTGAAATCCATCAAATGTATGCAGTGGGGGAGGTTCGCGAATTCATCTCAATAGCCAAAAACAATATATACTTTGAGAAATTGAAGTTGTTTGGGCCCTAGGAATGGAGGATGATGCCAGAGCCAAGAAGCGCAGAGCCACAAAATACCACAGCTGTAAAAACCTCAATAATACGACAATTTGCAGTGTTGCTGGCCGAGCGTGCAACTTCTATGCTTCACGATAAAAGAATCATACTACTGAAGGTAAAAAAAGAAGATTTAGAATCATGGAATATCATGGGATTTGAACTGTAGAAGTCTTTGGACTTACAAATATATACAGTTCAAAAAAAAAAAAAAAGGGACCAACCCCGTACCCAACCAAAACTAGCAAAATTGGTTTTCGAAGTTAATTCCAAACCCCTTTTTTCTATTTTTAAACAATAATTATAGCTAGGTTGTATAATAAAATAAATTTATATGTATTATAAAAAATATCAGATTAAATTATCTTATTCCCAATTAGGTTATTACTAGAACAGTATTCATAAAAGGCTTGTTATTTTGAATGTACAGGGGCCAAGCTAGATTAGGAGTTTGATTTTGAAAGAACTACTCAGTCATGACCACCACACCCATCAACCCGAAGGTTATAATTAGACAAGCCGAGGAGTTCAATATATACCCAAAACTAATATCAGTAACCCAAGTGTGGAGCGATCATACAACGAGACTTATCCAACACACGGGACTATCTCACGTATAAAACTAAATGTAAAGCTAGGGAGGCCGCCGCCGCAGCACCACTCAACCGAGTCTCGTCGTATGACCGCTCCACACTAAGCACTTAACCCCGACCTATCTCATCTCTCATGAGAAGCCCGGCGGTACTCTATCCCTATCCACCATCGATATTCCTAGAAATAAACAAAACAACATATTTTATACTTATAAGTTACCCTACAGAATCTGCGATATCCACCCCACGCGTAACCATGTATCCTATGTTATCTAACGGAAGAGCGATAGATCGTAGGTTTTATGGAAGTGCCACGCAGCGAAGCTTCCACTTCAGAGATAGCTTGTAGGCAGAAGCATACAATCGCTCAAGAGCCTTATATGTATGGTGTGCAATCGATGTATATACCTTACTGATTTGCTGCTCGTCCTGTTTTTGTTTGAAGTTGGGCTTTCCGAGATCAAAATATCCCATACCCAACCGTATAGTGGGGACCAATATTTTGAGACTAACCAATATTCTTTCTTATATCTCCGCTTTTTAGAATATAGGTAGAGTCGAGTGTTGTGTGTGTTGCGGCTTGTGTTATATGGGGCTGTATGTTTTGCGGTCAGCGAGACAAGCTGTACGGCTGATGCGGTCGACCTAAAGACGCGCACGAATCGGAAACCATCTCCGACTTTGACCTTCCATTGATGAACTATCCTCGAATTCGTTTCTTCGGCGGGTGCCCACGTTTTTAGCGTCGCCCTTCGGTATGGTAGGTACGACCCGGCAATGCAACCGGACACACACGGGACAAAAGGGCAATGTTGCTCCATCGTCTACTAGCTACTGCATATATGCATACCAATCACACCTAAGTAATTCAGCTTTCAACGCCGAGTTTCAAGTAACGCTCTAGCTCCGCTGGACTGTCGAGCCGATAACGCTTGAAAATCCAGTACTAGGGGACGCCTCTCGGCTTTTTCGCATCATGATTGGGTCGCATTATTGCCTGTGTGCGGTGGCGTACTTCAGCTTCAGCTTTCGGGCACATGTGTCCTCCGAAAAGAGCTTTGTCTCCGTTTTTGGCCACCAACGAGTAGCCCATCAACGTTAATACTTGCAGTCAATACAGTAAGTTCTTGAGCAGTATATAAAAAGCCTCGTTGCCGGCTTCCGAAACCATAAGATCTTCATCACTATCCAGTTTTTGACCCCGCAGAACGAGCATGTTAAATTCATAACTAAATTCAATTTTAACATCGAAATTACGCCTTAGATCTCTTCTGTTCGAGCCATCGAGCTAAACCACTACGCCATGTCAGGGGTTGACGAGAATACTACTCTCCTTTATGCGGTGTACGCCGGCCGCGGGGATGCGTTCATCATCGAATATACGCATATCGATGCGAACAAAAATCGCACGAAACAGATGGTCGTGTTAGACGGGGGGCCACCAAGCGACAAACATCTCGGGCGCCCCGCTCCATATTGGCTTTATTTTTGCAACGCCGTTTCGCAAATTACCAAGGAAAGATTTAATAAGCAACCTCCTTCCGCCATCATCAATTCTCACGGGGACGACGATCATATCTACGGCATCATGCAACTATATAAATTGGCCCTCGTTGACCCGACGTCGGGACTCTTCGGGGTTCCGTTCATAATGCCGGACGCTTCGTGTGATGCATACGATAAGATGAAAGTTCTCCTAGCCAAAGCTAAGGTGCCCCTCAGACCGTCACACGATGCCATAAGTGTCAACGGTTTCGTTATGGACATTCCTGCCACATCTCCTAGCAAGAATGATAAAATCTTATACTTCAACCAAAAACCTCCTGTCTTCGCCCAAATTCAAGTTCCCGTACCGAAATCGCTTACCGGTACGCCTACACTGGATACCAGCCCCAAAAATTTGAGCAGCATCCTGATGCGATTCCCGAGCCATGGGAACGCAGGGACTTCTGAGATGCTCTTTACCGGTGACTCGGTAGGCTGGAAGATCAAGCAATTTGTTGGCAACCAGTGCCCGCATTTTCAAGTTTACAAAGTACAGCACCACGGCGCACTTCGTAACGCACAAATACAAGGGCAGAACATCGGGGTAGCCCTCGATGTCCGCAAAGAGGCTGCGCTTCTTAATCTCATGATCCTTGCTGCTGGCGGTCCTGCGGATAGTAGTTGGGTTCCCAGCTACCTCAAAGATATTCTTCTCGAAACCTTAAAAGATACATTCGAGAATAAGTATAAGGTTGAAGATTATAATGCCTATGCAGCTTGGCTTGAGAAGCGTCGGGATACATATATCGCAAACTGTAAAGATAGCCAAGACGGCCAGTTAGAGCAAATGGCGGTGACAACGCCGGGTGTGGGAGCGCAGAATAATCCTAACCCAGCTGACGTTTTTGACGACTTTCAATTATTCGTGGCCAATATGCGCCCGACTAGGAAATTATTTGACCTGAGCCGGTTATTCTGGAGTTACAAGGGTTCCCGAAATATGTCGAAGCCGATACCCAGCTCGCAAAACAAGCCGAAAAAGGGTCCGCAAAACAAGCCGCCCGTGTTTTTGCGAAGAGGGAAGATGTTAGATTGGTGGACAAAGTATATCAAGACGAAGGAACATGGAAAAGGCTTTGAGAACATATTACTGGTCACTCAGATTCGTTCATTTTTTAGCACCTTCACTGCGGAAGCCTATGTAATCAGCGGCGACTCAGTTCATCGACATCCTTCATGTTCGACGCTACTCGGTTTAGCTTTAGCCGTCCAAGATCACAAAAAAAAACAGCCTCAAGTCCCCTCAAGTGCAGTGTTCATGACGAGCGCCGCAAGTTTAGATGTCAACGAGTTATTAAAGCTTGGGAATCACTATGGTCTTGATGATGCCCAAATCAGTGAACTGTTCTCAACTGAGGTGCTTCCGATCTACTTCTTGGACAAGGGCCCTCCCGGAACCTTCTTCACTATTAATTGCGACAGCGGCGTTTCTGCGCAGGAGCGTGAATTTACGAAAAGAACCGCCTACTTTGACTGGCAGAAGGAGAGCATGGCAACTTGCCGGAAACTCGAGAAAAAGTTTCGTGCAGGGCCGCAAGGCCAAGATTTAGTATTGGAAGATCCTGGGCCTCTTAGCGCGCCATTTGTCATTAGCGTAACCCCGGAAAATAACACAGGTTTGAATTTGCAGCAGACTTTATACCTGGACGTCTCCGGTGACAGTCCAAAACTGGTCACTACACAGCCTGGGAATCCCATTCAAGTAACAGACCTCCTGTCTCTAGCAGCAGAAAATACCGACTCTTATGTATTATCCCAGCCATCTGCCCTTAACCCAAACGAACTTATTTACCGCCCCATCCGACTGCTGGAAGAGCAATACCCTGTATTTCAATGTGGCGATGTGCAAGATGGCCTCTCTGACTATTGGGGTCTGTTTTATGTCACCAATAATTGGGAAATCGCGACGACGCCCTTGGTACCAAACATGGTAACCGCTCGCCTTTTGAAGTTCACTTTTACTCGTCAAGATCAAATCGCACCATCTAATCCACCATTGGCTCAGATGGTTGTTTTGTCAACGACGACAACAGCATCATCACCACAGCAAAGCTCCTTGAGTACGTTCCTGGCGCTAGCGAATGCACCTCTTGCACCACTACCTGCTACATCTGCGTCCGGCCAAGAAATTCTTTCTGCACTGCTCGGGCCCCCTAATTATGCAAGTTTTGGATTCTCGAGCGATGATAGCTATGATGCAAATTTGATAAGCTTGACCGTTGACGAGACGCAAGGATCGATCGAGTACACGGACAACGGGATATGCAACGTCATAACCTCAGCGACTGTTGTCTTTATTACTGATGGAAATACCAACATTGAATACCAAGGAGAACAAGTAAATGCGACGTCGATGCAACTCGTCGTGACGTGGAATGTAGACTCCGAGATTGAGCTCCAAACCACCTATAGCGGAACCTGGGGGAGCTCTGTTGTATCGAACACCATAGATAACGCTTTCAGATATTCAACTCTGCCACACGTCATAAACGGGATGAATACTACTTCTGGTGCCGCACCACCCCTGACCGTTTACTCCGTTCTCGGATTGTTCACAGATAGCGGTCAAGCGATCCTCCGTTATCTCGAAGAATATGCACCGATAGAATTCAACCTGGCAGATAAGGACATCCTGAGTTTATCTCCGAATGTGAACTGTTCACTCGTCGCTGCGAGCTACAGTATAACCGGACGGATTGTTATTTCCAAGGCGATTGTCGTTTGTACCGGTTGGAATTCGTCATTCTCAAATATCGCCAATATCCCGATTACGGTTCAAGATTTGACACTCATTTTGGAGAATGCAATGCTAGCGATGCAAAAACTTACGATCAGTGGGACAATAAGCATAACCGCTGGAAAGGCGGCCGTTGATGCTACCCTATCTGTCGAGCTCGCCGAAGGAAAGAATAGTCTCAAATTTGCATTGACGGAAGGTTCCGTATGGGAAAATCTCGATAATATAATTCCCAATCTAACCATGACGCAGTTCTTGCAGTCCAACGTGCCGCTAAAGAACAGCGCCTTGAGCGATCTTCCGATAGTTGGTCTTGGTTTCTCTCTCGCTCAGTCCGTCAAAAACTTTCCGGGTTACCGTGTCGAAAGCGTATATGTGGCTGTGGAGGCTTCTAACTTTTCTGAATGGCAACAACTTCTTCAAAGCGTGAGCTCGAAAGTTTCCCTGAGTGATATCCAAGACGTACAGATCCAGTTGGAAGTCTTGAACCCTCTTGACAGTACGCTTCGCGCTTGTGGTGTTGAAGTTCAATTTACAGTTCCCGTCACAACGGTTTCTGGCACCCAAATATTGATAACCGCTGAATTCAAGGTTTTACCCCTCGGAATTACCGCGGCGTCGGTTGCTCCTTCAACCTCGGCCTCTACTTCCACTTCTAATTCAACCTCCAATCCAGCGTCTCATTTGATTTCAACATCAACTGCTTCTTCTTCTTCTTCTTCGACAGCTGGAGGAGACTCCGGAGGTTCCGGGGAGCCTACGGGTATTATTCCTTCATTACCGGGGTCACAAACTGGGCATTGCTTCAGCTTTTTCTTTGATACTCATGGAAAAGGAATAACCATATCCGATATTGCCCTTATTCTAGATATACCCGATGTCACCAAAGCAGTTTCTACAGAGTTTCAATGGCTCAGTTCAGCTTTTGAAGATGTTGCTGTTGAGTATCTCTCAGCTATCGTAAACGAGGACTCTTCCAAGTCCTATTCCATCATCCAATGGACTCTGGGCGTTTCGATCAGCTCCTTGGCGTTATTACCCGACAATATTTTAACTTTAGAAGATGCCCAAATCGAACTAGCGTCTACCAATAATGTCTTAGAGGGATCCCTTTCTGGCACATTTACTGTCACTTCCAAAGATATTGATATAGATGTTACGCTGAGCTTGCCTATGTCTGAAGTACCAGGTAATTCTACCCCCCCTCCCCCCCTATCCCCGTTCGAAAAAGTGCTTGACATTGCTGACAATTACCAGGGACCCTGACTTTCATGGCTCCTGAAATGTTCTCGCCTGATGATATCCTCGCCGGCTTGGGGCTCTCTGTCCCGACTCTCCCAATAATCACTCCAATTCTGGAAGATCTCAGTCTGTCAGCCGTGTCGGTAACTCTAGGTTATAATACCACATCGAACGCGAAAGCTTCGAGCCTGGAGGCCATCGGCTGGAGGGTGGACTTTGGGTACGACAATACATCTATCGGAGCGTTTAATATCACGGGGCTCAGCGGTACCATCATGTATAACTCGGGAAATGATTCTTACGGCAATGAAACCGACAGCCATAGTGTGGGAATAAACGCCTTTTTGAGTGATGGAAACCTAAGTGCAGCTGTAGTTTTGGCTTACAGTAGTGAGTCCTCGTCTGCTACACCGCCAACAGCGACATCAGCATCTACAACGACGACAACAGCTTCTACAACAGTCTCCACAACAGCGCCTGCAACAACACTTACAACAACATCAACAACAGCATCAACAACCACAGCCACCACTAAACAAATACAATTTTCAATCACACCTATCCAATCCATCCTTGTATCTGATATTGTGGGTATTTTAGTTGGTAGCACAATAGGCAAAGCGATCAACGAGGAGATTGGTGCCCTGGAAGTGGACGAAGCCAATCTGATCCTCGATGCAACACAGTTTAACGTGTTGGAATTTAACCTCAAACTATCAGACTCGGCATCTGTGCAAGTTAACTCTTACACTCTGCAGTCGCTAATTATAAATTATCAAGTATCGACAGATCAGAAAAATCCTGCCGGATATTCGCTTACTGTTGTTGGAACAATTTCGGACAAAACAAACACCTCCGTTATTATAGCTATTGACTGCATTAAAGATGCTACATCCTCCACAGCGGATATCTCCATCACCTCGCCTAATGCAGCCGGGGTACCTTTATCAGATTTCCTGACTCTGTTCGGTCTAGACGCTTTTCCTACCCAAAGGCAACCTGATGACTTTCCGACAGACTTATCCTCGTTTATTCTGACGGAAGCGACAGGTACCATCGTAAAATTTGCAATTGGTAAAGCCTCGACGGTACAATCGCTGTCATTCACAGTCGCGAGCGGCACCCCTGTAACAATTTGGCTGTTACCGTGCACTGTTAAATCAGCATTATTGCATGTGAGCTGGGAGGCTTTGAGCTCGACTTGGACCGTCACTGCCGCTGCTCTGCTGGATATTTGCGACCAAGATTTTCAACTAGAATATTCCAAGGTGGGTGCCGTTGAGAGTTGGGCTGGATCTATATCAACGTCAACCGCTTCTTTCTCCAATCTCACTCAATCCTTGGGCTTTAATTCGGACCAGGCAGGTATACCGACATTGGACGGACTGGATGCTGGATCCGTATTTCCTGGAATTGATGTGAATGTCCAGGTCGGCCATTCGGTCACGATATCATGCTCCAGTCAACTTGATTGGGTCATATCTGATATGGGAGCTGATTTTACGGTTGGTTCATTGGGAGCTTCACTTACATTAGAGCAGGCGGATCCTCCAGCTTCCCCGACAACTCCTCCATCGGGGAGTTCGAGTACAAACCCTCCTCCGCCTGCTAAACCAAAGTTTACCGGCTACCTGACCGGGAATCTCTCTTTTTCGGCCTTTTCGACGGCGACAACAATAAAAGCCCAAATCGAATTGGGATCGCAGAAAGCCCCGATTCTAACAGCTCTGTTGACGTCTGGGAGCCCACCAAAACTTGACGATTTAGCGACGCAGGCGGGCTCGAACGTGAAAGCAAGCTCGCTGATACCGAATTATAGCAGTTCGTTTGAACTCTCGGCATGTACGGAGACGACAGCAGCCTTTATTTGTCTTGACTTTCAAAATTCCAACTTTTTCTTCTCGGGATCGATTGCCAGCCAAGGGAATGCCTTATTCATGGGTACTACAACTAAGAGTGCTACTGCTACCACTTCAAGTACTAGTGCTACTACTTCAGGGACCGCTGAGACCACTCAAGAAAGATCTTTTGTATTTTTCATTGAAATTCAGGATCTTGGAAGTCTTTGGCCTTCATTGGCAGACCCCATTGTGAATGAATTCGACTTTTTAGATGCTGGCGTGGAGGTAATGGCGTACCATGGAACAGCTGGCGATTTGCTTCAAAGTATCACGTCATTTGCCCAAATGGCGCAAAGCTTGGGTGCCAACCCCCCTCAGTTTGCATCAATTATATCGACTCTGAATAACGTCCCTCCTACGGTACAGGTACCCACCGGGACCTCCTTCTTTCTAAACTTAGAAAACTCGAAAACAAGTGGGACAACGAACCCCATGACTCAGGCTTTCAATGCTAGCTGTGACTCCTCGAGCGATTTTAATATTAGTCTTTACGCTAGCACCGATACTAGTGGGTGGGAAAGCAATGATGTGGAATTTCAGGTCGCAATTCAAAATCTCACCCTTTTTGGAGGAGATATCAGCTGCTCAGGAGGTGCGACTTGGGACCCAACCAAGAAGACTCTAGCAACGGATGGCAACGGAATCGAATTTATATTCTCTTTCGGTGGCAGTCCTATAAGTCTTGACACAACGTTGAGCATCAATGAACAAAACACACAATTCTCAGCCACGGCCACGACGTCTTCAGCTACCGCAATTAAGCCACCATTTGCTGAGACTTCCAGCATACAAATCACCAAGCCAACCTTTTCTGGTGTCATCCCAGTTGCTAAAAACACCCAAGCAGTTTATACGGTATCCGGTGTGTTTGACGTAGGTGATGTTGCACTAAGCGCGAATATGTACATTGTTGGTGGGGTCCCGGCGATGGTTTGTTTGAGTGCCACCACTTCTTTGAGTATTGAATCCATCCTGGCGGATATCCTGCCGATTTGCTCGTGGCCGAGTGGATACACTTTGGGCGAACTTTCCAACCCTGTCATCTATTATGCCAATGAGGCAGTTTCGATAGGAACTACAGATTATATCGCGGGCTGCCATATTTCCGCCGATATATCGTTTTTGGATACGACCTTCTCTGCTAGTCTTAGCCTAACGAGCCTTGGTATTCAGCTAAGTGCCTCGTATCCGGAATCTATCAATCTTGGGTTTGCGGTCTTGACCGCAGGCACGGATTCATCAGGACAACAGATAAGTGGTCCAACAGTTTCAATCGACACCACTAAAAATCCGGTACGTTTCTTTTCGATATCCGTCCTCTCCCACCGCGCTATGCGAAAAACTAACCGTAGACTAGGTTGTTTGGGATATTGAAACTGGCATAGAGTTGTTTCAAAATACCACACCATTTACCCTGACGCTTCAGTACAATGAGGCATCAGGCACAACAGCCGAGTCTTATACAGGGACGATAACGTATGATGGCACTTTCTTGGGAGCCCCTGATCCCCATATTAGCTGTACCTATAGCAATCATAGTTTCAGTTTAAGCGGATTACCATTTGTCCCCAAGACAGCCCCAGCAATTGACCTCGATAATGGTATCCTACAGGCAACTGGTCCTGGTAGTAGCGAAACTTGTCAATGCGAGCAGCTCGTGGGTCTTGGATTCAAGGCATCCGTCACGACTAGCTTCAAATTCTCAGCATCGGTGGCCAACAGCTCAACCGCCGGTACCTTTTCATTCGATATCGGTGCGACTTACAGTCTTTCTGTCCTAAAGCAGGAGATTATTAGCGACTTGGCGTTAGGGGACGTGAATTTAAACCTCACGTTTGGAAACACTTCTACCGTTGAGGATGTCTTGGAGACTATCACGAGCAATATCATAAAGAATCAGGTCAATATTGAGGTTCAAATCGCAGAAGAGTTGGTGAATGACCCTGTTCAGTTCGCAAAGGTCGTCGGAGCTGTGACCTTACCGACTTTGACAAAACAGACCATTATGGGTCTAATTTGCCGGGATGTTGATACGGATAATGTAGCGAAGCAAGCCGAGGAGAACCAATCAGATGATCAAAATCAGATGAATGAGCAATCAGAAAACACTGAAAATGCTTACAATAATGTTGGCGATGGAAATGGAAGTGGGAGTGGAAGTGGTAGCGGTAGCGGTGGAGGCGGCGGCGGCGGCGGCATCAGTGGCATATTTCAAGCCTTCGAAGATGCAGAAAACCTCTTTAATCAGTTTATGGGGTTCCTTACATCTCTTAATCAGTTTTTGAAAAAGTTATCGAGTTTTAACGGCACGAATCCTAGCAATTCGATCCCGGTTTCCATCAATCCGAATTCTATAACACAAGCTAGGCAGCAGGCGCAGGCAGCCAGAGCCCAGGCGATCCAAAATATTATCAAAGCGCTAGCCATGAGTTCGGTGCCCTCCGTCACATTCACATCCGATAGCAAGGTTGTGGTGGATTGGTCACAAGCCCTGCCAGCTAATTCGCCCCTCACGCCTACGACGTGTGCGAACGTAACTTGGCTAGTTTACATACAAGATGCTCAAAATCCGTCGCCGACGGCCGTTGCGGTCCCCGGAACTCTCAGTTACACTGCGACAAACCCCGCCTACGTCTACGAACAAAGTGTGTCGGCGTGGGTCGAGGCTAGTTTTGTCTACAATGGAGCTACCATCGCAACAGGGTCTGCGAGTGCTATTGGCACAGCCACCCATACTCCGACACTGATGGCCCCTTCCAGCGTTGTATTAACTGCCGGAACCGGTCAAGAGAGCTCTACGTGTAACGTAGAAATAGTTGTCTCGCAAGCAGGATCTTACCAGCTCCAAATTATTTCGGCCACCTCGGGGCAGAGTCCGCCATCAGTCATCTTCCAACAAACCGTGAGTTCGACCGAAACTGGCTCACTTACGCCTGTATCAATCAATATTAGTGATTTTGACCTTACAAGTTGCGATACATCAGGTTTGCAAGTAGAGTGTCAAGTTCAACAGATTCCCACCTCAAACACGGCCAACTCTTCTTCTTGGGCCATCTCGAATTCCTTACCGACGGTATCTAGCTCTATAGCATCTCTTTCCTCATCTGGCTTCGAAAATAGCGTCTTAACACTGAGTTGGTCTCTAGCTGGTGCAACCTCGACGGCTTCAGGCGTCCTTGTTTTAGTCTTTGACGGTCAGGGGCAGCAATTCAATTGCAAACAAACTCTTGGTCAATCCGGAGCAACCTTGACCAGTACCTCTTGGACCCCCGGTTCGACTTATACAATCGCCGTTCGGGCTTCGGAGCCATCAAGCGGGAGCATTCTTCTATTCAGCACCATCCAGCAGACTTTCCCCATAGTTTTTCCCACCATTACCTTGAGCAACCCGGTTTTCACACCAATAAACAATACCGGGGGTGTCTCTCTCACACTCGATGTAGTTTTATCTTCGCAGATGCCGAGCAATGGCACTTTTAACGCGAATTTCATCTACGAAGGGACTACGACGCCGGTACCTGCACCGCAATGCAGTATTTCCGCCAGTGGGGCCAGCCCGCAGCAGCTAACATTTTCGGGCCTGCAGCTACCCATGCAACCTCTCCAAGAGGTAACCGTTGTTCCCGAAATCGCTGGGAAAAGTGGCACACTCGTCTCTTTCCCGTTAAAACCTTCTACCTTGAAATTAACCTTTGCCTGGCCGGTTATAACTCAGACTAAAAACCTCGAGGTTCAGTTCCAGGGTGGCACAAACGCTGTCAGCTTCTTTGTAGGCGCTTATGAATCGCAAGATAGCTCCAAGCTTGTGGAAGGCTCCACTTCTACTCAAGGATATTCTGTATTCAAGACATCTTTCTCACCGGGTTTGATTCTATACATCACAACTTGGGGGTTCCCTGCAAGTGGGCAACCTGCTTCATATTCGTTCACATATCAGATACCAACGCTCGGCTGGGGTAAGCCTTATCAGACCGAGGGTGCAGGGACTGCAAGACCCCCAATAGGTCTAACTTCCTTGGCGCGTGCCGGAAATTCGGAATTCACTCTGGATTACTTTTGGGTCGATATGAGCGGTACCATTGGGAATATGACTCGTAACTACCAAACAGGCCTTTGGAGTTCCAAAAATATGCCGGGGTCGCTGGGCCAGGGATGGGGGGATATAACTGCATTTTCGGAAGGTGGCGGTGAAAAAGAAGTTGTATTTGTTACTATCGACAGAGGATTGAAGGGGTGGTACTATACCGGAGGTCAATGGGCGGAGAGAACAGATCCATTGTACACTCAATCGGGCATAGTCTCTATGACCTCTGGCGGATCTCTATGTTCCGCAGTCAACCAGGGTAGCTGGGCCCGACTATGGTGGGTCGGACCAGATGGATCGCTTCAAACAAGACAGCGTAAAAAGGGCGATCAATGGACTGTAGAAACCACGCCGGCCAACGAGAGTGCTCTATCAGCCCTCAAAAGTCTGTCGAATGCGAATTGCGCATCGCAGCTAATGTGCCCGCAAGCACCAACTGTCAGCTTCTGGGATACCGCGGGCGAGCTATATATTGTCAATCCGGCTATCAAAGCTCCCGTGATTACGATCAAAGTCTCCCCTGTAGCAAGTTCTTGCAGCGGAATATTCGCTACTGACAACCTCTTCTTCTACGTCACAGCGAATGGTGAACTCTGCTGCGTTACTGTCAATCAGCAAAGCCAATCAGCGACACCAGCTAAAGTGTTACTCGGACCGGGCAGCGTCCACCTTAGCAGTCGCCTCGCCGGTTACAATGACCCTGGTAATAAACAGTTGACCATCTGGTATACCGCGCCTTCTACGTATCTAACGAAAGTTCAGTTTACGAGTACAACCAATTTCGCTAACCCTACTAAATCGAACATTACCACGACTTCTGATTCATCCCCAGTCCGATTCGCTTATATGGCTGACGACCAAAACAATATATACACCGCGTGGACGAGTGGCGGCGGTATCATACAGTGTGACTTTACCCAGTCGGTTAATTGAAGTGTAGACGGCCAGCTCTAGCTTGAGGAGAGTAAAAACCCTTCACAGGGGTGCATTCCGCTTTCTATTCACGACTTGATGGGTCGAGTGTATCCATTGTTACGATTTATTTGGCGGTGATGTAGTACGAAGCCTTTGTTATTTGTTGTTGTGCTTTTATATAATCGTTCCGTGAGGACCATCGTCATACCCTCTTGCTTAAAATTGACAGTTGTTTCTCTTTCTATCACTCTTTTGGTAATCCTTAAATAAAGTCAATGTATCATATTGGGTAATTGATGGTAATGGTGCCCTATCATACATACCATGGTCGGCGAGCGCCTTCTTCGCCTTAGGGGAAAAAAAGGAAAAAAAGAAAGCAAATATGCCGCTTTTATGTACCATAATACAGGATTTCCCCAGCCTGCAAGAACTCGGCGATAAAGTATTGTGTAGATGCACGAAGCTCGCAAGACATATATCCTGATCTCCCCTCAGAAAAACTTGTATATATATTCTGATCCGCCTTTTCAACTTTTGACTACCTCTCCTTCAGCATCTTGTTCCTCTTCTCCCGCCTCCTCAGTCTCTCCACCCGCTTGGCATGTATTTTCGCGGCCAGCTTTTCATACCGCTCCTTCTCGACTCTTTTATCCTTGATAGATTGTATTTGTGTCGCGTGTTCGGCGTCCTTCTCGGCTTTTAGCTCTTTTTCTTTGAGTTTAAGTATCGTCGAGTGCAGACGGGCGGGCTGGCGGGCTAAATAGGATTTCGATTGTTTCTTTGAGGACGTCGTGGGGTAGTGGTAGTGATGGAGGAGGGGCCCGGTTTGAAGGGTGCTTTGGTGGATTTCCACTGCTTGCCTAGAGGAGAGGGGAGTGTAAGGTCAGCTTGGCCGAGAGAGATGAGGGAGATTGTGAGAAGGGAGAAGGGAGAGTGAGATGTACCATTTTTGCGGATGCCGTGGACGGGGACGCTGGCGGTTGTGGGGTCGATTATTTCGGTCGACATTATCGTCTTCGGTGTTTGATGGGGGCGGCTGAGACTGATGGGGAAATTTTTTCTTGAGGTTTTTGTTGTCGCCACAAAAGTGAGTTGTTTTAAGGTCGTCAAGGAACAGGGCCAGCCGACCGAGGTATCGGGACCGGCATAATTGAGAACGCGATACAATAACATTACTGGCTAGCGTTACAGGGTAGAGCACACGATATAATCCTGGGAAAGGGGGGGGTTTTTTTATTAACGATGGACCCGGTTTAGATGATTCCGATTAGATAAAAAGTATTATAAATCCATTCTCTTCTTAGGGTTCTTGTTTGGTTGCCTGATGTCGGTCGTCTTTCGCCTTTGGAAATTATTGATATTATGATTGATTCACAGCCAAATCAACCTGGTAAGCCTTTTCAGCCCGTCGCGTTTTCGCTATGCCGCTTTTTCACGAGAAGTACGCTAAATTATCGTAAAAGTCGAATTTCGATAGCCGCCACTCGCATTAGTTCCAACCGTGAGCTCGGGTACAGGTCTTTGCCTCCGACTTTGCGGGCCTCTAGGTCTGCTGCAGCAATCCTGTCAGGGGCCAGAACACTTCCCCGACTTCAGCCCAAGTGGGCCAACAAGGTCACTCACTCATTAAAGGTGCCGTAAATCCTACCCTGGAATAGTTGCTATTCCGGGTCACGAAGATTTGACAACAAACTTTTGGTCCCCTTTTTAGAGATGGAATTCATGAAAACGAGGTAAAAACGTGATCGTCGGCGGCTGAGATACGTGATGCGGGTGCAGATGCCAAGTCCTTAGTGTCTCTATCCCGAAGCGCGAAACCAATGGAATCAACGGAACTTCCTGCGAGGCTGGAATTTGTTATGGTTGTCGCGAACGCCCCGAAACCAAATTTGATTGAATTGAAATGAGTGCATCCCCTAACTTCAGGACACAGAATATAAGCTCCCCAGGCTGCCTCGAAACTTGGGAAAGAAAAGGAAAGCAAAAGGAAAATAGAAATTCGTACCCTCCGAATTTTCTTTTCCAATATACCGCCAACCCTCGAGCATCTGCATTCGCAGGGTCCTAACTATCTCTCAAAATGCTTCGCTCTTTAATATGCTTTCTTGCGATTTCATCGTCTACTTTGGTGTTTGGTGCCCCAGCGCCTGTACCAGATCTGGAAGACCGAGGGGCGTGTAACGCAGACAACCTCCTGCGATTGCTCCGTAGTCCGGAGAACCTTCCTGAGGCGATACCTTTTTGCAGTTCTTACTTGGGTGTCCCTCCTCTGTCGATGTTGACCGTAGGTACTATCACACAGACTACAACCGATGCGACGATAACCCCGGTCGTGTAAGTACTTCAACATACCTACATCCTATTCATATACATATATATTATTGGCTACGGTGCCTAATATTTCCCACAGAACTACTACTCAAACGAGCGTCACGACACGGTATACCACTTTGACCCAAACTATCACTGTCACAAACGTAGCCACAGCCGTCTCGGTGGTAGTAACGGTGTCCACAATTGTTGAGACTCAAACGACTGTGATTACGGCCACTGCACAGAATACGTTCGAAAAGCGCGCAACCAAAACGCCATTGTCAGTTCAGGTTCTCAGTAACACATTTCCTGCGAGCCGTATCTCTAGTGCATGCAACTGTCTCACGATCCCTCGAGCTGTTTCAACCGTCACTGCATCTACTCGGCTCACACAGACCAGTGTTGCCCCCACTGTTACAGCAACCAGCATCGTCTCCCAGACTTCAGACGTCACATCTTTCTCGATTGAGGTCACGACCAAAGACGTGGTCACGGAGGTCACATCAGAATCTACTTCAAGCGTCACTGTCACCTCTGTCGTGACGTCAACTTCAATTGTGCCCCCGGCCGCCCCAACCTTACCTACCAAATTCTACATCAAAGGAACCTCTGGGAACGGAAATAACTTGTACCTCAATGTTGTCTCATCCGGCAGTTTGGCCATAGTTGTGTTTGTTACCAACCCAGCCACGCAGTTCAGCCTCGATTCGTTACAACATCTCTCCCTTACCGCCCCTTACGGAGGCGTTAGCACGAATTGGTCCTCTTACGTCACAAATATTAACCAGTCCGGTTCGAGGGCTGTTTATTTTACCCCCACGGCCGCCGTAACTCAATGCACCAATTCTGCAACCTGTGCTTACGAGACATGGGCGGTAGACCTGGCTACGAACGCGTTGACAGAGACTTCTAGAGGTGGCTTGCTGCTTCAGACCTGCCAGACTTCGTATGGAATAACGCTCTACGCGGGATATCAAGGAGCCCTTGGCGGCGGTTGTATCGTTACGACGCTGGCGATTGTTCCGGTTTAGGCTTTTATCCTCTACGATTCAGCTGATGGTTCAGGTTAGGAGGGTTAGGGTTGGCTGGATATACCTTAAAGATTGAAAACTATTCTCATGTGCATGCCTACGGGGTATACGTTGATTTTTTCAGCGCTGAAGTCCACCAAACCCACACAAAACAATTTTGTTAAGCAAGAAAAAACTGTATTGAAGTTCATTAAAAATCTATACTGAAATCTATTGCTTAAATTATCTAAATAAGTAGACTCAAGATGATTAACCATAGTTAAGATAAAATAAGTTATAAAAAAAAATTAGTCATAATCAGAATAATAATATAATTTTAAGAAATAGATTTAGAATAAACAACCAATTATATAAAATAATAATTATATTAAGAATAATAGCTAGACTCAGAATAATAACCAAATTAAAAATGATAGTTAAACTTAATAAAAGTTATATTAAAAGTAATAGCCTATCCATTATTAGTTGGTTGGAATGAGCGCTCATTCGCATCAATTTAGTGTAAAGCGAGTTCAGGCTTGGCAAGAAAATCAGCACTCATTCACAGCATTCATTCACATCGCTTAAATTTCCAAAAAACATAATTGTTAACAGCTATAATTAAAATAATTAATAACCACAACCAGAGTAATTATTATATATAATATAACAATCAATTAAAATCGAGTTCATAAATAATCCAATTTTTATTTACAAATAAACAGATTTTGATTTCTAATAACTAAAAAATTAATTCAGAATAGGCATCCAATCCAAATAAGATTTTAAATTTAAATTAAATTTTAAATCAAGGATAATTAATCTCCTAGCAAATATTAAATTATAATTTAATTAATATTTAACTACAAATTTTAAAATTATTAATTAGATTAGATTTAGAATAATATATTAATATAAACTTAAAATATAATAAAATAGTTAATTAATTACTGAAATATAATATCATAATAAAAATGATTTTAATAATTTTCAAGTTAAATATTCAAAATCAATTATTTATTTTTAATTATACCCTTTTTTTTAGGTGTAAGTTAGATCCTATCCATTATTAGTTTGACACTTGAGACGCTCAAGTGTGCCAACCACACACAAAAGAGAATAAGGTTAGCGTGCCAAGAGGACTCTGAAGTGAGCAGCTGAAGTATATTGCTTAAATTTCCAAAAAGTGTAAGCTGTTATAATTGAAATAATCTATAGTTATAATCAAATAATTAGCAGTTATAATCAAAATTATTATTATATTAAAAAACAATTGCTGGAAATCTAATTTATAATAAGAAATAAACTTATTTATAAATAATTAAATAAGTAATTAATAGTTAATAATATAATTTATATCTAATTATAACTCATAAATAATTTTATTTTATTTTATTTTGTATTTTATTTTATATCTATTAAAATTAGCAACCAATTTAAACTCAAGATAATATATGATACAATTTGAAAATATAATAAAGCAGCTAATTGATTATATAACCTGCAAGATTATAATAAAAATAATATCAACAATCTCCTAGAATATTAGTAAATATTAAGATCAGTTATTTATCAATATATATCAAACCAGAACCTATATTTAATTTATTAAATAATATAGTTATTTTAAATTTTAATAAAATTATATTAATGGATGAGTTTTTATATATCTTACAATAAAATATTCTATTTTATATTAAGTACTAATATGTTTATATTTTTAGAAATATTAATAAATATTATTATAAAAATTATAAAAAATTAATATTAATTGAAATTTATAAAAGTCTTAAATAAATGCTTTAAAAAGATAATACTTCTGATATATTTATTCTTCTAGAATCTTTCAACAAAAGAAGTCTTTTATTATTTTAATTTTATTTTAAATAAATAATTAAATAAGTGTATTGATTTTATAATTATAAAAGTTATAATTAGAATATAATAAAATAGCATTTATACTATAATTATAATTAGCACTATAACTCTTATCATAAGTATAAAACTAACAAAGATTTTAAAGTTTATAAGATTTAAATGGCTTGTGTGTAGGACATTTCACCAGTCTACTAATATATTAATTAAGTAGTGGTTAAAAAATAAGCGATTAAGATGGTTACCTTATTTATTATTTTTAATCAGAATGTTAATTAAAAGGTTAGTAAATCTGAACCAGATTAATTAAATTTTATTAATTGATTACTAAAATCTAATACTACCAAATACCAAAGAACTATAATTTATAATAATTCCAGATTACTAAATAATATTTGAAATAATAAAACTGATTACCTAACATATATTAATAATTTAAATTACTCAAAAATTTCAGCTATTCTGAAAATTTTTAATTTAAAAAATTAATTTTAAAGTAATGATTCAGTACTGGCCTGCTTATACAATCTATATTTAATATATATAGAAGCGATTAAACACTCTATAATTTATAGTAAGCAAATAGAATAAAAGTATAAAATCTTTAATAATTACACCTTATATTTATTAGTTAGTATAAAATATAATAAAATAAATTTTATACCATTTAAATATATTTAAGTTAAAATAATTAATAATTATTTTATTATCTAGAGTTAGTTCCTATATTATGTTTATAGGATATGGTGAGGTAATTTATTTATAACCTATATAGAACCTTTATTTATTTTAACTAATAAATAAATTAAAATGTTTTTTTAAATAATTAAATATTTAAACAGGTAAGATTATAATATATTACTTAATAATTCCAAATAATTTATATAAAATAATATTAAAATAATAATATTTATATATAAAAATTAATTAATCAAGGACTTTTTTATTTTATTTTTAATTTTTATTAAACAATAGTATAGGTTTAGTTTTTTAAAATATGGCTTATTTTTATTTATTATACTTAAAAATATTAACTATAATAATTCTGTGATAGCTATTTTGGAGGCTTTTAATTTATTTAATAAAATAATTTATTATTATTAGCTAATAATTATAAGTTATATTTAGATTATTAAACCTGATAATAAAATGGCTGTTTAATTTTTGGAGATTTTTTAAGAAAGTTATATATTAATTTATAATAGAATTTTATTAAGTAAATTATAGAATTAGTATTTATATATTATTAATATAAGTAAAACTGAAGTTATTATATTTATAACTTATTAATTAAATAGTAACATTATTATATATTAATATATAAGATTAAAAACTAATAAATTAAAGGAATTTGTTAGGTTTCTGATTAAATAGATGGTAAAAATCTAAAATAAATTAATCTTTAATTTGATTATATTAAAATTGAATTTTAAAAATTTTAGGATTATTAGAGATGATATAAGTAACTAAAATATTACTTATAATAATTTAATTAATTTTTTAAAAATAATAATAAATGTTAAAAATCAATTCCTTTAAGATTTCCTAGTTAAATTCTTTGATGGGAATTTTGAAAAAAAATAGAATTATTAAAACCTATCAATTATTAGTTGTTCGGGCGAGGCACTCATCCGAACCAAATTGGTGCGAGACAAGTATCACCTTGGCAAAAAAAAGAGCACTCGCCTGTAATATTCGCCCGTACCGCTTAAATTTCCTAAAAACATAATTAGAGTAACAGTTATGATAAGGGTAATTTGGTGCTACAAAGAAATCGCCACAAACAAATCAATTTTAGTTAGGATATAACTTATGAGTAATTAAATTATAATTTACAAATAACCAATTTTTGGTTTACAGGTAATTAGATTCTAATTTATTTATCACTTAATATCTTAATTATCGATAAACTATACAATTCAGTTAGTGTATTGATCATAATCCAACTTGTATTCAATTATAAACTAATTTACTATTGTTGGGTTAATAATCAATTAAGTACAACTTAGCTGACACCCAGCTATAAATTTCAAAATCAACCAAACAATTTAGATTTTGAATAATGTTTTAATATAAATCAGAAATGTGATAGAACTGTTGATTAATTACCTAAGCCGTAAAATCACAATAAGAATGGTTTTAATAATACCCAAGTTAAATACTCAAGATTAATTGTTTGCTTTTGATAATATATATCAAATCTGTATTTAATTTGTTTGATAATATAGCTATTTTAAATTTTAACAGGATATTGTCAACTAACAAGTTTTTATATATTCTGTAATAAAACATTCTATTTTATATCAAACATCAACATGTTTATATATCTAAAAACATAATTGTGTATTATCACCGGAACCATAAAAAGTTTATATTGGCTGAGATTTATAAAAATCTCAAACAAATACTTTTAAAAAACAATACCTCCGATCTATTTATTTTTCTGGAGTTTTTCAACACAGGTGGTTTTGTATTATTTTAGTTGTATTTTAAACAAACTACTTAATACGCGTGCTAGTATTACAACTAGAAAAGCTATAATTAGAATAATGTAAAAAAATATTTGAGGGGGACTTATAACTACCAACAAAATATTTATATGCCTTATAAACCTGCCAACAATTTTAATATATACCAGGTCTAAATGGCTTGTGTGTAGGATGTTTCACCAATTTACTAGCGTATCAACCAAACAACAATCAAAAAATAGGTGATTGAAACAATTATCTTATTTGTTGCCTTTAATTGGAATGTTAATTAAAAAATTAGTAAATTTGAGCTGGACTGGTTAAGTTTTGCTAACCAATTACTAAAATCCAGCACTACCAAGCACCAAAAAGTTGTGATTTATAATGATTCTGGGTTGTTTAATAGTGTTTGGGATAATAAAACTGGTTACCTAGTGTATATTAACGGATTGGATTGCTTGGAGATTTCAGCTATTCTGAAAATCTCTAGCTCGAAGGGTGAACCCCAAGGCAACAATTTGGTGTTAACCCGCTTATACAACTTGTACTTAATATATATGGAGGTGACCAAGCACTCCATGGTTTACAACAAGCAAATAAAATAGAAGTATAGGGTTTTCAACAATCATATCTTGTATTTACTAGTCAGCGCAAAACACAACAGGATGAGCCTTATATTGTTCAAATATATTCAAGTTAGAATAGTTAACAATTACTTCACCATCTAAAGCTAGTTCCTATACTATGTTTATAGGATGTGACGAGGTAATTTGTTTGTGATTTGTGTGGAACCTCTGTTTATTTTAACTAACAAGTAAATTGAAGTGTTTCTTCGAATAACCGAACATCTAAACAAGCGAGATTATGATGTATCGCTCAATAATCCCAAGCAGTTCATACAGGACAGCATTAAAATGGTAACATTCATACATAAAAACCAACTAGCCAAGGACTTTTTCGTTCTATCCTCAATTTTTATCAAGCAGCGGTATAGGCTCAGTTTTTTAAAATACAGCTTACTTTCATTTACCGCGCTTAAGAATATTAACCGTAGCAATTCCATAATAGCCACCCCGGAGGCTTCCAATCTGTTCAACAAGATAATCTACTACTACCAGCTAACAATTATAAATTATATTTGGACTGTTGAACCCGATAATGAGGCGGCTGTTCAATTTTTAAAAATTTTTTAAGAAAGCTATATATCAACTTATACTAGAACCTCATTAAATGAGCTGCAGAATTAGCACCTGTACATTATTAATATAAATAAAACCGAAACCATTATGCTCATGATTTATTAATTGAATGGCGGTGTGGTTGTGTACTGGTACATAAGGTTGGAGATTGATAAACTGGAAAAATTTGTTCGGTTTTTGATCAAACAGGTGGTAAAAGTCTGGAATAGGTTGGTTTTTGATTTGACTGTACCAGAATTGAATCTTAAAGATTTTGGGATTGTTAGGGACAATATGGGTAACCAGAATACTATTTATAGCAGTTTAATTAATTTTTTGGGAACAATGACGGATATTAAAGACTGGTTTTTTCAAGATTTCCTAACCAAGTTCTTCAATAAGAATCTCAAAAAAGAACAGAATTACCGGAACCTGTTTACACAGGCTTAAATACACTCATACAAGTAAATTGTCAAGAAATTCCTAAATCTCATCCTCCTACTAATTCACATCTACACCAGACAATCTGTTTACAAAACAGAAATCTTAAGCACCCGCTATATTAACGATTAGAACCTAAAAAACCTATTTGTTTATGATGGAACTATCTTTATCAGCATCTACTACTATAAAAGTCAAAGTTTAAGTCAGAAATAGAGGTGAGAACCTTAAACACTCCGAAACCAACACTGTTAAACTAACCGAAATCAAATACATACACCATAGCTTACCTTTACAACTAGATCAAATAATTGCCAACTTTTTAATTTTTATTTAATTGATTTGTTACCTAGACCTCTAATAAAACATAAAAATTTAGGATCTGGAAGTTCCGGAAAATAAAATTACAATTTTAGCAAGCAAAGTTTAATTCCTAATTTACCTTTGGGCCAGAAGGGAGAATTGTTGGCATAGTGAAGAACTGAGTGACTTACTAAAACGTGAGACTGTGAGATACAATTTACCCAAGCTTATTATTAGAAGTTGGCGTTAGATAGCTGTTTTTATCACCAACCACTTATTTAAAGTTTACTGGAACGGTTTAAACTTCAAAAACAACAGCGAAAAAGATGACAAGAAAACGGCTTTCAAAAACTCGAACCCTTAAAACCAGCTAAATTCTCATTCTACAAGCGTAACCGAAAGGACTTATGTGGTACACGCGGATATAGGTTATGTTAAATTTGAAAAGCTTCTGGTTGATTATATTAAGACTTATAAAACCTGGTAGGCGTAATTAAAAATCAATCAAAACCACCAGTTTTCGGAACCCAACACTGGTAGCGTAACTGCCGGTATTAAACACACCAGAAACCGATCCAGTGTACTAATAACCAGTTAGTTCAAAAAATTGTTCAAAACTGTTGCGGTTTAGCTAAAGTGGAGTATGAAAGCGGTCGATTGTAAAGTCTAACAACTATTCAGAACCAATCTTGCTTGTTATTGTAGCCCGGAACAGAAAGCTGTTTTGGAGCACATAATAACAGGAACCAGCCAGATCTTAATTATCCTACCAACAAAAAAGGATAAATCCCTACTCTTCCAACTACCAACCCTACTAAACAAAGCCAGACACACCATTATCATAATCCCTTTCAAAGCCCTACAAAACAACATCATAAAAAAATACACCAAATTAAAGATTCCCAACTACCACTGGGATAGCAATTTAAAAGACCGGATCATACCAAACTTAATCTTCGTTAGCCTAAAACACATCAAGCAACCGGGCTTTTATGCTTTTTTACAAAAATTACAAACACAAGAGTCCCTAAACCACTTAATCCTAAACAAATACCATTTAATCCTCACAAAAAATATGGATTACCAGCCGTCGCTTCTAAACCTTAATTAATTACAAAGCTACAAAATTTAAACAATTTGCTTTACAACAACCCTACCCGCATCAAAAAAAAAAAAATTTTGTAGGCTATTTAGCTTTTAAAAAAAACATTTGGAGATAATCAGAACGCTGACTAGTAGATTCAATTTTAAAATCCAATACACAACAAAAAAGAACTGGGAAGTAAGCTACTCAACCGTTATAAACATTATAAACGCTTAAAAGAATTCCAAGCCCAACAGAATTAAACAAACGGTATTCTTTGTTAATGATAGGACTTTCGCCAAAAAAGCCGCTTGCTAGACAAATTGCCTGTTCTATTACACCAAGATAAGCAGAAAAGACCGAATGGTTGCATTCAAAAACTAACACTCAGCAGTAAAATCCAAACACAAAATCATGATCACAATTGTAACTCTATACCAAAAAATCGATTTGCAAACCATCAACCTGGTAATCTTACTAAAGCCACCCAGCTCCGCTTATTATTTAATCCAAACCATAAACCAGAACAACAAAAACAGCAAAAACTGCACAATTCTCATAATAATTTCCAACAAATAACGCCGCAGGCATTCACCCAAGACAAACACTTTGGCAGCTTTGATAAACAAATTCATAACCACCCAAAGATACAAACACCTCGTTCTAAACTGAGGTATAGATAATATGACGGAGCACTACAACACCAGCCGATTGGATCTCATCAACTACAACAACTATGCTAGATCATCAGACAAAACATTATACTAATTCAATCTTAATCTACCACCCTCACAAAAAAACAACTCACCAACCATCAAAGAAATAGAACACAAGACCTCCACAACTGAAGAACCCGAGACGTACAAATCCTTTACCTAAAAGTAATTTTGAACAAGCGATAAACTCATCACCTGAGTTAGAACAACAGCAATTAAAAAGATGGATTGTTTTTGGAAAGGGCTCCTCTTGTTCAGGTATGTTTGCCCCATTTATTATGTTAGTATTGTGCTGCTAAACAGTTTATTAGGGCGCCCAACACCCAACCACTTTTTTAACAAATACCGTGATTAGTATTCTATGATAGATGTTTGTAATTGGGCTATAGCTGATATTGATAGGAAGTGGTTGGTATTTGGGGTGTACTTTACCTGCTTGCTACCAAATAAGACCTACAGCAAGGAAAGTTCCATGCCTTGTATTAAGAGATACAAAAATATAATACTACCGTTATATTAGTCTGTATTCCACAACAAACAATTCAGAAAAAACATCCCACAACTTGTCAGAATAATAAATCTACAACAGTTTATGATCTGGTTGGGATAAAAACCTAAAAATAACAAAGCCAGAACAAAAACTTACAACGCCGTGTAACTAACAAAATCAGTTATAAAATCAAGCAGCAAGAAAAAATAATAAATCATAACCAAATATCAAAATACCATTTTTTTTTATCATATTACATATTCCATAAGTATGTTTGAGTAAATCTGATACGAATAAGAATCTCCAATAAAATTCAAATAATTGTAGTTTTTCAATAGCTCTCCCAAAAACTCCTTTTTATATATTATAGTTTTTAAGCTCTCTTGTCTTTTATATGCTATAATCTTAAGGTCTTTTGGTTTTATATATCTTAATAATAGCCTACAAGCCCAGCTTGTAAGCTATATCTTAAACTAAATCAAACAAAAAAAATTTTAGCTGGTACTAAAATAAATTTATATCAATAACACAAAAAATACAGTTTTAAAACCATACTTCCGAAGTTTTAAACTTATATTTTGATTGGAATTGCGTATTAAATGGAATTGTAATTTTATTTCATATTGAATTGAATTATTTTTGTGTTGCGGCTCTTAACTCTGTTATAGAAAACAAAAAGGGCTAGTTATTATAATATAATTACTGATAACATATAACAAGGTTAATATAAAATCAATTTATTTAAATATAATTACAACTAAAAAATAACCAAACCTAATAGATCAGTCCAGTTGATAATTACTTCTGGTATTGGTGTTAATTATTTGTTTTGTAGTAACAGTATATAATGATTTATAATTATAAAAAAACTTTCAAAATTAATATTTATTAAAATTATAACTTGTATTAGGAAAAATAAAAATTTATAATATAAATTTTAAACATTCAAAAATTTTCAAGTAATTAAATTTTAGAATTCAATTTATTTAATAATAATATTTTGGATTTAATTGTTTTTTATCTTATACTTTTTTATTAATTAATTAGTAATAAATAAATAACTGGGATAAAAAAGAATTAATTAAATGTCTTTTTACATTAAACTTCTTTATTAGTTTAACTATAAATAATAGTAGTAATCAAGAAGATATTCAGCTATTAAATTATTTATTATATCGATATGTTATAAATAAAAGCTAGTATATTAATAAGTTATCATCTTGTATAATACCTAATTAATAGATTTTAATAATTCTAATAATTTATAAAACAAAAATTATTATAAATTTAGAATTAATAACTGGTTATTTTAAAATTAATTGAATTTCTTTATATTTTAGCTTTATTTTTTTTATATATCCTACTACTTAATATATTACCTAAGATAATAAGCAAACACTTTTTATTATTTTTACTACAGAAATTATATAAATTTTTTTAAGAAAATAAACAAATTTAATTAAACCCAGATTCTTTTTTTTAAGTTATTTGCCTTTAACACACCCAAATTAATTTTCTGTTAAAGTTAATTATTCTTAATAAAACTTGTAATTTTAATAAAAATCAAAAAATTTAAGTGATAATTTTATTAAACAATTATAATTATAATTAAAAATTTTAATAAATAATAATAACAAACAATTATAATTGTAGTTAAAAATTCCAATAAATAATTATAATTATGATTTAGAATTTTAATTAATAAATCCAATTTTTAATTCTAAATATAGATTTATTATAAATAATATATATAATTTTATTAAATTTTTTAAATATAATATCATACAACAGCACATTATCAAATCAGAATAAATAATAATAAATAAATGTAAATATTTAATTAAAACATATATTTATCAAACTTAGTTAGTACTATAAGATCAATAACAATTAATAAATTAATTAAAATAATAGATTACAATTGGTAATCAGAATATCTTTAACTTAAACAAAATAATTAAACAAATAATAGTCACCCTCAAATTTCAACATAATAATAACAATATAATACAAAATAATAGTTATCCTGAATATAATAATTATAATTATAACAACTATAGAAAAAAAAAAAAA